>JAOPSE010000001.1:90379673-91004673 GCA_029449295.1 Zea luxurians | reverse complement strand
CATGGATGATGTAATAGTGATGCAAGATCCAGCAAGTGGAATAAAAAAATAGGAGGAAAAACTCACGTGGGTTGCATTCCTAAAGTGGCCAAATAGGTAAGCCTTTTATTTGCTATTCTTTTTTCCTGTTTTTTATTTCCAAATTTAGTTATCCCAATTCAAATCTGATTTTAAATTTTGAAACCATATTTATATGCACAACCAAAACACCAACATGAATGCAAATATTTTACATTTATTTACTTTGTCCAAATAAGTATTTGTATGCATGAAATTTAATAAGCATGGAATTCACATAGTTATATAACCCAATAGGAGTTATTTATATAGAATAACTCACTATCCTATTTATTATAGTTTAAGTATATAGCCAACATTTTATATTTAATATTTATTAAATTTTAGGGAAGATAGTCTCAATTCATAACTTTGTTATAATATGCTTGAAATTTTAAATCTTTAGGGAATTTTCTTAATTCACCGGGATATGATTTTGGAGTGTTACAAGTATGTGGCCACTCCCTTCTTCCTTCACGAGGAAGGAAGTCTGAGGGGACATCCTCTTCCTGCTACATGTGGAGGAATGGAAAAAAGCAAGAAAGAAAGAGGCACACCTTTTGATGCGCCTACCCGGGGAGGCGAAGCTGCGCTCGTTGTCTTACGACAACCAATAAACAGAAAATGTGACCCGCGTGCGGGAATTTAATGCGACGGGACACGATGGCCCTCAGGCCGACCGTTACGTCACGCATGCGCGCGGAATTCGAAGAGACTGTGACATCCCGGGTGTTTATTTTGTGTTATGTCGTGAGCTTTGTCCTAATCTTAGATTGCTCAGTGAAAATTTCTATTTCTAGATCGCATCTATCTCCTTTTATCAAGTTACTTGTGAAGGTTTCACCGATTGTTGAAGTTATTCGCTCGTGAGAAACAGCCAAATTTGGAGCCTATTAAAACTTTTATTTTTCGGAACGAATGCAAACTCAAAAATCATTCTCGGCTTATAAATCTCATCTAAAGCTCATTTAATCAAACTCTCGATGGTTGTTATTTGATCTAAGCCCGAGTCCAATTCCTCGAACTTTAATCTATGTTCGACTATTGTATCCGGATCCGTACTGCCAAACGGAATGGTCTGTTGCGTCGGTACCTAATCAATTCTTATCCGACTCTGTCTAATATCTCTATGTCCGAATCAGACTCAAATCCCGTATCGGCAGTGATTTTAAAATGTCATGATTCGCCTTCTCCGACAAGAAAAAAACAACCAAGCCAATTTAATCGCTACCTATTTTGGAACTCTGTCCGAAAACCAAAATAGAACATCACGTTTAGAACGCACTTGATTTCATAATCCAGTTCATGCACGTTATTAGACTGAATTACGTACGAGGCTAATAGTTAGTGTTCAGATAATTAGCAATTGAAAATATCAACAATCCGCTCTTACTCGAACACCATAAAATAAAATGAAAATAATTAGTGCATCCAGTTTATGATTTTGGGCCAAGTCCATTCTAGCCCGTTTAGCCCATTTAAAACCCTAACCTCTCGCAATTTTCTATAAATAGAGATGCTCCTTCCTTGCTTGGTAACATTTTTTGCACTCCCACCCCTAGCCACCAAGCAGCCGCCAGCCACTCTTCTCCCCACACAATCCCCTCTCTCCCACATGGCTGCAGACAGTGACTCCATCTCCCTAGCTCCTCGGACACCGAAGCTCCATGGCTGCCCAGCTCCCTCCGGCGTCGACTATCATGCAGGCTACCCTGCCTTCCTCCCTCTCGAGCCCCCTGGTTTTCGTCTGTAAGCTTGTCGGCCGCCATCTTCCCCAAGTGTTGGCGCATGGGAGCCATGTCCCCTCTGTCCAGAAAACGTAGAGCCCGAGCACACCTCTCTGCTCCCTTCCATGTCCGTCTGTGGCTCCTCTCCTTGAGCGCCTCCTCTTCTGCTCTAGCCGCTGCTCCTCAACGCCGGCACCCAGCCAAGCTCCGTCCAGCCCCTACCATCCATGGATGCCCCTGTTGCGAGCTCTACTAGCTCTAGATCTTGGAGCCACGCTTCTCGGCTCCCTCTCCCGGTAGCGAGCTCTTCTGCCGGCGCCGGTCCACAGCAGCAGGGTAGGTCAGTGACCTCCCTCACAACTCCTTCCCCTAGTGCGAACCTCCCTGCTCGGCCATGGCTGCGCCATGAGCATCCGATGCCCTTCCCCCTCGACCTCCCTGCTTGGCAAGTCTCTAGCCGACGCCCAACTCGGCCTCGCTATCGGCCTTGCCCTGCAGCGACAGTCCGCCCCGACACTCACCAGTGTGCGGTCTGGTGCCCCTTCTAGCTTCCCCTCCCTGGGCCTAGTTTGCCGGATGGCGCAGCTCGCCCCGACCACATCTCCATGGCCGAGCTCACCACTTTCACTACTCCAGCCACTCCCATCCATGGGTGGCTCGCTCGCCTCGTCCATGGCGTCGGTAGAACCCTCGCAGCCGCACTTGGATCTGAGCCCTCTCCTGCTCATGCAGCCTCGAGCTCCTCCTCCACGTGACGCAATGGCCAGGGTCAGTCTCGTCCGACAGCGCCACGACTTGTTCCAGCTCGGCGAGAGCAGCAGCGTCGTCGATCCGTGCAGCCCCAACGCCTAAGCGTCTCGCTTCGCCGGATCTGCGCAACGCCTGTGCATCGTTGTCAAAATCCTTGGTGAGCCCCTCACTGGTACCCCACTGTTTTTAGATCTTATTTGCTTGATGAAATGTCTAAACCACTGGGTGTTGTTAATCGTAGGTAGATGTTGCCGCTGCGTCTCGCGCAACGCATGTTCGATGAAGCACATAAACCATGGACGCATGCGCAACTCCAATCGGATTTCGGCTAGGTTGTTCGCCTTGAGTGATTCACGATTTGTTTTATTTACGATTCAGTCGATGGCGTGAATATGTGTGGGAAAATATAATTGTATGAATGGAAGCGTGTAGAGAAGAAAATGGAGTAGAAAAGAACTCGGATGTTTTTATATTTTGATAGGAATATATGTGATGGGTTTTTTTATGTGAAGACTAAGTTAAAAAAATGCGGATTATGTTTTGGGGAATGCATCGATAGGTACTTACGTGAAAAGTGTATTTGTTCTATGCATGTGATCGGTGATTGTGATAGTCGATGCGAATGAGGAGTATGATTAGTCCTATTGGAGCCACTTGTGTTGTTGATGTCATGTGCATAATGTGGGGACACGTATGTGTGTGTGTCGTGGTGTATTATAGTAGTGGTGGCATAAGATATTTGATTGAGGTGTGCGGGTATATGCCGTAATATGGTTATACTCGTGATGAGGAAAGATGTATGTATTGTGTAACACGACGTTTAGGTTACTATTGTATAATCGTGTGAAGGATGCTCATGATGGTCATGTGATTGAGGGGTGATGTAGTGGCAATGCGAGAAGTAAGTTTAGTTTTTCAAACGGATAGTGGATAGTATCTATCGGTGTTGTCATGATTTTTGTTGTATGGCAATGTGATGCTTCGCTTTATCAATCATTACATTCCATGCCCATTGCATAAATAAATGTCTAGTTGCTCGATTAGAGGTCTTATATGAGCGTTATCGCAGCCCAATAATTATTGGAAGCGAGTAGCATTCATAAGTCGGTCCTTGTTAAAATTGAAGAACAATCCAACAAGATATGCACATAAGCGCCTTAGATCCTTCAGTAGTAAACATGTAGTCTTATGCAGTTTTATGCCATGTGTAATACTCTTCATGCTAGATCTCCTAAAATATGGTGTTTGATGTGACTTGTGTGTTGTCTAGTTTAAGTTGAGCAATGGTTAAGAAAGGCTGATTAATATGCTCCAACCCATGTTTTTGAGTTGCAATGTCTAAAATGGTTTGCTAAGTTTATACTGTGTTAGTTAACTCTTGTTAAGTAAGATTCAATTACATTAAGTGATTGTAATATAAATGTTGTGTTTCGGATTGCGATGATAATAGGCAAGCCGACGTGTATGTTGTATAGCGGGTTGTGTCGTTGCTCTGGTTAGCCGACTTGTTAGGTGGCTTTGGTTAAGCTCGTAATCACGATGAATTGCTTGTTATGGTCTAAATGCATATGGTTATGGTCACGGATGAAAAGTAGTAGTTTTCATGCGATGCCTAAGTTAAAATGCAAATTAGTGTGTGAAGGGCGCATCGATATACATATATGTACCGGGTACGATTATTGTGGTAGATGCGTTTGTTAATTGTGTGTGGTAATTCTAGCGCAAGAAATGACTTGGATAAAATTTGTAAGTCGACTTGTTGGTCCTCAATGTTTGTTTTAACTCTAATAAATGGTAAAGTGTTAGAGTAATTCAAGTTTCTAGAACATGGTAATTCTTAAAGTAAATCGGAGCTGAAATTTATTAGCTGTTGTTTTGGGCTGCACACACTGTTTTTGCCGTGCTATTTGTTTAATGAACTAAATTATATTTTTCTGTAGAAAGGTCATATAGAAAAGTTGTAGATAACTTTATTATCTTGCTGGTGTTAAAATTTGACAGCCATAAGTCTGATCGTTTAGAAGTTATGCTTTTCACAAGTTCGGTAACTGAATCTGTCCAATTCCTGTACAGATTTCAGAGATCGCATTGTTTGCTTAAGTTCCAGTCATTGACGATTATAAAAAAGTTGTACATTCTTTCCTTATCTTGCTTGTGTTAAACTTTCATAACCATAGGCCTGATAGTTTAAGAGTTATGAATTTTACAAAATGGTTGTTGTGTTTTGTCCACTGTCAGAACAGATTTCGAAAACTGCATTGTTTGATTTAGTTAAACATAGAATCACTTCTTGGTGATTATAAAGTTTATGTAGTAATTTTGCTAATCTTTCCTAAAAGTCTTGGATCACTCTTTTTGGTGGTCTAAAGATTATGTTATAGGCGTTGGATGTGTGAAGTCTGAATCTAACCAAATCTGGACAGCAAAGCCTTCTAGTGTCTTTTATCCTTAATTGCATATTGAATCACCTTGAAATGTTTATAAATGTTCTGTTGGCCATTTCATTATCTTTCTATAAAATCTGGGATCACCTAAATATGGTGCATGAATCTCTAGTTATGGATTTTTAAAGTCGCAAATCTCAATCTATCCAAATTTGGACAGAGTTGTCATGTTAACACTTTTTGACCTTGCTAAGTGTTGAATCGTGTTGAGGTAAAAATACCAAAGTTGTAGAGCACTTTTTAAGCTTTTTAGAAAGTCCTAGTTTGCTATTTTTGAATTAATATTTGAAGAGTTATGATTAAAACAAGTAACAGCTGCGTTGCTGTCCGAAAATCTGCAAGTGCTCATTTGATTGTTTAGTTCACCCTTTTTGCTAAAAATGTTTGGGTAGAACTTAATTAATGTAGACTTGCCATGACTAAGCTTAATATTGCATGTGTGTCATGTTTTATATGTTTCTTTCTCTAGTTGATTGTGATATAGGAGTTCCATAGACATTGATGCCTATGTCCTCTATTGAACTTGTGTTTTCTGGGATGCTTTTGTGCATCAATAGAAGAACTAATGAAAAGCCGTATCCAATTAAATAAATGCTTGTACTCGTGATGTCGTGTTTGTGGTGGCTATGTATATGATAGTGTTTGTCGGTTTCTTAGTAGTGTTAAATTCGTAGGTCGATAACGTATGGCTAATTAGCACCTACGTATGATCATTGGTGGTACCGTGTCTTGCGCCTTATATCTAGCTCGCTACCGTGTGTCTTTGTATATCTTATGATATTTTTCATTATATTCATACATATGCATCTTGCATCTCATTTAGGATTGAGAGATGATGATCGTGCAAGTGATGTGGTGCCAACAACAAGATGCAGTTGGTGGACAACCTAAGGAAGGATGGACATGACCAGTGGATGCTCGCCAGGCGAGTGTCGTCTAGCAAACACTATCTAGTGTTGAATTCTAGGCAAGCACCGGTTTTATGCATAACTGTTATATATGCTATTTTACTGCACTTAATGTTTGTAGGCTTGTACCGTGCACTTAAGTGTAGGAGTTGCCTGAAACCCTAGTTACATGAACTCAGGATTCCTTTTGAGATGGATACTAGTATGCTAGGTCGAGTAGCTGCTATGCTAAATTAGGATCTCGGTAGAAGTCGAGAGATTTTTCTAGCACTCGCGCGAGGTCAGGAATTGGTTGTATCCATTTTGTTAACAAAATGATGATGGTCTGTGGACACGGATCCATGGGGATGCGATGTCTACGAGACGAAACTAGAATAAGGATTAACGTGCGGATACTTGTGTCAAGCGTTTGAACGTACTAAACACATGTCAGGAAATATGGTAACCGGTAAGCCTAGTACCTGAGTGAAGCCGGGCACGGACTTTCCTCCTCACTTGTCCTGAGACGTGGTCTCCCATTCCGGATATGGTGGGTACAAGTGCGGTCATTGGACGGTGGTAGCCGGGGTCAGTGGAGCATTGTATGCCAAGGCGGTGAGCCCTGGCCACGAACGGGGGATCGATGTGGACGGTTGATATGTGTGGGGACGGAGTGCCCCTACATGTCGTGTGTTTAGGTTTACCTTGCAAGGTTAAAAACTCGATTCGAATCGTCTGCTTCTCGCAGCTAATGAGACTGCTTGATCCATTGTACTGCATTGAGTAATAAGTGGAAATGAGGTTACTTACAAAAGATGTTGATTGATATATGTTTGATACCATGTATGAATAGCTAGGTACTCATATAGTCAAAAATTACTATTCTAGAACTTGAAAATCTAAAACTTGATTTTAGACTCATCTAGTGCTTTTGGCAAACCAAACCCCTCAGTCAAACAGCTTCATGGTCTAGAGGTAGAGGAGTAGACTCCTCACACTGGGTAAGTCTAGCTGAGTATTAATATACTCAGCCTTGCTTGTGGCATAATTTTGCAGGTACCTCCTTGATTTGGTTGATGGTGTGACTTGGCCTCCATCCCTGCCACCGGGATAGACGGTCAAGTGGGTTGCTGCTTCCACAGGAGAGGACCGGGAGGAGTAGCGTGGCCAGGCTTCGCCATGTTACTCGGTTTTCTCCATTAGTTATTTCCGCTGCACTAAAAACTACTTTTACTGCTTTTGAAACTCCGATAATGTAATCACTACTAATACTTCTTAAATTTGTGGTATTATGCTTTATTGTATTTCTCTGTGCCTCACCTTCGAGTGAGCTAGTGGTATTTGATCCTTGGTAAGTGGCTTTATAGGACTAGATCCAAGGGACTGACGGGTTATTCTGGTTCAAGTGTGTTGCTGCCTTTAAGGGTGCGACTTGGGCACTTAAGCTGGAATAGTTCAGGTGGTTCCACCATAGAGACCCATCCCACTCCCAGATTTGACTCAGGGAGGCTCGGCCCATCCCTCGGTGACTCCGCCCAGTCCCTATAAATTTGCCCAAGAAAGGTTTATCTCGGTTTCTTACCTTTGTTCTTGCCTCCTAGATCTAGCCACCTTTGCCTTAGCCGCAAAAAAGCGCTTGCACCCTCTCCTTCGTCTTCTTCCTCATTTGCAATGGTCGAGAAGCTGAGCGTTCTTCCTCCCCGTGACCCGTGGCCCATCTTCTCCGTCGTCGACGAGGACTTGTAGACCTTGGTGGACGTCGGACTACTCCGCCCCCACTCCTACAGGGTCGTAGCCCGAGTGGTACACACGGGGGACAAGCAGGAGCTGGCCCCGCCTGCGGGCTACGTGTTGAGCTTCAGCTTCTTCCATGAGCGAGGGTTCGGGTGACCGCGAGCCGTTTCATGCAGGTGCTCCCGCATTACTACGGGGTGGAGCTCCACAACTTCAACCTTAACTCCATCTCCCAGGCGGCCATTGTCGTTGCGGTCTACGAGGGGTACCTGGGGATTGAGCCTCATTGGGACCTGTGGCTTCACCTATTCTGGGCGAAGCCGTTCTCCCTCTCCACGGACATGAAGATGGTGCGCCATGTAGTGAGGGTTGGTGGCTACATGCTTCTGCTACACGTGGATCGAGCACAGATCTACATCCTTGCCACCCTCACTTCATCGAACAAGGGGTGGCAGGGTCGCTGGTTCTACCTCCGTGTAAGACCCAAATTTGATAGAAAAAAACAATAATAATAATAATGAAATAAATAAATAAATAAAATTTTAAAGAGTAAAAGTATAAGACATTAAACTTTTGATTTAAATTTTAAATAGTATTTTTAAGATTACTAAATTCTTTTGTGTGTGCATACGTACTTAAAGAAATGGATGAAATAATTAATATAAGCATACACAACAAATATGGCATTACGTACTGGATTTGTGTGTTGCATTTATATGTGAGCACTGATTTGAATTTAACATAGGTTCAACAATTTGAAATAAGAAAATAAAAGAAAAAAAGAGAATAGAAAATAGAAAACAAAAATAATAATAAAAGGGAAACTTGCCCTTGGCCGACGCAACATTTTTTTCCATATCTTATTTTTTTTGTTTCCGTTTTCCTCACCCTGCCGACAGTATTAAGACTCGATCACGTATTCTTTTGCATGGTATGCATGTGCTTGCAACATCAAATATTTTCACGTATGCGTATGATTGAGCCACTTCCGGAGCCGTCTTCCTCGCTGCGTTTATCGCGGACCGCTCCGTGAATACCGGATCAGCATGAGGTTTGTTTGACCAAGCACCTCTGACACCCCTCTCCAACAGGTATATAATTCAGCCGACTATTTCCCTTCCGCCATAACCACGCATAGGAGCTAGCGCACACCACTACCGAGGAGATAGACGCCGGCGTGAACCGTTGGTTGGCAGCGCCACCGTAGTAGCCGAGAGCCACAGTAGCATACGAACAAAGGAGAGAGATAGAGGCGGGTCTGCCGGGAGGAAGCTCTGGCACACTATCAGCAGTCGAGTCGGGGTGCTTCGATAGGAATTGCGGAGCTTCGGCGATCTGGTTTGTGAGCGCGAGGTCATGAAGGGGTCATAGATTTTATTGCCGCATCTCAAAACTTGCGGCCGAGTCGCTGTTGGTCGTCTGTCCCTGCCCCTACTGGTAAGATCATTTCCCCTGAGTTCGAATCCTTCCCTGTTTTGAGTTGTGCTGTATACGTCGCGATTCGTACACGGGGGGGCCGAAATGGCTGTCACCGGCGTGTGCCCCGCCGCGGGGTTAGCCTGCCGCCGTATATGTGTGGCTGGGGGAAGGAGAAAGGACGTGCGTCGTCTGATCTTATCGGACGGCCGAGATTGAGTCATAGTGATACCCCTTCGTCTCATAAAGATCTGGTCGTTGCTGGTTGATCGGATGGTGGTGAGTGGTTTGCGCTATAATAAAATCTGAACCATAGATATTTAATCTGACGGTGTACAAACCATACCGGTTCACTTAATGGACCATTTAATTCGGGCGGTGTGTTTCTGATCCAACGGCTCAGAAAGACCCGTACCTCTTCGGCCTGGGCGTTTTTTGTAAAAGACCCCGAGAAATAACTTAATCAACCCACCGTCCACCCTAGGGTTTGGCTGAGTCTGTGGATTACTTATGTTTTCGCCCCTGTGTTTCTGTTTATTTGGCGCGCAGTCCAGACAGATAATTAATCCAGAAATCTATTTAAGAAATGAATTTTTAAGTGTAAAAATAATCCTAGAATTTGTAAAATCCATATAAAATTCATTTTAGCTCCTTTTGAGTTCATTCCAGTTCCTATAATTTTGTAATATTGTTGTTTATCAATTAGTGCCACTGTTTTGACATGAATGTCACAATAAAATTTATACCCTATTTAAACTCACACAGAATCTCTGAAAATTCATAACTTCCCCATTTAAACTCTGATTTGATCCATTCAAGTTGAGTTAGTCTCGTATAAATATTTACTATACAATAATAACATTTATTGTATCCTGTATCATTATTTTATAATTAGATTTGTATTTAACTTATGTTGGTTAGTCTCGTTAATGTGTTCATCATTATTTACTAAACTATGATCTATGGTCAATTTATAACGTAGATTAAAGTTGAACATAATTACTTATAGAATAACCTCTCATATAATTTATATTAACCAAATTATAATATAGTTTAATATTGTAATCACACGGATCTTTTATAAAATCATAACTCCTTAATCTTAACTCCGATCTTAGTAGTTCTCGATCCCACGATCTCGTAGCAACGCGTAGATCATTATTATGTAGTATGTTCTTATGTTTGATGTGATGTTAATTTTGTCTATACCATGTCTATTTGTATTGCTACGACTAGCAGTGCGGTCACGAGGATCCGAAGAATCACCCTGGTAACTGGAATCTCAAGTGCCAGGCAAGTTGTGCCCTTGATTCACTTTTGTTACCCAATAATATTCTTTATAATCATTTACCATGCATAGGTTTAATTTTGATGGGACCCAATAGGTCACCCTAGATTGTTTATCTCATTACCTTGTTTACCCCTAAATCACATGGGTAGTTTTTGCTATTGCTTTATATGGTTTTGGGATAATCATTTATTATATCCATGTTCCAGTTATTTTGTTATTCTATTTATGTTCATGTCAAGATCATTATATTATTGTTAATTGGAACATGGAGCTTAACTTGAGAAACACGTGCCACCACAAGGGAGGAATGGGACCCCTTGGCTGACTAATTAGGAAAGCTAGTGGAAGACTACCTTACCCGAAAGGGGCAAGGGCAGTAGGGGAGTGGTCAGTGTAGGGAGGTCCTTGTTTGATTTTGCTGCGATGGCAGTCAGACGAGAACCCTGCATTGGAACTTCCTATAAACTGTAGCGGGTTTTCGGAAGCTAGTGGAACTTTGTAAAGGCCTCGTAGTGGATCCCTAGCCATTCACCTTGGTAGTGTCTAAGGGCCTAGCTAACCCTGGCGACATGGGAAACACGACTTGTGGGTAAAGGGTACAACCTCTGCAGAGTGTAAAACTGGTATACTAGCCGAGCTCACGGTCATGAGCGGCTCAGGACTCTCCGATGATTAAATTATGGAACCTAAACTCAATTTGTCATTTGCATTTGCATGGGATCTGTTATTAATTTTGTTCTATTATTTTATTATGGTTTGGTATTCACTTACACTTAGTAATTGCTAATAAAATTTTGACCAACTTTAAAAGCAATGCTCAGCTTTAACCCCTATCATTGATCAGCCTTACACTTCAGGAACTCCCCACCTTTGGTGAGTTCATGTCACATTATTCCCCACAACTTGTTGAGCGATGAACATGTGTGAGCTCACCCTTGCTGTCTCACACCCCCCCCCCCACAGGAGAAGAACAGGTGGTTCAGGAGGAGCCACGTATCGAGGAGTTCGATCCGATCTAGGTGGCGTTTCTCAGTTGACATCGGCGCCAACGATCCTTAGTTCGTTTTATCTTCATTACTTTATTTTGTAATAAGACTTCCGCTATGTATTAAATACTCTGATTATTGTGACATTTATCTCTATACACTCTGTTATTATATGTTGTCTTCTTGGCGCATGTATGAGATGCACCTGGCTTTGTTCCTTAAAGCCGGGTGTGACAGAAGTGGTATCAGAGGAATGTTGACTGTAAGACGAAACCTAGGTAGAACTGGACAACCATTACCTACTTACCTTACTCTGATTCTTTCTATACTTATCTTGATCCTGTCTCATCTTCTACTCTGATTAACCTTACCTTTGCTACTCTGATTCTTTTCTAAACTTATATTAATCATTCCTCATCTATTTTCGCTTTACTCTGATTATTCTTACCTTTTCTTTCTAAAGACAAAAGTGGATTTCACACTTTGAAATCATGTGCCTAAAGTGACGTTTAGGAATAGGAGACCTACTCTTAGGAACAAAAAACAAAACTGTTTTACCTATACGCTTGAGTGCTTGTTCTTATGATACCTGTCTGATTTGGATCTTTGATTGAGTGTGATTAGTTATGGAGTAATGTCCACAATTACATCTGCATATACGTATAGGCATAAATAGAATTCATAAGATAACTAAACAACCTAGATTATCCTATCTATTTCATATAGATCCCTCTTATCTTAAAAAGACTCTCTCTTATCTTAAATGATCCATCTTATCTTAAAAGATACTCTCTTAACTTAATAGACTCATCTCATCTTGAAAGGATTCTCATATTATCCTAATAAATCTAACTAATCTCAAAAGATTCTGCCATGATCTTAGAGACTCATCTTGACCTAACAAGCATACTTATCCCAACCACTTTGCATATCTCATAAAAGTGTAACAGACATGATCTTTTCCAAAACAAATTAAGTAGATCTTATTTGATTACACCAATTTAATTCTGACCCCATCTAATCAGATCAGATCTAATTTAATAGACAAACATGTTAGATATACTGGTAAAATAAGATTGGATCCGACTCTTGTAAATATGTTCAACCTAAATTGGAATTTTAATCCAACCTAGCCATATGCAACTACCTTAACCACTCGATAGTTGCATAACCCCACTGTTTAACTGACAGAGATTCTGACCTACCTACACTAAATAATTCATCCCATCGCAAAGGATTCTAACATATATTAATAATACATATTCTACCCTGGTAGATTTAACTAACTTTAAACTAAGTTTAATCCAGTTATATCCAATCTAATCTAGACCCTACCATAATCTAATATGGTCTAATCTATGTTACAAGCATTAACTAAACCATATTCCGATAAATGGTTTTTAAACCTAAATTGGTGTCTTGGATCAACTCGTCAGTGAAACCACGACCTAGCCTATATTATAGGTTGCCCAACCCATTTATCTTACAAGTAAAAAAACTCTGTTTAACCTACCTGCCCCATGTACCCACACTTATCCCAACTATGTCCCTAGTTATGGTAACACCAATACCTATTATCCTTGATGATAACACCAAACTTGACCGATATAACAGGTTATATAACTTATCCAACCAATCTAGAAGCAAAACAACAAGACAGACTCTGCTTAAACTTATTTAACTCATAACCACCTATTAACCTATTTTGTTTACCTAAGAATCTACCTTCACTACATATCCCAAATTCGGATAACAACTTCAAGAACGAAGATTGAAGATGATCGACCTCATCAAATCAAGGAAGGATAAGATTCAAGCCAGATCTTCAAACGAATCAAGATCCACAATCTTGGATAGAGTACTTCCTTACCCTATCCTTTCTTGCCCAAACCTATCTATGCTTTAAAGGCATCTTCTACCCTACATAATAAAGTGGACATACATATATACATCCATGCTTTCCTAACCACTAGCTCCACCAAGCTACATAAATATATATATATAAATTACTACTATTTGTAAGATCTAAATGTTACTTTAGTTAGTAAATGATATGATACTATGATAGGATGAATAATAAGGTCTAATTGACCTATGTGTTGCTAATAGATTGTGCATCATGCTGAGATTTTTTATTTGTGCATATGTATTGAGACAACATGGTTATACACTCTTTCCTTACAAATCTCGAGGACGAGATTTCTGTTAAGGGGGTAGGATTTGTAAGACCCAAATTTGATAGAAAAAATCAATAATAATAATAATGAAATAAATAAATAAATAAAATTTTAAAGAGTAAAAGTATAAGACATTAAACTTTTGATTTAAATTTTAAATAGTATTTTTTAAGATTACTAAATTCTTTTGTGTGTGCATACGTACTTAAAGAAATGGATGAAATAATTAATATAAGCATACACAACAAATATGGCATTACGTACTGGATTTGTGTGTTGCATTTATATGTGAGCACTGATTTGAATTTAACATAGGTTCAACAATTTGAAATAAGAAAATAAAAGAAAAAAAGAGAATAGAAAATAGAAAACAAAAATAATAATAAAAGGGAAACTTGCCCTTGGCCGACGCAACATTTTTTTCCATATCTTATTTTTTTGTTTCCGTTTTCCTCACCCTGCCGACAGTATTAAGACTCGATCACGTATTCTTTTGCATGGTATGCATGTGCTTGCAACATCAAATATTTTCACGTATGCGTATGATTGAGCCACTTCCGGAGCCGTCTTCCTCGCTGCGTTTATCGCGGACCGCTCCGTGAATACCGGATCAGCATGAGGTTTGTTTGACCAAGCACCTCTGACACCCCTCTCCAACAGGTATATAATTCAGCCGACTGTTTCCCTTCCGCCATAACCACGCATAGGAGCTAGCGCACACCACTACCGAGGAGATAGACGCCGGCGTGAACCGTTGGTTGGCAGCGCCACCGTAGTAGCCGAGAGCCACAGTAGCATACGAACAAAGGAGAGAGATAGAGGCGGGTCTGCCGGGAGGAAGCTCTGGCACACTATCAGCAGTCGAGTCGGGGTGCTTCGATAGGAATTGCGGAGCTTCGGCGATCTGGTTTGTGAGCGCGAGGTCATGAAGGGGTCATAGATTTTATTGCCGCATCTCAAAACTTGCGGCCGAGTCGCTGTTGGTCGTCTGTCCCTGCCCCTACTGGTAAGATCATTTCCCCTGAGTTCGAATCCTTCCCTGTTTTGAGTTGTGCTGTATACGTCGCGATTCGTACACGGGGGGGCCGAAATGGCTGTCACCGGCGTGTGCCCCGCCGCGGGGTTAGCCTGCCGCCGTATATGTGTGGCTGGGGGAAGGAGAAAGGACGTGCGTCGTCTGATCTTATCGGACGGCCGAGATTGAGTCATAGTGATACCCCTTCGTCTCATAAAGATCTGGTCGTTGCTGGTTGATCGGATGGTGGTGAGTGGTTTGCGCTATAATAAAATCTGAACCATAGATATTTAATCTGACGGTGTACAAACCATACCGGTTCACTTAATGGACCATTTAATTCGGGCGGTGTGTTTCTGATCCAACGGCTCAGAAAGACCCGTACCTCTTCGGCCTGGGCGTTTTTCGTAAAAGACCCCGAGAAATAACTTAATCAACCCACCGTCCACCCTAGGGTTTGGCTGAGTCTGTGGATTACTTATGTTTTCGCCCCTGTGTTTCTGTTTATTTGGCGCGCAGTCCAGACAGATAATTAATCCGGAAATCTATTTAAGAAATGAATTTTTAAGTGTAAAAATAATCCTAGAATTTGTAAAATCCATATAAAATTCATTTTAGCTCCTTTTGAGTTCTTTCCAGTTCCTATAATTTTGTAATATTGTTGTTTATCAATTAGTGCCACTGTTTTGACATGAATGTCACAATAAAATTTATACCCTATTTAAACTCACACAGAATCTCTGAAAATTCATAACTTCCCCATTTAAACTCTGATTTGATCCATTCAAGTTGAGTTAGTCTCGTATAAATATTTACTATACAATAATAACATTTATTATATCCTGTATCATTATTTTATAATTAGATTTGTATTTAACTTATGTTGGTTAGTCTCGTTAATGTGTTCATCATTATTTACTAAACTATGATCTATGGTCAATTTATAACGTAGATTAAAGTTGAACATAATTACTTATAGAATAACCTCTCATATAATTTATATTAACCAAATTATAATATAGTTTAATATTGTAATCACACGGATCTTTTATAAAATCATAACTCCTTAATCTTAACTCCGATCTTAGTAGTTCTCGATCCCACGATCTCGTAGCAACGCGTAGATCATTATTATGTAGTATGTTCTTATGTTTGGTGTGATGTTAATTTTGTCTATACCATGTCTGTTTGTATTGCTACGACTAGCAGTGCGGTCACGAGGATCCGAAGAATCACCCTGGTAACTGGAATCTCAAGTGCCAGGCAAGTTGTGCCCTTGATTCACTTTTGTTACCCAATAATATTCTTTATAATCATTTACCATGCATAGGTTTAATTTTGATGGGACCCAATAGGTCACCCTAGATTGTTTATCTCATTACCTTGTTTACCCCTAAATCACATGGGTAGTTTTTGCTATTGCTTTATATGGTTTTGGGATAATCATTTATTATATCCATGTTCCAGTTATTTTGTTATTCTATTTATGTTCATGTCAAGATCATTATATTATTGTTAATTGGAACATGGAGCTTAACTTGAGAAACACGTGCCACCACAAGGGAGGAATGGGACCCCTTGGCTGACTAATTAGGAAAGCTAGTGGAAGACTACCTTACCCGAAAGGGGCAAGGGCAGTAGGGGAGTGGTCAGTGTAGGGAGGTCCTTGTTTGATTTTGCTGCGATGGCAGTCAGACGAGAACCCTGCATTGGAACTTCCTATAAACTGTAGCGGGTTTTCGGAAGCTAGTGGAACTTTGTAAAGGCCTCGTAGTGGATCCCTAGCCATTCACCTTGGTAGTGTCTAAGGGCCTAGCTAACCCTGGCGACATGGGAAACATGACTTGTGGGTAAAGGGTACAACCTCTGCAGAGTGTAAAACTGGTATACTAGCCGAGCTCACGGTCATGAGCGGCTCAGGACTCTCCGATGATTAAATTATGGAACCTAAACTCAATTTGTCATTTGCATTTGCATGGGATCTGTTATTAATTTTGTTCTATTATTTTATTATGGTTTGGTATTCACTTACACTTAGTAATTGCTAATAAAATTTTGACCAACTTTAAAAGCAATGCTCAGCTTTAACCCCTATCATTGATCAGCCTTACACTTCAGGAACTCCCCACCTTTGGTGAGTTCATGTCACATTATTCCCCACAACTTGTTGAGCGATGAACATGTGTGAGCTCACCCTTGCTGTCTCACACCCCCCCCCCCACAGGAGAAGAACAGGTGGTTCAGGAGGAGCCACGTATCGAGGAGTTCAATCCGATCTAGGTGGCGTTTCTCAGTTGACATCGGTGCCAACGATCCTTAGTTCGTTTTATCTTCATTACTTTATTTTGTAATAAGACTTCCGCTATGTATTAAATACTCTGATTATTGTGACATTTATCTCTATACACTCTGTTATTATATGTTGTCTTCTTGGCGCATGTATGAGATGCACCTGGCTTTGTTCCTTAAAGCCGGGTGTGACACTCCGCAACGACGACGAGTGGCTGTCGGTGTACACCTAGCATGTCGTCTTCGTGGTGGGGGAACACTGGAGATGGGACACTCCATGAGAGCACCTGGCCCAGCTACAGCCGCTACTGGATGCTCTGTGAAGGTTTCGGGACCATGGGCTCACCGCGGCTGGAGTCATCGTCGCCTTCCATCGGAGGAGGGTGCCGCCGCTAGCGGAGCGCCGGCTCCACCGAGATGAGATGACGCTTGAGGCCTCTATGGAGTGTTCTCAGATGGCCTCGGCCACCTTCTCCACCAACAAGCTCCTCCTGTGAGTGAAAGGAACGGTGGGGAAGGTGGACTACACTGCCCTATCCTAATGCGCCCCGATCAGGGTTACGTGTACCTGGTGAGTTTCGGACTCCCTTTTTGTTTTTGCCCCCTCTTCTTCGTCTCATCCTTCCTTCTCCACCCATTTGCAGGGGCTACGTGGTTACCGAACCACCTGGCCTATGATCCTAGAGGACGCGGTGTGCCGATTGGCCACCGAGGGGAAGAAGAAGAAAGACGCGAAAAAGAAGTGGCCCACAAGAAAAGGGAGGCCCACGACGTGTTAGAGAAGCGACGCATGGTGCAGGAGAGGTAGGGGTGCCATTGGAGCCCTCTCCCAACACACAGGACGATGATGATGACAGTGACGACGAGGCGATGGAGGTCAAGCTGGGCTTTAGCCTCGAGGTCAAGCTCTAGTCCGAGCCAGCCTCGGTGGGCGTATCCAGTGGCATAGACGTGCCTACATCAGGGATGGTAGCATCCCTGTCTGAGGCACGGGCATCAGCCGAGCCGGATCCTTCCCCTGCAGTCAAAGAGGAGGCAGCGGTGGAGGTGAAGGCTGCTGCCTCGCTCTAGGTTCTCGTAACGCTGCCGAAGGGTCCGAGGAGCCGAGGGCCTAAGCTGGCGGTTGTACCCCGGTCTGGTTAGTTACTGGGCTACAGAATCTTATTCCGTTTCCAAGTTCTTTGTATATCTTTTTGTCTCTTCGTGCTTCAGCCTAAAGCGCAAGGCTGGCACACCGACCTTCACTACTACCAAGGCCATGAAGTCTGGCTCTGGGTTGTCGGCCGAGGCCGCAGCCCGCTCCCTCACGTGGGCCGATGCTGCCAGGGAGACCATGCAGCGGGGCACCGAGGCAGCCCGGCTTGCCCTCGGTGGGCAGGCTAGGTAGGAGATTACCGTTACCAAGGTGGTTGCGGCGCCTCCGGCAATGTCAATCAAGGTCATCCATGTCTCCTCTACAAAGGAGCCAGGGGTGGCTGACGCAACGTCGCACTACAAGAATATTAACCTTCTATGACGTTTTGATGGGATCATAAGCGTCACAGAAGGTGTGTAATTAAAGGTCTTCTATGACGAAACATAATAAATAATGACGTTCCTAAGAATATTCCTCCATAGGAACGTCATAATTTTTTATGTTTCGTCATAGAAGATCTTTAATTACGCACCTTCTATGACGCTTATGATACCATCAGAACGTCATAGAAGGTCAATATTCTTGTAGTGTCGATAACGGCCTCGCCAATCGCCTTAGACATTTTGCGCTCCCTCCTCGACTCCTCGGTTGCTAAACGAAGCCCGAGGGTGATTGATGTCAAGAGGTCGGCCCCTCGAGGCGGCCTGAGGAACCAGTCTTGGAGAGGGATGCGCCTCCTCGTGTCAATGCGGTGAATAGCAGCATCGTCCATGACAGGGAGGACCCCCTTGCGTGGGGAGGCCCAGCCCTCTCATGGCTGGATGAGGACGGCGAGCTCTTCTTCGTCCTGAACTTTGTGGATGAGCATGAGATGTTTCGGAACATGGCTCCGGTAAGAGAGTCGTGCTTCTTACCGTGACATATTCCTTTTTTCAAGGCATGTCGTAATGTTATTTTTTCTCCTCTCAGGGCCTTATGGCGAAGTCCATGGCCAAGTCCATGTTTCTTCACCGCGAGCGCAACATGTCTGGTCCGTGCTGCAGGGCTAGCAGGGCCTGCTGAATCGCTCAAATGAGCGGCTGGCCCAAAGAGCGCTGAGGCGGCGGAGCTGACGACGTTGTGCTCAGAGTTGAAAGACGAGGCTGCGGCTGCGCACGAGAAGGTGGCGCCCCTAGAGGAGGAGGTCCGCCTCTGAAGGAGAACCTTCAGAAGGTGTCCGGTGAGTGGGAGGAGTCTCGACGTCAGGTGTAACACCCAAAATCTTATTTTGGTGATTTAGAGAATTCTCTAAAGGATTTGAGATAAAAATGACTTCTAATAATGATTTCATTCCTTTGTAAAGTATACCTCTCTAATGGGAATGAATAATTACAATAGGAGATTGGTATTCAAAACATAGACCCAAAACTTAAAACTAAAACTTTGCACAACAAATAGAAAAAGGACTTTTAATATATTTGTCTTTCCTTTTATAACTATATAATTAGCCACTCTTTAATATTTATATATAGATCAAAATCATTCATGATAAAGATTATAAAATTAAATTTTCCTAAACTAAACAAATAAAAAATATTGGAATTATGGATAATTATTTAAATGACTACACTTTTAAATACAACCTTTCGTTTAAGTATGTGCGTTGCATATTTGGAGTATTTGCATAAATAAAACAATAAATAAATGGCTATAAAAAAATAAAACTTTGCATTAGCATGCTGGATATTTTTTTGGCTGTGCATTCTGAATTCAAACTTTATTTGAACTTGATTTGAAATTTGGAAATGGAAATAAGAAAGGAAAAATAGAAATGAGAAAAGAAAAGGAGGAGAACTGCACTTGCACCTGGGTCAATTTCCCTGCCCTGGCCTAGCTCGGCGGCCATCCGGCCCACTAAATCCCGCGCGCTCACCAGCCACGCTCGCCGGCAGGTCGGGCCCACACCGCAGCCCCTCATCCACACACTCGTGCGTGCACTCACCTCGATCGATGTGTGGGGTCAAATTGTCAGCTCCTTCATGCTTCTCGGTAACGAAGAAATGTCACCCGCAACAGATGACGCCAATCCCGCGCTGGCCTTTGTACCACGGTACAGAACTTCGCGGGCTTCGCTTCTTGGATACGCCACCCCAGGACTATCACCTCTATAAAATGGGATCCGCTAGGAGAGCTCCGTGAGAAAAGGAGAGAAGGAGGTCTGCTTCAACCCACCCCTAGGAATGTGACCATGGCCTTCCCGGACGGGGAGAATCACCGGGCTCTCAGCAATCGCTCGCTGGAGCATACAATTGACCATCGATGCACAACTCACCGCGGCCCGACTTCGCGGCGACATTGCCACCGGTATAAGCCCCTCAGCATATTCACCATCTTCTCATAAGGTTTTAGCACCGGTTAGTCTCGGGTTTAGGGTTCTGGGGAGCTGGCTTGCCATGCGCCGACGACTGAGCCGCCGTGGGCGCAGGCCTCATCACCGCGTCGATGCTCAGGGGAGAAGAGGGAGCGTCAGCCGTTGGATCTTGGGCCAACAGTCAAGATTAGATCGACGATAACCTTTCGGCTCTTTAAATCTATTCCGTAGAAACCTGATTGGAGGGCTACGATTGGTTCTTATCTTAGTTAAATCTAGGCCATAAATCTTAGAGCGGACGACCGAATTCACATACCGGTTCATCCAAACGGTAGTCTAATCAGGGCCGCATATGAGGGATCAGATGGATCATAGTGAACCATAACCCCTTCAGCCGAGCGATTTTTGCATAAGAGACCCTCTGGTTTTTTGAATTCAACCCGTTGTCCTAGAGCTGTACTAGAGAGTTTAATCTAAGTCCTTGGATTTCACAGTGTAGACCCTGGGGTTCATGGAAATAATGGTCACGGTCCATAAGTTATCTAGAAATTATAAAATAAATATGGAAATTGATTTTTAGTATAGAAATAATTCTAGAAAAGGTAGAATATTCATAACTTAATTGTTTTAACTCTGAATTGATCCATTCTAGTTGCATTAGCTTCGTAGTAACACCGCATACGCTTTGGTAACATTCTTTTATCAGATAACATGTTTTCAAAAATGGACAACTAATTTGTTTGATCTATGTGGATTGAATTAACTAAATGTAGTATTCTAAATAGGTTCATCTATAACTTGACTAGGTATAATTAAGTTACAACTTAGATTAGAGTTGAATTTGCTATTTATTTGGAGTATAATTACTCACATGGTTTATATTAATCAAAATATTAGTCTCATTATCTAATCGCATAAAACTTCGGAAAACTATATCTTTCTAATTGTAACCCGATTCTAGTGATTCTTGAATCTACGATCTCGTAGCATCGCGTAGATATTCTTATGTTGTTTGTTCTCATGTTTGGTGTACTGTTATTTTTATGTACTTCTTGTCTATTTGTATGTATTGCTAGAATAGCGGTGAGGACACGAGAATCTGAAGAACAACTGGGTACCTGGGAATCTCGAGTCTAAGGCAAGTTGTGCCCTTGATCACTCTTCTTTACCTAATAATGTTCGAGTTAATCACTATGACATGCTCAGGTTAATTTGATGGGACCTAATAGGATTCCCTAGTATTGTTTATCCCACACCTTGCAAACAAAAGAACTATTGGGTAGATTTGCTATTGCTCTACCTGGTTTCGGGAAATTAATGTTATATTATGATCATGTTCCAATTTTGTTGTCGTTTTAATTATTGATTCATGATAAGATCATTATGTTAATTGAAACATGGAGAACCACCCGGAAAAACAGTGCTACACAAGGGTGGTATGGGACTCCCTTGGCTGACTAATTAGGAAAGCTAGTGGAGGACTACCTTAAACGAAAGGGACAAGGGCAGTAGAGGAGCTGCGGTATAGAGAGGTTCTCGGGTCGATCTTGCTGCGATGGCTTTTCGGATGAGGGATTCATATATTGCTCTTCTCAAAAACCGTAGCAGGTTTTTTGAAGCTAGTGAAACTTTGTAAAGGCCTCGTAGTGGATCACTAGCCATTCACCTCGGAAGTGTCTAAGGGCCTTGCAAACCCTGGCTAGACGGGATACACGACTTGTGGATAAAGTGTGCAACCTCTACAGAGTGTAAAACTGGCATATCAGTCATGCTCATGGTCATGAGCGACTCGGACACGCACATGATTAATCTATGGAATTAAACTTAATTTGCCATTTGCATTGCATTGTGGGTGTTGTTATTAATTTTGATCTCTTACTTATTTGGGTTGGTATCTACTTTTACTTAGTAACTGCTAATAAAATTTTGACCAACTTTAAAAGCAATGCTCAGCTTTAACCATCTCCTTTGGTAAGCCATACACTTCACATGAGCTCCTACCTTTGATGAGTTCATGCACATTATTCCCCACAACTTGTTGAGCGATTAACATATGTGAGCTCACCCTTGATGTACTCACATTCCCCCCAGGTCAAGGACAGGTACCCCAAGGTGAGGAGCATGAAGGATGTTGCGATGAGTTTGTGCGAGGTCTAGGCCATTGTCTCCCAGTCAACTATGGTTGCTGGATCGTTGTCTTCTTATGATGTCGATATTTAACTATTTTGTACAGAACTCCATTATATAGTAAAGTTGTGACATTTGTTCTGTACCATGAGTAATCATATGTGTGAGACTTGATCCTAGCACACATGTGAGTCGTGCCAGGGTTTGGCCCCTTAAATTCGGGTGTGACATTAGGCGCCGAGGCTTCTTCCCAAGCCGGCTCCCTCGCCAAGGACATTGAGGCTGAGCGATCCGAGACCTAAGGCCTGAGGACCTAAATGGAAGGTATGTTCCATTGCCTCTACTTTGTCTATTAGGGTTACTCTAGTTGTGGCTCAGTGTTTTGATTATTTTCCAGAGCTCCAATGAGATCTTGAAACTTCTATTGACACCTCTTAGACGCTCTCCTAGGATGTGGATCAAAAGATCGCTGAGCTTAACGTGTTGTTCGACGCAGTGGCGGACTTTGGCCGAACCCTCAGCGCTGAGGACGTCTCCTCGAATGGGTCCCTACAGAGCCGCATGCAAGCCCTGAGTGGCCATGTGTGGAGCGAGCTCCACAAGGCCGTCCACCTCTAGGTGAAGCAGGCACTAGCCGTCGTCGCATCCCACTACGAGATTAATCTCGAGCGAGTTGTGTGAAGGCTACATCTTGTTCGATGAGGACGACCTTGCCAAGGCAGAGGTGCATAGACTCACTGATGTCGTTGAGGGGACGGGCTCGATACTGGTTCGCCACTTCGAGGAAAAGGTGGTTCTGCCAGTTTCTCCTCCTAGCGCTAGGTCCTACTCAGCCGCGATGCCTCTAGACGATGATGAGGGTGATGCCTCCCCTCCTTCTGTTGCGTGAATTATTTTGCCCTGCGGGGTTGTAATGAACACCTAAGTTTGCTGTGTACATTGCGTCCTAAGTCTTTTTGTTTTGGTTCTTGGTGTTTGGATGTGTATTTTTCTTGCGTTCTACGCTCGTCATCCTGCCCTTCTGCGGAGTTCCTGTCAAAATGAGAGTTACCTTCTTAAGAGGAGGATAGTGAGTGGAGAAACCGTATCCCAGAGGCGTAGGTGTTCCCGCGGATCGACCACCCTTTCCTATTAGCATGTTTCTTGTTCCTTTAGGATTTTGTTTTATGACTAGGGTGAGAGCACCAAACTCGTTTTTTAAAGAAAAAACATCTAAGAAGAAATGACACCGAGAGGGTTCCCCCCTTCTAGCCCCCGAGGTAGGTTCGGTCTAGTGAAGACATGGCCGAGCCTCACTTGAAGGTTAGCCTTTTTATTCATAAGGGTTTGAATACAAATCAGCCTGGAAAGCTAAGGGTAGAAGCGAAGTAGTTGTTTGATGTTCCAGGCATTCTCGTAGACTTCTCCTTGCTCATTACAGAGCTTGTATGTCCTAGATTTCAGCACCTTCGCGATGATGAAGGGTCCTTCCCAGGGAGAAGTGCACTTATGGTGCCCTCAGTTGCCTTGTCGTAACTGAAGTACCATATCTCCCTCCTAGAATCCTCGAGGCCGGATACGTCTCACGTGGTAGCGTCGGAGCGACTGCTGGTACCTGGCAAAGTGAAGGAGTGCTACGACCCGAGCCTCTTCTAGCTGGTGAAGCGAGTCTTCACGGTTAACTTGGTTGTTGTGTTCGCTATATGATCGTAGCCTCGGGGAACCGTGTAGCCTCGGGGAGCCGTCAGAGCGACTGCTTGGGGCCTTCGTCTTTCGAAGATCCTCAAAAACATGCTTAACCATTTGTTTTAAGCATATTATTAAGTATTACAGGAGTCTCATGACCAGAAAAGCGTCGATATGGATCGATGGAAGTACGACGAAGCAAGCTTCATCACGATGAAGCAGGATGGCGACATAAGAAGAAGGTGTTGTTCAAGCTATTAAGTACAAATGACAGAACTATCCTCGTGACATTTGTAAATCTTGTATGTCATTTTTTAGGGTATGAATGTAATACCGTTCAAAGCTATACGATTGCTTATAAATAGATGAACAGTACCCCTGTATTGTTCACACTGGATTGTAATTGCATTCACGTCATTGCCTCCAAACAAGCCAAAGGTATCAATGTAATATGAACTTTGATATTACTAATGCATTCAATATGAAATGAAGATATTGCATAGCATTACATTTGTAACTATGTTTTATATTTGTAATTGATGAAGACTTGTCCTTCATGACCTTCGTCCAAGATTCATTATACCTGAAAGGGAATATTGTTTTCAAAGGGCAAAGGTATTTAACGTTTAACAAATGTGTTGCCCTGTTCTTGATTCATAGTAATCGAAAACAAGTGACCAACATGTGGGTAAGATGGCCTCGGACCCATAGACTAGAAATTACGGTGTGAACCCCATGGTTCGGCTTGGGGTTGTCCTTAGACTTCAAATCATCGAGGAGAGTTCAGTAAGCCATCGTCTACCGAACTTGTTCAGCTTGTTGAAGATCCTTGGCTTAATGCCTTGTAAGATCATGGGTTGACACGCTCCACTTGCCCGTTTGTCCTTGGATGAGCCATGGCGGACTAGTCCACACGGATGTGGTGGTCGGTACAGAAACTCAAGAACTTCTTTCCTGTGAATTGTGTGCCATGGTTCGTGATAACGGAGTTGGGGATCCTAAAGTGATGAATAATATTCATGAAGAATGCCACCCCTTGCTCGGATATTATGCTTGTGAGAGGTTGGACCTAGATCCACTTGGAAAATTTGTCGATGGTGACCAACAGGTGCGTAAAGCCCCTAGGTGTCTTTTGCAGAGAACTGATGAGGTCTAACCCCCATATAGCAAAGGGCCAAGTGATCGGAATTGGTTGTAGGGCTAGAGCTGGCATGTGTGTTTGCTTCGCATAGAATTGGCATCCTCTGTAGGACCGCACAATATTGGTGGCGTCGGCAACCGTAGTTGGCCAGTAGAACCCCTGTCTGAAGGCGTTTCCAATGAGGGTTCAGGGCGGCATGGTGCCTGCAAGCCCCCAAGTGGATTTCGCCTAATAGTTCTTGTCCCTAGCATTTGGGTATGCACCGCTGGAGAATTCCCGAGGGGCTATGTCGGTACAACTCCTTTTCTTCTCCAAGCCAAGCGTCTAGCTTCAGCCTTCCCGAGAGGGAGTTATCCTCGGAGGAGGTACTCTAGGTATGGGGTTTGCCAATCTGAGGCTAGTGTGGCCCCGCACTGTTCTTCGTCGATCTACATGGCTTTAGGCTCACCAGTGGAGGCGTGATGGTGTCGGGAGTAGGTTCGAGCGCCTCTTTAATTACAACGGAGGGTTTGTAGAAATCCCTGGAAAAGACGTTTGGAGAAACTGTGGTTCGCCCCGAGACCATCTTTGCCAGTTCGTCAGCAACCCCGTTGTAATGTCGTGCGATGTGGTTAAGTTCCAGGCCGAAGAACTTGTCCTCCAAGCGCCAAGCCTCTTCGCAATAGGCCTCCATCCTTGCATCATGGTAGCTTGAATTCTTCATAAATTGGTCGATGACAAGTTGGGATTCTCCTCGAACATCAAGGAACCTGACTCCTAGCTCGATGGTGATACGCATGCCATTAACCAAGGCTTCGTATTCAGCCACAATGTTGGATGTAGCGAAATGGAGGCGTATGATGTAGCGCAGCTGTACTCTGAGGGGCAAGATGAAGAGTAGGCCAGCGCCCACTTCCATTTTCATCAGTGACCCATCGAAGTACATAGTCCATGGCTCGGCTTGTATTGGATCCATCAGCAGCAGAGTGTTAGCCCATCTAGCCAGGAAGTCTGCAAAGATCTGAGACTTGATAGACTTTCTGGGGGCAAATGAGAGTGTTTCTCCCATGAGTTCGACCACCCATTTGGCTACCCTGCCCAAGGCCTCCCTGTTCTGAACGATCTCTCCCAGAGGGAAGGATGACACTACTATCACCGGGTGAGACTCAAAGTAATGTCGCAGCTTGCGCCAAGCCAGGACTACTATGTACAACAATTTCTATACTTGTGGGTAGCGAGTCTTTGTTTCGGACAATACCTCGCTAACAAAGTACACCAGCCTCTGAACAGGCAAGGTATGTCCCTCCTCTTGCCTTTTGACTACAACCGCGCTGACCACTTGAGTGGTTGCGACGATGTAGAGCAAGAGTGGTTCCCCTTTGGTGGGTGGCACCAAGTTAGGTGTGTTGGTGAGGAGCCTCTAAAGGTTCTCGAGAGCTTCTTCGGCCTCAAGGGTCCAAGCAAAGCGCTCAGTCTTCTTTAAGAGCCGGTACAAGGGAAGGCATTTCTCGTCAAGGCGCGAGATGAAGCGACTCAGGAGGACCGCAAGGCGTCCCATGACCCGTTGAACTCCTTTGATGTCTTTTATCGGACCCATGTTGGTGACCATCAAGACCTTTTCTGGGTTGGCTTTGATACCGCGCTCCGACATGACGAACCCTAGAAGTATGCCTCGGGGGACACCAAAGGCACATTTCTCAGGGTTGAGCCTGACGCTTTTGGCTCACAGGCATGTGAAGGCAGTTTCGAGATCAGAGACAAGATCGTAAGCTTTCCTTGTCTTGACCACAATGTCATTGATGTAAGCTTCAGCCATTGCGCCAATGTGATTGCCGAACACGTGGTTCATGCAACGTTGTTACATGGCGCCGGCGTTCCTTAGCCCAAAGGGAATGGTAGTATAACAATACATACCACATGGGGTGATGAAAGAGGTCGCGAGTTGGTCGGTCTCTTTCATGATAGCCGGAGTAGGCATCAATGAAGGATAAAGTTTCACATCCCGCAGTGGAGTCAATGATTTGATCGATCCGAAGTTGTCACACCCGGTTTTAAAGAACAAAGCCGGGTGCATCTCATACATGCGCCACAGAAGACAACATATATAATAACAGAGTGTATAGAGATAAATGTCATAAAACATCAGAGTACTTATTACATAGCGGAAGACTTAATACAAAATAAAAGAATAAACATAAAACGAACTAAGGATCGTCGGCGCCAATGTCAACTGAGAAACGCCACCTAGATCAGATCATACTCCTCGCTTTGTGGCTCCTCCTAAACCACCTGCTCTTCTCCTGTGGGGGGGTGTGAGACAGCAAGAGTGAGCTCACACATGTTCATCGCTCAACAAGTTGTGGGGAATAATGTGGCATGAACTCACCAAAGGTGGGAGTACAAGAACTGTAAGGCTGATCAATGAAATAAAGGTTGAAGCTGAGCATTGCTTTTAGAAGTTGGTCAAAAATTTTATTAGCAGTTACTAAGTGTAGGTAAATACCAAACCTTAGTAATAATAAGTAATAATAATAATAAAATAATCCCAATGCAATGCAAATGACAAATTGAATTTAAGTTCCATAGATTAATCATGTGAGTGTCTGAGCCGCTCATGACCGTGAGCACGGCTAGTATACTAGTTTTACACTCTGCAGAGGTTGCGCATCTTTACCCACAAGTCGTGTTACCCATTTGCCACGGAGTTGATCAGACCTCATACACCTCTACCAAGGAAGCGAGGCAGGGTACCACTACGAGGCCTTTACAAAGTTCCACTAGCTTCAGACTACCCGCTACAGTTTATAGGAAGCTCCAGTGCAGGAATCCCTCGCCTGACCGCCATCGCAGCAAAATCAACCCAAGGACCTCCCTACACTGACCACTCCCCTACTGCCCTTGCCCCTTTCGGGTAAGGTAGCCCTCCACTAGCTTTCCTAGTTAATCAGCCAAGGGCGTCCCATTAAACCCTTGTGGTAGCACTGTTTTCCCGGGTGGTTCTCCATGTTCCCATTAACATAATGATCTTACAATGAACATAAAATAATGAACAGATAATAACAAGTGTAATCATGAGTAGTAAATATCTCTATACCCAAATCCACATAAAGCAATAGCATGTACTACCCAAAAATTTAGTAGTAAAACCAGTGGTGAAACAAGGTATAAAGATAGTCAAATCTAGGGTAACCTATTGGGTCCCATCAAAATTAACCTATGCAGATCATTATGATTAATAAGAACATGAATAGGTAAAAGAAGTGATCAAGGGCACAACTTGCCTTCAACGAGCTCCTGCTTAGCAGTCTCTACCAGCTAAACCCCAGAATCCTCTGTAACTTGCTCGTCTACTCGCATCAACACAATACATACATAGTATAGCAAAAATTAACATTACACCAAGCATGCAAATAAAATACACAGCAATAATCTAGACATTAAAATGAGATCATAGGAACTGGAATCATTAAATTTGGAGTTATAGGTTTTAAGATATGAATTTCTTAATGTTTTATGTATTTAATACAAGATTAAGTACTAGATAAATGTTAATGTGTCTTTCATGCCAAAACAGAGGCACCAATGGCTAGACAATAATATTACAAAAATTTAGGAACTGGAATGGACCAATTTGGAGTTTATATGCATTTTCTATGAATTATACAAATTCTATGAATTGTTTTTATATTAAAACTCATTTTCTAATTCATTTTCCTGATTTTATAATTCTCTGGACGGGGCCTCATTTTCTGGAAAACGCAGGGGTCTGCTCGCTAAATTCCTACAGACTCAGCCAGCCACTTGGATGGAGTGCGGGTTGATTCGTGTAAAGTGCGGGGTCTCTTTAACAAAAATGCACGGCGAAGGGGTACGATTGATTTACGGCCGTTCGATCAAACATTGAGGGCCAAGATTAGATCAAACCCGCCTACACACCCGAGCCATGGATCACGAGATCAACGGCTACCAATCCACGCCCGCGCTGGAATGTTGGGTCCCAATCGTAGTCGTAGGATCCTGATCTAAACGTCACCAAACAAAGTCACGAAAGGGTAAACAGAATTCTAATACTGGTCGTTGCACGAGGGATCAACGGGCGAGGGTCATCCTATGCCGGATCTAATCCTAGGCGCTCATCAACAAACGGACGAACCACGACTCGTCACCCCCAACAGCGGCGGCGCCGAGCGCCCCCACGGCGGCGACCATTGCCAGCACACGGCAACCCATGTCTGACATGCTATTCTTGATTCCGCCCTGATCTACGCATATATGAGAGGATTGTAAACTTGAAGAGACTACTTACTCGACACAGAAGGGAATGTCTCGAGCTAGCCACAGTACACGGCTCCTAGGTGTATTCGGCGAAGAATCGGTGGCAAACTGGTGGTTTTCCCCTCCCGTGAAGACTACAGGCAGCAATCCGACGACGAGGCGAAGCTTACCAGCCTGTCAGCAAGGCCACGACGGTGGCAATGGCAGGCATCCACGACAGCGACATCCCATCCTTCTCTGCCGACTGTGTTTGGCTATGGCGCTCGCTGCTGGTAATGGTCGAGAGGATGCGAGGAGTGGAGAGGTCGCGGCTAGATTCTTTATGCCGAGATGGGCAGGGATATCAATCGGCCTAACGGCCCCCCCGAATTCCCCGGCGACCGGTGAGCGCGCGAGCGACGGAGCGAGTCGCGTGGAGGAGACGAAGGCCCAACCACAGGGACCCACCATGCTTCCGCTGTGTTGAGAGGCGCCCGACGAGCGGAATACAGAGACTAGGACGTGGGTCCCATCAATCGGCCGCCGTCACGGAAGCGCCGATCCACGATCTAGAGCTGGGCGACCCTGGGGAGTGGGGCCCACCTAGCGGTGAATGCCAAGGGATGCTACCACGGGAGCGGATAAGTGGGCCGCACGGATGTGTACTTAGCCCATTAAGCCAAGGTAGAGGGAGACCGGCCCAGGTGCTTGCTTTTTTTATCTTTTTTTTTCTTTTATGTTTTGCATTTCTTTCTCCCTTTTTAAGATTTTATTATTTGAATTTGAATTTGCTAGTGGGTTTTACACATAGGTTAAGTTCACAATTAAAATACCAGTATAAGAAGATATATTTATTTATATATCATTATTACTATTTTCTTTTCCTCATAGCACATATACTTTTCCTTTTTGCTTCTCTTTCCTTCTCTATTACCATTTTCAAATTTACTCTCGAATTTGAATTCCACTCAATTTGTGACTTTCAACTCATCTTTAATAGTACCATTTGAACCTACTAGTATGGTGGAATTTTATTTATTTATTATTGCTTTAAATGCACAAACAAAGATCCAATATGATGCAATTGTTTATTTTAGATGTTATTGATTATTTGTTCCTTTTATTTATGGTTGTCACCATGTTACAATGAGTATGGGGCAAAAACACATAATGAGATCTTCTCTCTCCAAATTGTTTACAAATTGGATATTACAAATCCTACCCCCGTTAGAAAGAATCTCGTCCTCGAGATTTAAGATCTAGAGAAAAGATGGGGGAAGTCTATGCGAAGCTCTTCTTCTCTCTCCCAAGTAGCTTCATCTTCACCATGGTGACTCCATTGTACCTTGCACATCTTTATCACCTTATTTCTTGTAACTCGAGTCAGAGTGTCCAGAATTTTGATAGGGTACTCAGCATAAGTCAGGTCATCTTGAACACTAAGGTCCTCCATTGGTAGCTGCTCCCTAGGTACCGTGAGGCACTTCTTTAGCTGGGACACATGGAATACATCATGTACATCTGACAGATGATCGGGTAACTCCAGTTGATATGCAACTTCACCCACTCGCTTTAAGATCAAGAAGGGTCCAATAAAGCGAGGGGACGTCTTTCCTTTAACTTTAAATCTTCTCATACCCCGGATCGGCGACACCTTCAGATACATGTGATCACCCTCCTTAAACTCCAGTAGTCCTCTCCTATTATCAGCATAGCTCTTTTGCCTGGATTGTGCAATTCTCAAATTTTCACTTATCATTCGAACTTGTTCTTCTACCTCTTGTATAAGTCCAGGCCCAAAGAATTGTCTTTCTCCAGTCTGATCCCAATACAGTGGAATCCTGCATTTTCTGCCATATAGAGCCTCAAATGGTGACATCTTCAAACTGGTCTGGTAGCTACTATTATAAGAGAACTCCACATATGGTAAGCTCTTATCCCAACTTCCACCATGTTTAAGAGCACAAGCTCTTAACATATCCTCCAGCACTTGGTTAGTCTTCTCTATCTGTCCATCAGTTTGGGGATGGTAGGCTGAACTAAAATTCAACTTTGTATCCAAGCTCTCATGCAACTTCTTCCAAAACCGAGAAGTAAACTGTGATCCTCGATCAGACACGATCTTCTTAGGCACTCCATGTAGACAAACTATCCGAGTCATATACAATTCTGTTAGCTTGGCTCCCGTGTAATCAGTCCTCACTGGTATAAAATGAGCCACTTTTGTCAATCTGTCCATAATTACCCAAATAGAGTCAAATCCTGCTGGAGTGCGAGGTAGTCCAACAATGAAATCCATACCAATTTCTTCCCATTTCCACTCGGGTATCTTCAATGGGTGCAATAATCCAGCTGGTCTTTGATGTTCGGCCTTAACTCTTTGACACACATCACACTTAGCCACATGTGCAGCAACATCTCTTTTCAGTCCATACCACCAATACTTTTGCTTCAAATCCTGATACATCTTAGTGCTACCAGGGTGGATAGAATAATCAGAATCATGAGCTTCTTTCAATATAGTCTCACGAAGGCTATCAATCTCCGGAACACATATCCGATCTTTGAACCATCTTGTGCCTTGTTCATCTTTCATGAATTCCAGACCTCGACCTTCAGTAATCAAATCCTTAATCTCTTGGATTTTTGCATCTCCAACCTGACCTTTACGAATCTCTTGCTCCAAGGTAGGTTCCAATTAAATGGTAACTCCTTTAGTGTGTGTAACAATTCCCAAGTTGAGTCTCTCAAAGTCTTTTGCTAATTCATCGGGTAGCTGGACAACAAAAGCAGAGTGAACATGCTCTTTCCGACTCAAGGCATCTGCAACCAAATTTGCCTTGCCCGGGTGATAGTGAATCTCCAAATCATAATCCTTAATGAGCTCCAACCAACGACGTTGTCTAAGGTTGAGATCCTTCTGAGTGAATATATACTTCAAACTCTTATGATCCGTATACACTTGACACTTGGTTCCCATAATATAATGTCTCCAAATCTTAAGTGCATGCACAACTGCTGCCAGCTCTAAGTCATGAGTGGGGTAGTTCAGTTCATGTTTCCGCAACTGACGAGATGCATAGGCAATCATGTGTCCTTCTTGCATAAGTACACATCCCAATCCTTGTCCACATGCATCACAATAAATGTCAAATCCTTTCTGTAGATCTAGCATAACCAATACTGGTGGAGACATCAATCTCTTCTTCAATTGATCAAAGCTTTCTTGGCACTTCTCATCCCACTTAAATTCTCTTCCTTTCTCTAGAAGCGAGGTCATAGGCTTGGCAATCTTAGAAAATCCTTCAATAAATCTCCGATAATATCCTGCAAGTCCCAAGAAACTCCAAATCTCAGTAACTGTAGTGGGCACTCTCCACTCCATTATCTCCTTAACCTTAGCAGGATCCACTGCTATTCCTCCATTAGAAATAATATGCCCAAGAAATGGCACCTTGTCAATCCAAAACTCGCACTTACTGAACTTGGCATAGAGCTGATTATCTCGTAGCTTCTTTAGCACCAACCTTAGATGTTCTTCATGATCACTTTCACTCCTAGAATAGATAAGAATATCGTCGATGAACACCACGACGAATCTGTCCAAATACTCCATAAACACCTTATTCATCAAATTCATGAAATAAGCTGGTGCATTGGTTAATCCAAACGACATAACAGTGAACTCATACAATCCATATCGGGTTGAGAAAGTCGTCTTAGGAATATCTGATGATCTAATCTTCATCTGATGGTATCCCGATCGGAGATCAATCTTCGAGAATACCCTGGCTCCTCTCATCTGATCAAACAAATCCGCAATACGGGGTAATGGATACTTGTTCTTCATAGTAACATCATTAAGTGATCTATAGTCAACACACATCCTCCGGGATCCATCCTTCTTCTGTACAAATAGAACCGGTGCTCCCCAAGGTGAGGAACTCGGACGAATGTAACCAGCCTCTTGTAACTCCGTCAACTGCTTCTTCAGCTACTTTAACTCTTCTACGGACATCCTATATGGTCGTTTAGAAATAGGGGCAGTTCTAGGTAGAAGATCAATTACAAACTCAACTTCACTATCTAGTGGCATCCCTGGTAACTCTTCTAGGAAGACATCTAAAAAATCTCTAACCACACGGATGTTGACACCAACAAACTTCCCATCTACTAAGAATACCGCTAGTCTGATGGTGGTAGTTACTGCAACTTCAACTTCAAAGCTTTGTCCTTTGGAACTGGTGAGTTCTATGGTTCCCTTAGCATAGTGTATATACTGCCTTTGCCTTTCTTAACCATGATATACCAGGGATCATGTCTATAGTGCTCTCTTCTAACACTATAGGGGTAGCCCATCTGGGTTAGAAATACAGGGTAAGAAAGAAATGATTATAGACAAGGCATGTCATTACGAAGTATGTTACTTTGGGGATTTATTTGCTAAGTGTGTCCTACTAAAGATAATACATTGCCTTATGGTGGTACATGCTAAGATGCCCGTCTATACTATTTCAATCAATCAAAGAAGCAAATCAGGCATTGACCATCAGAACAATCAACCAACATTTTTAAATAGAGAAAATAATTTTGGTTTTCTTGTCTTAGGCCTCCTATCTCTTAAAAAGGTCATAAATATAGGATTCCAAGGTGTGAAATCCATCTTGTCTCAGAATAGAAAAGATAAGAATGATTAGAGTAGAACAGTAGAAGGTGAGACAGGATCAAGAAAAGTATAGAAAGAATCAGAGTGAGATAAGTATAGAATGAATATGAATAAGATAAGTAAGTAAGGGTTTTGTCCATTTCTATCTAGGTTTCGTCCTACAGTCAACATTTCCTATGATACCACTTCTGTCACACCCGGTTTTAAGGAACAAAGCCGGGTGCATCTCATACATGCGCCACAGAAGACAACATATATAATAACAGAGTGTATAGAGATAAATGTCATAAAACATCAGAGTACTTATTACATAGCGGAAGACATAATACAAAATAAAAGAATAAACATAAAACGAACTAAGGATCGTCGGTGCCAATGTCAACTGAGAAACGCCACCTAGATCAGATCAAACTCCTCGCCTTGTGGCTCCTCCTGAACCACCTGCTCTTCTCCTGTGGGGGGTGTGAGACAGCAAGAGTGAGCTCACACATGTTCATCGCTCAACAAGTTGTGGGGAATAATGTGGCATGAACTCACCAAAGGTGGGAGTTCATGAAGTGTAAGGCTGATCAATGAAATAAAGGTTGAAGCTGAGCATTGCTTTTAGAAGTTGGTCAAAATTTTATTAGCAGTTACTAAGTGTAAGTAAATACCAAACCTTAGTAATAATAAGTAATAATAATAATAAAATAATCCCAATGCAATGCAAATGACAAATTGAATTTAAGTTCCATAGATTAATCATGTGAGTGTCCGAGCCACTCATGACCGTGAGCACGGCTAGTATACTAGTTTTACACTCTGCAGAGGTTGCGCATCTTTACCCACAAGTCGTGTTACCCATTTGCCATGGAGTTGATCAAACCCCATACACCTCTACCAAGGAAGCGAGGCAGGGTACCACTACGAGGCCTTTACAAAGTTCCACTAGCTTCAGACTACCCGCTACAGTTTATAGGAAGCTCCAGTGCAGGAATCCCTCGCCTGACCGCCATCGCAGCAAAATCAACCCAAGGACCTCCCTAAACTGACCACTCCCCTACTGCCCTTGCCCCTTTCGGGTAAGGTAGCCCTCCACTAGCTTTCCTAGTTAATCAGCCAAGGGCGTCCCATTAAACCCTTGTGGTAGCACTGTTTTCCCGGGTGGTTCTCCATGTTCCCATTAACATAATGATCTTATCATGAACATAAAATAATGAACAGATAATAACAAGTGTAATCATGAGTAGTAAATATCTCTATACCCAAATCCACATAAAGCAATAGCATGTACTACCCAAAAATTTAGTAGTAAAACCAGTGGTGAAACAAGGTATAAAGATAGTCAAATCTAGGGTAACCTATTGGGTCCCATCAAAATTAACCTATGCAGATCATTATGATTAATAAGAACATGAATAGGTAAAAGAAGTGATCAAGGGCACAACTTGCCTTCAACGAGCTCCTGCTCAGCAGTCTCTACCAGCTGAACCCCAGAATCCTCTGTAGCTTGCTCGTCTACTCGCATCAACACAATACATACATAGTATAGCAAAAATTAACATTACACCAAGCATGTAAATAAAATACACAGCAATAATCTAGACATTAAAATGAGATCGTAGGAACTGGAATCATTAAATTTGGAGTTATAGGTTTTAAGATATGAATTTCTGAATGTTTTATGTATTTAATACAAGATTAAGTACTAGATAAATGTTAATGTGTCTTTCATGCCAAAACAGAGGCACCAATGGCTAGACAATAATATTACAAAAATTTAAGAACTGGAATGGACCAATTTGGAGTTTATATGCATTTTCTATGAATTATACAAATTCTATGAATTGTTTTTATATTAAAAACTCATTTTCTAATTCATTTTCTTGATTTTATAATTCTCTAGACGGGGCCCCATTTTCTGGAAAACGCAGGGGTCTGCTCGCTAAATTCCCACAGACTCAGCCAGCCACTTGGATGGAGTGCGGGTTGATTCGTGTAAAGTGCGGGGTATCTTTAACAAAAATGCACGGCGAAGGGGTACGATTGATTTACGGTCGTCCGATCAAACATCGAGGGCCAAGATTAGATCAAACCCACCTACACACCCGAGCCATGGATCACGAGATCAACGGCTACCAATCCACGCCCGCGCTGGAATGTTGGGTCCCAATCGTAGCCGTAGGATCCCGATCTAAACGTCACCAAACAAAGTCACGAAAGGGTAAACAGAATTCTAATCCTGGCCGTTGCGCGAGGGATCAACGAGCGAGGGTCATCCTATGCCGGATCTAATCCTAGGCGCTCATCAACAAACGGACGGACCACGACTCGTCACCCCCAACAGCGGCGGCACCGAGCGCCCCCACGGCGGCGACCATTGCCAGCACACGGCAACCCATGTCTGACATGCTATTCTTGATTCCGCCCTGATCTACGCATATATGAGAGGATTGTGAACTTGAAGAGACTACTTACTCGACACAGAAGGGGATGTCTCGAGCTAGCCACAGTACACGGCTCCTAGGTGTATTCGGCGAAGAATCAGTGGCGAACTGGTGGTTTTCCCCTCCCGTGAAGACTACAGGCAGCAATCCGACGACGCGGCGAAGCTTACCGGCCTGTCAGCAAGGCCACGACAGCGGCAATGGCAGGCATCCACGACAGCGACATCCCATCCTTCTCTGCCGTCTGCGTTCGGCTATGGCGCTCGCTGCTGGTAATGGTCGAGAGGATGCGAGGAGTGGAGAGGTCGCGGCTAGATTCTTTATGCCGAGATGGGTAGGGATATCAATCGGCCTAACAGCCCCCCCAAATTCCCCGGCGACTGGTGAGCGCGCGAGCGACGGAGCGAGTCGCGTGGAGGAGACGAAGGCCCAACCACAGGGACCCACCATGCTTCCGCTGTGTTGAGAGGCGCCCGACGAGCGGAATACAGAGACTGAGACATGGGTCCCATCAATCGGCCGCCGTCGCGGAAGCGCTGATCCACGATCCAGAGCTGGGCGACCCTGGGGAGTGGGGCCCACCTGGCGGTGAATGCCAAGGGATGCTACCACGGGAGCGGATAAGTGGGCCGCGCGGATGTGTACTTAGCCCATTAAGCCAAGGTAGAGGGAAACCGGCCCAGGTGCTTGCTTTTTTATCTTTTTTTCTTTTATGTTTTGCATTTCTTTCTCCCTTTTTAAGATTTTATTATTTGAATTTGAATTTGCTAATGGGTTTTACACATAGGTTAAGTTCACAATTAAAATACCAGTATAATAAGATATATTTATTTATATATCATTATTACTATTTTCTTTTCCTCATAGCACATATACTTTTCCTTTTTGCTTCTCTTTCCTTCTCTATTACCATTTTCAAATTTACTCTCGAATTTGAATTCCACTCAATTTGTGACTTTCAACTCATCTTTAATAGTACCATTTGAACCTACTAGTATGGTGGAATTTTATTTATTATTGCTTTAAATGCACAAACAAAGATCCAATATGATGCAATTGTTTATTTTAGATGTTATTGATTATTTGTTCCTTTTATTTATGGTTGTCACCATGTTACAATGAGTATGGGGCAAAAACACATAATGAGATCTTCTCTCTCCAAATTGTTTACAAATTGGACATTACAAATCCTACCCCCGTTAGAAAGAATCTCGTCCTCGAGATTTAAGAAGATCTAGAGAAAAGATGGGGGAAGTCTATGCGAAGCTCTTCTTCTCTCTCCCAAGTAGCTTCATCTTCACCATGGTGACTCCATTGTACCTTGCACATCTTTATCACCTTATTTCTTGTAACTCGAGTCAGAGTGTCCAGAATTTTGATAGGGTACTCAGCATAAGTCAGGTCATCTTGAACACTAAGGTCCTCCATTGGTAGCTGCTCCTCAGGTACCCTGAGGCACTTCTTTAGCTGGGACACATGGAATACATCATGTACATCTGACAGATGATCGGGTAACTCCAGTTGATATGCAACTTCACCCACTCGCTTTAAGATCTAGAAGGCTCCAATAAAGCGAGGGGACATCTTTCCTTTAACTTTAAATCTTCTCATACCCCGGATCGGCGACACCTTCAGATACACGTGATCACCCTCCTTAAACTCCAGTAGTCTTCTCCTATTATCAGCATAGCTCTTTTGCCTGGATTGTGCAATTCTCAAATTTTCTCTTATCATTCGAACTTGTTCTTCTGCCTCTTGTATAAGTTCAGGCCCAAAGAATTGTCTTTCTCCAGTCTGATCCCAATACAGTGGAATCCTGCATTTTCTGCCATATAGAGCCTCAAATGGTGACATCTTCAAACTGGTCTGGTAGCTATTATTATAAGAGAACTCCGCATATGGTAAGCTCTTATCCCAACTTCCACCATGTTTAAGAGCACAAGCTCTTAACATATCCTCCAGCACTTGGTTAGTCTTCTCTGTCTGTCCATCAGTTTGGGGATGGTAGGCTGAACTAAAATTCAACTTTGTATCCAAGCTCTCATGCAACTTCTTCCAAAACCGAGAAGTAAACTGTGATCCTCGATCAGACATGATCTTCTTAGGCACTCCATGTAGACAAACTATCCGAGTCATATACAATTCTGTTAGCTTGGCTCCCGTGTAATCAGTCCTCACTGGTATAAAATGAGCCACTTTTGTCAATCTGTCCACAATTACCCAAATAGAGTCATATCCTGCTGGAGTGCGAGGTAGTCCAACAATGAAATCCATACCAATTTCTTCCCATTTCCACTCGGGTATCTTCAATGGGTGCAATAATCCAGCTGGTCTTTGATGTTCGGCCTTAACTCTTTGACACACATCACACTTAGCCACATGTGCAGCAACATCTCTTTTCAGTCCATACCACCAATACTTTTGCTTCAAATCCTGATACATCTTAGTGCTACCAGGGTGGATAGAATAATCAGAATCATGAGCTTCTTTCAATATAGTCTCACGAAGGCTATCAATCTCCGGAACACATATCCGATCTTTGAACCATCTTGTGCCTTGTTCATCTTTCGTGAATTCCGAACCTCGACCTTCAGTAATCAGATCCTTAATCTCTTGGATTTTTGCATCTCCAACCTAACCTTTACGAATCTCTTGCTCCAAGGTAGGTTCCAATTCAATGGTAACTCCTTCAGTGTGTGTAACAATTCCCAAGTTGAGTCTCTCAAAGTCTTTTGCTAATTCATCAGGTAGCTGGACAACAAAAGCAGAGTGAACATGCTCTTTCCGACTCAAGGCATCTGCAACCAAATTTGCCTTGCCCGGGTGATAGTGAATCTCCAAATCATAATCCTTAATGAGCTCCAACCAACGATGTTGTCTAAGGTTGAGATCCTTCTGAGTGAATATATACTTCAAACTCTTATGATCCGTATACACTTGACACTTGGTTCCCATACTATAATGTCTCCAAATCTTAAGTGCATGCACAACTGCTGCCAGCTCTAAGTCATGAGTGGGGTAGTTCAGTTCATGTTTCCGCAACTGACGAGATGCATAGGCAATCACGTGTCCTTCTTGCATAAGTACACATCCCAATCCTTGTCCACATGCATCACAATAAATGTCAAATCCTTTCTGTAGATCTGGCATAACCAATACTGGTGGAGACATCAATCTCTTTTTCAATTGATCAAAGCTTTCTTGGCACTTCTCATCCCACTTATATTCTCTTCCTTTCTCCAAAAGCGAGGTCATGGGCTTGGCAATCTTAGAAAATCCTTCAATAAATCTCCGATAATATCCTGCAAGTCCCAAGAAACTCCGAATCTCAGTAACTGTAGTGGGCACTCTCCACTCCATTATCTCCTTAACCTTAGCAGGATCCACTGCTATTCCTCCATTAGAAATAATATGCCCAAGAAATGGCACCTTGTCAATCCAAAACTCGCACTTACTGAACTTGGCATAGAGCTGATTATCTCGTAGCTTCTTTAGCACCAACCTTAGATGTTCTTCATGATCACTTTCACTCCTAGAATAGATAAGAATATCGTCGATGAACACCACAACGAATCTGTCCAAATACTCCATAAACACCTTATTCATCAAATTCATGAAATAAGCTGGTGCATTGGTTAATCCAAACGACATAACAGTGAACTCATACAATCCATATCGGGTTGAGAAAGCTGTCTTAGGAATATCTGATGATCTAATCTTCATCTTATGGTATCCCGATCGGAGATCAATCTTCGAGAATACCCTGGCTCCTCTCATCTGATCAAACAAATCCTCAATACGGGGTAATGGATACTTGTTCTTCATAGTAACATCATTAAGTGATCTATAGTCAACACACATCCTCCGGGATCCATCCTTCTTCTGTACAAATAGAACCGGTGCTCCCCAAGGTGAGGAACTCGGACGAATGTAACCAACCTCTTGTAACTCCGTCAACTGCTTCTTCAGCTCCTTTAACTCTTCTACGGACATCCTATATGGTCGTTTAGAAATAGGGGCAGTTTTAGGTAGAAGATCAATTACAAATTCAACTTCACTATCTAGTGGCATCCCTGGTAACTCTTCTGGGAAGACATCTGAAAAATCTCTAACCACACGGATGTTGACACCAACAAACTTCCCATCTACTAAGAATACCGCTAGTCTGATGGTGGTAGTTACTGCAACTTCAACTTCAAAGTTTTGTCCTTTGGAACTGGTGAGTTCTACGGTTCCCTTAGCATAGTGTATATACTGCCTTTGCCTTTCTTAACCATGATATACCAGGGATCATGTCTATAGTGCTCTCTTCTAACACTATAGGGGTAGCCCATCTGGGTTAGAAATACAGTGTAAGAAAGAAATGATTATAGACAAGGCATGTCATTACGAAGTATGTAACTTTGGGGATTTATTAGCTAAGTGTGTCCTACTAAAGATAATACATTGCCTTATGGTGGTACATGCTAAGATGCCCGTCTATACTATTTCAATCAATCAAAGAAGCAAATCAGGCATTGATCATCAGAACAATCAACCAACATTTTTAAATAGAGAAAATAATTTTGGTTTTTTTGTCTTAGGCCTCCTATCTCTTAAAAAGGTCATAAATATAGGATTCCAAGGTGTGAAATCCATCTTGTCTCAGAATAGAAAAGATAAGAATGATCAGAGTAGAACAGTAGAAGGTGAGACATGATCAAGAAAAGTATAGAAAGAATCAGAGTGAGATAAGTATAGAATGAATATGAATAAGATAAGTAAGTAAGGGTTTTGTCCATTTCTATCTAGGTTTCGTCCTACAGTCAACATTTCCTCTGATACCACTTCTGTCACACCCGGTTTTAAGGAATAAAGCCGGGTGCATCTCATACATGCGCCACAGAAGACAACATATATAATAACAGAGTGTATAGAGATAAATGTCATAAAACATCAGAGTACTTATTACATAGCGGAAGACTTAATACAAAATAAAAGAATAAACATAAAACAAACTAAGGATCGTCGGCGCCAATGTCAACTGAGAAACGCCACCTAGATCAAATCATACTCCTCGCCTTGTGGCTCCTCCTGAACCACCTGCTCTTCTCTTGTGGGGGGTGTGAGACAGCAAGAGTGAGCTCACACATGTTCATCGCTCAACAAGTTGTGGGGAATAATATGGCATGAACTCACCAAAGGTGGGAGTTCATGAAGTGTAAGGCTGATCAATGAAACAAAGGTTGAAGCTGAGCATTGCTTTTAGAAGTTGGTCAAAATTTTATTAGCAGTTACTAAGTGTAAGTAAATACCAAACCTTAGTAATAATAAGTAATAATAATAACAAAATAATCCCAATGCAATGCAAATGACAAATTGAATTTAAGTTCTATAGATTAATCATGTGAGTGTCCGAGCCGCTCATGACCGTGAGCACGGCTAGTATACTAGTTTTACACTCTGCAGAGGTTGCGCATCTTTACCCACAAGTCGTGTTACCCATTTGCCACGGAGTTGATCAGACCCCATACACCTCTACCAAGGAAGCGAGGTAGGGTACCACTACGAGGCCTTTACAAAGTTCCACTAGCTTCAGACTACCCGCTACAGTTTATAGGAAGCTCCAGTGCAGGAATCCCTCGCCTGACCGCCATCGCAACAAAATCAACCCAAGGACCTCCCTACACTGACCACTCCCCTACTGCCCTTGCCCCTTTCGGGTAAGGTAGCCCTCCACTAGCTTTCCTAGTTAATCAGCCAAGGGCGTCCCATTAAACCCTTGTGGTAGCACTGTTTTCCCGGGTGGTTCTCCATGTTCCCATTAACATAATGATCTTATCATGAACATAAAATAATGAACATATAATATCAAGTGTAATCATGAGTAGTAAATATCTCTATACCCAAATCCACATAAAGCAATAGCATGTACTACCCAAAAAATTAGTAGTAAAACCAGTGGTGAAACAAGGTATAAAGATAGTCAAATCTAGGGTAACCTATTGGGTCCCATCAAAATTAACCTATGCAGATCATTATGATTAATAAGAACATGAATAGGTAAAAGAAGTGATCAAGGGCACAACTTGCCTTCAACGAGCTCCTGCTCAGCAGTCTCTACCAGCTGAACCCCAGAATCCTCTGTAGCTTGCTCGTCTACTCGCATCAACACAATACATACATAGTATAGCAAAAATTAACATTACACCAAGCATGTAAATAAAATACACAGCAATAATCTAGATATTAAAATGAGATCATAAGAACTGGAATCATTAAATTTGGAGTTATAAGTTTTAAGATATGAATTTCTGAATGTTTTATGTATTTAATACAAGATTAAGTACTAGATAAATGTTAATGTGTTTTTCATGCTAAAACAGAGGCACCAATGGCTAGACAATAATATTACAAAAATTTAGGAACTGGAATGGACCAATTTGGAGTTTATATGCATTTTCTATGAATTATACAAATTCTATGAATTGTTTTTATATTAAAAACTCATTTTCTAATTCATTTTCCTAATTTTATAATTCTCTGGACGGGGCCTCATTTTCTGGAAAACGCAGGGGTCTGCTCGCTAAATTCCCACAGACTCAGCCAGCCACTTGGATGGAGTGCGGGTTGATTCGTGTAAAGTGCGGGGTATCTTTAACAAAAATGCACGGCGAAGGGGTACGATTGATTTACGGTCGTCCGATCAAACATCGAAGGCCAAGATTAGATCAAACCCGCCTACACACTCGAGCCATGGATCACGAGATCAACGGCTACCAATCCACACCCGTGCTGGAATGTTGGGTCCCAATCGTAGCCGTAGGATCCTGATCTAAACGTCACCAAACAAAGTCATGAAAGGCTAAACAGAATTCTAATCCTGGTCGTTGCGCGAGGCATCAACGGGCGAGGGTCATCCTATGCCGGATCTAATCCTAGGTGCTCATCAACAAACGGACGGACCACGACTCGTCACCCCCAACAGCGGCGGCGCCGAGTGCCCCCACGGCGGCGACCATTGCCAGCACACGGCAACCCATGTCTGACATGCTATTCTTGATTCTGCCCTGATCTACGCATATATGAGAGGATTGTGAACTTGAAGAGACTACTTACTCGACACAGAAGGGGATGTCTCGAGCTAGCCACAGTACACGGCTCCTAGGTGTATTCGGCGAAGAATCGGCGGCGAACTGGTGGTTTTCCCCTCCCGTGAAGACTACAGGCAGCAATCTGACGATGCGGCGAAGCTTACCGGCCTGTCAGCAAGGCCACGACGGCGGCAATGGCAGGCATACGCGACAGCGACATCCCATCCTTCTCTGCCGACTGCGTTCGGCTATGGCGCTCGCTGCTGGTAATGGTCGAGAGGATGCGAGGAGTGGAGAGGTCGCGGCTAGATTCTTTATGCCGAGATGGGCAGGGATATCAATCGGCCTAACGGCCCCCCCGAATTCCCCGGCGACCGGTGAGCGCGCGAGCGACGGAGCGAGTCACGTGGAGGAGACGAAGGCCCAACCACAGGGACCCACCATGCTTCCGCTGTGTTGAGAGGCGCCCGACGAGCGGAATACAGAGACTGGGACGTGGGTCCCATCAATCGGCCGCCGTCGCGGAAGCGCCGATCCACGATCCAGAGCTGGGCGACCCTGGGGAGTGGGGCCCACCTGGCGGTGAATGCCAAGGGATGCTACCACGGGAGCGGATAAGTGGGCCGCGCGGATGTGTACTTAGCCCATTAAGCCAAGGTAGAGGGAAACCGGCCCAGGTGCTTGCTTTTTTTATCTTTTTTTTTCTTTTATGTTTTGCATTTCTTTCTCCCTTTTTAAGATTTTATTATTTGAATTTGAATTTGCTAATGGGTTTTACACATAGGTTAAGTTCACAATTAAAATACCAGTATAAGAAGATATATTTATTTATATATCATTATTACTATTTTCTTTTCCTCATAGCACATATACTTTTCCTTTTTGCTTCTCTTTCCTTCTCTATTTCCATTTTCAAATTTACTCTCGAATTTGAATTCCACTCAATTTGTGACTTTCAACTCATCTTTAATAGTACTATTTGAACCTACTAGTATGGTGGAATTTTATTTATTTATTATTGCTTTAAATGCACAAACAAAGATCCAATATGATGCAATTGTTTATTTTAGATGTTATTGATTATTTGTTCCTTTTATTTATGGTTGCCACCATGTTACAATGAGTATGGGGCAAAAACACATAATGAGATCTTCTCTCTCCAAATTGTTTACAAATTGGATATTACAGAAGTAGGGGGTAGAGAACTTTTGGACATGCTTTATTTAAACCATTGTAATTTATACACATCCTCCATTTCCCCCTTTTTCGTGACTAATATGGGTTTCTCTTACCACTCGGGATGGAAGACCTCCTTGATGAATCCGACAGCCAAGAGCTTGTGAACCTCCTCCTCGATGACTCTACGCTTTTCCTCGTCAAATCGACATATATGTTGTCTCACTGGTTTGGAGCCAGTGTGGATGTCCAAGGAGTGCTCGACGACCTCCCTTAGTATGCCCAGCATGTTCGTGGGACTCCACTCAAATACCTCGGCATTTGCGTGGAGGAAGTCAATGAGCACTTCTTCCTATTTGAGGTCGAGCTTGGAGCTGATCCACGACATCTTCTCACCGAAACCACTGGGGTTGAGGGGGACGGTCTTTGTTGCTTCTGTCGGCTCGAAGCTATCGACGTGCCTCTTGGGGTCGGGAACCTCCCCGGCAAGGTTCTCCAAGTCGCTGAGGAGTGCCTCGGACTGTATGAGCACTTCGGTGTACTCGATGCACTCGACATCGCACTCGTAGGCGTGGTGATATATGGGGCCGAAAGTGATGATGCCTACTAGTCCAGGCATCTTCAGCTTGCGGTATGTATAGTTTGAGATGGCCATGAACTTGGCATAACATGGCCTCCCAACCACAATGTGGTAGGTACCTCAAAACCCTACCACCTCAGAGGTCAAGACCTCCTTCCTAAAGTTGGTCGGAGTCCAGAAGCAAACGGGCAGATCGATTTGCCCGATGGGGTGAAAACTATTCTGCCGAGGATGATGCCATGAAACGACGTGGCCTCAGCCCAAACCTGGGACCAGCCTATCCCCATGAGATCCAAGGTGTCAGCATAGATGACGTTGAGGCTGCTACCTCCATCAATAAGAACCTTGGTGAGATGGGTGTTGCCAATGACGGGGTCAACGACAAGTGGGTACCTCCCGGGGTTCGGGACGTAGTCCGGGTGGTCGTCTCTATCGAAGGTGATGGTGCGGTCGGACCAGTCTAGGTAGACCGGTGTCGCTACCTCGATGGAGAAAATCTCCCGTCGTTCCTACTTTCGTTGCCTAGAGGAGAGGTTCATGATCTATCCACCAAATATCATGTAACAGTTGTGGACGTCGAGGAACTCCTCGCCCTGGTCGTCTTCCCTATCGCCGGAACCCTTCTTTCTACCATCTTCTATCGTAGGGCTGGGCTTGTTGTACAACCGCCGAAGCATGTCGCACTCCCTGAGGTGTGCTTGATGGGGCCCTTATGGTAAGGGTAGGACTCCTTTAGCATCTTGTCAAAAATGTTGGGACCCCCTTGGGGGCCTTAGGGATTCCGCTGTTCCGCCGCAGCGACAAGATCTGTAGTGAAGGCCTTGTGCTGGCCCTGTGGCGCTTTCTTCTTCTTGTTTTTCTTGGGGTTGCATTGGGAGGACACCTTGGGGGCATCCTCCTTCCGCTTCCCACTTCCCTTGTCCTTGTGGAAGATGGCCTCGACAGCTCCTGACCCAAAGCGAACTTGGTGGCGATGTCCATTAGTTTGCTTGCTTTGGTGGGGGTCTTGCGACCTAGCTTGTTGAATAGGTCATAACATGAGGTGCTGGCGAGGAATGCTCCGATGACATCAGAGTCGGTGATGTTGGGGATCTCGGTGCACTGCTTGAAGAACCGGCGAATGTACTCCCATAGAGTTTCGTCTTGTTTCTACCGGCAACTCCGAAGGTCACAAGAATTTCTAGGACACATGTATGTGCCCTGAAATTCCCCCTAAAGACCCTGATTAGGTCCTCCCGGTCATGGATCTAGGCAGGTGAGAGATGCTCTAGTCACGCTCGAGCGGAGTCCGATAGAAAGAGGGGCAAGTTGCGAATAATGAGATTGTCATCACTCGTTCCCCCAAGCTGATAGCTAGCTAGTAGTCAGCAAGCCATAGCTCTAGTTTGGTCTCCCCTGAGTACTTGGTGATAGTAGCCGGGGCTCGGAACCAGGACAGGAACGGCACCCTACAGATGGCTCTGCTCAAGATCTATGAACCCGGTGGCTCAAGAGAGGGGCTTCGATCTTCCTCGCTGTGTAGCGACCACCCTACCGAGGGTGGTAACCGTGTGTGGTGTGTCGTTAGTCATTGCGGTGTAGCCATCTGCCGAGGCGATCGTGAACACCACGGTTCTGACGGTTGTCGAGGAGGCGGTCTTTTACCGTGGGGGCTCTCTCTCTAGTGGGCTCGGGGTGGACCGAGGCCTCCCTCTCGAGGCGAGAGGGTCTTGCCCGGTGCTCCAAGGCAGGCACCCGAAGCTGAGAGGTAGAGCTCTCAGCTTATTGGATCGCGGCACACTCCAGGAGTCCCCGGATCTCACCGTGGATTTGGCATCCCTCGGTGGTGGATGGCTCTGGCATGGTGCGGAGTAAGATTGCTGCCACGGCGAGGTTCTGACTGGCCCTATGAAAGGATGGAGGGGCTTTGGCCTTGGCATCTTCCATGATGCGACGATGGATGTCGTGTGCCTTGGCGCGTGCTCCCTCGTCAAGAGCCTTGCCTGCTACTTCCCGCTCGAGAACTTGTCGAAGTTGTTGCAGTCGCTATTGTTCCTCTCCAAGCTTGGCATGTGTAAACCCTAAAATAAGTTAGGGGTTCATGTATTCCTCCTATGCCTTTTATAGGAAGTAGTACTAAGAAATTGAGTAAACATTAGATAAAAAAAGAAATATCTTCATTTGAGTAGGATAAGTTATTATCCTCATGGAATTTAAAGAAGGCTCTTGAATAAAAATATATTCAAGATTATGTGACTCTCGGTAAAAGAAAATACATTATTCTCACATAAATAAGTGAAATAAAAGATATTCATTTTTTGGTAAATTAGAATTTGATCACATACTCAAAATTAATAATTCTCCTAAAATAAAATGAAAGTTTGCATGGCACATTTTGAGCCTTTAACTAAACAAAGGAATAAAATAATTAATATAAATATATAGAAAAGTGTACATTGCATTTCATGCCAATATTTTGGATTGTAGCATTTGAACACAAATTCGAAGTTGTATTTTTATGTGAATTGGAAAACTGAAAAAACAAAGCAAATAGAAAGAAAACAGGAAATATAGAAAATAAAAAAGGAAATCCTAATAAAGCCATTTATAATTAAATAATAGGTAGAAGAATAAATAATAATGGAAATAGGATTCACCTTTACATTAGAATTATATATCGAAAGTTGAAATCTGAAATTTTAAACAGGGATTCGAATTTGATTTGGATATCTGAAACTTGAAATAGAAATGATAAAAGAAAAAGGAAAATGATTGGTTTAGGCCAAAACAGCCTTCTCGGCCCACCATCCCATCTGCTCCTGCGCTGGCCCAACCTCGTGAACTGACCAGCGGGCCTACCAGTGAACTGTCGTCAGCAACTCCTCATCGCACTGACATGGGGGCCCACCTTGTCAGTCGATGTTGTCCGAGCGCGACTACGGGCGGACTGTCGTTGCGAATCCATGTCGAATCCTCCGGGTTGTTGCAACAACCGAAGCCTCCGCCGTCCGATTTGACCTTAGCCCAAGCTCATCGGAACGAACCCCAAACCGTCCATGAACCCCCTCGCTGGCCGGATTCTACGGCGATACTATAAGGCACAGGGCCGCACCCTCCCTTGACCATTGGAGAGGGTAGGAATAGCTTGCCATGTGAATGAAGACCCATAACCAAGGCACCAAGATCCGGGGGTGCCACCGTCGTGTCAACCGTAGAGAGAGGATGAGGTGCCCTGCTAGGATTGATTCTGTGATGGGGCATTGTTGGGCATGGCTGGTGTTGCCAGAGCGGCGGTCGACCATGTCAGGGTCCCTAGAATGGCCGAGGGCCTGCCCTCTGTTGTGCTTACCAGGCGCTATGGGGTCAGCTGAGGACGGCTTCTTCACCAACGCCAGTGCTTCGCCGCTGACTTACCTCGCATCGAAGACCAGCAGTGTCATTGCATCATCTCTGGAAAGGGGATTACTCCCGTAGGTTTGTTTTCACTCCTAAAGATTTTTCTTGGTCGCATGCTGGGTTTGGGGCGGTGGATTTTGGCCGCTATTTGTCGGCACGGCTCCGCCGTGGGGGTGGTATCGGCGCCGCTCGGGCTAGCGCTAGGGAATAAGCGCTGTGGCCGTCGATCGGATATTCTATGGTTGGGATTCGATCTGGCGTACCTATTCACATGATGTAGGCTAGTCCGTTGGATCGAGATCGGGTGTTCGGGATTTCATCTCGGCTAGTTAAATCCTGAGCGTTGTTATTTGATCGGACGATTCGCATCGATGTTCATCCTAGCCTCCGATCTCGGGATGCACGGCTCGGTTATTAACCCTGGTTTGGTCTAATCATGGTCGCGGGCCATTGATCCAACGGTTGAGATTGAACCATACCCCTTCGTCGTACCTAGTTTTCAAAAGAGCCCCTGCCCTTTACACAAATCAACCCACAGTACACCTCTGGGTTGTTCTGAGTCTGGGGAAAACTTCTGGTTCTGCCCCCGTTGTTCTCTGTAATTAGTGCTCGGCTCCGAGAACAAAGAAATTGGATAAATAAATTTAGAAATTGTTTTTTAATACAAAAATAAATCTAGAAACTTGTATAATTCATATCTAATTCATCTTAACTCCAAATTGATCCATTCCAGTTGTAATAATTTTGTTTTAATATTGTTCATCATCTAGTACCTTTGTTTAGCCATGAAACTTGAATTAAAATTATCCACTTGAATTACTCTATCCTATGTACCAAATAACTTCGGAAAATCCTAACTAATTCATTTTAACTCTGTTTCAATCCGTTCATATTGCGCTAGCTTCATATGAATATTTCTTATGCAGTAACAGTATTAATTATACCATATGGCATAATTTTATAGTTAGATATTTGTTTAACCTATGTTAGTAGATTTACCCTTCTAATCAAAGTTAATCTGTCTATAATTATAATATGACAAAAACATGATTTCTAATTAAGTCATAACTTAAATTAAGATTGAAATTAGTTATTGGGATATCTTTCTCACATGGTTCATAATAACCAACATAAAACCTAGTTTTCCAGTTTAATCACATAAATCTTTTGAAAATCATAACTTTATAACCGTAACTCCGATTTTGGTAATTCTCGAACCCATGATCTCGTAGCGAAGCGTAGATTATTATTATGCAGTTTGTTCTTATGTTTGGTGTGATGTTAATCTTGTATATACCATGTTTGTTTGTATTGCTATGACTAGCGGTGAGGTCACGAGAATCTGAAGATCATCCTGGTACTTGGAATCTCAAGTCTCAGGCAAGTTGTGCCCTTGACCACTTTTATTACCCAATAATGTTCTTTAATATCACTTATTCATGCATAGGTTTAATTTTGATGGGACCCAATAGGTCACCCTAGTTTGGTTATCTTTTTACCTTGTTTACCCCTGAATCATTTGGGTAGTTTTGCTATTGCTCTATATGGTTTTGGGATTAATACTATATTATGTTCATGTTCCAATTATTTTGTTATTTTATTTATGTTCATGTCAAGATCATTATGTTTAATTGGAACATGGAGCTTAACTTGAGAAACATGTGCCACCACAAGGGTGGAATGGGACGCCCTTGGCTGACTAATTAGGAAAGCTAGTGGAAGACTACATTACCGAAAAGGGGCAAGGGCGGTAGGGGAGTAGGCGTGTAGGGAGGTTCTCGGGTTGATTTTGCTGCGATGGTGGTCAGACGAGGGATTCCTACATTGCTCTTCCTAGAAACTCTAGCGGGTTTTCAGAAGCTAGTGGAACTTTGTAAAGGCCTCATAGTGGATCCCTAGCCATTCACCTCGGAAGTGTCTAAGGGTCTAGCTAACCCTGGCGACATGAGATACATGACTTGTGGGTACAATGTACAACCTCTGCAGAGTGTAAAACTGGTATACTAGTTGTGTTCGCGGTCATGAGCAACTCAGGACTCTCGCATGAATAAATTATGGAACTAAATTCAATTTGTCATTTGCATTGCATGGGATTTGTTATTAATTTTGTTTTATTATTATTATGGTTTGGTATTTACTTACATCTAGTAATTGCTAATAAAATTTTGACCAACTTTAAAAGCAATACTCCGCTTTACCCATTCTCTTTGGTAAGCCTTACACTTCACATGAGCTCCCACCTTTGGCGAGTTCATGCACATTATTCCCCGCAACTTGTTGAGCGATGAACGTGTGCGAGCTCACCCTTGCTGTCTCACACCCCCCCATAGGTCAAGAACAGATACCACAGGATGAGGCGCATGGAGGATGTTGTGATGTGTTCGTGAGAGGTATAGGTCATCGTCTCCCAGTCAACTTTGGATTGCTAGATCGTTGTCTCCTTATGATGTAATTATTTATTTATTTTGTACATAACTCCTTTATATAATAAAGTTGTGACATTAGTTTCTGTACCATGATTCATCATATGTGTGAGACTTGGTCCCAGCACACCTGGTGTTTATGTTCGCGCCCGGGTCCCTAAAACCCGGGTGTGACAACGTGCAACTCGTAGAGCTGCTCGAGTTGGGCCACGTGACTTCCCAGGGGGTCTGAGCCTCACCCAGCTCCCTTGGTTCCCCAGCATGTGGGGTGGCGCATTGTTCTCCTGAGGCATGATGAGCTGGTCCCCTTCATCATGCTCCTCATGTCCCACATGGAAGCACTCCCGAGTTGGGTCGTAACCCTCCTCGTCGATACTATAGCCATCGGAGCCATCAAAGAGTAGTTTATCGCATGTGAATAAGAACCACAGCATGGCCTCAGGGTCACGAAGCCCGGAGACGTCCAAGCTAGGGCCTGGACCATCCTCCTCCTCTGAGTCAAGGCACCCTAAGGGGAAGGGAAGACCAGGGTACATGCTGGTGAAGGCACTCGTGTCGAAGCTTGGCTAAAAAGGGATAGCATTGAACACTGATGGTTCTCCCCAGCCCCTAACAGAGTTGACACGTCTTGCCATGATGAGGCCGACACCTCCCAACTCATAGGTGGGGGGCCGATGAGGCTGGCGCGACCTGACCCATGGTGCAGGGAGCTAGCAAAGTTGGTGCTCCCCACGCCATAGGAGAAGGAGCCAGCAGAGTTGGTGCTGGGGAAGCATGTGCTGCCGATGATGCTCCAAGCATGATGTCGATGTTGGTCAGGTCCCTCGCAAGGGAGTCCGCGTCATTAGCCAGCCTAGGAACATCAATAGGGCACGGGGCGCTACCCGTGGCGCAGTTGTGGTTGCTCCGTCTTCGCCTCCTGCGATGAGAAGGACAGGAACGGACATCTAGTTGCCCCTGAGTGTCAGCCAGGGGACCATGTGGAAGGAGCACCATGTCATACTCAATGTCGAGTGACATGAACTCTAGACCCCCAAACCTGATCATCGTGTCAAGCCTCAAAGGGTGGTGGAAGCTAGCCATATGAAGTTTTGATGCTTCGCACCTAGCGTGCCCCTACCTGGCGTGCCAACTGTCGATGTTTGGACCCGAGGGCCTAACCAACCAGTGAAGTAATGATGTGTGCCCCTAACCTAGAAGGTGATGCAAGATGACACAAGTCTTTATCCTAGTTCGGGCAAGAGATGGCCTGCTTCCAATAGAGGGGAGATGAGACTTATATTGCTTGCACCTAAGTGCTTGTAGTACAGAATACAAGTTGAGCGGTAGAGGGAAGGATCCTAAGTCCCTAGGGTTGATTGAGGCTAGTGTCAATATCGTGGTGGATGTCACACCCGGATTTAAGGGATAAAGCCGGGTGCATCTCATATGTGCGCTGTGGCAGAACCACCCGAATTATTCCAGCTTAAGTGCCTAAGTCACGCCTCAAGGGCCGTGACACACTTAAATCGGAATAACCCGTCAGTCCTTCAGATCTAGTCTGATAGAGCCACTTAACCAGGATCAAATTCCACAATCTCACTCGAAGGTGAGTCACAGAAGAAATACAATAAAACAGGAAACCTCAAATTAAGTACTGAATTATTACATAAATCGGAGTTCTTGAGTAGCAAATAAAGTTCATAAAGTAAAGTGCAGCGGATAATCGATGTCGTCGGTAATGAGGAAATGGGCAAGGCCTAGCCCACTACTCCTCATGCTCCTCTCCTGCCGGAGCAACATCCCACTCGACCGTCCAACCCGGTGGCAGGGTGGTAGGCCAAGTCACACCATCAATCAAATCCTGCATGGTACCTGCAAAAATGGTGCCACAAGCAAGGCTGAGTATACTAATACTCAGCTAGACTTACCCGGTGTGAGGAGTCTACTCCTCTACCTCTAGACTATGCAGCTGTTTGGCTGAGGGGTTTGGTTTGCCAAAAGCACTAGCTGTTACTAAAATCAATTTTTAGCTTTTCCAATTTTATCATCATTAACTTAGCTAGATTTGCTCCTTCTAAGCATACATGGTAACAATCATTTAATTCAAACAACAAGTTATCTCATGTAACCTCATTTCACTTCTTACTCGATGCAGTACAAGGAATCAAGCAGTCTCATTAGCTGCGAGAAGCAGACGATTCGAATCGAGTTTTAACCTTGCAAGGTAAACCTAAACACACGGCATGTCAGGGTACTCCGACCCCACACATGACAACCGTCCCCATCGATTCCCCGTTCGCGTCCAGGCCTCACCGCCTTGGCATACAATGCTCCACTGACCCCGGCTGCCGCCGTGCAGTGACCGCACTTGTACCCACCATAGCTAGCATGGGAGACCCAGTCTCAGGTCGCATGAGGGATAAAGTCCGCGCCCGGCTTCACTCAGGTACTAGGTTTACCGGTTACCATTTTTCCCGGCATGTGTTTAGTACGTTCAAAAGCTTGACTCAGGTATCCACACATTAATCCTTAATTCATTTTCCCGTCTCATAGACAAGGCATCCTCCCTGGATCCAAGTCCATAGACCAACATATATCCCATTATTAAGATGAATACAATCAATTTCCTGACCTCGCGCGAGTGCTAGAAAAATCACTCGACTTCTACCGAGATCCTGATTAGCAAGCAGCTACTCGACCTAGCATACTAGTATTCATCTCAAAAGGAATCCTAAGTTTATGCAACTAGAGGTTTCAAGCAACTCCTACACTTAAGTGCACATTGCAATCCTACAAGCATTAAGTGTAGTAAAATAGCATAATTAATAGGTTATGCATAAAACCGGGGCTTGCCTTCAATTGCTGGGGCTGCGGGGAGATCCTCGATAGCAGCCTCTGAAGCCTGCTCCTGGTCCTCCTCTTGGACAGGTCCTTGCTCAGGGATGAGCACGTACTCTCCGTCGGCAAGATTACAATCTAATGAATGTAATGCGTAAGATATATGCATGATATGATATGTGCATTTAGAAATCACAACTTTAAAGGTGTATGATCTTTCTTGAGTTAAACAAGGTTAACTTTACTTATGCAAGACCCTTGGGTGGTATACTTGGTAAACTGGTTCAAATTTAGCTAAGGTAAGTGGTAGGTTTAATTTTGGGGTTCCACTGAATTCTTTTTTTAAGTCTTAGGGATAAATGATAAGTACTCAAGTTAGACTTATTGAGGTGGGGTTTATTTCTTCTTTCCTTTTCTTTTATTCTCTTTAATGTTTTGGAGTAGGTTTGAACTACAAGTTGCTTTTATAAAATCCTAAAAATTTTGTAAAAATTACAGTGGCTTGCTACTGGTGTGTGTTTCTCTGTCTCAAAATTTGGGGATCAGAAAGTGAATAGTTTTCTCTGTACAAAATTATTAAACTCTAGGGCAGAAGGGGTGCCTTGAATTACAACTACTATTTAACAGTGGGTAATTCTTCAAAACTTATTTTTGCTGGCTTTTAGGTGTTATAACATGACTTGATACAAATTTCTAGTCATTAATACCTTTTAATTATTTTTCTATGGTTTTTCTCAAGTTTCTAGCCAAATGGGTGCTTTCTACTACCACTATATTGGAACAACATCAAACAACAGAGTTCTCATTTTTCTAGGTTATTATTTTGTGCAAGAGCAATCATTCTGAAGTTTGGCATCTTTTTGCTTAAGGGAAGGGGTGGTATGCATTATTTGAATTAAATGGCCTTTCTCTTAAATCATTAGCAATTGGTAAGAGTTTGCTTCCTTTTCATGGGTTTGCATTTTTCTCTGGTAGTTTACCTCATCATGGACTTAGTTAATTTTTGGTTGCCCATTATCACATTATTTGGGGTTGTTCATGATTTAGTTGGAAAATGCCTTATTATCACTTTGTATTTATTTCCCTTACTTAAAGAGTTGGACTGAGGTGCTCTGTATTTTTGTAGTGGGGCTCTGGTGGTTATAAGTCCACTGGATTTTTGTTAAGCATTTTGGTTATAGTTTTGCCTCTTTAATAATTGATTTTCAGTCTTATTTAGGCTAAACAAATCATTTTAATTTAAAACTGGTCCAAATTAATGGTCTCTGTATTTTTCCTAAGTTCTCTGTTACATAAGTAAACTAGGAAAAATAATATTAATCACTGTTCATTAATTTCTAATGTCTTTCTGCTTTTCTCTATGTTTTGGACAAAACATCTTTAAATGAGAAAGTACATCATAATTTCTAATGTTGGGGTTCCTACTATTTTTAAACAGTGTCTACAAGAGGTTTGATCATCTACCATTTTTCTTAAGTTCAGCACAGAAGAAAAACTAATTTTCCTTGATTAAATAAGGTTTAGTGGGTTTCTGTTTTTAATTTTAAACTCTAAAATTTTGAACAGAAAGTATAGGGTCTACTATTTTTAAATGATAGATTATAATATACAGGAGCTAGCAAAATTGGTTTGACATCTTTTGATTAGGAATTCATCAAGTTATGAATTTTACAAGTTCTCTGGTTATTTAAAAAGAATAACAGAATTGATTAAATGGAAATCCACTTTGCACTGGGGTCCCTGGCGTGTTTTCTAAGTTTTCTTCGCGAATCAGTCCTTAAGCTACTATTCACATGAGTCTCTGACATTACAGAAAACCCCTCGGGTTCTACAGATCCTAACCCGAGGTCCTTCTTCTACCTCAAACAGTAACCGCGGAAGAAAGGGCGGAGGGGCTTACCGGCGGCGAGATGGCTCCGGTGAAGCGGTCGAGGATGAAGGGGAGGTCTTGGGGATCACAACGGTGTGCGGAACGCCGTCGGAGATGGCCGGAGTCGGTCGGTCCACGCGCGCAGGCGGGGATGCTCGTCGGCGGCGAGGAGACCGGCCTGGTCACGGCGAGATAGTTCAATCAAATGGGTCAGGGAGGACCACGGGGTGCCAGAGAAGACATGAGCGCAAGGAATTGGGCAGAGACTCACTGGATAGCTCGGTCCACGCGCGGCGGCGGAAGACCGAAGTCCGGTGAAGTCAATCTCGGGCCTCCGGTGAAGTCCGGCCGGGTCCGAGGGTTTGGCAAGCTTCACGGGCTACTGGCGGAGCTAGCCGAAGCACTGGCTTTCCCAGGGGATGGCTGGAGTGGGCTGGCCACGGTGGCCGAAGCTCTGGCGGCAATGGCGGGCGGAATTGAGCTCGCCGGAGCTAAGGGAAAGTGGCTGGCCGGTGAGGGTGAGTATGGGGCGAAGTGAGGTGCGCCTGGGGAGGCTTTATAGGCACGGCGCGGTGCACGGGCGGTCGTGGACCGGCGAGTGCGCGCGGGCGTGCACTGGGAAGGCGCGGTGCGCGAACGGGCGTGAACCGGGGGTGTCAGCCACGGTCGAACACGTGTTCCCGTTGCCTCTGCCCCTGTTCAAGCGCCGATTGGGAGCAAATCTTCGCGAATTTGGGCAAGATCGCTGTGAAGGATTTGTTCACCAGACCAAGCTTTGTCTTTTGTGTATGGATGACGTGCGGTTTTAGGCTAGGGACAGGGAGTTGTAGCGTCACCAAGGTGCCAGTGTCAGAATGTCTGGTCCCGAGGTTAAGCTGTGCCAAAATCGTGTCAAATGAATTTGGTTTGAGTTCAAACTTTCTCAGAATGTGTTCAAGGTAATTTGGCACGACTTTAATATTTGGATCTTCTGGCTTTGAGTTTCGAAAAGCAGAGAACGCAGATGATCTTTGGAAAGAGGTCTGAAATTCAGAAATTCAGAAATCTGAATTTCCCAAGGGTTCATAGATCAAGGGCTGATTTGGGGATTTATTTGAATTATTTTGGCTAAGCCTTCTCAATCTTTCTTGTTGCTTAATAAACATACTTTAACTTATATAATTGGCTCAACTCAAAATTTTAAACTTTTCACTCCCCTTTTCTTACTTTCTTGAATTTTGCTCATGGGGCTCATTTAGGGTTTTTAAATTAGGGTTGCACAATCTTATCTTTTAAAGGACTCAATTGTTTTGATCATGACACTTTTAAGTATGTACTTGGTGAATTCTTTCTCACTTAAATTGTTTTGTTGCTCATGCTTACTTTGGTTCACATAAAATAATGGTTCTAGGTTTGGCATTTGAGAGAAACCCTAGGTGACACTGGGGTGTCACAGCCTTCCCCCCTTAAAGGAATCTCGTCCCGAGATTCGGGCCAGAGTCCTCCCAGGGCGAAGCGAAGGGTGAGACTGATAGGAAAAAGGGTGATGATTGCCATTATTAGGGCAAAACTGCTCTTCGAATGTCATTCTCTTTGCAACTTCAGAAGGAAGTCCTTTTAAATTTTACTTTATAGTTACTTCATTCTGAATTAAGATCATATTTTTGAAGATTAGATTCGAAAGGCAGGAGGAGGGGTTTGGGGGTGATTACGTACCAGCTTCCTTAGGTAGGCAATCGGGGAAGTTGGATCTCAGGAATTCCTCGGTTTCCCAAGTAGCTTCCTCCTCGGGGTGATTACTCCACTGGACCTTGTACATCTTGATCGATTTAGCCCGAGTTGATCTTTCTTTGCAATCCAGAATCTTGGAGGGGTACTCTTGGTACGATAGATCTGGCTCTATCTCCAATTCTGGCTCTGCTATGATCTCAGTCGGCAATCGAACACACTTCTTCAGCTGAGATACATGAAAAACACTGTGAATGGCAGACATCTTTGAAGGTAACTTCAGCTTGTATGCCACGGGTCCACATGCTTCTATGATCTCATAAGGTCCAATGTAACGAGGGGCTAGCTTGCCTTTGATCCCAAATCTCTGCACTCCTTTGGTGGGTGATACCTTGAGGTATACAAAACTTCCCACCTCGAACTGGAGAGGTTTCCTTCTTTTATCATGATAGCTCTTCTGCCTGGCCTGAGCAGCTTCTAGATTTTTCCTGATTAGCTTGACCTTCCTTTCGGCTTCAGTCACTAAATCAGGTCCAAAAACTTTTCTTTCACCAGGTTGAGACCAATTGAGTGGTGTCCTGCACCTTCTTCCATAGAGAGCTTCAAAAGGTGCCATCTTTAGGCTGGATTGATAACTATTGTTATAAGCGAACCCTGCCAAGGAGAGGTGCTTATCCCAGTTCTTGCCACAATCGATCGCACACACTCTCAGCATATCTTCCAGGATTTGGTTTACCCTTTCCGTCTGACCATCAGTCTGTGGGTGGTAAGCTGAACTCCTGATTAGCTTGGTTCCCAAAGACTCCTGCAATTGTTCCCAAAATCTGGCAACAAATTGGGCTCCTCGGTCAGAAACAATGGTCCGAGGTAATCCGTGCAAACACACGATCCGGTCAATATACAATTCTGCATATCTCTGAGCCTTATCAGTGGTGTGCACAGGAAGAAAATGCGCCACTTTCGTCAATCGGTCCACAATAACCCAAATTGAATCATGATGACGAGAGGTGTTGGGCAGACCCACAATGAAATCCATGCTGATGTCGTCCCACTTCCACGAAGGTACGGATAGTGGTTGCAAAGCTCCAGCTGACTTCAAGTGGCTTGCCTTTATCCTCTGACAGGTGTCACACTCTGATACATACTGGGCTATCTCCCTCTTCATTCTGGTCCACCAGTACAAAGGCTTCAAATCATGGTACATCTTGGTGCTTCCCGGATGCATAGAGAATTTGGAGAGATGAGCTTCATCCAAAATTTTCCTCTTGAGATCCTGGTCTTTAGGAATTACCAATCTGCTTTTGAACCATAACACACCCTTCTCATCCTAGCGGAAACAATTATACTTCTCAACCTTCTGATGGAGATTCTTCTTGATAATCTGCACTCCCTTGTCACTGAGCTGGGCCATGATAATCTGGTCTTGCAAAGCTGGCTCAACAGAAATGTGAGACAAAGAACCAGAAGGAATCACTTCAATTTGCATCTTGCTCAACTCATCACACAAGGTGTTAATGCGAGAATCCATCAGGACGCAGTTGCACTGCAACTTCCGACTCAAGGCATCAGCTACCACATTAGCTTTCCCTGGGTGATAATGTACCTCCAGGTCATAATCCTTGATCAGCTCTAGCCATCTTCTCTGCCTCATGTTAAGATCATCCTGAGTAAAAATGTACTTAAGGCTCTTATGATCAGTGAAGATGTTGCAGTGGGTTCCCATTAGATAGTGCCTCCACATCTTCAATGCATGAACCACTGCTGCTAACTCAAGGTCATGAGTGGGATAATTTTGCTCATGAGGCCTGAGTGCTCTTGAGGCATAATGCATCAAGACACAACCTAGCCCGGTGCCAGAGGCATCACAATATACATCAAAAGGTTTGCTACTGTCGGGTTGCGCCAATACTGGTGTTGTGGTCAGATGCTGCCTTAATGCATGGAAGGCATCCTCGCACTTCTGACTCCACACAAATTTGACTTCTTTCTTCAGCAACTCAGTAATAGGCTTCACAATTCGAGAGAAGTCCGGAATAAATCTTCGGTAATAACTAGCTAATCCCAGAAAACTCTGAATCTGACGAACAGTGGTTGGTGGCTTCCAGTTCATCACCTCTTGCACTTTATCAGGATCAACAGCTATTTCAGCTTGAGAGATAGTGTGACCCAAGAATTTGATTTCCTTTAGCCAAAAATCACACTTGGATAACTTGGCATAAAGGTGGTGCTCTCGCAGACGTTGAAGCACTACATGCAAATGCCCGGCATGTTCTTCTTCGTTCTTTGAGTACACCAGAATATCATCGATGAAAACCACCACGAACTTGTCCAATTCAGGCATAAAAACAGAATTCATCAGATACATGAAATATGCTGGTGCATTTGTCAGCCCAAATGACATCACCAAGAATTCATATAGCCCATATCTGGTTGAGAATGTCGTCTTCGGAATATCACTTGCTCGTATTTTGATCTGATGGTAGCCAGAGCGAAGGTCTATCTTGGAAAACACCTTGGCCCCGACCAACTGGTCAAAGAGAACATCAATACGAGGCAAAGGATACTTGTTCTTGATAGTTACCGCATTAAGAGGGCGGTAATCTATACACAGCCTCAAGCTTTCATCGTTCTTCTTCACAAACAGTGCTGGACATCCCCAAGGCGAAGTGCTTGGGCGAATGAAACCCTTATCCAGCAACTCTTGCAATTGCTTCTTCAACTCTGCCAACTCAGCGGGTGGCATTCGGTAGGGCCTCTTGGAAATTGGGGCCGTTCCCGGTTGCAACTCGATGGCGAATTCAATATCCCGGTCTAGAGGCATTCCCGGCAATTCATCAGGAAAGACATCTGCATACTCACAGACCACTGGGATCTTCTTCAGGGGTAACTCCGTCATAGAGAAAGCGCATGACTGAGAAGAACCCTGACTAGGCAGAATCAAAGTGAAGTTCCCACAGAAAGGAGAATTAACTTCCACGGTACGACTGGCTACATCAAGCACAACTTGGTGCAAGGTCATCCAATTTGCCCCTAGAATAATGTCCACATTTTCCAATCCCAACACAAGAAGAGTGGTTTTGATAATGTGGCTTCCCAGTTGAATAGGCACACTTTGGTTTAATTGATTAGTTGCAATTTTACCCCCAGGTGTGACTATCATGAATGACCCCTTTGAGTGAGAGAATGGCAGTTTGCATTTAGCACTGAACTTTTGGCTAATGAAACTATGAGATGCACCAGAATCAAACAGAATTAAAGCAGGTTGATTATAAACTGAAAAGGTACCGGTCATGATAGGAGCTCCTTCTGGCACTTCCTCTAGAGCAGTGAAGTTGAGCTTCCCTTGCCTGACTTGCACCTTCTGCTTTCTTCCCTTGTCTTGATTTGGTGCTGGCATCTGCCTCTGCTGGTTCCTGGGACAATTCTTGGCATAGTGGCCCACATTGCCACAAGTGAAACACTTGTTCCCATTGCCCTGGCGGAACTGCTGCTGCTGCGGAGGCTGATTGTTCCTTGGGGCGGGAGCTGGGTAGCGGTTGGGTGCCGGCTGCTGCTGAGGTGGCCTGATCACCCATCTGCCTGCCTGCTGCTGAAAACCCCTACTCTGATTGTGAGAAACAATCTGGAACCTCTGAGCCTGAGCGGATGGTGCTGCCATTGGTGCCTTTCTCTTCTTCTCTGTCCGGTGAGCAACAATGCAATCCTCCTGGGAGATGGCCATGTTGACCAACTCATTGAAGCTATCAGCCCGGACAGTGTTGAGTCGTTCCCGCAGCTTGGTATTGAGACCCCTGCGGAAGCGATCCCTCTTCTTCTCATCAGAATCAGCATGGTACCCTGCATACTGGCATAAGTCGTTGAAGGCTTGCGCATACTGCAGTACCGTGCGGGTTCCTTGATTAAGGGCCAGAAATTCATTCAACTTCCGATCAAGAATGCCAGCGGGGATGTGGTGTCCTCTGAAGGCAGTCTTGAATTCCTCCCAAGATACCTCACGATCAGCGGGGAGCATAGCACGGAAGTGATCCCACCAAGTCCGAGCAGATCCGCGAAGCTGCTGCGCGGCGAAGCGGGTCTTGGTAGCATCAGGCCAGTCTCCCGTGAGGAGGGGAAACTTGGACTCGACGACGCGAAGCCACACGTCGGCGTCCAACGGATCCTCTGCCTTGGTGAACAAAGGCAGCTGCGTGCTCAGAAACTCCTGGTAAGTTGCCATAGCCGGAGGTCGCTGATGCTGGCCTCCACCATGCTGCTGGGGGTGGGGGTGGCGCTGCAAGAGCTGTCGCAGAATCTCATTCTGCTGGGCCATCAGCTCCTGCACTGTGGGAGCTGGAGGAGGTGGCGGGGGAACTTGCTCGTTCTGCCCGCGACGCTGCCTAGCTGCCATCTGAAAACAGAGATTGTCGCCATTGTTATCCCAACTCACAGTTTCGAACGGCAAGATATCATTTCATATGGAAGGAAAAAAAATGCCATAATCATAATATTAGGTTCGAAATGAAGATAACATGGTGACAAAGATCCCACAGATTTCAAAAGTTTACAGGGTTACATCAATCAGGGGAATGTACCCATAAGCCTAGTCCAAAATCTGACATCAACTAAGCTCGCATAGGTTTCTATCCGCCTAAGAGCGTCGAAGTGACTGCTCAACCCTGAGCGGTGGAAGCGACACTGGATGCGGGTGAAGGGGGCATCGCGGAGGTAGTCCCATTGGCACCAGGGGCTGGTCCTAACTCCTCGGGAGCCTCTTCTCCCTCGCTTCCTGCTTCATTGGCCTCCATCTCCAAGTGGTGCATGTCCAAGTGGTCATTTGCTTCCTCGAGTTCCCTCTGCACATCGTGAAGCTGGTTCTCCAAGACATCAATAGTGTTGTCTCGGATCTCCACTTGCTGCTCCAAGGTAGCGATACGCTGGCTCAGCCTCTCCACCTGCAGATCCTTCTCCACCAACTCTGTGGATAGGTCGACCACAAAATCTTCCCGACTGTCGAGAGTGAGCTTGGCAGTCTGAGCGGTGTTAGCAAGAAGTGTCATAGCATCGCTCTGAAGGGCCTGAAGGCGGTACAGCGCACTCATGCACTGAACGGTGACCCTCCCAACCAAGTCAGGATACATTGCCCACACATCCTTCACATGGCTCACGTGGTTACACCACATGGGATCATCCTTCCTCTCAGCAGGGAAGAGTCCCAAAGGGTGCATCACCATCTCCAGGGGATGGTAGCCACAGAAAGTCGTCAGAGTCTTCATGGCTGCTGCCTCAACGGTGTCGTCCGTCCTGAGTCCAATCGTCTCAGAGTTAAGAGAACGCCAACCCGGCTGAAGGGGATGAGCCTCCAAAGTCAACCAGACCCGACAACAAGGTACCCGATGCTCCTCATACAACTGCACCGTGTACAAAGGGGGCGTAGGGTAACCGGCGGAGTTAAGCACTTCCCACAAGATGGAAGGAAAGCCGTCGCGAGAAAGGAAGTCAGAACTGAAACGAGAGTCTCCTCCACTGGCGGGGTGGGTGAATTCATCTGCGGAAGGGAATCAGAGATAAAGATTATGGTGGAAGGAAAAAGAAAAAGAGAGCCCGGATGGTTTTAAAGAAAAAAGGGGTTAGCTCAAATTTTAATTCCTCTTTATGTTTTATAATGCATGCATGCTGGAAGAACGTTGCCTCTCAAAAAGAAAATAGGGTGCCTTTTTAGGGCATCCTTAAATATAAGTATTGGCCCACGGGGCCTAATTAATTAGCCACCTATTTCTCCCTCCCTCTATGCCTAAGGCCTTTCGTCCTAGGTCTAGCGGTCTAGTCCTGACGATCTATAGCAGTTTCTAAGCAAGTTTTAGATTTTGAAAATTGGTATTCATGGTTTATTGTCCTTCTCTATGGTGGAATTTGCTCTGATACCAGCTGTGGCAGAACCACCCGAATTATTCTAGCTTAAGTGCCTAAGTCACGCCTCAAGGGCCGTGACACACTTAAATCGGAATAACCCGTCAGTCCTTCAGATCTAGTCTGATAGAGCCACTTAACCAGGATCAAATTCCACAATCTCACTCGAAGGTGAGTCACAGAAGAAATACAATAAAACAGGAAACCTCAAATTAAGTACTGAATTATTACATAAATCGGAGTTCTTGAGTAGCAAATAAAGTTCATAAAGTAAAGTGCAGCGGATAATCGATGTCGTCGGTAATGAGGAAATGGGCAAGGCCTAGCCCACTACTCCTCATGCTCCTCTCCTGCCGGAGCAACATCCCACTCGACCGTCCAACCCGGTGGCAGGGTGGTAGGCCAAGTCACACCATCAATCAAATCCTGCATGGTACCTGCAAAAATGGTGCCACAAGCAAGGCTGAGTATACTAATACTCAGCTAGACTTACCCGGTGTGAGGAGTCTACTCCTCTACCTCTAGACTATGCAGCTGTTTGGCTGAGGGGTTTGGTTTGCCAAAAGCACTAGCTGTTACTAAAATCAATTTTTAGCTTTTCCAATTTTATCATCATTAACTTAGCTAGATTTGCTCCTTCTAAGCATACATGGTAACAATCATTTAATTCAAACAACAAGTTATCTCATGTAACCTCATTTCACTTCTTACTCGATGCAGTACAAGGAATCAAGCAGTCTCATTAGCTGCGAGAAGCAGACGATTCGAATCGAGTTTTAACCTTGCAAGGTAAACCTAAACACACGGCATGTCAGGGTACTCCGACCCCACACATGACAACCGTCCCCATCGATTCCCCGTTCGCGTCCAGGCCTCACCGCCTTGGCATACAATGCTCCACTGACCCCGGCTGCCGCCGTGCAGTGACCGCACTTGTACCCACCATAGCTAGCATGGGAGACCCAGTCTCAGGTCGCATGAGGGATAAAGTCCGCGCCCGGCTTCACTCAGGTACTAGGTTTACCGGTTACCATTTTTCCCGGCATGTGTTTAGTACGTTCAAAAGCTTGACTCAGGTATCCACACATTAATCCTTAATTCATTTTCCCGTCTCATAGACAAGGCATCCTCCCTGGATCCAAGTCCATAGACCAACATATATCCCATTATTAAGATGAATACAATCAATTTCCTGACCTCGCGCGAGTGCTAGAAAAATCACTCGACTTCTACCGAGATCCTGATTAGCAAGCAGCTACTCGACCTAGCATACTAGTATTCATCTCAAAAGGAATCCTAAGTTTATGCAACTAGAGGTTTCAAGCAACTCCTACACTTAAGTGCACATTGCAATCCTACAAGCATTAAGTGTAGTAAAATAGCATAATTAATAGGTTATGCATAAAACCGGGGCTTGCCTTCAATTGTTGGGGCTGCGGGGAGATCCTCGATAGCAGCCTCTGAAGCCTGCTCCTGGTCCTCCTCTTGGACAGGTCCTTGCTCGGGGATGAGCACGTACTCTCCGTCGGCAAGATTACAATCTAATGAATGCAATGCGTAAGATATATGCATGATATGATATGTGCATTTAGAAATCACAACTTTAAAGGTGTATGATCTTTCTTGAGTTAAACAAGGTTAACTTTACTTATGCAAGACCCTTGGGTGGTATACTTGGTAAACTGGTTCAAATTTAGCTAAGGTAAGTGGTAGGTTTAATTTTGGGGTTCCACTGAATTCTTTTTTTAAGTCTTAGGGATAAATGATAAGTACTCAAGTTAGACTTATTGAGGTGGGGTTTATTTCTTCTTTCCTTTTCTTTTATTCTCTTTAATGTTTTGGAGTAGGTTTGAACTACAAGTTGCTTTTATAAAATCCTAAAAATTCTGTAAAAATTACAGTGGCTTGCTACTGGTGTGTGTTTCTCTGTCTCAAAATTTGGGGATCAGAAAGTGAATAGTTTTCTCTGTACAAAATTATTAAACTCTAGGGCAGAAGGGGTGCCTTGAATTACAACTACTATTTAACAGTGGGTAATTCTTCAAAACTTATTTTTGCTGGCTTTTAGGTGTTATAACATGACTTGATACAAATTTCTAGTCATTAATACCTTTTAATTATTTTTCTATGGTTTTTCTCAAGTTTCTAGCCAAATGGGTGCTTTCTACTACCACTATATTGGAACAACATCAAACAACAGAGTTCTCATTTTTCTAGGTTATTATTTTGTGCAAGAGCAATCATTCTGAAGTTTGGCATCTTTTTGCTTAAGGGAAGGGGTGGTATGCATTATTTGAATTAAATGGCCTTTCTCTTAAATCATTAGCAATTGGTAAGAGTTTGCTTCCTTTTCATGGGTTTGCATTTTTCTCTGGTAGTTTACCTCATCATGGACTTAGTTAATTTTTGGTTGCCCATTATCACATTATTTGGGGTTGTTCATGATTTAGTTGGAAAATGCCTTATTATCACTTTGTATTTATTTCCCTTACTTAAAGAGTTGGACTGAGGTGCTCTGTATTTTTGTAGTGGGGCTCTGGTGGTTATAAGTCCACTGGATTTTTGTTAAGCATTTTGGTTATAGTTTTGCCTCTTTAATAATTGATTTTCAGTCTTATTTAGGCTAAACAAATCATTTTAATTTAAAACTGGTCCAAATTAATGATCTTTGTATGTTTCCTAAGTTCTCTGTTACATAAGTAAACTAGGAAAAATAATATTAATCACTGTTCATTAATTTCTAATGTCTTTCTGCTTTTCTCTAAGTTTTGGACAAAACATCTTTAAATGAGAAACTACATCATAATTTCTAATGTTGGGGTTCCTACTATTTTTAAACAGTGTCTACAATAGGTTTGATCATCTACCATTTTTCTTAAGTTCAGCACAAAAGAAAAACTAATTTTCCTTGATTAAATAAGGTTTAGTGGGTTTCTGTTTTTAATTTTAAACTCTAAAATTTTGAACAGAAAGTATAGGGTCTACTATTTTTAAATGATAGATTATAATATACAGGAGCTAGCAAAATTGGTTTGACATCTTTTGATTAGGAATTCATCAAGTTATGAATTTTACAAGTTCTCTGGTTATTTAAAAAGAATAACAGAATTGATTAAATGGAAATCCACTTTGCACTGGGGTCCCTGGCGTGTTTTCTAAGTTTTCTTCGCGAATCAGTCCTTAAGCTACTATTCACATGAGTCTCTGACATTACAGAAAACCCCTCGGGTTCTACAGATCCTAACCCGAGGTCCTTCTTCTACCTCAAACAGTAACCGCGGCGGAAGAAAGGGCGGAGGGGCTTACCGGCGGCGAGATGGCTCTGGTGAAGCGGTCGAGGATGAAGGGGAGGTCTTGGGGATCACAACGGTGTGCGGAACGCCGTCGGAGATGGCCGGAGTCGGTCGGTCCACGCGCGCAGGCGGGGATGCTCGTCGGCGGCGAGGAGACCGGCCTGGTCACGGCGAGATAGTTCAATCAAATGGGTCAGGGAGGACCACGGGGTGCCAGAGAAGACATGAGCGCAAGGAATTGGGCGGAGACTCACTGGATAGCTCGGTCCACGCGCGGCGGCGGAAGACCGAAGTCCGGTGAAGTCAATCTCGGGCCTCCGGTGAAGTCCGGCCGGGTCCGAGGGTTTGGCAAGCTTCACGGGCTACTGGCGGAGCTAGCTGAAGCACTGGCTTTCCTAGGGGATGGCTGGAGTGGGCTGGCCACGGTGGCCGAAGCTCTGGCGGCAATGGCGGGCGGAATTGAGCTCGCCGGAGCTAAGGGAAAGTGGCTGGCCGGTGAGGGTGAGTACGGGGCGAAGTGAGGTGCGCCTGGGGAGGCTTTATAGGCACGGCGCGGTGCACGGGCGGTCGTGGACCGGCGAGTGCGCGCGGGCGTGCACTGGGAAGGCGCGGTGCGCGAACGGGCGTGAACCGGGGGTGTCAGCCACGGTCGAACACGTGTTCCCGTTGCCTCTGCCCCTGTTCAAGCGCCGATTGGGAGCAAATCTTCGCGAATTTGGGCAAGATCGCTGTGAAGGATTTGTTCACCAGACCAAGCTTTGTCTTTTGTGTATGGACGACGTGCGGTTTTAGGCTAGGGACAGGGAGTTGTAGCGTCACCAAGGTGCCAGTGTCAGAATGTCTGGTCCCGAGGTTAAGCTGCGCCAAAATCGTGTCAAATGAATTTGGTTTGAGTTCAAACTTTCTCAGAATGTGTTCAAGGTAATTTGGCACGACTTTGATATTTGGATCTTCTGGCTTTGAGTTTCGAAAAGCAGAGAACGCAGATGATCTTTGGAAAGAGGTCTGAAATTCAGAAATTCAGAAATCTGAATTTCCCAAGGGTTCATAGATCAAGGGCTGATTTGGGGATTTATTTGAATTATTTTGGCTAAGCCTTCTTAATCTTTCTTGTTGCTTAATAAACATACTTTAACTTATATAATTGGCTCAACTCAAAATTTTAAACTTTTCACTCCCCTTTTCTTACTTTCTTGAATTTTGCTCATGGGGCTCATTTAGGGTTTTTAAATTAGGGTTGCACAATCTTATCTTTTAAAGGACTCAATTGTTTTGATCATGACACTTTTAAGTATGTACTTGGTGAATTCTTTCTCACTTAAATTGTTTTGTTGCTCATGCTTACTTTGGTTCACATAAAATAATGGTTCTAGGTTTGGCATTTGAGAGAAACCCTAGGTGACACTGGGGTGTCACATGCGCCAAACAAGAACATCACATATAATGACAAAGTGTATAGAGATAAATGTCACAAATATCATTATTACATAGCAGAAGTCTTACAAAAATAAATGAGAACAATAAAGCGAACTAAGTATTATTCCTTGGCGCCATCAAGCTGACTGGGAGACGCCACCTAGATAAGCTCATACTCCTCATTGTAAGGCTCCTCCTGGACCACATGTTCTTCTCCTGTGGGGGTTTATATATCGTAAGAGTGAGCTCACAAAAGATCATAGCTCAACAAGTTGTGGGGAATAATGTGCATGAACTCACCAAAGGTGGGAGTTCATGTGAAGTGTAAGGCTGATTAACAAATAATGGTTAAAGCTGAGCATTGCTTTTAATAAGTTGGTCGAGTTTTATTAGTAGTTACTAAATATAAGTAGATACCAAACCAGAGTAATAATAGATCAAAATTAATAATAAACCATAGTGTGATGCAAATGACAAATTGAATTTAATTCTATAAATTAATCATGCGAGAGTCCCGAGCTGCTCATGACCGCGAGCACGGCTAGTATACCATTTGTACACTCTGTAGAGGTTGTACCCTTTACCCACAAGTCACGTTACCCATCTGCCATAGGGTTGTATGGACCCCATACACCTCTACCAAGGAAGCGAGGCAGGGTAACACTAAGAGGCCTTTACAAAGTTCCACTAGCTTCAGAAAACCCGCTACAGTTTCTAGGGAGCGCAATGTAGGAATCTCCCATCTGACCATCATCGCAGCAAAATCAACCCAATAACCTTCCTACACACCAACTCCCCTACTTCCCTTGCCCCTTTCGGGTAAGGTAGACCTCCACTAGCTTTCCTAATTAGTCAGCCAAGGGCGTCCCATTCCACCCTTGTGGTGGCACGTGTTTCTCAAGTTAAGCTCCATGTTCCAATTAACATAATAGTCTTATCATGAACAAAAATAGAACAATAATAAAGAATGATCATGTGTAATAGTTATCTCAACACCCCAAAACCATATATAGCAATAGCAAAGACTACCCAAAAGTTCAGGGATAACAAGGGCACATCATTGGGTGACCTATTGGGTCCCATCAAAATTAAGTCTATGCATGCCAAAATTATTATAGAGAACATTATTGGGTAAATAAAAGTGGTCAAGGGCACAAATTGCCTTCAATGAGCTTCTGCTCAGCAACTTCTACCTGCTGAACACCTGGGTCCTCAATCGCTTGCTCGTCTACTCGCCACAATACAAAAAAACATGGTACAAGGGAAATTAATCATTACAACAAATAGAGGAATATAATGCATGATAATATTCTACGCATCGCAACAAAATCATAGGCTCAAGAATCACTAAATTCAGAGTTATGGATTACGAGTTATGATTTTCCGAAGTCTTTATGTGTTTGGTACAAAATTACCCAAGTGATTAATTTTAATCTAGGTTTCATGCTAAAACAGAGTGACCAAGTGATAAACAATATTAATACAAAATAAATGCAACTAGAATGGATTAAAAAGGAGTTAAAATGAATTTTCTAGGAATTAAACGAGATTCGGGAATTATTTTTACAATAAAAATCGTTTTCTAAATCAATTTCTCTGATTTATTCAATGTCTAGACTGCGCGCACGATTTAGAGATTCTATAGGGACTGGTTTACAAGATTCTTGGGCCTAGTTTAAAATTCCTATAATAGCGCGAGGATGGCGGGTTGATTCAGTGAGACCATAAGGTTTCATTTGCAAAATGCGCTAGCCGATGCGGTATGAAGGGTTCTCGGTCGCTCGATCCAAGATGGTCAGCATGGATTAAATCGGGTTTCTCCCAAACCGGTACGTGATGCCATGCGTCGGATTTAAGATCGACGGACACGATCAAACCCTGATGAATGGGTATGTTAGCCTAATCATCGCCGCACGATTTGGATCAAACGGTCCAGACACGGTTTTCCCCCCACCAAACTCACCGACAACGGCGCCACCCCAACCAACGGCGGAGCAATCACCAGTGACCCAAACAACCAGGTTCTGGTGCCCTAAGTTTGTCACCGAGAGGCACTATCTGATGCTCTAATGCGTGTGGATACGTACGAAGGCTTACCGGGGAAAAGAGGTGTCCGACGGTGGCTGCGCACGATGCAGGGCGGAGTCGCGTCACCGAGCGGTCGACGGTGAGGAATTCTGGCAAAGCAGGCGGTCAATCCCGAGCAGCACGGCCACCCTAGCTTTACCCTGGGTTTGGGGAAGGCCCTGAGCTATACCGTTGACGCGAACGATGCCTTAATTGAAGCTTTCCCCACGGCGACGCCTACTCGATTTCGCTTCTGCTGGCGGTGAGATGAGTATGCGCAGCGATAGGGAGTGGGGGTTTACTAGGGTTTGGTGCATGCTTTATGGCTGCCATGGAGGTCGGTGGGGCACCCATGAAGCCACGGGTGGCAAAAAGCTCGTGGAGCAGTTACGGGGAGGTAGCGATAGAGTCCTCGCGCGTGGGGGAAGATCTACAGGGGCATCGTCTGATGTACGGGGCCCGCGTGGCAGTTGTCGATGTTTTGGGTCCGACCGCGCACCTGGGGTTACCCCTCGAGGTGCTTTTTGGAGTAGGACGGTGTAACCGACTGTAGCTCAATGGTTCGTGCTAGATGCACGAGAGACAGTAGACAATTTTGCACAAGTTCGGTCCGCTTTGAGACGCGTAACACCCTACGTCCTGGTGTGGATCTTTTATGGGGTGGGTTACAAAGGAATTCTCTAGTACAAGGGATGCTAGAGAGCTAAGTGGATGGCCGATGAATGAGATGAAGATGTTTTTGATGGGGTGCCCCCTAGGCCTTATATACTCGACCGTGGGGCGATACATGCGGATATGATAACAACGTGCACCTAAGCAATAGTGAACCGACTAAACTTATCTTCCTATGATCCTGCCGACTTATCATCGATTAGTTCCGACATTTAAGGGTGCTGTGCGGGAGAATCGGATCACTACTACGGATAGCGCTTGAATTCAGCGAACCGCATGGGCTTGAGTTGATCCGATCTGCTGAAAGTTCCTCCCCTGGCCCACGAAGGGATGGCCTTGCGGAATAATGGGCCTGGGGCCCTTCGCGAGGCCTTCTTGCCTCCTAGTGGACCCGGGGGATATCTGTCCCCCACAAGCCCCCAAACTTTGTGTTGATTTTGAAATAATCGGCCCAAAGATTCCAGGTCTAGCTTGCGATTTTGAAACATGTCTGTTAAGTCGTTACCTCTAACTCTAAGTGACTTGGTAAAAACGATCTTCTGTCATCTTCTTTGGACATTATTTAGCAGTCTTTTGCTTTAATCTTCAGAAATCGGTGCTCTGCTCATGCTTTGGAGATCAACATTTTGTTCTTAGGGGTTAAGTATTCATTGGGTGCACCGAATGTGCACCCAATGGGTGTAGCCCCCGAGCTTTGAGTGGATTGCTGAAAATAATCCACTCAAAGGTCTTCATCCCATGCTTTTTTAGAAACCATTGTCTCTGACTTGGACTCATGCCTTAGAAATCAGTATTTTCCCATCAGCCTATGCTTTAGGGATCAGTGTTTTGTTCTCGGGGTTTCAGGATTCATTGGTGTAGCCCCCGAGCTTCGAATGGATTACTAAAAATAATCCGCTCGAAGGTCTTTATCTCAAGCTTTTTTAGAAATCATTTTCATCTTCATCTCATGCTTTAGAAATCAGCATTTTAACGTTAGATCATGCTTTAGAGATCAGCATTTTGTCTTTTGGAGTTAACGATTCATTGGGTGCACCAGAGGTGCATCCAATGGGTGTAGCCCCTGAGCTTTGAGTGGATTACTGGAAATAATCCCCTTAACGGTCTTTATCCCATGCTTTAGAAGTCAGCATTTTATCATCGCCGAATGCCTTAGAATTTAGCATGATATCATCAACTTTATGCTTTAGAAATCAGCATACGGTTTTGCCTTTGAGATCAACAACACGGTCTACCCATGTCTTGTTGAAATTTATTTGATCTGCGACAGATTGGACATCCGGTAGATGGCCCTTGGCTGGTCTTCCTTTTGCTTCGTGCTTCAATGCTCCTGTTGATTAGACTTGTACTTCATCAGCTATTTGTGGCTTTCCTCCGATCTCCATCGATATCTTCTTTTTGTCTTGATACATTCATTGCGTATACTGTATGGATGTGATTGTTTGGTAAAATCTATTGAAAATTCCTCGACGTCCCCCCAATGGGTGTAGGCAAGGGACGGCTTGGTGCGCTGAGTGTTTAGCGAACTGTCCCTGAGTAGTAACTTGACATGACCGCGAGTGTAATCATATCGTCCATGCAGTTGACTTGAGTCCCAATGGGTGTTGTGTTACGTGAAACGGCGTTAGCCGCCTGACTTGTTTCCAGACGATTTGAATTGCTTATTGAATACTTGCGACTATTCAGTGGCCGTGGTAGGAGATGAGCAGTTGCCTTCTTCCTCTATAAATAGAGCGCTTGCTTCTCTGGCGTCTTCACACATTTCTCTGTCGCTTGTTGCTTGCTCTCCTCTTTTCTCTTCTCTTCTACTCCACCATGGGCAAGAGCAAAAAGGGTGGAAGTTCGTCGCACCATTCCGGCGACAAGCAGAAGCATGAGCCGACCCCTCCCTCGGAGGACTTCGGCGATTCCGAGTACTCGGAGGAGGAGTTTTCCTCTGAGTCCGAGGGGTCGCCAGTCTACACCTCGCCCCTAGCATCGTCCGATGACTCGGACGATTCCCAGGGGATCGCCGCCGAGGTGTGGACATATATCCAGGCCGTCGAGCGCTCTAGGCTCGAGGGCTCGGACGAGTCAGAGGTCTCCTCGGACGAGGAGAACTCCTATGACTCGTTCGAGGAGGGGAGCGGCGGTGACGGCAACGGCGAGGGCAACGGCGACGACGGCAAGGGCGACGGCAGCAAGGGCGACGGCAAGGGCGGCGACGGCAGCAGCAGGGCCAGTGGCAAAGCGCCACTAGCTTAAAATATTAGTATAGATAAGTAGTAGTAGAAATAGTATTAGTGGAATAATGTAGTAGTAGTTAGTAGTATAGTGTAGTGTAAGTAGTGTAATGTAGTAATGTAATGTGCCAAAAACGGGAAGGAGGCCGGCTCATAATGAGTCGGTCTTTGAATTTGTGAAAGAACTTCCCCTTTATATAATGAAGAAAACTCCGGCTTGCTCCATGCATATTTTTTTGCCTTTTCGATGTTCTTTTATAGCCGATCAACAACTTGTATTTATGCCCGACGCAGCCGTTGTTCTTGGAAGTAATTCTTGAGTAACGACTTGTTATTGTCAGGTCGTATTTAATTCTGCCTGCGTTTTATGTGGAGAAAAAACGGCTGAGTTACTGTTGGTGCTTTCAAAGGCAATATCTGAGTCATGCTAGATCACATCGGTGTTTTAGAAGTAACAGCCGGGTGGTGCTGGGCCACGTCGACATTTTAGAAGTAACAGTCGAGTGGTTTCTAGTGACATCGGCGTTTTAGAGGTAATAGCCGAGTGATGCTGGACCACGTTGACATTTTAGAAGTAACAGCCGAGTGGTTTCTGGTGACATCAGCGTTTTAGAGGCAACAGCCGAGTCATGAAGTCCTGCTTTTTTCTCGAGTGATGACTTAGCGCTTTTAAAAACGGTATCTGACCCGGGAAAACACCATTTGCATCACATCGTCACACGCCTCCGCATCCTGAGCCCTAGCCTTACTTTTTTGCCTCCAAACATCCTCTATTTCCCTTTGCTTTTGCTTCCGCCTAATTCGCCGACGAGATTGTGATGGCGCCCAAGCGGAAGAACCAGAATTCAGCTGCTACGGTCATTCCTCCTATCGATCCCAACAGCCAATTGCCTTTCGCAGGTAATCATATGTATGTTGTTTCCGAGTCGGATCTTCTCCGCCTTGTCGATGTCGGAATTCTTCCTCCAAAGGAGCTTTGTTCTTGGCAGATTTGTCGTGGGGTTACTGTCCCGACAGAGGATACCCATGAGTCCGTTGTTTACGTTCCTTTTCTTATTCGTGGTCTTGCCCTTCCCATTTCTCCCTTCTTTCGTGGTCTCCTTGACTTTTACCATCTGAATCTGACTCACCTGAATCCCAACTCTATTCTGCAAATTTCTATCTTTGTTCACTTGTGTGAGGCCTACCTTGGAATTCTTCCTCACTTCGGTTTGTGGAAATACTTGTATCACTGTCGCCCTGAGATGGCTGGGGGCAGCATCAGCTTGTGGGCGGTGCGAGCTTGGAGATGCGCCGTTGGAGGAAAACGGAGTACCTCGATATCCCATTTAAGGACAGTATTAAAGGATGGCGCTTAGAGTGGTTCATTGTGGAAAACCATGGTAACTCCCTCCCCCCTCGGTCAGGGAGACAACCGGATGTACGCACTCCGAGTTGGATTGAGTCTCCTACAGCCCTAGAGGTAACAGAGGCCAAGGCTCTGCTTGCTGAAATTTGTATGCTAAAGGAGAGAGGTCTGACCGCTAAAGCTGTGGTTGCAGACTTTGTGTTTAAGAATATTCAGCCTTTGAAGGATAGAGCATACCCGGCTTACTTATACAGTGGTGTCGCCGACTCAACCCGGGTTACCAACAAGAGGATTCCTGCTGTGGATTTGGTGAACCGACTGGAAATGATTCTTAGGGGCAAAGTATCAAATATTGGTGCTCCTGTTGCATATTCTGACTGGAATCTGCCATCTTTCAAGTCCTTTTTCGATTTTGTGTCCAATCCTCCTGATAGTGACAGTGGTTTGGGTCTTAGAGTGCAACCCTCTCTCGAAGAAGTTGAGGTTCTGGTTGCTTCACTTGGTGATCTTCCCAATGATGATAGGCAAGTTCACTTTGAGATGCCTATGAATCCGGGTGAAGCGGAGATAAGTGATATGCTGGACATGTTGGCTGGAGATTCATCTGACTCGGCCCCTCCTGAGCCAATGGCTGTTGCAACTATCCCAGAGCCTAAAAAACCGTGTATACTCGAAGGCCTGAGGGTACTCGTCCGAAACGTCTCCGCCAGGTGAGTCGTCCAACTGCACCTGCTGAGGGGAAGAAAAAGAAAAAGAGATGGCTTCAACGAGTGTCATGTTTGGACCAGGGTGTTGTCCCTTCTGCTCCTGCCGCTGAAGGAGTACCGGTGGAACTCTTTACTGGAGCTGAACCCAATGGCGCCAGAGTTGATCCCAATGGGTGTGACCCTACCAGAGTTGAACCTAATGGACGTGACCCTGATGATGCTGAACCCAATGGGTGTGACCCCGCCAGAGCTGATCCCAATGGGTGTGACTCTGCGCCGTTTATGGTCCGTATTGTTGACGAGGACGAAGAAGAAGAAGAAGAAGTCCCATTGATTCGGAAGAACAGTCGACGTTATAGAGTCAGTGGGGGAGTAGCGATATTCCTTCTCCAGCTCTATCTGATCTTGTTGGTTTGCAAGAATTATCCAAAGCAAATTTTGATCAGGCTCTCGAGGATGTTGTTCCTGAAGATCTGCTATTCGAGCCCATTGATGGTGATATGATGGACGTCTGCTCTGACATTCCAGATGTGGGATTAGAGGTATCCCGGGCAGCGTCTCGTGCATCGTCGACCTTGGAGGGCGATCTTCGGAGACAAGGGGTTGGTCAAGGTTGTTCAATTCCTGTGGAGGTGGCTGAGAGTCCTTCAGCCTTAGAGGTGGCTGTTGCAGAGAATCCAGTTCTCAAGGATGGTGCCAGCGGTTGCATAGCCCCCGAGGGTGTTGCAGGTAATAATTCGGCTCGGGTGGGTAGCGCAAGCTGCGACCCAGCCCCCAAGGGTGTTGTCGGTGGTGATCCGACTCCGATGGCAGTACGGGCTACAACCCAGCCCCCGAGGATGTCCGAGCAGGCTCCTCTTCTCATACCTCCATGGATGTCCACGTCGGATCTTCTCCACCACATTCTGGAGGTGTACTAGCAGTGCATGCTTCAAGTGAAGGAGTCGCCTTAGAGGTCGGCGCACTAGATGCTGGAGTTCTGATGCCTGTTAGTGGCGTCGAATTGATCCCTGGTGATGTTCCTTCATCGAGCCATCATCTAGCTTCTCGTGACTTGGGATTTCCGTCGTTCTTCTCTAATCTTCAGGTAACCTGGCTTTTCCTGTTCTAGCGATACTCCTAGCAAATTACTGTCTTTGTACTCATTTGTTTGTAATATCAGGCTTTGGTTGACGAGATGGCTGGTCAATTGAGATCACAAGGTGCCTCTGTCCCGGAAGAAGCTCTATCCCTGATGCAGTGGAATCCATTGCTGCTTTAGAAATAGATATCTGATTTGAAAATGGCAAATGCTGGTTAGTGTCTTTGTTTTCTTCCTTGGCTACTTGATTAGTTTGTTTTAAACTGTGTGCCCTTCTTCAACCGTTTTTCATTAGATATGGCCCGACAGTACTCTGAACTCGAAGAAAAGTATTCCCAAGGTCAGATCGATCTGGCTCGGGTTTCTACTTCCTTAGATGACGCCCATTCATTGAATTCCTCTCTTAGTGCTCAGCTTGACACTGAAAGGGCGGCTAACGAGGTAAGCTTACTTGACTTTTTCTGTTGTGTTTTTTCTGCTTACTGGATGTTTGAGAGCTGATTCTTGTCTGTAGGAGGAAAAACGTGTACTTGCGGCTTCTCGCAATAATCTTGATAGGTTGTATCGTGATGCCAGCAATTCTCTGACTATCATGGAGAGGAGCCATCGTTTTACCATGGCAGATTTGCATCACCACCCTCATGAACTACAAGCTTCTCAGGATGAGGTCCTGCGTCTTAGGCAGTTGGTGTCGAGCAAAGTTTCCATCATCAAGGATCTGTGTGCCTCCAAGAAATCAGTCGCCCAGGAGCTAGAGGCCGCTCGACTGGCTACCAAAGTTGTAGAAGATAATTCTGTCATTCTAAAGGCCTAGCGCGACAAGGCCATGGACAAAGCCATTCGTGCGGGGCGGATCTTGATGAAGAGGCCGGGCATGGTTGTTCCTAATGATATAGTTGCCGATGTCAAAGCTGCTCCTAACTCCTCGAGTCGCCCTTCTTCATCGGTTGCTCCTGAGAAAAATATTGCCAAGTAGAGATACTAAATACATTCATGATGTATATGTGATCAATGTTCCTGAATACTTTGTTTAAAACGTGTTCTTGGTACTGGATGCTACTTTTGTTTTTATGTTGTTTGAATTCAACAGTTGTCACGATTGCAGAAATAAATGTAGTGTGCTGGTTTCGAAATTTCTCCTTATTTTGTGTGGCATAGAGATCGCCCTAAGATGAGTGATTGTAAGCATGTTTATACTAAGTCAAGTGGACATGAGCATGTCGCACCGCCTCAAGTTATTGCTGACTTAAGCCGATTGCTCTTTAGTAGGGTATAGTGGTCACCCTAAGTTAAGTAAGCGTGAGCATGTTGCACCGTCTTAAGTCACTGCCGACTTAAGCTGATTGCTCCATTAGTAGGGTATAGTGGTCACCCTTAGTTAAGTAAGCGTGAGCATGTTGCATCGTCTGAAGTCACTGCCGACTTAAGCCGATTGCTCCGTTAGTAGAGTATAGTGGTCACCCTAAGTTAAGTGGGCATGCAGATTGATAGCAAGTAGTTCGAGTGCCTTTGAGAATGAATACTTTTTATTGATGATGTATTTTCTGATTACAGAATACATTGCTGCCTTGATAGCTTTTGAAATCTAGCTAGGGGTAAAACTTCTTGAGGTGCTCTATATTCCATGAATTCCCTATTTCTGTGCCATCCATTTGAGTGAGCCGGTATGATCCTGGCCGGGTGACTTCTGCTACTACAAATGGCCCTTCCAATAATGGTGACAATTTGTGTCGTCCTTCCCCTGTTATAATTCGGCGAAGGACCAAATCTCCCATTATGAAATATCGATGCCGAATAGCCTTATCATGATAGCACCTCAGGGTTTGCTGGTACCTGGCTGACTGAATTACTGTATTCAATCGCTCTTCTTCTAGTACATCAATATCCTCCAACCTGGTAGCCTCTGCCTCAGCTATGTTTTCAAAGACCAATCTTGGTGCTCCAAACCTGAGGTCGGCAGGTAGCACTGCTTCCGAACCATAGACCATGAAGAAAGGAGTGTTTCCATGCAAGGCTCGGCTAAGTTGAGTTCTTAGGCTCCAAACCACATACGGCAACTCTCTTATCCATTTTCCTGCGAACTTTTCATTCTTGTCGAAGACTTTCTTCCTGAGTGCTTCCAATATTATTCCATTAGCCCTTTCTACCTGACTGTTGGCTCTTGGGTGTGCTACTGACGCATATTTGATCTGGATGCTTCTTTGTTCGCAGAAATCAAAGAATTCCGAGCTAGTGAAATTGGATCCCAAGTCAGTTATAATGTTATTTGGTATCTCGAACCTGAATATTATATCTTGTATGAATTCCACTGCTTTAGCTGAAGTTAGAGAAGCGATGGGTTTGTACTCTATCCATTTAGTGAATTTGTCAATGGCAACCAGCACGTGAGTATATCCTCCCTGAGCTTTCTTGAAGGGCCCAATCATGTCCAGTCCCCAACACGCAAATAGCCACGTTACGGGTATGGTTTGTAGTTGCTGTGCTGGTAAATGCTCCTGCTTTGATAAGTATTGGCAGGTTTCACACCTCTGGACTAACTCGGTTGCATCGTGCTTTGCGGTCGGCCAGTAGAAACAAGATCTAAAGACCTTCCCAACTAGTGTTCTAGATACTGCATGTATTCCACACTATCTGGCATGGACCTCATCTAATAGTTGTTTCCTAGCAGCCGAAGGAATGCACTTCATGAGGACTCCTGATGCACCTCTTCTATACAGTGTATCCCCAATGAGGGTGTAGTGTGCTGACTGTCTTGCAACACGTTCTGTTGTAGCTTTATCATCCGGCTCCTCCTCATTCTTTATATATTTAATAATAGGCTCCCTCCAGTCATTAGAGTCTGACTGCGGCTGGCTTAAAACATTGCACTCTTTTGCCTGATCTAAGGAAATACTCGGGTGTGGTACCTCTTGGACGAAAACCCTAGGTGGGACCTGGGTCCGACTGGATCCTAGTTTCGACAACGCGTCTGCTACCGCGTTGCGATCTCTCTCCACATGATGAAATTCCAGCCCTTCAAATTTGTCTTCCAGCTTTCGGACGGCTGTGCAGTACTTGCACATAGAGTCATTCGAACAATCCCATTCTTTATTTATCTGACTTATGACCACCAGTGAATCTCTGTATACCATCAGTCTCTTAATGCCCAGTGATATGGCTATGTTCAGTCCGTGAATCAAAGCTTCATATTCTGTTGCATTGTTGGATGCTGAGAATAACAACTAAAGAGCATATTTGAGTTGTTAACCTCCAGGTGCAATGAAGAGGATCCCTGTGCCTGCCCCCTGTAGCTTCAACGAGCCATCGAAATACATCTGCCTTACTTCTACAGTCTTCGGGTTATCTGGCACTTGTTGCTCGGTCCACTCTGATACGAAGTCAACTAGTGCTTGAGTCTTTATTGCAGTGCAAGGTCGAAACTCGATGTCGTGAGCTCCCAGCTCGCAGGCCCACTTGGCTATTCTTCCGATGGCTTCTTTGTTGTGGAGAATATCCCCTATTGGAAATCCAGTGACTACTATGACTTTGTGGTCGTCAAAGTAGTGACGGAGCTTGCGTGCAGTTAGAAGTACTGCATACAATAGCTTTTGAACTTGAGGATATTTCTTCTTTGAGGGTCCCAGAACTTCACTGATGAAATAGACGGGATGTTGTACTGGATATGCATGTCCCTCCTCTGCTCGCTCGACTACCAACACGGTGCTTATCACGTGAGTCGTGCAAGAGATGTACAACAACAGATCTTTTGGCGGTTGACTTGGCGTAGCTCAGTGTGGCGGCTTTAATACTGGCGGTGTTGTCAGGAATTTCTTTAGTGCATCAAGGGCTTCCTAAGCTTCTGAGGTCCACTGGAACTTGTCCACCTTCTTGAGCAACTTGTAGAACGGTAGGCCTTTTTCTCCTAACCTTGATATGAACCTGCTTAGAGCTGCCATGCATCTAGTAAGTCTTTGCACTTTCTTCTGTGACCGCGGTGCCTCCATCCTCATGATAGCCTTGATTTTTTCTGGGTTAGCTTCAATTCCTCGGTGGCTAACAATGAATCGAGCAATTTTCTTGCTGGTACTCCAAAGACACATTTTTCCGGATTAAGCTTCCACCAATATCGTCGTAGGCTATTGAAGACCAACTGCAAATCTTCAATGAAGTTTTCTGAGTTTTCTGTCTTGATCACCATGTCATCCACATAAGCTTCTACACACTTGCCCCAATGATCAGCTAAGCATGTCTGAATGGCTCCTTGATAAGTCGCTCCAGCGTTTTTGAGGCCAAACGGCATGGAGGTATAGCAGAAAGCTCCAAACGGGGTGATGAATGCAGTTTTTTCCTCGTCTTCTTTTGTCAGGCTGATCTGATGATACCTGGAGTAGCAATCCAAGAAGGACAACATAGAACACCCAGCGGTCGAGTCTACCACCTGGTCTATCCTTGGAAGTCTGAAGGGATCCTTCGGACAGTGTTTGTTGAGATTTGTATAGTCGACGCATATGCGCCAATCCACTATATTCTTTTTGAGTACAAGAATAGGATTTGCTAACCACTCAGGATGCAGTACTTCTCTAATGAATCCTGCTGTGACTAGGCGAGCTAGCTCAACACGGATGGCTTCTCTCTTGTCGGGCGTGAAATGACGTAACTTTTGTCGGATCGGCCTCACCTGGGGATAGACCTTCAGTTTGTGCTCGGCCAGCTCCCTTGGGACTCCCGGCATATCCGTAGGTTGCCATGCGAATACGTCTCGGTTATTTTGCAGGAACTGGACGAGCGCGCTTTCCTATTTGTCATCCAGGCTAGAGCTGATGATGGCAGTCTTGCGTTCATCAGCGAACCCGAGGTTGATTCTCTTGGTTTCCTCAGTCGGCCGCATAGAGGTCACAGCTTGAGCTTCATTTGTAGGTACTGTGAGGTCCTCCTCAGGCTTTGAGTTCGCCTGCGCAGAAGAAGTCGTTGATGGTTTGGTGGTGAGGGCCGCCTGAATGGCCACTCGGAAGCACTCTGTGGTGCCTTGGAAGTCAGTGCGCATAGTGATGATTCCTTGTGGTCCAGGCATCTTCAATATCATGTACGTATAATGCGGAATGGCCATGAACTTCACCAATCCAGGCCTACCGATGATGGCGTTGTATCCGCAGTCGATGCTCGCCACCTCGAACCTCAGGAACTCGATTCTATAGTTTTCCGGAGTTCTGAAGGTGACCGGCATGTAGATGTGTCCGAGTGGATATTCTCCTTCGGTCGGCACGATGCCGAAAAAAGGAGTGTCTGACTCATGGAGCTCTTTGAGTGCGACCCCCAAGCCTTGAAGCGCCTGGGGGAAGGTAACGTTGATGCTGCTTCCCCCATTCACTAACACCTTCTTTACCCTGCTCTCTCGGATCACCGGATCGACGAGGAGCGGGTATTTGCCCGGGTGATCAAAGTTGAGCCACTGATCCGCCCGAGTGAAGGTGATCGGGTGTTTAGACCACCGATACAGGGCGGGAGGACCTATGGCCACTACCAGCATCTGACGGTCGTTGAGCTTCTGTTGCCTCTTGCTTTCTTGCGACCCATGTCCATCGAAGATGACGTTGACTTCTCTGTCGACGCGCGGGAATGCTCCGCCTCCTCCCCCTTCCTATTGTTGAGGCAGTCGAGGTTCTCTGGGTCCTCCTCAAGGTGGGGGAGGTGGTAGAGGTTGGAAGGGTCGGTCGTTCCCAATGGAGTGCTTGAAGTCTCTGCAGTTCTGGAGGGTGTGGCGCATGTCCTTGTGGTACGGGCACTGGGCGTCAAGGATGTCATCCAATGTACGTTCGCCTCCGCGAGGTGCTCCTCGGGCGTGAGAGGCGGGTGGTCCGGCGGCGTGAACTTCTTCACGAGGCCTCTTCTCCCAACGCTTGTCGGGTTGTTGGTTCGTGTCGTGCCGTGGTGCTGTCGGTGCAGGCTTCGCTCCTCCGATGAGGTCCTGAGCTCATTCGTCAGCGGTGATGTAGAGGTCTGCTTCCCAGAATAGCTGCTCGGAGGTAGTCGGTGCTTTTTGCAGTATGGCACGGACAAAGGCCGAGTCATTAGATCCCTGGTAGAAGTCTTCGATTACCGCTGCTTCTGCAACCTCAGGGATTCGATTTCTCATGGTTTGGAATCTTTTGAGGTACGACCGGAGAGTCTCATCCCCTCGGCGCTTGATGGATTTGAGGTCCCATGGTTGCGCCAGTTTGTCAGAGAGAGATTGGAAGTTGGCGATGAAACACCGACTGAAGTCGCTCCAGTCGTCGATGTAGTGTCGGGGTAGGTGTCATAGCCATTGCAGCGCATCCTGCTCAAGGACGATGGGCAAGTACGCGGTCATCACATCTTCAATTGCCCCGACGGCTCGGGCAACGGTGGTGTATACAGCCAACCAACCTCCCGGGTCCTGCTTAGGCTCGTACTTGTTGACGTTGGAGACTTTGAAGTTAGGGGGCCATTGAATGGCCTTGAGACGTGGAGTGAGCACCGATACTCCGCACGTGTCCTCCTGTCGACGATGATGATGTCGGTCCCAGGGAGGGAAGTTGTTGACGTGGTGCCTCGATCGTCCCCAGGTCGTGCCACCAGTTGAAGCCGTTGCCGACTCAACTCTGGTGGCCTGACTCCGCGCAGGGATGTCGTGATCCCGGTCATACTCTTCTCGGCACCGAATCTCGTTCTCGTGTCGTCTTTCGCGCGAAGCGTTGATGGAGCTTCGTGCATCCCACTGACTGTTGATGGTGTGTTGTAGATCGCTCGCTGGATGGGCAAGAGGTAGAAGATGATTAGCTGCCCGAGTGAGCAGCCGTCGATAGCCCTCAGCGTCTGAAGTCCGGGGGAGGCCATCGGCTATCCGAGCCAACACTCCACCGACCTCACTCGATGTGTTCATGGCTCGGGCAAAGTCGGGGTTCAGGTTTCGTCCGAGAAGAGGGTTCTCTCGGCATTGTCTCGCCTCCTGTTCGGCCTGCTCTTGAGCTTGTCGACGATCACGTCGTCGGGAATTCCTTCTTCCCCTGAAGACCCGCTCTTCTGGGGTTTCTCCCATCTCCGAGATCTCATCTCGTGATACAGGCTGCGCCGGGTCCCGCTCTCTGGCTTCGTGATGTCGCTGAATATTTCGGCGTCGGTTCCTTCGTTGGTGAGATTCCCGCTGAAGAGGTTCTTCTCCTGGCGCGATTGGTTCATCGTCGGAGATGGGGGTTGATTCCACTCTTCCCCTGATAAAGAGGACATCGGGGTAGAATGGAACCGTCGTAGTGATAAGCTTCTTCATGTTCTCCTTTGAGGGCGGAAATACCAGAAGAGCAGCTTGACGAGCCTTTACCTCGTTTGCTTCCTTTTTCCTTGTGATCCGTGTCCATTTTTCCGTAGAAGAGGTGGACAGCGGAGTTCTTCGGGTAGACGGATCCTCTGCTCCCGGCTTGCAGGAGGTAATCTTCACTCGGAGCGCTGGAGATTGCGCTTTTTCCTGCTTTGCTCCGACTTTCTCGGAGATTGTTGAGGAAGGCTTCTTCTCCGACGGATCCGCGATGCGATGTAGAATTCCTTCTTCGTCTGCCACGGACGAAATAGTTTCGAAGCAGAACACGGATCTAGGGCGAAGGATGATCTTGTGCTAGAAAGTGATCGCCATTGAGCTAGCTTGGATCAGTGACACACCCCCTACCTAGCGTGCTAGCTGTCGGTGTTTTAGGTCCTACCGCGCACCTAGGGTTACCCCTCGAGGTGCTTTTTGGAGTAGGACGGTGTAATCGACTGTAGCTCAATGGTTCGTGCTAGATGCACGAGAGATAGTAGACAATTTTGCACAGGTTCGGGCCGCTTTGAGACGCGTAACACCCTACATCCTGGTGTGAATCTTTTATGGGGTGGGTTACAGAGGAATTCTCTAGTACGAGGGATGCTAGAGAGCTAAGTGGATGGCCGATGAATGAGATGAAGATGTTTTTGATGAGGTGCCCCCTAGGCCTTATATACTCGACCGTGGGGCGATACATGCGGATATGATAACAACGTGCGCCTAAGCAATAGTGAACCGACTAAACTTATCTTCCTATAATCCTGCCGACTTATCATCGATTAGTTCCGATGTCTGAGGGTGCTGTGTGGGAGAATCAGATCACTGTTGTGGATAGTGCTTGAATTCAGCGAACCGCATGGGCTTGAGTTGATCCGATCTGCCGAAAGTTCCTCCCCTGGCACACGAAGGCATGGCCTTGCGAAATAATGGGCCTGGGGCCCTTCGCGAGGCCTTCTTGCCTCCTAGTGGACCCGAGGGATATATGTCCCCCACAGCAGTGGCAAAGGCACGGACGAGCGAGCGCGAGAGGGGCCAACGGACCGGACCCACAACACAGCGAGAAAGAATAATGGGAGGAGGCTAACAAGGTGGCCCATAAGTGTCGGCGCTAACCGCAAAGAGTGGGGGAAGAATACGCGCGCCGTGCCACTGAAGGTTGGTCCCACGGACCGGCCAGTACAGTCACGTCTAGGCCGAGGCTAGTTGGCTACGAGATTGGAGTGGGCCAACTTTGCCAATTCGGCCCAAGCGCCCGGCTTCTACTGTTTTCTCCTTTTCTTTTATATTTCCTTTCCTATTTTCCCAAATTTAAGTGTTCAAATGAATTTGAATTGTTAGTTTGAACTTCATACTTTCAAGTGACAAATAAAATCCTATTATGAATGATACTACATCCTTTTTGAAATAATTATCACTTATTTATTAGCATAATTATTAGCTATCCTCCATTCTTTAACTCTATTGTTCCCATTTTATTTAGTGCCCTAATTTGAATTCAAAACTAGACTTGTCTCAATTATAAATTTTGTGTTTGATGCACAAACAAAAGAAGTCCAGCATGATGCATAGGTTACTTATGTGTCATTTATTAATTATTCTCTTTAAATGTGGTTGTTCTCATGTTCTAATAAATAGAGAGCAATACATATATGGAGATCAACTCTTTTCTTATTATTTACAAATTGGGTATTACAGGGGAGGGGAAAACGTGAAGTGTTTGCCTGCCTTCCTGAAGCCATAAGTTGTCCTATTTATAGCCTCGAGGAGGGCTGCCTGGAGCATTAGAGTTGGTTGCATACTTTGAGGAGGTGTTGTTGTGCTCCTGTAGACGGTATGGTCTGGAGTATGGTCTTGTACTTGTTGTTGACTTATGCCCACTTGATTTTTGCTGAGAGCTGAGGCTAGGGCTGAGGGCTCGGTCACGTACCCGAGCCCCCTGGCGAGGGGGTTGCTCATACTGTAGTGGTTGACACGGTACTAAGTATGGGAAAAGGCCCTAAGTAATACATCAGCTCTGCAGTATTAGGTGGCGTTGGGCGTCTTTCTGTTGCAGATAACGAGGTCAGAGCCGGGCTCGGGCGAAGCGGAAGTTTGCCCGAGGTCGCGACCGAGCCGGTTCTGGGATTCGAAGACGTGCGCGCCACAGTTGAAGAAGTGGCCTCCTGCGGGACTCATGGGTAGCAGGTAGCCAAGGCCAGGCTCGGGCGAGGCAGAGTTTGCCCCGAGGCCTGGTTCTACTTCGGGCGAGGCAAAGTTTGTGCCCGAGGGCTTGCCTGTAATCTTGTTGTATTGTACGTCCCATCGGGAGTTGGCAGAAGGCGTGCGGGAACAATGGTCGCGTGCGTAATCATAGTTGGTGAAGCTCAATTGGACCATGGTCTTGTTGCTCCAATACACCTACAACCCTGCGTGGAGTAGGTATGTGCATTGAATGTTGTTGTCCCTGCGGACTTCGGCTGAGTATTGGCTTGGGTTTGTCTTTCTTTACCCGAGGGTGGGCTCAGGCGAGGAGGAGACCGTCGTTCTAGGGAGAGGGCACCTCGACCGGGACGAGGATTCTCCTGAGAACACACCATGTCTGAGGGCAGGCTCGAGCGAGGCGGAGTTATGGTGACCCCTGAGGGGAGGGGGCTCGGGCGAAGCGCAGCTTATGATCCTTCGGCCTTGGGGAACATGCTTTGGCGGTGGTCTATGGGTTAAGAGTTTTTTAGGGGCATAATCTAGGTATCCCTAATTAATATACCTGACACCACTAATGAGCCAAATCAAGCATGGTGCTTCACTTTGAGCTTTTCGTTCAATGCTACTTGCGGTTGTAGAGGGATTAATCACTAATTGCTTAGTTAAAGAAATTTGATGCTAACAATATAAAATTATAATCTTTAATCACTTAGTTAAAACAGTCATGAACCGCTATTATTCGAATTTGAGAGTAAATGTCTGAATGGCAGCGTTTTGTCAAAACTTCAAAGCTTAATTAAAATGGATTTCACCTATAAGCCAATCACAAATTTGTTGTCGTCGAGTAAAAAACATGACTATTTGTTGAACATAGCATGAGCACTAGCAAGAATGACCCAAATAGCTCAAAAGACAAGTTATCTACGACATGAGCATGACCATGATTGACCGAAATTGAACAACTTAGGTGATGTTTGGTTCTAGGTACTAAAGTTTAGTACGTTTTATATCAAATCTTTAAATGGTTATTACGAGCATTAAATATAATCTAATTATATAATTAATTATACAGCTACATACTAAACGACAACAAGACAATTTATTAAGCCTAATTAATGCATAACTAACCTTTGTTTACTATAGCATCATCATTGACTAATTAGGCTTGGTCATTGACTAATTAGATTTAGTAGGTTTGTCTTATCGTTTAGTCCTCGTCTATATAATTAGTTTTATAATTATATTAAAGTTTAGTAAAAGAAAACAAACATAACATTAGACAGTTAGACCCATTCGACAAATCTAGATGCAAGCCAGGTCATTAAGCAAGCAAGTCCAGGATCGAGTGGTGATCATCCCATTTTTAGGCCACGAATAAATCCAGGTCACTTTGATTTATTCTAGGTCAAGAATTAAAAGAGTCAAAACCAAACATTTATTTTCGGTCCAAGTCAACGAACAGCTCTAACAAGCTACACCGTGGATCCAAACCAGGCCGATTCGTTCCGTATGGAAAGAGGCAGGGAACGGGCCTATCCAGCCAAATCAAACCTTAAGAGCATGTTTGGGAGCAAAAGGAATAGAGAAATTAGAGTTAAAATCCAGTTGTTATTCAATTTTAAATAACAAGAGAAATTTAGCCTCTAATCCCCATAATTCCTCTGGCTTCCAAAGAAGCCCTATTGTAACGTCTGCTGTTCTGCATACACCAGATCATATTGATGCTAACGCGAGCCTGATGCGTGATGAATCATTGCTGCAATCAAGGCATTTTCCAATAGAAGTATCATCAGCAAGAATCAGAACATATGGCAGTCCTGACAATAACCAGCTATTTGTTGGCGGTGTTACACAACAAAAACCTGAATCTGTACACGGTTACAAGAGGGAAGCTGCGCGCCAACCCAACATTCAGCAACAGATTCAATAACATTGTTGGCCCCTTTCCATTCCCATTTTCTGCCTAACCTACTGACTAATGACATCTGCCACAAAAGGGCAATGCACATTGGGTTTCAGTATATACACACGTGCATTAGTTGAATGCATGCAACAAGGTGTTGAAGAATTATACAGAAAAGCTGGACTTAGCAATGAGAAGGATTTCCTCTCCTCCAAATGAATAATCAAATGAGAGAGCATGATATGAATACTGACCCTAAATGCAAAGATTAGACAAAAAGATCTACTCTTTCACCTACACTGCAATAATTTTACAACAGCTGTGAAAATGACCAAGCCACATCTGAGCAAGAAATGCTAGCCCCACGAGATCCCATATGCTCTCGAACTTGCACTGAGACTGCTGCTTATCAAGGAGCTTTCTCTGCCTTCCATCAGAATGAACCACTGGGCTCAACTCACAATGGACTCTCCAAGGGCCAATTTGGCACCTATGGAAAAACAATTGCTCAGAGGCTTCACAAATTCCATAGCTGTGCCAGTGCCATTAAGCACTATGTGCATATGAAAAACCGCTTCAACCTTCAGGTGAGGGGGGCCTGTGACCGTATGGCACATAATAAGTCTCCTGGTCAATTGGTGTCCGGAGAAGAGGATTCCATCGATCAAAGATGATGCGGCCGCCTCGTCCAATCCTACCTCGACACCGAAATGGTGGTGATGTGGCACCATTCTCAATAGGAGGATCTGGTGGTGGCTTGATACCTGCTGCAACCAACTTCTCCGGATCAAGCGGTCTTGTGAATAAGAATACTGGCTCCTCAGGATCCTGTATCTGAAGAAGCTGGTAAATGAACTTGACAAGGGAACTAAAGCAACTGGAGTCTTTTCCGATCTACACCAAATTCCATTCCAATAATTGAACACTAAATGACAGTGGTGCCCTTAATTCAAATGCTCAATGTCTTAAAGCAACAAAATATTATTTTGCAAAAAGAAAAATCTGGATGTCCACTAGAGCATCCGCTATCTGTCCAGTTTCTCACTGGATTCCAGTCAGGTTTTTTCTATTTTATATTTTATGTGTTTGCTCAAGTTCCATAACTTTCTGGAACAAAATAATAAAATTAGATTATAAACAAATTCAAACAGAACTTTATAGCTTTCTTAATTATGCCAGCTAAAATCATTAGGCTAGTGGGGTTAGCATGAAACATGTGTTTAACACCGTTTTTTTCCTTTTTTTGGGTAGTGAACGATATGAAAAGGATAAAAGGAAGAGACTGAGACACCCTACCCTTTTAAATACCCAGCCATTCTGCTGAGGTCTCCTTTTTAGCTCTCGTTCACGCTTTATGCGAAGTGGAGGGATCACAGATAGCTTATTAGCAGAAAACCTTGGATGGAAAACTGCTGGACGTATGTATGTCTGTTCAGTTGCAGTATCATCTGAATCCACATCATCATCGCTCGATTCAAATCTGCTCGAAGTTTGCTGGAAGCCAGACAAGGTAGTCCCATCCTCAACAAGCTGGGCCTCATGCTGAACCAGAAAAAAATGTAGTAAGACAACAAGAATCTAATGCACCACTGCCCAGAGTTAGAAAGCTAATATACTAGGGAATTAAAAAAGGAAGTGGACTTTAACTAGAATCTTAAATCTGGACAGAACATAATATCAGCAAAGGACAGACCCAGTGCCGGACATGTGGGGTCCGTGTAAGGGATAAACCGAGGCCAGCCTTCCCCCACAAATGCGGAGAGGCTGCTTCGAACCCGCGATCTGGTGACTCGGTGAGATGGCTCTCACCACTGCACCGGGCCTGCCCTTCACATAACATAATATCACTCATTGATAAATCCTTAATCATGAGTAGTGGACCATATAATATAAGAAAAATGTATTTAATGAATTTACCCGGACACTTCTGCTCCCACATGTGTAAAATTATAGAAGTGAAGCTAGCCTTTTACATCCATTCATGGAACCAAGTACCATCAATCCTCACCATGACTGTAACTAGTGTCGATTTTTTTAACCTATGATATAGTGCCAATGTTGCATTGGTAGTTGTGGAGGCTACCAACCTTCCTGACATCTAAGAATGAAATAAGAAAAAAAAAAGTCTATCCACAATCTGGGGGCTATTAATTGCAGTACTGTGAATATGAACGTAAATATTGCCACAGCATCTGTGTGGGCAAGATCCTGCCATAGCAAAGACAGCATGTAGTAGTGGCTTCTATAGGTGGGTGCCTTGGGAGCCCAATTTGGCTTTTTTCTGAGAAAAATTCACGTTCGAACCCCTGGACGACTTAATGTCGTTTTTAGACCCTTTGCTCGGCGCCATAGATCGGTAACATGGCTCGGCGCCATGGCCTATAGTGCCGAGGTACCTTGTGCGCTAGATTCTCCTGCAACGCTTGCGTCTACGTGACCGAGCTCGGCGCCATGAATCATGGCGCCAAGCTCCCGTCTCCGGTCGTGGTACTGACCTGAAACCTGTGGAATCTATCTGTCCATCCATTACAAACACTAGAACAAACACCACTCGCTCTGGGAGAAAGACACTGGTTAGCTGGACGGAACTGCACACGAGGCAGACTATACTAGAGGGAGAGTGAGATGGAGTCGGCGCCAAAACAACAGACACAGTGAGTGCATGCATGCGACACTGTGTGTCCTGTGTCACTGTGTGGCATGCCTCTGCACTCTTCTTCTGTGCAGCAGCATGCTGCTGCCGCGTCTGCAGGCTTTTCGGCGGTGGCCCGGCTGCCCTCGAGTTCTTTTAGACTGGTGACTGGACACTGGGCATTGGCTCTCGAGCCTACTAAGCGTACTATATTATTTATTATACGGTTGGCCATTGACACAGCGGTTTTATCCATACTACCTTAGTTACGTACGATAGTCGGATGACCTAGCTTTTGCAGTGGACACGAGCCTGCATATTTTTTTTGTCTCTATGGTACCGTTGTCCTCTCTAGTTTGGCTAGGGATATCATAACAACCATTTTGTTTAAAATAGGGAAACTCACACTACGAATCGCCCAAGCTACCTTACATAGAAAGCCAGTATTGACCCCACCAGCTACCTAGAAAGCCTCAGACGACGTGGCAGTAGCATGCCGGTGCACATACCGATGGGAGCAGAGGTGTGCCATTCTACACTAGTGTACACACTACACAATACACCCAACTAGCACAGATTGACGGGAGCTCGGCGCCATGATTTATGGCGCCGAGCTCGGCCACGTAGACGCCAACGCGGCGGGGAGTCCAGCGCACCAGGTACCTCGGCGCCGTAGGCCATGGCGCCGAGCCGTGTTACCTCGGCGCCATGACCTATGCGCTGAGCAAAGGGTCCAAAACAATATTAAGTCGTTCAAAGGTCCAAACGTGAATTTATCTCGGAAAAAAGGCTAAATTGCAAAAAAATCGGTAGGTGGGTGAGGTCATAGGATTGCAAACATAACAGGTGAATGCAAGCAAATAATAAGTATCCAATGTGCCTAATGATGTTGTCCCCATTTTATGTGCCACCAAGAGAAGGATATCTGTATCACTTTTTTGGGTGGGAGGGGGGAGTTTGTACCTTATATTTCATCTGAACACGCTGCAGGTTAACTTGGCACTCCATGGCCTCCCGCTTTGTCTCCTCCCTCTGTAAACCATGTGTTAGTAGCTACATCTACAGAAGCTGTTTAGAAATTCTAAAGAAATGATACAAGGAAGTCCATGCATGCACTAACCTTAATCAAAGCATTCATTAGTGCTTTTGCTTGCTCCAAGTTGCGTCGCACCTGATGTAAGATTTTTCAAGCTAGCATCATAAGCAGTAAAAAGCACAAATCACGTAGCACATGCAAGATCTTGTAAGATTCAACCTATATCAAGACATATGCAAAACAATGGTTTTACAGATTTTAATGCATGCCCTCCTTAACTTCGCAACTGCATCACATAAAATAAAGGTACCACAAAAACTAGTGAAAAATACAAAAGGGAATTCTTCATTCTAATAAGCCAAATCAAGAAAGCGAATACAGTTCCTTAACTAAACATAATTACCAGACTATTGTTAGCAATAAATGTGCACTGTTGTTGAAAAACTAGGATTATTTTTTTCCCTTTTGAACATCCTTGTACAAGTTCTGTTAAAAACGAACAAGAAACGCTCCATGTAGCATCAACACAAAAAGACGGTTAAATAACTAGATCACTAATTAGTGAGCACCTAGAAAAAAATATTATAACTGAAGAAAGGAATTAATGAAAATCATGGAGAAGTAATCAGGTGTTGATTCAATCAGTGTCAAAATATCCAACTTACATTTTCTGCAGTTAGAGAATAAAAATATTGCTTTCTTTATGCTGCTTTCCATGCACCCCTATTCAAGGTTAAATCTTTGGGTAAATTCCATCCTTTCAAGCCTCGGTTTATTGTCTCTTCCTATTGTTAGACTCCTGTTTAGGGTTTTGGCTTGATCCCTCTTGTATTTACCTTACAACCCTGTGTAATGGGCTTGGCCCACCTATTTGGTCTATATAATATACTCCCAACCCTGATTAGGGTTAGGGTTTTCAGCTATTCTAACTTGGTATCTAGCTAGTTTTTTTTCTCCTCTTCCCCCTCCCTCCCCAGCCGCGAGCCACTGGCCCCTCGTTCCCCTAGCCACCGGCAATCCCCTCCTCCCCTAGCCACCAACCCCACCCCACCTTGCCGCTAACCCCATCCCTCTCCATCCTGCTGCTCCCTGTGAGCTGTCACGCCGCCGTCTGGGTGCCTCCCCTCCAGCCACACCGCCTTCCTTTACCGATTGGACGCTCCCCCGCCCCACCTTCGCGGCCCCTCCTCCCCATGGACCCCTACTGCGGCGACGCAGTCCTATTCCCCACCACCGGCGCGAGCGGCATCCACAACCCTGCGGGCGCGACCGGGCTCACAAGGGCCACCAATCTAGGCCACCACGCCGCCGCTGCAGGCCGCGTCCCTGCTCCCCATGCACGGGCACAGCGAGGCTGACCTCTGCCCCGTCGCTTCCCTGCTCGTCGACGGCCGCACGCACACTCGCGTCGTCCCCCTGCTCTCCCATGTCGACCGTGGCAGCACCTGCTGCCACTATCACCTTCTCCACGACTGGCGACCTCTTCCATGCTGCTCCTGCATGGAGCCGTGAACGCCTCATCCCATTGCCGCGGTCTTGGGTGCTGGTTCCTTTTCTTCGGGTGCCTGTGCGCTCTCCTTCCCCGGCACTGTTGCTCACCACTGGGCGTCGCCGCCCGCAGCCCCCGCCTGCTGAACGCAAAACCTCCCACGGCACTGGCGATGTCGGCACTGACGATGTCTGTTGCCCCCTTTCACTTCCACAGTATTACTGCTGGTGTCGCCCCTTCACCTTCCTCACCGCTCTAGCCCCCTGCGCCACCGCACCACGCGCATCCTACGATGTCCTACCGCCCTCGGTGCCTTCGGCTCCGCCCCTCCCCTCGCTCCAAGGGACCCCTACCGCTGCCACAGTTCTCGCGCCTCCCTACCGTGTGTGCGTCTTCCTCCGCGATGGCCAGCTTGTCCAGGGCACACTCATAGCCTTTGACCGAGTCCAGAACCCTATTCTTTGTGATTGCATCGGGCTCCACCGTCAGGCGGGCCGCCACGTTACTAAGCCACAAGTGTTTCCTAGTGCTGTGATTGCCTCCCTAACGATCGAGACCCTACTGTCTCCCTCACCTCCTAGTGGCTCTGTCGGTGCTCCTCCCTTGGCTCTCTCCTCGCACTCCATGCCTTCTCCACGCCCTCTCTCCCACCGATTGGGTGGTCAACTCCGGAGCCTCCTTCCACACCACTCCTACCAGCTCGTTATCTCACTCTCATCCTCCCCACCCCTCCCATCCTTCCTCTATCGTTGTGGGGAACGGTTCCACCCTCTCAGTCACCTCAGTAGGTGCATCAATTCTTCCGGGACCATTCTACCTTAACAACGTCCTAGTTGCACCCCATATGATTCATCCCCTTCTCTCGGTTCGTCGCTTCACTATTGACGACCACTGCTTTATGGAGTTTGATCCCTGGGGGCTCACCATACGACACCCTACTACTTGTGTCGTGCTTGCTCGCTGTGACAGCTACAGCCCCTTTACTCTATTCGCTTGCCATTCACTTCCCCCACCAGCATGTCCTCCCATGCTCTGGCCGCTACCACCACCTCCACCATTTCGCATCATTGTCTTGGTCACCCCGGCCCTGACGTCCTCTGCAAGCTCTCTAGTACCTCTGATATATCTTGTCGCAGGGGCTCCTCTGAGCGCCTTTGTCATGCCTGTCAGCTCGGCCGCCACTCTCGTCTTCCTTTCTCTACTTCCACGTCCCGGGCTGCTCAAGCCTTTGATCTTGTCCATTGTGATATCTGGACTTCTCTTGTCTTCAGCCTCTCTGGTTACAAATACTACCTATTCATCCTGGATGATTTCTCTCATTTTCTCTAGATTTCTCCACTGTGGCTCAAGTCCGATACCTTTCCCACCTCACCCACTTCTTCGTTTGGGTCTCCACCCAATTCCGTCGCCCGGTTCATGCTCTCCAGTGCGATAATGATCGCGAGTTCGACAAATTCGCCTCTCGCTCCTTTCTCTCCCATGGCGTTCAGTTGAGACTCTCGTGTCCCTACACTTCCCTAAGAACGGCCAAGCCGAACAGATTATCCGCACCACCACCATGATCTGTTGCCTCCTCTTTCAGGCGTCTCTTCCCGCCAGCTATTGGGCAGAGGCCCTGAACGCTGCTACCCATCTCCTCAACCGCCTTCCCTCCAAGGCAGTGAGTCACCCCACCCCGCACTTCGCCTTGTATGGCACAGCCCCTTCCTATGCCCACCTTCGAGTCTTTAGATGTGCCTGCTATCCCAACACCTTCGCCACTGCTCCTCACAAACTCTCCCCCGCTCCACTCACTGCTTTTTCCTCGGTTACTCCCATGACCACAAGGGTATTGATACCTTGACCTCCTCACCCACCACATCATCTCTTGGCATGTTGTCTTTGATGAGGAGGTTTTCCCTCTTGCTGACTCCTCCCCACCCACGACCTTGATTCCCTCCTCGATGCTGATTGTGTCGACGTCTCTCTTCTGTTGTCGTCTTTCACGCCTGTGCCTCCTGTGGCACCGTCGAACCTGCCTGTGCCATGTGTGGCCCCATCGACGAGCGTCGCCTTCCATTTTCGCATGCGCCATGCGTGACCCCATCAACGAGCGCGGCTTCGTCGACCCCGCCTGCGCCACGCACGGTCGTCGACGAGTGCGGCCTCGTCGCCTACACCCGGCACGGCCCCATCGCCTGCGCCCCATCTGGCACGCTTTGCTGATCCCGCCCGCGTCTACCACCATCGCGGGCGAACCACTCCAATACCCGCCGCCCTGCCAGCTCGTTCATATGCCGAGTCACCAGTATACCACCCGGTCGCCATCCATCGTGACCCCGGCCATGTTCACCCGATGGTGACTCGTCGCTCGGCCGGAGTTCTCCGCCTTGTCGACCAGCTAGTCCTAATTGTCATCGCTCCTCCAGATGCCTCCTCGGTTCCATCCTCTGTTTGTGCCACCCTTGCCGATCCCCACTGGTGTCGCCCTATGTAGTAGTCGACTTTGCTAGCCAACCACACCTGGACCTAGCGCCACATCCACTAGGCACCAACGTGGTTACTGACAAGTGGCTTTTCTGCCACAAGCTCACCTTGGATGGCTCACTCGACCGCTACAAGGCTCGTTGGGTCCTTTGAGGCTTCACCCAGCGCCCCGGAGTGAACTACGACGAGACCTTCAACCTCATCGTCAAGTTTGCCACAATTAGGGTCGTCTTCTCCCTCTCCCTCTCCTGGGACTGGGCGGTCCACTAGCTCGACGTCAAGAATGCCTTCCTCCACAGCAATGACAGAGATGGCCTACTGCAGCCAGCCCACAGGATTCATCGACTCCGTTCGACCGGGCTTGTTCTGCTGGCTGAATTGCTCCCTGTATGGCCTCAAGCAGGCATCGCGGGCTTACTAGAGTCGCTTCGCCTCCTACTTGTCCTCCTTCGGCTTCGTCGAGGTCAAGTCGGGCACGTCCCTATTCATCCATCGGCACGATGACGACACTGTTTACCTCATGCTCTACGTCGACGATATCGTGCACAACATCCAGTGCCGCTCTTCTTCAGCGCACGATCGCCGCTCTTCAGCGCGAGTTCGCGATTAAGGACATGGGGCTTCTTCACCACTTCCTCGAGATCACCGTCGAGCGGCGGCATCAGGGCCTCTTCCTCCACCAGCGCCAGTACACTCTCGACATCCTGGAGCGAGCTGGCATGTCCAATTGCAAGCCCTACTCCACGCATGTCGACACTCAGGCAAAGCTCTCTGAGGACGACGGGCCCCCGGTCACCGACGCGACAGCCTACCGGAGCCTCACCGGCGCTCTCCAGTATCTGACCTTCTCCCGGCCCGACATCGCCTACGCCGTCCAACAGGTGTGCCTTCACATGCACACCCCACAGGAGCCCCACCTCATCGCTCTCAAGTGAATCATTCGCTGTCATCGCGGCTCCATCGACTACGGCCTACTCCTTCGACCCTCCCCGATGTCGGAGCTCGTGGTCTACACCGAAATTGACTAGGTTAGCTGCCCCAACACGTCGTCGTCTCGCGCTCCAGCACTAAGGCCGAGTACCATGTTGTGGCCAACGGCGTGGCCGAGGCCTCCTGGCTCCACCATCTTCTCCAGAAGCTCCCCTCGAGCGCGCCACCCTCGTCTACTGCAAAAACGTCAGCGTGGTCTACCTCTCCACCAATCGTGTGCAGCATCAGCGCACAAAGCACGCGGAGATCGACCTTCACTTCGTCCGCGAGCGTGTCGCCGCCGGTGTTCGCGTTCTCAACGTCCCGACCACGTCGCAGTTCGCTGACATCTTCACCAAGGGGTTGTCGTCGAATGTATTCACTGAGTTTCGATCCAGTCTCAACATCTATACATGATAGAGTTGAGACTGTGGGGGTGTTAGACTCCTGTTTAGGGTTTTGGCTTGAGCCCTCCCCTATGTAATGGGCTTGGCCCACCTATTTGGTCTATATAATATACTCCTAACCCTGATTAGGGTTAGGGTTTTCAGCTATTCTAACTCATATATCAAGTTCGTCCTTCCCATGCCTCTCTCATTGCTATCGCGTAGGATCCAACTATGCATTGGTGTCTCTAGAGGTCTATGTTGGACATATCCAAACCATCTGAACTGGTGTTGAACAAGCTTTTCTTCAAGTGATGCTACCCCTAGCTTATCCAGCATATCGTCGTCCTAGACTCAATCCCTTCTTGTACGACCATAAATCCAACACAACATACGCATTTCCACAATACTTATCTATTGAACATGCCATTCTTTTATAGGCCAACATTATGCACCATACAACATAGCAGGTCTAATCATCATCCTACAAAACTTGCATTTTAGCTTGTGGTATTCTCTGTCACATAGAACACCAAATGATTGACGCCACTTCATCCACCCTGCTTTGATTGTATGGCTAACATCATCAATCTCTGTCTCTATATCATCCTTTCCCGACACTACTTGACCTTCCAAACTAAAATCTGGCTCCTCATGTGTAGTAATGCCAAAGCCACAAGCTGGTAATGGGGCTCATTTTCTCTCTTCTTCCTCTACCCTCCACCTCTTTCTCCAATAGAATTTCATGGATGTAGAGGGGCTGGAGCCTCACCCCCAGTCCCCGTGTAGATCCGCCCTTGCCCGCCACAAATCCAATTTCCTATTTACTCTTACCCAGCTTTCATCAACTAGTGCTATATCATCTGTAAAAAGCATAAACCACAGGACATCCCCCTGTATGCCCCTTGTGACCACATTCATCGCCAAGGTAAAAAGGCAAGAGCTCAAAGCAACATTAGTATGATTCACTGATGCAATAAACACAAGGAAATAATTGTTGCTTACCAAGCGGAGTTTTTCGAATGATTGGATATTGTTTTCCCTTCTTTGCATCTAGAAAAGGCAGCAAGCCAGCAAGAATTATATAACTGAAGGGAAAAGCATCACTCATGTTTGAAGAGGAGAAGAGTGATACCAAAAGGTAAAATTCAAAAAGGGGGAAATTGAGCTTCACTATTAATAGCTGCAGTCATAATTCAAATCACAGGTCTCAAGCCACCTACCCTTCTTGTATGAAGACGATGAGCCTTTTCTCTTGGTCTGAAGACATTGTATGGATTTGTATCATTCACTGGTGGAGGCGGCTGCAAAACAACAGTCAATTAGTTAATGCAGGCAAGCAACCAAAAACATACTATAACATCCTAACTTGATAAACCAAAACAAAGCACACAGATTTGTCACAAATTGTAACATTTGATTATGGGTTGGCCCTAAGGATGAATTTCATCAAAGCACTCCATGAGATTCATTAATGCCTTCGAGGAAAAGGTGTGCTACAATATACAACTAATTTGGGATGCCAAAAATAATAACCAAGTTGCAAACATCATTAATAAGGGCCTCTACCTAAACTACAGGAGTCAGCACTTTGCAAGCCAAACAGAAGCTGCCTTTTAAAACTCTCATTCAATCAAAGATTTAATCCAACATCTGCACTGTTATCATGCTGTTACAACATGTGATTTCAATTTCATTAAGAAAATTAGAAGTTTGTCACACAGATGTATCATGCATGCATATGCTTGTCACTTCAGTAGATAAAAGAAAGATTAAAAGAGAGACCACTCATCGTAGGGTTTCAAACCAGTTTCCCGTGTAGTGCGCAAGGTTATTAAAACGATAAAACGTTGGAACGCTCAAGGGTGAAATTTTGACTTTTAAACGTTTAAACTTTGTTTAAACGTAGTTTTAAACAACATAGGAAAAATATCAATACATTATAATTTCAAACAATAATATGAAGTTAAATACCAAAACAGGGAGGTTACTGGCTTACCAAAACTTCATCCATGAGTTGGATTGAACCCCAAAAGTAACTAATACACTGGGCCCAAAAGTAGCTAATGGTCTAAAATGCATAAAACACTGCGTTTTACAGTTTAGAATGTCAAAACGCTAAAACGTGGTTTCAACCTCTAATTAGAGTTTTGACGTTTAAACGTAGTTTAAACATCGTTTAAACGTAGTTCACTTCACATAACACTCCAACGGCCATGCACACTATACAATTAAATACAATTATTTTCACAGCTGCTGACAGAAAATAAATAGTACATTTTTCCCGAACAACACAAGCTGTGTGTCTTTTCATTAAGAAAGCAGATAACTGTACAGCACATGAGGGGAGGCATGTGGTCTGCCCCTCACCACACCATCACTCTAGAGTACAAGTGTGCCATGTGCAAGGGCGAACCAACGACCCTACAGAACAAACATAGGCGCCCAGCCTTCGCACCCCGCCGAGCAGTTCCTTGAGTGCCGTGTTACCGGCAAGTCAACAGAGCTCGCTCTCCTTACCCACTTCTAGGCAGACTAAGGGGACACTAGGATTAAGACCCTCGAACACACACGCATTCCTATGCTTACATTGCAATGTCACGTTCATGGGTTTTGACTTTCGAGATATCACCTAGGCGTTTAATGTTTTAGTTATTACGCCATATTGCACGGGCATAACCTCAGCACCACAGGATACCACAACACCTCAAAAACCATGGTCACGTGGCACACTATATTTCACAAACAAATATCATGTTTCACGACTGGAATCTGGAATAATTGTAAAGAACACAACACTAGTTTACATCGGACTCAAGAAATAGCATTCATAAACAGAAGAGTGCTAAAACACAAAAGGAAATTCATAAAAAGTTGAGATAAATTACTAAGATACAAAAGAAATATGCTAACCTGCAAACGCCGAAGAATAGGCTTTTGCCATCGCTCCCTCTGATAAATAAAAGATATAACATAAAAGAATTATAAGCCAAGTTTCATATTTAAAGTCTAACCAAGATAAGAAGGTTTCAGACATGAAAAATATATAGTGAAAACAAGATATGAAAGCCAATGATAGAAACTCATGCTACAAAAACTAAAAAAAAGGAACATTGCTTGTACAAAGAAATCATTGTGCTGCATCTTAGAAGTAAAAAACACCTTTGATTTCCAGTAGTTGTATACAGCTTGGAAAACGGCATTTCGAACAGATAAGTACTGCAAAGCCTATAAAGAAAGCACTTGGTCAGTAACTGTTCAAATTGAAACAGAACAGATTGATAAGGTAACCCACCCCAAGAATCTAGAGATAAAAAAACTGAAGAATAATCAGATCACCTGCACATTTATGACATACTATTCGCATTTTAACTTAATATTCACAAACATTAGTAAAAAAATCCATGATGGTGTACGCACTAAAAACTAACAGTGTTGAGACGTAATTCTACTCGCTGCAAAATTTCCTTGATAATTCATAATGGGCGCACAAAGTTTAGATTATGTATGTCATATTAGACACCAATATTTGTCAACAAACAACAGTACGAGTGTTAAAGTGGACGCACTAACCAGTTTAATCCAAAAGCTTAAACTGATGGGAGAAGGTAGTCAATCCACTTATACACTTGAACACACCCCTCGCGTGCAGCCAGAGAAAAAAGCGCAAACGCAACCAGAGAGAGGCGCAAACGTGGAAATAAATGGGTGGAGGCACAAATAAAGAATCTGCTAGGATTCGAACTAGAGACCTCTGGCTTCGATACCATGTTAGAGTGGACAGTTCAACCCAAAAAGCTTAAGCTAATGGGAGAAGGTAGTCAATCCACTTATACAATTCAACAATAAGAACATATTGCAAAGTCACTTCTGTTATAAATATCTTGTACTGCTGTTGTTAAGGAATACAACACTGAAAAAACATGGTAGTTTTGAATTTAATGCATAAGTGTTTTCACACATTGGACACCGGACATCAAACATAAGTATATTGTACATCCTAACACAAACAACGAACAAAAACATTCATATCAGATGTATCTAGCATGAAGAGGTCTAAGACACTAAACACACAGAATTGAACGGCCAGCTTTCTATGTATTTGAGCTTCAAGTGGATCAGAAGTACGAATGATGCTGCTATATCAAGTACAGGATCCACTAAAATGAAATATAGTCAGCATGCTAAGTTATCTCCTTAAGGTTTCCATTTAGCATGTGGTTTTACCTCCATAGCAGCATCTAGCTGTAAGAGGACTGGCACTGGTCCTATGAAAGTTGGTGTTATGGCTCCTGCTCTTTCACGAGCTCTGTGGTCCAAAACTTCCAACTTGAATAGGAGGGCCTCCAACCTGTGATAGGAGTTGAATTAAAATATAGAAAAAAAATCGCAAAAGATAAAAATAATTGACAAAGTGTTCTTTTGCACAAAACTAATAGAACAGAGGAAAGGAAGTTGAAATATGAATTGCCCTCCCCCACACAAAAAAAGGGTCAGAAAAAACACCAAAACACGTCATACAAATATTACTTAGTCACTAAGAATATTCTAAATAGTACAGCTGTACAAAGTACAAGTGTTAACTGAACTTCAGAAGCAAAACAGACTTATTGTCCTTCCCGTCCTTATTAAGGCGTCGCTTAAGCGTAAGCAACACTTAAGCATTAAGGCGTGATTAGAAGGCAAGGCGTCCTGCTCGCCTTGCCCACGTACGTAAGGCGTCGCCTTAGCAGCAAGGCGTGGCAAGGCATCCTCGGGGCGTCGCCTTAGCTATAAGATAAGGTTTGAGGGGATAATACCTGGACGATTGGAAGTCCATCCAACGTGAACAGTGAAAGGCTGGAGGTTGTGCGCGGCTGAGGTTCGCAGAACAGAAATGGCGGCGCGTGGCGGCTCAGGCGCGCAGGGCACGGCGACGAGCAGCCCCAGCCCTGGCCCATCCTCCCTTCTGCAGGCATTCAGATGGCGCGGCGCGGGCGCGCGGCACGCTCCTGCTCTGTCCAAGCTTCCCAGACGCAGGGTACTGGGTACTCCCTCCTCTACCCTCTTGTATTCTCTGTTCTTCCATTCCCTCCACTACTCTGAATTCGTACGCTCGGGACTTATTTTGCAGTTACTGCCTTGTCTTGCTCAAGTACTGCACTGCACAGCTTGAAAATGGAGAGTGAAGGCTCTGTTGGTGCTCCGGTTGATGTTGATGCATATGACCCTATGGCTGACCCAAAGCGGAGAGCAAAGTCCAATGATCACGAATGGAACTATGGCTATTGGACAGCAACTTGGAACCGAGATAAGGTCGCATGCAGTATTTTCAAGACCGTGACAACTGGAGGGATCAAAAGGTTGAAAGAACATCTTGCAGGTAGTTTTGCGGACACATTAATGTGTTCTAAAACTACAACAGAGATTAGAAAAAAAAACGAAAGCATATTTGGACAAGAATAAGATATGCAAGCCTATTTTCCTTGATGATGATGGTCAGGGGCAGCAGGATACCATTTCTGTTCATCAACCTAGCTGGACAGCCTCTAAAAGGACGAGAGCTGCATTTCAGTTTAGGGGAGCAGCTCCACAACCATCCAACATGGAAAAAGAAACAGAAAAAATTGCAACCATGCTTTGGAGAACTCCAGAACAAGTTGTGGATGACAGGCGCTCATCAGGGTCGCACCAAAGCACCATAGAGGCTAGAATGAAGCTAAAGGCTGACAGAGATTATGTGAATGAGCAATGGGCACTGTGGTTCTATGAGTGTGGCATTCCTTTTAATGCCATTAGTTCCCAGCAGTTTCAGATTGCTTGTGAAGCTCCCGCACAATATGGTTCAGGTTATGTGCCTCCTAGTTTCCATGATTTGAGGGAACCTTTACTTAATTCGTGTGTGAAGAAGACAAGCAACATGAGAGCTAAGCATGAGATAGTATGGAGAAATTATGGCTGCACCCTGATGTCTGATGGGGACTGATAGAAGGGGTCATCACCTATCAACTTCCTTGTTAACAGACCAGAAGGTACTTATTTTATGGAATCTGTTGATGCATCAAATGTACAACATAATGCAGATATGCTAGCTGATTTGCTTGAGAGAATTAGTAAGATTGGAACTTTGGAAGAGATAAGGTTGTTCAAGTAGTAACTGATAATGGTGCTAAACTGCTAATTACAAGGCAGCAGGCGGGATTTTAATGGACCGGAATACCTGATTCCAACATTATTTTGGACTCTTTGTGCTGCACATTGTTTGGACCTCATGTTGGAAGATATTGGAAAATGGAAAGACTTCAAGAAGCCTACTGCACAAGCCAAAAGGGTCACCAGTTCTATTTATAGGCATGGAAGAATTTTAAGTGCAATGAGGGAGAAGACAGGTGGGATGGATCTGGTGAGACCGGCAGCAACTTGATTTGCCACATGCTTCCTTACATTGAAGCGCTTACACAAACATCGAGATGCCTTGAGAGCTCTCTTTGTGAGCGATGCATGGACCAACAACAAATTAGCAAAGACAGAGGCAGGCAAGGGTGTGTATGACATTGTTCTATTCAAGGTTTTTTGGTCCTCAGTTGAAGATTGCCTTAGAGCTTCGGCGCCACTTCTTATTGTGCTTAGAGCAGTACATCGTGATGAAAAACCAGCCATGCTAGAAGTTGCTGCACTAATGAATGTTGCAAAAGAGAAGATAAGGCTTAGCTTTCCTACCCAAAACAAGCAGGCATTGCTGAAAAAATCATGGACATCATTGAGCGTCGGTGGGTGACACAAATGAACCATCCATTATATGGAGCTGCACTCTATTTGAACCCGGAAAAGTTTTTTGCCATCCAAAAGAAGGGGGATGATACATATGTTGAAGAGCTAAGGAGTTGTTTCAATGATGTGCTAGCAAGAATGAAGCCTAATGAAGAATTTAGGTCCATGATTGATGAATATGCCATGCATTATGAAGACCAAAGAGGGCCTATCTTTCCTAGCAAGTTAGCACTCGAAAATATTCAATCAAAAAGCCCTCGTAAAAACTATATATGATTGGTTGATTGCTTTCTTATTTCAGCATATGCATTCCATTATTAAATGTTGTTATACATGTGCATTTGTAATAGTTGATCGGTGGTGTTCGTATGGTGGTCGGGCATATGAACTACAAAGATTTGTGAAGCGTGTGGTTAGCCTTTGTGCTTCATCATCCGGTTGTGAGAGGAATTGGAGTACATTTGAATTTGTAAGTCCATCATAGCTACTTTGGTTATGCTTAAATCTGTTTCTTGCTACTTATTTAGCTTGGCATTTCTGTTTTTAACATTTATAGATGCATACAAAGAAGAGGAATTGGTTGTTAAACAAGAGGTTGAATGACTTGGTCTATGTTTCATACAATTGGAAGATGGAAAGTAGGTTCCAAATGAGAAGGGAGAAAGCCGGCTCAAGTTATGACTCGTTAGTTATTAAAGACTTTGATTGGGACAATAAGTGGATAGACTCATCAGTGGTAAATCCGGGCAGGGATAATGATGGTCTTAATGATTAAACATGGGGTCATGTTCATGTTGCTGCTGGAGCATCAAACTCACTTCGAGGGCGCAACCTTCCAACGCAAGCTAGGCAGACCAAACCTACACAAAGCGTGCAAGAATGAGGACACAAGTTGAAGAAGATGGAGAAGAAGCACATGATTCTACTGATGATGACATTGAGGCTGATCCACCAGATGACATAGATGTGAGTGATGTTGATGAAGCTTTTGGTGGGGAAGAAGGCAGAGAAGACAATGTTGATCCCATTGTTGATAAGTCTGACAATAGATATTGAGAGTTTGAGACTTCATTGAGATGAGAGTATCAAAAACTACTTATGTTGACTTTTAGCTTATTATGTTTGTTTATGTTGAACTTGTAGACTCCTATTTGGTACTATCCAACTTTTATTTGGGACTAATTCCCTATATTTTCTTATTATTTATTTTTATGTGTGTGTGTATGGTGTCGCCTTTCCACTTAAAAGGCAAAAGGGGGATGCCCACCTTATTGCCTTAATAACTATGGTCTTCCATTTCACAATATGCCTCTGTAACCACCATATCAAAAACCAAGGAAGCAATGACAGGTTGCAATCACTTAACGTCTTTCATATTCTTAAATAGGGCAAGATAGTAGTAGCATAAATACGCTCTAGCCGACCTCAATTGACAAATATTTAAAATAGCCTCGAAACATATACTGCCTCCATTCCAAATTACAAGTTTTGGCTTTTTTAGATACATATCTTTTGCTATGCACTCAAATATGCACTATATCTAAATGCACAGTAAAAGCAATGTATCATTATTTGGAATGAAGGGAGTAGTTCTAAACTCTCAAGTTAATTCCAAAATTGTATGCACATGGTGCATACTCTAACCACAACTTAAATTCCAGCCTTAGGTCCTTTAACAAGCCATCCAATTTATTTAAGATAATGCATTTCTTAGTTTATATATATCCTTAAGTTATCTAGATCAATAGTGTTCACTTACTTTTCAGGGTTTATATTCTTCCGCTCGCTATTGAATTCTTCAAGCCAGTCCTCGTCTTCATTGTCAAGGTCATACTCGACAAATTCACCGATCTCAGCCCTGGCTGCAGATATTGATAACTCTTAGTAATAAACATAACAGTATAAGTTTAACAAGAAAAGATTGCATCCCCAGGGAAAGTAACAAGAAAGAAACCTCCTCTTCCACGTATATAAGATGTTGGTTGCGCGAAGGTACGAGTATAGTCCCTTTCATATGTGTCAACACCATCAAATTGTGGTGTAGGTATTTCCTGGGCATTTTTCTTACTGAGTGCTTGATTTCCCTGCAGAGTAGAGTGATATAATTCCTTTGTCCAGCATCCGTTGAAACATATAGTGGCAGTCCAATAGGTGTACCAAGAACACATTGATTTAGGTGAGGGAGTTAGAGAAGCCCACATCAGACTACGTTTTCTTGTAATAGCAGAATAGCCATGCAATAATTTACACTGATCAGAAATATATATTCAGATAAACCTAGCAAAGCAACGATTTTGAATTCTTCCAAGGACAAGACATTTAAGAAAAAAGGCACAATAGGAAAAAGTCACTATGTTTCAATTAAACGGAGATTAAAAAATTAATATTGATGGAGATGTGCACCAACAAATTACTGTATAATATCTGAACTATTGTCCAAAAATAACAACCAGTGTGTATCCAAATTCCAGACAAGAGAACCAGGCAATGAGTTCAAAAAGATAAATTCATAAAGGCTTGCCCTCTTATAAATAAGGAATACAGCGAATGAAAGTAGTAACAGCAACAACTTCATTAAGCGATACTTCAAACCTAAAGGTGAGTGATATTGATACGTTTATAAAGAAATGTATATGGCAAGCTATTATAGTATACAGCATGTACATTCCACCGGAAAAGCCTTATTTCTACCTAATTTTAATATAAGGCCGTGTTTGATTCCAAAGAATTGAGAGGAAACGGAAAGTAATCTAATAATAAAATGGGGAGCGTTTTCTAGATATTGGTTTCAATTATGGGATTCAAACAGTTACATTGTCCACGTAAATTTAGCCACAATATGCTAGTAAACTTCATTTGACATGTACAAACATTACTAGGATTGGAGTGATTCCATGATATTACAACCTGTAGTCTAATACATGTCCTCTTCATTTTCATTTTCACAATGGCTACCAAGACAACAACTACAACGAACAGTACAGAGTACAGACACATGACTCACATAACAGAAAGCTTAGTTGGTGAAATGGGAATTAAAGCACAAGAATAAAGCTCAATTCAAGTCACTTCAACCTAGAAACGAACTCTATGAGCCTATAAGCACCAACATTTAACATTGCTGAAGTTCAAACTCAAGCAACAGGACCAAAATACCTCGCCTTCTGTGGCATTGTTGGCCCCAGACGCGGTGAAGTCAGCTCCTGAGTGACGCAGCAGCACCCCAGCCCTTGCAGAGGACAGTGGTGCGATCCCTGGCTCCTCATCCTCGAACTCACGCACAGACTTGAGGATGGGGAGCTTCTTGTGGATGTCTAGCGGCCGCGGTCTGAACGAGAGCCTACTCATAGTTCCCACAACCCCCAACGCCGCTGCAACCTCATCTCATCTCCGCCCACCACCTCCTCGCCTAACCATCCGCCCGCACCGGCTCGCCCGAGGCAGTGAACGCAACGAGAAGCTCGGGAGAAACCCTAGGTCCGCAAGGGCCGAGTGGCAGGGCCTGGCGCCCCGGACGGCGGGAACCGCGAAGGATGCCGCGGAGCAGTGAGTGACGCGGAGTAGAGGAGGCGGGAGCTAGGGTTAGGGTTTTGAGCAGGGAATCGGGTTCTTAGGGTTTGAAAAGAAATGGAAGCGAGGGAAGAAGACGCGAGGAGGAAGACAGAGGCAGGGCGTCCAGGGGAGGGCGTCGAGCTCGAGGTAGCAGTTGAGTACTTGTACGTATTCGTATGGACGACAGACACATTTGTATCTGTAACACCATAAAATCATCAACTAAAAATAATAAATTTAATTATTATAGTAATTAAAATAATAATTTTTTTAAAGCATTTAATTATTTATTTACACTTGGAATCATTTTTTATGTGCATAATTAATTATCGGATGTTTAATATAAATTCTTTTTAAAAAATACTAGTAAATAATATAATAATTAAATAATATAATAATTATTAGTCTAAAAATAAATATGCTATCTATAAATAATTTTGGTGAATTTTTATGAAATTTTTGAGCTCTTTCAAAATTCATTTCGAAATTTAAAAAAAACACCTAACCTAACCAGCCCACCAGGGCCCAGCCACCAAACTCTATCGTGCGCGCCTGCTTCTTCCCAGCCAAGCCGCCGCCGCCCCTGCAGTCTCTCCCTCTCTCCCCTATCTCTCTCCTCTCCTCCTCCCTGCTCTCTCTCTCTGCGTAGCCGTGCCCCCCGCATCCCCGCCGCGGGCCCCGCGCCTCTGCCCGCCGTGCAGCCTGGCGCGAAGCCGCGCGCTCAGGCCGGCCGAGCCGTCTCTGCACCGCGCGCCCCTGCGCCCTACCCCGACCGCACCGAGCGCCAGCAGCCGACGCCCGCGACGCCGCGCACCCGACCGCGCCATGCACAGCTGCGCGACCAAGGTCCAACCGCACGCCTGCCCCGCCGGTTCCGTGCCATGCACAGCTGCGCCGACCCCGCGAGTTCACTTCGCCGCGTGACCCCGAAGCCCAAGTGTCGTCGTCCGTTCGTCTCGCGATTTATTGGAGCATCACTGCATCCGTTTTCTCCCATTCCTCTCACACCATTGATGCCAAGAAGAAACCGCCATAGCCATTAATGGCCCTCGAAGGACCGTCGGCCACCTCTCCATCTCTCCCCTCCCTCTCTCTATAAAAGGGACCTGACGCCCTCTCCTCTCTTCCTCCCCTACCCGAGCTCTCTCTCCTTCCTCGCACTCTCTCGCTCGCCGTTCATCACCGGAGTTCGCCGTGGTCGCCGGAGCTCGCCGTTCGTCGCTGGAGTTCGTCGTTCATCGCCGGAGCCACGCACTCACCATCCGAAGCTGAATCCCTGCTCTTCTCCATCCGGTCGAAAACCGTCGAGCCGTCCCCGTCACACGCACGAACCCAAGGTTAAAGACGACCCAAATTAATTTGTGTATTTTATAAAATACTTTTGATTCGATTCATGAATTGTATATTTATGTGGTTGTAATATGAACTTGTGTGATCCGAAATACATGTGTATGTGCGTTATGGAATTTTTGGTAGATATATGCGATTATTAGTACACCGTAATTGTTCATGTTAGTCGATGCGATGATTTTTGGATTAGAGAGAAATGTGACGAAAATTTAGTAGTCACACGTTGGTGATAAAAACACTAGATAGGAAATTTTATAGTTAAAATTTGGTCACAATGAATTTTAGAAACTCCTTGGAGAGTTATAGTCATAGGTTCATTTTAATGAATTTAGAAAAATGATATAGAACTCATGTCATATAATCATTATAGGATTTTAGATGAATTATTACTGAGTATTTTGTTAATATTTTCTTTTTATAAAGAAAGGAGAAATTACCACTAGTAGTATGGAAAGTAGATTTTTACTAGCCAAATAAATATGTTTGCAAATATAGCACTTAAATTTTTAGAGTAAGCAAAATACTTGTTTATATCAAAATAACCTCGCTTGTGTTATAAAAAGTTTAATTAGTAATTTATAGGGATTTTTAGAATATTAAATTTATTTTTGGACTATACTCAATAATTCGAGTTAGAAATAAAAAGGATAAAATCTATTAATTTATTTATTAGTATTAAAGACGATAACTATCATTTATTTTCATTGATGATGTTAAAACATATTAATACTAGTTAAAACTGTAATTATAGCACTCACTCATAAATTCACCATTTAGGACTCACACTAATAGCTATAAGTGAATTAATAAGTATTTACGTGTTTAGTATGTATTTAAGGTGTGATAAGTGCGATATGTTAATGTGAATGTAATGGTGTATGTTTATGTAATGGTGCATGTTTATTTATTGGTGTATGTTTTCTCTTTGTATGGCAACGTACGACGTTATTAGAAGCTCATTTTGTGGTAGAGGATCCAAATTCGTTCGAGGACGATCATGGGGACGAGGGGGAGCGGTGGTGTTGGCAGCCCACGTTATCATGGGGACGTATTCTTGGCTAAGGTACCTCACCCAGGGGGTCACCACCACCGGCTTTAGAAATCTTAGCGGGTTGCTTCGTATTAAGTGTATTTTGTGAAAGCCTCATAATGGATCCCTAACCATTCACCTCGGCAGTGTTTAAGGTCCGATCAACCCGGGCTAGATGGGATACATGGCTTGTGGGTAAAGTTGTACCACCTCTGCAGAGTGTAAAACTGATATATCAGTCGTGCTCCCGGTTATGAGCGGCCTGGACTCCTCACATGATAATTGAACTTGAAGATGGAATTAAATTGAGATCCGATGATCTGCCAATGATTTGCTTAAGTGGTTTCACTTAAGTGTTTTTGTTACACTCATATTCTGTTGTTTAAATGGGATACTTGGGATTCACACTTATTAGTAAGACAGGTGTTGTTAATAGAATGTTGACCAACTAAAATGCTTACTGCTCAACCTTAGCCTCACCTTGTTATACCTGCATTAATTTTTTCCTACTTGCTGAGCCCCGACCATAAGTGAGCCCCACCCTTGCTAATATTTTGATCAGAGGGTGATGTTGGAGACTTTGATGGAGATTTTGACGACGAGGAATTCTAAGTCTAACGATACGCCGGTCATCTTCCTATGGGAGATTGCCCCTGTTATTTAAATTCCGCTTTACTTTGATGTGATACTTGTTAAAGATACAATGTTTCAGATGATGTAATAAAGTATTCTACTCTCTTTACGCCTTTATTGCATTGTCTTTTGATATATTACACTTGTGACGTCAACATATGTGTGGAAATGGATCCTAGCACACATATGCTATGCGCTCGGTTCTACCCCCTAGAACCGGGTGTGACAGAAGTGGTATCAAAGCCAAGTTAACCCTAGGTCGTTAGACTAGTTAGAAATGGAAAGCCTAGTTTGTTCAAAACTTGCTAATTTCATTCTTATAAATTATTTTATCAGCCTTACCTCTTTAAAAATTTCAACTGAGTTGACATTTCTCTTGTAGATGGTTTGTACTCTCCAAACTACCCGTGTCAACACCAGCTACGCCCCTCCGCCCCGGCAAATCCCTGTCTACCCAGTGGTAGTCGAGGAAGTTCCGGTGGATCTCCCTCACATTTGAGTGGAGAATGGAGTCATCCTGGAGGACAGCTCGGAGGAACAGCTGCCGACGCCTACCCCGTTGGCAGAATCCCTGGCCTTTGCAGCTAGGTCATCGACATCGGCCCCACCTGCACCAACCGTCCAAGCACCTGCACCCGGAGGCGACAACCCTGGCGACTCTGGGGACGATGATGACGAGGATGACGACGACGACGAAAGAGGAGACGAACACGTCAACCAGGAAGCCGACTACGCCTAGCAGGACTACTTCATGGGGTTTGGTCTTGTTGTCGAACATTACACATCAATGTTCGAGACAGGGCACTTCCCCAACCTGCTGCAAGACGTGCTGCACGCGCTAGGCACCTACGTTCGCCCCCTGTACGAAACAAGGCGAGTGAGCGAGCCTCCCCGGGCTTGCTACTACATCACTCGCATCCACGTTAGGGTGATGGATGCAGGGAATAGGGGATTCAGGACTCTGTCTGCTCACGAGTCCCTGACACCACTATCCACCTACGCTGCCTCGGTCAAGGACGCTGCAAGACGGACCCTGTGGTCGCTCAGCCACACCTACCGGCAGCAACTGCAGGACACAAGGTTCAGGCATCTTCCTCTGTGTTTGACTGGAGAAAGTTAGACCAGTATCGTCCCAGGTGAAGCTGGTGAGGATCGCCTCAACACCCTAGCTGGTGTAGTGGCCGGTCTCAACACCGACCTGGACAGTGCCACCCTAGATCTCTCTAGGGTGCACTTAGAGCTGGAGAATGCCCATGTCAGGATTGCGGCCCTGGAAGCCCAACTTCAAGGACTGGATCCGCTCGAAGCCTAGGTCCCCGCCATGGCATTATCTCCTCCTCGCAAGAGGCTGCGTTATGGGGAACCCGGATCCGTCACTAGGCTGCTTTAAGAGTTTTAAGTTATGATGTAATAAGTTAGTTTCTATGTTAGACGTTGATACTCTTTTAAGTTATCTTATTAATAAATAACAACCATGTGATGGTGTTGATTGACATGTTTGAGTTGGATTTTTGTTTGAGTGCAATGGTCTTATGGAATGATGGCCATAAGAACATATAAAAAATAAACTTAGGATATTCCCCTCTAGAATCTTTTCTACTCCTCACTTTTTTAAGGATTTCACTTCCTAACCAATCAGATGGTGAACGCACGTCAAGGACCCAACAACAACCGGAACCAGCGTGGTCAACAGATACCACCACCACCACTGAATCCCAACATGGAGCAGTTCATTACCGCCCAGATGTAGTTTCTGCAAGGACTTACTGCAACTGTTCAGTAGATTCAATAGAACCAGCTGAATCAACAGCATCAGCAATAACAGCAGAATGCACCCCCGGCCAGAGATAAGCACTGGGATTTTATGAGTCATCATATGCCAACATTTTCCCATGCGGTTGATCCTCTGGATGTCGATGACTGGCTCAAGGTCATTGGGAAGAAGCTTGACATCACTCAGTGCAACGACCGAGAGAAGGTCTTGTATGCCTCGAGAAGGCTCGAGGGTCCGCGTCTGACGGGTTGGATGCCTTCACAGCAGCACACCCCAACGCGGATACAATAACTTGGCAGGAATTTCAAACGAACTTCCGCACTCACCATATTCCTTCGGGAATTATGAAGTTCAAGAAGAAGGAATTCCTTTCCCTTACTCAAGGGAATATGTTTGTTAGTGAGTATCATGATCGCTTCACTCAGCTTTCACGCTATGCACCAGAAGAGGTGGATACAGATGAGAAGCGCCAAGAGCGTTTCTTGGAAGGACTGATTGGACCACCGAATTACCAACTTCAGAGCCATACCTTCCCCAATTTTTAGACACTGCTGAACAAGGAAATTGGCCTTGAAAGTAAAAGAAGGGAATTATCTGACCGTAAAAGAAAATTTCAAGGTCAGTCCAACAGAAACACCCGCCCGAACAACGCTCAAGGTTCGCAGTTTCGCTCTAGAAATTAAGGCGGAAACAATTATCAGATGCAACGCTCTGACAGCAAGGCTACAGAAATAATCAAAGTCAGAACCAGCAAAGGAGCAACTCTCGGACCAACCAGAGGTCTGGTGGGAGTTCACAGAATTGTCAAGGTGGCGCCGTGAACACGCAGGCCAGAAGCAACAACACACCAGTCCAACCCAATGGATGTTTCAAGTGCGGTGAGCTAGGCCACTATGCTAACAACTGCCCAAGGCGCAACCAGCAGACACCTCAGAGGAGCAACACTCAGAGGAATGACCAGAACACCCCCGCTCATGGATCTGCACAAAACAAGACTCCGCAGAACCAGAGTAGAGGAAGGGTCAATCACGTCACCGCAGAATCAGTACCTGAGGATGCCGACATAGTGTATGGTATGTTTCTTGTTAACTCCATACCTGCATTAGTTTTATTTGACTCTGGAGCATCGCATTCATTTATAACTGAGTCATTTGTGGAAAAACATAACATACCTAAGTACCCCCTTAAGAAGATGTTACACATTAGTTCACCGGGAGGTGACATGAAGGCCACACACTCATGCCCCCATGTTAATATCAAGATTCAAGGGATAGATTTTTCAGTCAACCCAGTGGTCCTAGGATCCAATGATATTGATGTGATTCTTGGATGCAACTGGTTGAAAAGTTGTGATGGAGTGATACAGTGTGCCAATAGAACAATTACGTTGACAAGTCCTCAAGGTGAAAGAATCCAAGTTAACATAGATAAGTCAACAGATGCAAAAGGAAAGACAGTGATCAATCTCTTGGAAGAAAAGCCCTTGGAAAATATCAAGGTAGTGTGCGAGTACCCAGACGTATTTCCAGAGGAATTACCAGGTATGCCACCTGACCGTGATATAGAGTTTTCTATTGAATTATTACCCGGAACCGCACCTATCTCGAAAAGACCTTATAGAATGGATGTCAAGGATTTAGTAGAACTGAAGAAACAAATAGAAGAATTACTAGAAAAAGGTTTCATTCGCCCAAGTTCATCCCCTTGGGGAGCCCCAGTGCTATTTGTGAACAAGAAGGATGGTTCGAGGAGAATGTGTGTTGATTATAGAAGTTTGAATGAAGTAACCATCAAGAATAAATACCCACTACCTTGGATCGAAGATTTATTTGATCAGATGAAGGGAGCTAAGATATTCTCGAAGATAGATCTGAGATCGGGATATCATCAGTTAAAGATTCGAGCAGAAGATGTACCCAAGACAGCCTTCACGCACTACAGGAAACACATAAATTTTCGTGGGCTGGGCTATTTTTGTCGGCCGGCCCACGAAAATACAATGTTATTTTCGTCGGCCAGCGTGACCGACGAAAATGTGGTCTATTTTCGTGGGCCAGTGAATATTTTCGTCGGCCTCGGGACCGACAAAAATGTGGGTTATTTTCGTCGGCCGCAGCTAGGCCGACGAACATAAGTGGGGTATTTTCGTCGGCCTCAGCCAGGCCGACGAAAATTAGTCATTAACCGGCCTCTATTTTCGTCGGCCTTAATGAGGCCGACGAAAATAGAGACCCGTTAATTGTCCATCCGGCCTCAGCGCGCATCTTCTCGCTCTCGCTCGTCCATCTCTAGAAGCGCCGCCGCCCGCCCGCCGTCGCCGCGCTCGCCCCGCCCTCACCACGCTCGCCTCGCCGAGCCGCCCGTGCCCCGCCTGAGCGCGCCGCCGCACGCGGCCCTCACGCCCTCGCCGCGCCGCCCGCGCCCTGCCCGCCCACGAAGAAGGGAGCTCGTGGCCGCCGTCGCGAAGAAGGGAGCCTGCCGTCCGTCCATGCCGCGCCCGCCATTCGTCGACGCCGCCCTCGTTCCCCGCGGTGAGCCTCCCCGTCTCCCTTCTTCATTTGATGCACATGGCGACCGTGGCGTGCCGTGCGCGCGGCCGTGGCGGCCGTGGCGGCCGCGGCGTGCCGTGCGTGTGCCGTGGCGACCGTTAACCATTATACAGATTGTTAAGGCGGTGGTGAATTGGTTTTGTATAGTGAAGAGTGCATGCTGGATCAGTGGTGATCAGTGATCATCAGTGACCGGTGCCTCATTATCCTCAATGTCTCATTCTATTATCTTAATTTTAGAGTTTAGTTTAATGTTTAGAGTTTAGTTTTAATCGTTAACCGTAGCAAACCGTATGCGTCACCCGTTCGGGAACGACGGACGTCACATTGGCTTGTGAGGTTCGTCATTCCGGAATTGTCCACGTATTTTGGACAGCCTGAGAGTGTAGGTCGATGCTTGTGATTTATGACATGTGCCTTACGATTAGCGCGGAATTTCGATTGTGTAACCCAGTTGTTCTCCAACACACCATGTTCAGGCGTGTGCTTGGAGAGCAGCAGGGTTATGTTGCCGAAATTTCATGGCAATCGTAGGCTACACGTCACAAATCACAAGCATCGGCCTACACTCTTGGGTGGGTTTAGGGCCTTTACCTAATAGGGAGTTCACCTAAGCCACGAACGATCGTTGATGTTCTTTGTCTTTTGTTTATCCTTTGAAATGGACGGTGATCGGAGGGTGATGTATGACGGGTGGAGAAAGGATGGGGCACATTCGAATGAATGGATGGGTGTAACAAAGGCTTTTCTTGAGCACGCTTTCAAAGATGCAACTGGTCGTCTAGTGAAGTGTCCTTGCAATCGCTGCGAGAACAAGTGGCCTCAGAAGAAGGAAGAAATGGAGAAACACCTTTGCAAAAGTGGGTTTATGTCGAACTACCTTGTATGGTACCGGCATGGAGAGTCTATTAGACACGTTGACGCGGAGGTGGAACTTGATGACGATCATGATAGGATGGACAACATGTTGCATGATCTTGGTAGGGATGTTCACAACAGCAATCCAGGATATTCCCGTCGGCCGGGTACCGACGGGATTTACTCTAAAACCGACGGGATTTAGCTATTCCCGTCGGTTTTAGAGTAAATCCCGTCGGTACCCGGCCGACAGGAGCTACCCGACGGGGATTGCATTAACTCCCGTTGGCCCCGACGGGAGATAATTAACTCCCGTCGGCCCTAGGTAGCCGACGACGGTTGTCGCTCCCCGGCCCAGGGCTGACGTGGCGGGCAATTAACTCCAGTCGGCCCTAGGTAGCCGACGGGAGTTATGTGTCCGCCACGTCAGCCCTGGTTGCCGGGACGGGGGAGCGACAATTGCCGTCGGCTTGGCTAAGCCGACGGGAGTTATCCTGGACAGTACCAGTTTAACTCCCGTCGGCTTTGCAAAGCCGACGGGAGTTAAACTGTCACCCCCCCAAAAAACCCCATATTTATGATCAATGGCACAGAAAATATACACAATATCATCATGCACATTCACACATCAATCACATCCATCCACACACATCAATCACATCCATCCACACACATATATATAAGAACATTCATCCACATTCATACACATAAGAAGTGTTCATCCACATAAGAAGTGTTCATCCACAAAAGAAGTGTCCATTACTGAAAAGGTAGAGATCGAAGTGTTCATTACTGAAAAGGTAGAGATCGAAGCACATTCACGAACCGCGGCGGCTAGGGTTGTTGGAGCTTTGGCCGCTGCCTCCGTCCGGAGTTGGGTACGCGAATAGGGAGTTGACGAAGCCATCCATCGTTCCACTTCCTTCCTGATTGTCCTATGGAGCGAGAATGCAATTTGTCAGAAATCGTACATATTAACTGCTGAACTGTCGGCGATAGCTATAGAGTTAGAATACAAACCTGTGCTCCAGGGGCAGGTAGCTGTGCCGGCGGTGTGCTAAACTGAGGCTGCTGCGGCACAAGTCCCTGTTGAATACAAGAATAATACATATTCATGTGAGTGCAGTGCGGCACAAGTCGTCGTTTTTACTATGTAACTAGAGAATGGACATAGAATTTCTTACCGGAGGTGGAGGAGGGCCCATAGGGACGAACGTCCATTGCGGCGGAGGCAGAGGGGCCACGTACGGAATGCCCTGCTGCTGAGCTAGTAACTATTGACCAAGCATATTAGTAGTACGCATTGGATGTGTAAAGCAATGAATAAACAGTAATAATGCAATGGGCTTACTTGAATCATCTGCTGTTGCTGCGCATGGACTGAGGCATAGTACTCAGTTTGAGCCCTCAACTGCTCATCGCGCTGACGGTTCTCCTCACGCAGCCTCACGATCTCAAGCTCTTGCTCAGTGAGCCGACGAGAGCTACGACCGGAGCTTCTGGACCCAGATGCCGACCGCCGAGACGCTCTAAAATCCGTCGTGTTGATCATTCCATCAAAGAGAGAGAATCTACAATTGTTGTCAAAGAAAGATTAATTAAGGCATATGCTCATGTCACTATATAAATGGCATGTAATGTAACATCTCACCGTCCATGTGCCTTTCCTCCACCGGATTTATGCACGGCTTGAGCATCGATCGGCATGGTCCTCCAATCGCAGTCTTCTCCGTGACGGTCCTTCATCTCTTCCGCATATGCCGCCTGTATCGATTATATAACCTTAGTTAGTACGTTGCGAGCATTAACCGAATATTGAGGACAACAGCTCACCAGACGCTCCCTTTGTGTCTGGCTGCACAAAGGGTTGGAAGGGTCGCTTCCCCTATGGCCAGCTTCCCACACCTCGATGGGAGTCGGCTCGCGACCTAATTGAGCTTCCTACAACACAGAGTTAGTACAATAAAAGAATATATGACATCTCAACATATTTGTTAGTTTTCTTACCAGGCGTTTCGCCTTTCGCGTGAAGTTGTCGCCACCGAAGGTGTGGTTCGGCATGGTGCCTCGATTGTCCCTGTGACTTTTTGACTTCTGTTGGAAGGCTTCAGAAGCCCATACCCCACACCAAGCTGCGTAGGCCTCTGGCCGGTTAGACATCCACGGAACCATCACCTTCATAAAAACAAACATATATCAGTACCTATTCAAATGAAACAAACACAAAGGAAAGGATTGAAATATAACCTTACGATACTCTTCCTCGCGAAGGTATATACTCGAGGCCCCTGTCTTCTTGTTCATCTTTTGCCCTAAAATTTGTTGATAATACATGCACGTGGCCTAAATCCTTGCCTCGTACAGGGCCTCCTTCACCAACCGATAGGCATTTACTTGAAACACCTTCTCGGCGTGGTTCGCGTCATCCCCGTCGGCCAACCGAAAACGTGCCTACAAAAAGAATGCAATGTTATCTAACTTTTTAATGATTGCTTCCATATAACACACACAAGATTACGTACCCAGAAGTCAGCGCGAACAAGCCCCTGGGCATCGCCATAAGTGACATCGACCTTCAGCTTGTAATCGTCCCAACATGAGACGAGGACCGGCGCAGCGTCTGCATCGTCGGACGTCTTCACCAGTCCAGGGTAGTGAAACTTCAGGAGCGAACTCAACACAGAGTTCACCTGCTTTTGACGACCCTGGCCGGTGAAAGAGTAGTCCAACCACTCCCTACAAAAAGACGGGCAAGCATCAAACATGCTTACATTTGATGAATACAGCTGATTCAAATCAAAAGATACAGCACTTACCTATCTCTGACGGGGGAGATCACTGTCTTCCCCGTCTCGGAGCTTGGAACAGGTGGAGGTTGTACGGCATGGGGCCTTCTAAACTTACGTGGACGCCTTGCTGGAGCTGCCTCAGCCTCATCTCCACCCTCAGCCGCACCTCCTGCCTCAGCCTCAGTCTCATCTCCACCTCCACCCTCTCCCTGCTCACCTCCTGCCTCAGCCTCCTCACCTCCACCCTCAACCTCATCCTCATCCTCATCCGCATCCTCATCCTCATCCTCATCCTCATCCTGATCCTGATCCTGATCCTCATCCTCATCCTCATCCTGATCCTGATCCTCATCCTCATCCTCATCCTCATCCTGATCCTCATCCTCATCCTGCAAATAAGTAACTCAAGTGTCACATTCACGCGTTAAAGTCTTACACAAATTAAAAGCAACAATACAATGATTCTTACATCGCCTCTCTGAAACCCCAAGGGCTGGCCCTGTAACTCTGGGTGTAGGCTTCTGTAGAGCTGCTCCTTCTTACTAGCGCTCAAGGAACTCCCTCGGAAAAGGGAGTCCCTGAACCCCTTCACCACCTGCTTAAACTTTTTAGGCATCCTGCAACAATTGAAAGTTTTTATTAGTACTGAGTAATGTAAATAAATAAACAAACGGTGCAAAATAAACGAACATTAAACAAATAAACATTCATATGGAAATAAACTTAACTTGTTACTTATCGTTTCGTTTCCTTTTCTGTGGCAATGATATATCATTGAGGTCTCCAACTAAACAATCCAATGTAGGAGCAGGGTCTATATCAAATGAGGATGGCAACTCATCTTCTTGGAATACCCCGTCAGCTTGTTGAGCCTCACGATTGTAATCATCGGGAACAGGAGTGGACAACCGATCACGGGGGTAGGATTTGTATACGACCCACCAAACGCTCAACTTAGGGCATGGATATGACGAGTAATATACCTGCTCCACCTGATGAGCAAGGACATATCTATCGGCCCCTTGAAGTATTTGCTTGCGTTTAACCTGCGCCATTCCAAATTCGGTTCTATAATGCTTCGGGTCAAACCATGTACAGTCAAAAAACACCACCCTCAGATCCTTGTTCCCTACAAATTGGCACTCGAGTATATTGTTTATGATTCCGTAATACTCGGATTCGTGCCTTTCCATATCTTCAGCCCGGATTACGACTCCGTTATTTTTCGTAGCTGCTAAAGGACGGGAAGCTTCAAATTTGGTTGTACGGAAGCGAAACCCGTTTACGTCGTAACGGCCATAACTCTTCACTATCACACTACCAATAGAAAGCTGACGCAGGTCCTTATGGACACTACGCCGACGTGCGGGAGAATCAATGCCCTCATGTGAAGGAGATCCCACAGGACACATTTGTGAGTCATCCGGTACATTCCCGAACTGACAGTCAATAAATGAAAAAGTGTTACAATTGTCATACCTATACACGATGTATGAGGACAAAGAATACAAGGCTTACATGGTCTCGGATCCAGGAGATAAAATTAGGTCCCCCGTGCAATCCATTTAGACGCAAGTTGTCTAGCTGTTTCGCCGTTGGTTGACGGTTACGAGAAGACCTCCAGTTTTCTTTATCGAACTCGCTAAAAAAGAACGAGAGTAAGAAAACATTGTGTTTCCTAAACATTGAATATACAATTCCTTTAAGCCTAGTAAACTATTACCTGAAGAATTTCTCAGCCTCTTCTATATTTGACCACATGTAGAGCAAAGCAGATTTCCGTTCGTTCTCACTGAATTCATATGCCACTGGTGGACCAACAGCCTTGCCGTTCCATTGAAATATGCTAATGTGACTGCACGGATGCACCGTTTCATCTTCATGGTACCTCTTCGTATGGGCAAATACATTGTGGTCTTCAGTCAAGTAACCACTTGTGAGGAAAGCTATCTCCTTAAATTTGAACTCCTCTGCTATACAACCTTCAACCTTTGCCTTGTTACCCACCATTGATTTCAGTTTTTTCAACATTCTTTCTATGGGATACATCCACCTATAACACACTAGCCCACCTACCTTTGCTTCATATGGGAGATGGATAAGAAGATGCTGCATAGGATTGAAGAACGCAGGCGGGAATATTTTATCCAGCTTGCAAAGAAGCACCGGTGCCGATTCCTCTAGTTTCTGCATCATCTCCTTTAAAATTTCTTTAGCACAAAGCTGCCTGTAGAAATAGCTAAGTTCAGCTATCGCTTTCCACACTTCCTCGTTAATGTAACCACGCAACATTACTGGGATCAGCCTTTCCATCATTATATGGTAATCATGACTCTTCAACCCATTGATCTTCATTGTTTTCAAGTTCACAGATCTTCTGAACCCCGCACCATAACCATCGGGAAATTTTAAATCTTTCATCCACTTCATCACTTCTTTTCGTTCATTGGGTCTCAAGGCAAATTCAGCACGAGGCTTGCCTCCATTTTCTCTGAGCATGAGAGTTGGGCGGTTACATATGTTACCTAAGTCCACTCGGGCCTTGAAATTGTCTTTTGTTTTATCTGGGAAATCCATGACGGTGTTAAATAGTGCTTCACACATGTTACGCTCTTGGTGCATTACATCGATGTTGTGCGGGAGCTGCAATGCCCTCATGTAAGGGAGCTCCCAAAGGCCACATTTGTGAGTCCAGTTATGGGTCTTCCCGAAACCTGCAAACCCATCCCCATCCTCATTTCTCACTAGATTACTCAGCTCCTCAGCGATTTCCCACCCGGTGCGACGCTTCGGGGGTTCCTTCGTGACAATGGTGTCCTTCCTGAACTCGTGTGCCTGGAGCCTGAAGGGGTGGTTCAAAGGAAGAAAAGACCTATGACAATCGAAGTAACAGAACTTCCCACCCTTATCGAGCCAGAAACAATCTGTTTCTTTTCCACAAATAGGACAACCTAGCCTTCCACTGACTCTCCACCCAGCAAAGATCCCATACGCTAGATAATCATGTATGGACCACAAATATGCTGCCCGAAGTTTGAATTTTTGCTTCATGAAGCTGTCATACGCCTCCACTCCTTCCCAAAGCTCTTTCAACTCCTCAATCAATGGCTCAAGCATAACATTGAGGTTTACGCCGGGATGATCCTTCCCAGGTATGATGAGAGTTAAGAACATAAACTCATCTTTCATGCAATCTTCAAGTGGAAGGTTGTACGGTATGGCAAAGACAGGCCAACATGAGTAAGACGCTGCGGTCATACTGAAAGGCGTGAAACCATCTGTCGCCAGCCCAATACGAACATTCCTCTCTTCACTAGCAAATTCTATATCGAAGCTGTCCAGGGCCTTCCATGCGTCGCTATCACACGGATGCTGCATTACCCCATCCTTCGGGGGCTTACGATTCTTGCGCCAGCTCATGCGGCTCACAATTCTACTAGCCAAGAACAGACGTTTCAGTCTTGGAGTGAGACGCATCCAGCGAAGCTGCTTATGTGCCCTCTTTGTTGTCACCTTCTCCCCTTCTTCGTTTACCACCTCTATGTACCTCGACAGGCCACATTTCAAGCATTTCTCTAGTTTCGCACGATCGCGCCAATATATCATGCAGTTGGACGGGCATATATCGATCTTCTCATATGGCATTCCCAAAGCCTTTAGCAGCTTCTTTGACCGGTAAATGTCTTTAGGCACCTTATGATCGGCAGGAAGGACATCACTAAACAAGTCCAAAATCGCCTTATAACATTTGGCTGAGCAACCAAACTTTGACTTTATGCTCATTAGACGGGTCACGAACTGGAGGATGGTAACCGTTGTGTGTCCATGCAGAGGCATTTCTAAGTCTTGGAGGAGTTTGAACAACTCTTCAACCTCTTTTGTAGGCGGATCTTCAGGATTGTTGACAAACTCTGCCTGCATATCTTCTAACATATGATCCAATCGATCAACGTTTTCACCGTCATCCACCTCCATCTGTGCTGATACTATACTCCGTGACTCGCCGTGGTTATCCCAAACCTTATAACCTTGAACATACCCATGACTGCAAAGGTGTAGTGCCACAGTTCTCTTGTCATGTGACTGGATGTTCCCACATTTGGTGCATGGGCACCTAATCACAGCGTGGGTTGACTCTCCACGAGCGTTCTCTAAAAACTTTTCTGTCTTCTGAAACCATTCCTTTGTGTGACATCCGCCCTTCTTCCAACCAGCATACATCCACTCACAGTCATCTTCCATGTTTGTGGACTAGGATGGCTCAGTTTTGCTGTTGTGTAAACCACCAACCAAAAATTCAGCATATAAGAGCAATGCACGTGGCTTAGGTGATAACCCTACTATAGGAAAGGACATAAACCCACCCGAAAATGGAGGCGGCCGCATACGACTCGTGACGTGCCCAATGGTCCGAACGAAATTTCGGCAGCATAACCCCGCTGTTCTCCGAACACACGCCTATCATGGTGCGATGGAGAACAACTGGGTTATGCTGCTGAAATCTCGTTCGGACCAACGGACACGTGCACGAATCACATGCGGCCACACCCATTCTCCGGCTGTCCAAATACGTGGACAATCCCGGAACCACGCACATCACAAGTAATCTTATGTTTGGACCGAATGAAACTATACAATCTATGCATCCATAGATTGTCTAGGTGCATTAGGCCCAAACATATGAATAAATGTGATGCATGTGCATGCTTCCGGAACGGGTGACGCCTAGGGTTAACTACTGGTCTGCGCACTTAACCCTAAAACTCTAGGAAAATAAACAGTGTATCATACTAATCAAACTACCACAACGTAGTTAACTCCCGTCGGCTTAATCAATACAATCAACCAACCGACGGGAATAAACATATTTTCGATATAAATATAAATATATATCGCAATGATATAATTTTAAATGATTTCAATCTTACTGTCTCAGTGGAGGTTGCAGCGGCGTCGGGGGAGGGGACGGGCGGGGGCAGCGGCGTCGGCAAGCCGCGGCGGAGGATGGGACGGGCGCGGCGGGGTCGGCGGCGGCGGCGTAGGCGCTGGCGGCGCTCGGGCGGGGCGGCGCACGGCGGCGGCGGCGCAGGCTCGGGCGGCGCTCGGGCGTTGGACGCCGATCGGCGGCGGCGCGGGATGAGTGGCCGGCGCGCGATGAATAAAGCCTGGGCGAGTGGCCGGCGCGCGCGTTTTAGCCGGGCCCGCCCTAAACCCCGTCGGCCGTAACGAAGCCGACGGGAGATAATGTAGCTCCCGTCGGTTAGTCCGGACTAACCGACGGGAGTTATTTTATCTCCCGTCGGCTTCGTTATGGCCGACGGTAGTTAATTAACTCCCGTCGGCAACCCTAAAAACCGACGGGAGTTATTTTATCTCCCGTCGGCTTAGTTATGGCCGACGGTAGTTAATTAACTCCCGTCGGCAACCCTAAAAACCGACGGGAATTATTATGGCCGACGGGAGTATTCAGTTTTGCTGTTGTGGTTGAAATGAACGCTGAGGAGCCGGGGCAGCTTCCACGCGATGCTCAGGAATTCTTCCGGCTACTCGCCGCGGGAGAAGAGAGACTGCACGAGCACACTCAGATGTCAGTTCTTGGGACTCTCACAAGACTAATGGCGATAAAGTCGAAGCACAACATTTCAAATAGTGCTTACAACGACATCGTCCAACTGATGGGCGAGGTTCTCCCGGAGAATCATAAGTTGCCAAAGAATATGTACTTCACAAAGAAGATGTTGGCTGGTCTTGGGATGACATATGAGAAGATCGACGTGTGTCCCAACAGTTGCATGCTATTCTTTGAGGAGGATGACAAGCTGGACCGTTGTAAGCATTGCGAAGCTTCTAGATATGTCGAGGTGACAAATGATGAGGGTGAATTGGTAGTTACGAAGGTCATAGCTAAGCAACTTCGTCGATTGCCCATCATTCCTCGGCTTTCAAGATTGTTCCTCAACAAGGAAATAGCTCTGCATATGACGTGGCCAAAGAATAGTGTACGTCTCATCACTGATCCAGACATAATGGTCCATCCGTCGGACGGTGATGCGTGGAAGGCATTTGACGAGTTTGATCCCGAATTTGCAAACAACCCTAGGAGTGTACGGCTTGGTCTATCGACGGACGGATTCACACCTTTCAATACCAGTGCAAGCCCTTACTCGTGTTGGCCTGTCTTCATTGTGCCATATAATCTTCCTCCTGAGTTGGTCAATAAAGAAGAGTTCATGTTCCTTGCACTAGTCATCCCAGGCCCCGAGCATCTAGGGCCAAAGCTGAATATGTTTGTTCGCCCTTTAATTGAAGAGCTGAAACAATTGTGGAGAGGTATGAAGGCTTATGACAGCCATACTGAAAAGGAGTTTACCATGCGCGCTGCTTATTTGTGGTCAATGCATGATCTGCTGGCGTATGGAGATTGGTCTGGATGGTGTGTTCATGGTCGGTTGTGCTGTCCCATATGTATGAATGATACAGATGCATTCAGATTGAAGCATGGTGGGAAAGTGTCATTCTTTGATGCTCATCGACGTTGGACTCCATTCAAGCATGATTTCAGGAATTCGCTTACTGCATTCAGAAGTGGAGCCAAAATCAGAAATGGGCCACCAAAGAGGCAAACTGCACCACAGATACTGGCATGGCATGCTTGTCTGAAGCAAGGAGAAAATGATAGGTTCCAAGGCTACGAGGAGGACCACAACTGGACCCATATTTCATCAATATGGGAGCTTCCGTATGCAAAAGCCTTGATCATGCCGCACAACATAGACTTGATGCACCAAGAGCGTAACATTGTTGAAAGCATCATAAGCACATGTTTCGATGTGACTGATAAAACGAAAGATAATATGAAGGCAAGAAAAGACATGGCTGAAATTTGTAAGATACCGATGCTCGAGTTGAAAGTAAGCGATAAAGGGCATGAGAGTAGGCCGCGAGCTGATTACTGCCTCAAGCCAGATGAAAGGAAAGAAATATTTAAGTAGTTGAAGAATCTGAAATTTCCAGATCGATATGCGGCAAATCTGAAACGGACAGTCAGTCTGAAGACCGGTAAATTGATCGGTTTGAAAAGCCATGACTACCATATTATTATGGAGAGGCTGATGCCCGTGATGTTTCGAGGCTATTTTAAGGATGAGCTTTGGAGCATATTTGCAGAGCTGAGTTACTTCTATAGGGAAGTATGCGCAAAGACGGTATCGAAGAGGTTGATGCAGAAATTTGAGAAAGAAATTCCAATTCTTATTTGTAAATTTGAAAAGGTTTTCCCACCAGGATTCTTCAATGTGATGCAACATCTAATTGTGCATTTGCCTTGGGAAGCTTTAGTAGGCGGACCAGTGCAATTCAGGTGGATGTATCCTATAGAAAGGGCGTTGAAAAAGCTCAGGGCGTCTGTTCGCAACAAGGCTAGAGTCGAAGGGTGTATTGTGGAGGCTTTTGCCCTTAAGGAGATATCTCAATTCTCAACCAGGTATTTCGCTCGAGCCAACAATGTGTTTGCTCCTTCAGTGCGACTTCATGTTGAAAATGAATTGCCCCAAAGCACCCTTCAAATTTTTGCGAATCCGGGTAAAGCAGTTGGAAAAGGGAGTGTACGTCACATTGAAGGATCAGATTTGAACACGCTAATGCTATATATGTATAGCAATATTGACAGCACACAGGAGGCGTTCGAGTAAGTTTTCCTCATAGTTATGTCCATTTTCTCATCTCATAATTTCTATAGTGTGTAATCTCCATGTTTCTAATATGTCCAGCATGTTTGATGAAGAATGTTGAAAATCTACTAGTAAACCTACGACCATCCAATTAGAAAATCTTCGACGTGATGGGTTGAAAGGTGGACCAAACTTCGTGCAGTGGTTTCGTAATTATGTTAGTAATTGTCGTTCTCTCATTGTCCATACTTAATCTTTGAATTTTGGACTTGGAAGATATAATGCATATACTAATTCCTTGTATAGGTTTCCAAAAACTCTGTGCACCCGGACTTGCAGCAAATGGCACATACCTCTGTGTCCGTCCGGAACTATACTCGCTATGATGTAAATGGATATCGCTTCCGAACCGCGAAATTGGAGAAGAGTCGACCATTGGCAGCCACCACCAATAGTGGTGTGTTGGCAAGTTCATATGTTGACGATGACAAAGTAGTGGACTATTACGGTGTTCTTCAAAACATTGTAGAGTTGATTTTCGATGGCCCCAAGGAACTTAAAGTCGTGTTTTTCGAGTGCGACTGGTTTGATGCTCATAGTGGGACTCGTGTCGACAAGTATGGTAATGTCGAGGTGAAGCATAGCTCTAGGATTCCGAGCAGTATGAGCGATATTGTCCTTGCAAATCAGGCAAAACAGGTGTACTACCTGCCATATCCTCACCCAAGCCTTAGGGCTTGGTGGGTTGCAATCAAAGTCAACCCACAAGTCGTCGCTCCAGAGAGTGCTGACTACGTGAGTACGAGCAGGGACAACGATGATGCTGTTTTTCAACCAGAAGCAGCGTCGAATCAAGACATAGCTCACCGATTCCATGTGACCAATGGAGAAGGCCTTGAAAATCTCTGTTGCAATTCAAGCGACTTAATTGAAGAACCTAGGTCAAAGCACAAACAACCTGTCGTCGTTAGAAGATCAGTAAGGATCCAACGAAATCAAGAGCGTATGAATAAACAACGAGCCGAACAAGCATCATCGGATGCGGATGACTTTTGATTAGTATGTTTCTTTTAGTTAATCAATTAAGCTATGTATTCCAATTTTCACATTATTAATTTTCATATTATTTGTTTCATATACTGTGGTTTGACATTAATTTATCTACAGTTGAACATGTTCAAGCATAGGAGATCGAGGAAAAGTGGGGGCAGCGTGGCCAGCGAGGATAGCTCGGGCAGTGGGCTTTTTCAGGGCACCTCACAGAGCCGACAGAGGCAGCAACAACTTCTCGACTGTCTAGACGAAGTGCAGGGTGAGGAGGGTGAGCAGGAGGCTCCTCAGCAGGATGCTCATGTGCAGGGTGACGAGGGTGAGCAGGATGAGGAGGGTGAGCAGGATGAGGAGGTTGACCCTATGGGGGCAGGCAGCGCGGGTGACGCATCAGATGGTTCTACGTCCTTCAGGTATTATTATGCATATTAGTTTAATTGATATTAGTTTTTAATCATTTCATCATATTGAATTTACTTGTATACTTAGGTATAAAAAGAGCAATGCGCTTGGTCCGAGACCTGCCGAGAGGAGGCTCATCCGGCCGCATGGAGAATGGTGGGGCTTATTTCTGTTGTGTTAATTTTTTAATGTGAACGTGATTGCACTGGTTTACTTGTTTTATTAATGTTTGTAGGTCATGGGAAGACTTGACTTGGGATGGTACAGGCAGATGTCCCAAGGTGAACGCGGTGTTGGGTAGCCTCTGTCGCTTCTACTACCCTGGCATGGTGGAGCTCAATGGCGAGAGGTTCGCGGCTATGCAGTGGGCCGACTGGGGTCTGAAGGACTATGTCTAGCTAGGGGAGCCAGGGGAAAGCAGTAGCGGAGGGGGAAGTTCGGAACAAAAATGAAGGACTTGTCAGGTGGCTGTGTGGGACGAGTTTTGGGTGAGTTTACTTTCTTATATAAGCAATTCACTGAATTATTGCTTCTCCTAATCTTACTTTAACTTAACTTCTCCATTGATATGTAGGGGAGGTTCCAATTGCCGAATGAGATCAAGGAGGATCAGGCTCAGTGGGCACGTGTGAAGAGGCACTTTTGGAAGTGCGCTGATAAGGTAATCAAAGATGCCATGTACAATGCTCGCATCGCGGCCGTCAACTACTACTACAAGAAGATAAAGGGGCAGAAAATGAGCAAAGCATTAGGGGCCAATGAGATCTACCTCACAGAGGAGCAGTACCTGGAGAGCGTTGTGGATTGGCTGGCGAAGGACATGGAAGCCTGGAGGTGGTTGGCTAAGAGATGGACGTCGCCTGAGTGGATTGCAGAGTCCTAGAAGCACCGTACCAACCGTGGCACTGAAGGACCGGGGCACAGGTACGGCGCCGATGGACACCTTGGTACCGCACGTCGCATGGTAAGTATATAAATCAAACTTGTATGTTACATCTATGAAAATTCTATGGTTTAACTCTTCTTTTTCATGCAGGAAGCTGAAAGTGGAGTTGCTTCAAGTTTTATGGAGGTTTACGTCCGTGGTCACCGTGGCCCTGATCCGGCGAACCCTGATGTGCTATGCAGCAAGGCGGCAAGGGAGAAAATGGTAAACAAGTTTGTATTTACGAATTAAATTGCATGTTTTGTGTCTAACTCCAACTCTAACTTTCTTTGCAGAATGCATATGGGGAGGAAATGACTCAACGCCATGGGCCTGACTTCGACTGGATGCATTCAGACTTAGATGCCTTGGCGTTGTACCACAGTGGTGGGGGTAGAAAGCATGGCAGGTGAGGTGTTTATGTTTGATTCGACGATTTCATTAACAAGAATGTGTCCACTTAATGGCTCAACTATGTGTATCATGCAGGTTTGCCTTTGGCACCAGCGTTGTGGAGTATAACAGGACAATAGGTCAAGGGAAGGCATCGTCTTCGGGAGGGAGTTCTCGCTCCTCCAGGTTTGCTCGAGAGGCTCAGCTGGAGGAGGAGACTCGGGCAGCACAGGAGCAGGCTCGAGCAGCACAGGAGCAGGCTCGAGCAGCGCAGGAGCAAGTTGGACAGCAGACGCAATATATGGCTTCTTATTTTCAGGTAATTCGTCTATCTCATCACGTGTCGTCATTGAATTCAAAGTATAATGTTGCGATTCTAACGTTTCATCCATTTGCAGGAAATTACTACTCGACTCGGGCCTGATATGAACTTGCCCACTTTTCGCCCTCCCTAGGTAACACTATCTAAACACTTCAATTCCATAGCAACTCTTTTTTTATTATCAAAAATGGCTCGCAGGCACAAGGATGGGGACAGTGGCCAGGACAAGCTCCAGCATCGCGGCCACAATGGACCGGTGTTGGGTGGACGCAGGCACCTCCAGGCACTTGGACGCCTCCACCACCCCAAGGACCGGCAGGCTCTCAGCCATTTCAAGCATGGATGGCACCGCCACCGATGGGGTGGGTGCCACCACCTCTGTGGTGGCCAGCACAACAGTACCCGTGGATGCATGCACAGCCTCCTCATCACCATGGATCACAGGTGACGTTCCATGTTTAGTTTTATGCAAATATTGACCAAACACAGCAATGTATATGTATAGGGATAGCAAAACACAGCCTTATTTGAATGATTGATGAATTGCAGGGTTCAGCGTCACATGCTCATGGATCAGAGGGTGCTGTCAACGTCCAAGACTTCCTCGTCCATGGTTCTGGAGGGAGTGGCCACCTTCCTGGTGGCGGAGGAGGGAGTGGCCAAAACTCCCACAGCCCGCCGGAGTGAGTAGTAACTTTGTTTATGGACTATGTATGGATATGTATAGACTTTATTATGGATGTGATTATGCTATTGAAACTATGTATGGACTATGTATGGAATATGTCTGTGAATGTTGTTTGTGAAGAGTGCATGCTTGTGAATGTTGTTTGTGAAAACTGTATTGCTTGTGAAATCTGTATATGTGATTGTGTATATGTTTATTTTGCTGTGAATTAATAAAAGGTGCAGAAAAATCTGTTTTGGGAGGGTATCCTGAATTTTCGTCGGCCTGGGTGGTGGCCGACGAAAATACATGCCCCAGATATTTTCGTCGGCCGCCACCGGGGCCGACGAAAATCACGTTCCCTATTTTCTTCGGCCACCGAGGCCGACGAAAATAATCAGTCGACCAACTATTTTCGTCGGCCTTGTGGAAGCCGACGAAAATAAGTTGTTTTCATCGGTACCGACGGAAATAATTGCCTATTTTCGTCGAACTTATTTTCGGCGCCGACGAAAATAGGCTATTTTCGTCGGTTTAGGCTTATTTTCGTGGGTTTTTGGCCCACGAAAATTTAGGCGTTTCCTGTAGTGACGACGAGATATGGATTATATGAGTTTTTGGTCATGTCGTTTGGACTGACTAATGCACCAGCATACTTTATGAACTTGATGAATAAAGTATTCATGGAATATCTGGATCAGTTTGTGGTCGTATTCATTGACGACATACTGATATACTCTCCGAATGAAGAAACATATGAAGATCATCTAAAGCTAGTCCTATAAAAGCTTCGTGACAACCAATTATATGCGAAGTTCTCGAAGTGTGATTTTTGGTTGAAAGAAGTTGCTTTCTTAGGGCATATTGTTACCGATGGTGGAATCAAAGTGGACCCAGGAAAGATAAGTGAGATACTGGATTGGAAGCAACCAAAGGATGCGTCCAAGATCAGAAGTTTTCTTGGATTGGCAGGATACTATAGAAGATTTATTGAAGGTTTTTCCAAGTTAGTGAAACCTCTTACCTCTCTACTGGAGAAAGGTAAAGAGTTCAAGTGGGATGAAGCTTGCCAGAATTGTTTTGAAGAACTCAAGAAAAGATTAACCACTGCACCAATATTGGTAATGCCAGACATCCATAAGGGATTTGATGTGTATTGCGATGCATCACACCTTGGACTTGGATGTGTGCTAATGCAAGAAGGAAAAGTGATAGCTTATGCCTCAAGGCAGTTGAGAAAGCATGAGAAGAATTATCCTACACATGATTTGGAACTAGCTGCCGTAGTGCATGCTTTGAAGATTTGGAGGCACTATATGATTAGAAACAAGTGCAAAATCCTCACGGATCACAGAAGCTTGAAATATATATTCACTCAGAAGGAGCTCAACCTAAGACAGAGAAGATGGCTTGAGTTGATTAAGGACTATGATTTGGAAATACAATATCACCCTAGAAAAGCAAATGTAGTAGCTGATGCTTTGAGCCGTAAGGGTCAAGTGAACATCACTACTCATTTGATGTCACAGGAATTGTGCTGGGAAATGGAACAACTCAACCTTGGTATGCTCAATAATGTAGAAGCAACAGTTATGGAAGTTGAATCTACTTTGGAAGAAGAGATTCGTAAAGGACAAGAGTCCGATGAGAAAATCAAGGAAATTAAAACTTTGATTGGGATGGGTAAAGCCCCAGATTTCACGGAAGATGATCAAGGCATAGTATGGTTTAAGAAGAGAATCTGCGTACCGGAAATCAAACACATGCGCCAACTTATTTTGAGAGAAGCTCATGATTCAGCTTACTCTATTCACCCTGGTAGTACAAAGATGTACCAGGATCTTAAGGAAAAGTATTGGTGGTACGGATTGAAAAGAGATGTTGCTACTCATGTTGCATTATGTGACGTGTGTCAGCGAGTTAAAGCCGAACACCAAAGACCAGCAGGATTGCTACAACCTCTCAAGGCACCTGAATGGAAATGGGAAGAAATCGGTACAGATTTCATAGTTGGACTACCCCATACTCGGGATGGATATGATTCAATATGGGTCATAGTAGACAGGTTGACTAAAGTGGCACACTTTATACCTGTGAAGACAACTTACTCAGGAGCCCAGTTAGTAGAGTTATATATATGTCGAGAATTGTTTGTCTGCATGGAGTACCGAAGAAGATCGTATCAGATTGAGGAACCCAGTTTACCTCGCGCTTTTGGAAAAGACTACATGAGTCCATGGCACCAAGCTAAACTTTAGTTCAGCTTATCATCCGCAAACGGATGGGCAAACAGAAAGGACAAACCAAGTGTTGGAAGATATGCTAAGAGCTTGCGCTCTAAAGCATGGTAGAAGTTGGGATAAGAGTTTGCCTTATGCCGAATTTTTATATAACAACAGTTATCAGGCAAGTCTAAAAATGGCACCATTTGAGGCACTTTACGGACGAAAGTGTAGAACACCGCTTTATTGGAATCAAACTAGAGAAAGTCAAGTATTTGGTCCATAAATTCTCCAAGAAGCCGAAAAGCAAGTGCAGATTATTGGAGAAAATTTGAAGACAACACAATCAAGACAGAAAAGCTATGCTGATAATAGAAGAAGAGAGTTGATGTTTGAAGTAGGAGACTTTGTCTATCTTAAAGTTTCACCGATGAGAGGAATGAAAAGGTTTAAAGTTAAAGGAAAATTATCTCCTCGCTATATCAGCCCATTCAAGATTTTGGAAAGAAAAGGTGAAGTAGCCTACTAGATAGAGCTACTTGATAGTTTATCGGATGTGCATGACATATTTCACGTGTCACAACTTAAGAAGTGCTTAAGAGTACCAGAGGAACAGTTACCCATGGAAGAACTGAATGTCAATGAGGATTTGACTTATTCAGAGTACCCGGTCAGAATTCTAGAAACATCTCGCAGAATTACACGAAGTAAAGTCATTAACATGTGCAAGGTTCAGTGGAGTCACCATTCAGAAGATGAGGCCACTTGGGAAAGAGAAGATGAACTCAGAGCAGATTTCCCTCAGTTATTCTCGGAAGTTTCTTAATCTCGAGGACGAGATTCTTTTGAGAGGGGTAGGTTTGTAACACCATAAAAGTCATCAACTAAAAGTAATAAATTTAGTTATCATGGTAATTAGGATAATAATAATTTTTAAGTGTTTAATTATTTATTTGCACTTGGAATCATTTTTCTTTGTATGCGCATGATTGATTATCAGATGTTTAATATAAATTCTTTCTAAAAGAAAATATTAGTAAATAATATAATAATTAAATAATATAATAATTATTAGTCTAAAAATAAATATGTTATTTATAAATAATTTTGGTGAATTTTTATGAAATTTTTGAGCTCTTTCAAAATTTATTTCGATTTTTTTTAAAAAAGAAAAGACCTAACCTAACCGGCCCACCAGGGCCCAGCCACCAATTCCTATCACGCGCGCCTGCTTCTTCCCAGCCAAGCCGTCGTCGCCCCTGCAGTCTCTCCTTCTCTCCCCTATCTCTCTCTTCTCCTCCTCCCTGCTCTCTCTCTCTCTATGCGTAGCCGCGCCTTGCGCATCCCCGCCGTGCAGCCTGGCGCGAAGCCACACGCCCAGGCCGACCGAGCCGCCTCTACACCGCGCGCCCCTGCGCCCTACCCCAACCGCACCGAGCGCCAGCAGCCGACGCCTGCGACACCGCGCACCCAACCGCGCCATGCACAGCTGCGCGACCAAGGCCTGACCGCGCGCCTGCCCCGCCGGTTCCGCGCCCGAGCCAGCCGCTCCGACCCCACGCGTTCCCTTCACCGCGCGACCCCGAAGCCCAAGTGTCGCCATCCGTTCATCTCGCGATTTATTGGAGCATCACTGCATCCATTTTCCCCCCATTCCTCTCACACCATTGATGCCAAGAAGAAACCGTCGTAGCCATTAATGGCCCTTGAAGGACCGCCAGCCACCTCTCCATCTCTCCCCTCCCTCTCTCTATAAAAGGGACCTGACGCCCTCTCCTCTCTTCCTCCCCTACCCGAGCTCTCTCTCGTTCCTCGCACTCTCTCGCTCGCTGTTCGTCACCGGAGTTCACCGTGGTCGCCGGAGCTCGCCGTTCGTCGCCGGAGTTCGCCGTTCATCGTCGGAGCCACGCACTCGCCATCCGAAGCCGAATCTCTGCTCTTCTCCATCCGGTCGAAACCCGTCGAGCCGTCCCCATCACACACACGAACCCAAGGTTGAAGACGACCCAAATTAATTTATGTATTTTATAAAATACTTTTGATTCGATTCATGAATTGTATATTTATGTGGTTGTAATATGAACTTGTGTGATCCAAAATACATGTGTATGTGCGTTATGGAATTTTTGGTAGATATATGCGATTATTTGTGCACCGTAATTGTTCATGTTATTCGATGCGATGATTTTTGGATTAGAGAGAAATGTGGCGAAAATTTAGTAGTCACACGTTGGTGATAAAAACACTAGATAGGAAATTTTGTAGTTAAAATCTGGTCACAATGAATTTTAGAAACTCCTTGGAGAGTTATAGTCATAGGTTCATTTTAATGAATTTAGAAAAATGATATAGAACTCATGTCATATAATCATTATAGGATTTTAGATGATTTATTACTGAGTATTTTGTTAATATTTTCTTTTTATAAAGAAAGGAGAAAATACCACTAGTAGTATGGAAAGTAGATTTTTACTAGCCAAATAAACATGTTCATAAATATAGCACTTAAATTTTTAGAGTAAGCAAAATACTTGTTTATATCAAAATAATCTCGCTTGTGTTATAAAAAGTTCAATTAGTAATTTATAGGGATTTTTAGAATATTAAATTCATTTTTGGGCTATACTCAATAATTCGAGTTAAAAATAAAAAGGACAAAATCTATTAATTTATTTATTAGTATTAAAGACGATAACTATCATTTATTTTCATTGATGATGTTAAAACATATTAATACTAGTTAAAACTGTAATTATAGCACCCACTCATAAATTCACCATTTAGGACTCACAATAATAGCTATAAGTGAATTAATAAGTATTTACGCGTTTAGGATGTATTTAAGGTGTGATAAGTGCGATATGTTAATGTGAATGTAATGATGTATGTTTATGTAATGGTGCATGTTTATTTATTGGTGTATGTTTTCTCTTTGTATGGCAACGTACGACGTTATTAGAAGCTGATTTTGTGGTAGAGGATCCGAATTCGTTCGAGGACGACCCGCAGGATACATTTGAGCAAGGCAAGTGGATTCTCCCTCTGCATATTCTTTTTATACCCAATCATTGCATATAATAATGTTTACTTTTTATATACTGCATAATTTGATGGGTTTTGTCTAATTAAGGATTTCCTAGATTTACCAACTGTATTCCTTGTTTACCCTGGGAAATTATTAAGCTTTGCAAATTTATGCTACCGCTCAGCTTAATGATTTTAATGTCACTCATTAATTGGTATTAATGTTCCAAAATTGAAATTGGCAATTATGACATTAACCCGATGGTTACAACGGCATTATTTCAAATTAATTAGAACATGGAGTGACCACCCAAGATAACAGTGCAACCACAAGTGCTATCATGGCTCTGGCTTTGGTAATTAGCTTTATATACTTAGTGCTTGGCAACCTTATCTGAAATATGGGCAAGAGGGGGAGCGGTGGTGTTGGCAGTCCACGTTATCATGAGGATGTATTCTTGGCTAAGGTACCTCACCTAGGGGGTCACCACCACCGGCTTTAGAAACCTTAGCAACTTGCTTCGTACTAAGTGTATTTTGTGAAAGCCTCATAATGGATCCCTAGCCATTCACCTCGGCAGTGTTTAAGGGTCCGATCAACCCGGGCTAGATGGGATACATGGCTTGTGGGTAAAGTTGTACCACCTCTGCAGAGTGTAAAACTGATATATCAGCCGTGCTCCCGGTTATGAGCGGCCTGGACTCCTCACATGATAATTGAACTTGAAGATGAAATTAAATTGAGATCCGATGATCTGCCAATGATTTGCTTAAGTGGTTTCACTTAAGTGTTTTTGTTACACTCATATTCCGTTGTTTAAATGGGATACTTGGGATTCACACTTATTAGTAAGACATGTGTTGTTAATAAAATGTTGACCAACTAAAATACTTACTGCTCAACATACCTGCATTAATTTTTCCCCCACTTGCTGAGCCCCGACCATAAGTGAGCTCACCCTTGCTAATATTTTGATCAGAGGGTGATGCTGGAGACTTTGATGGAGATTTTGACGACGAGGAATTCCAAGTCTTACGATACGCCGGTCATCTTCCTGTGGGAGATTGCCCCTGTTATTTAAATTCCGCTTTACTTTGATGTGATACTTGTTAAAGATACAATGTTTAGATGATGTAATAATGTATTCTACTCTCTTTACGCCTTCATTGCATTGTCTTTTGATATATTACACTTGTGACGTCAACATATGTGTGGAAATGGATCCTGGCACACATATGTTATGCGCTCGGTTCTACGCTTGGAACCGGGTGTGACAGTATTCGACTATTGGTACAATTAGTTATAGTAGCTTTAGGGCATGTACAGTGGTATTTAACGTAGAGTCTCTTGAGCTGTTTATAGTGAAATAACCTGGGCGGCAGCAAAAAATTGAACAATTTGGGCATTTGTGTTGTACCTGCATATATATATGTTAATTGCAAGGCATGGCAACTATGGTGAAAACGATTGGAAATAATCGGTAAAAGCTAAAACTATTTTCTTTCCATATTTTTTTCTCAAAAAGGAAAAATTATAATACGGGCAATTTAGAAATATCGAAAATGAAAATTCGGTGCGGAAAATACACCGGTTATGATTGGAATCTAAAATACAATCGGTAAAAATCGTAAAGTTGCCCTCTGTTGATTTCAAAAATTAACACAAGTCCTACATTCACATAAAAATTAGTAATAATATATAAATATTCACAAATACTAAAAAATTAAAGGATGTCTCATAAATTATTAAAGCAATATCTCACAAATACTAGTGTATATATATAGTTAGAAAGTCATAGCGCATTATCGTATAAAATGAAACTATTCGATTGAAAAAACATTGATAACCATCAAAAATCGTAAAACAATACCTGCTTGTTTTGGGTAAAATATTTTTTCTAAAAAATTACCAAATTGGTCAGATTTAATAGTGTATAAATTTACAAAGATTGGGTCAGATTTAATATTTTTCTAAAAAATTACCGAATTCGTTACCAACGGTAAAATACCGAATAAAAACGGTAATTTACAGAAATGGTAGGAAGTGACCCAAATTATTTCTGTTTCTGTTTCCGACTTTTTCTACCGATTTCGTTTCTCTATTTTCGATAACCTTTTCCATTAAGCCCTAAATTTTGGTAAAAATTCGAAAATGATTCCCGGTACCCAAAATTTATTGATTCAGCTTTCACTTGACAACCGAGCAGCAAGCAGAGATAACTAGTAACAGTGGTCATGTTAAGGTTAGAACACATACTAGTTAGAGATATTAATTAAAGGTCGTGTTTATAAGCAATCTAGTTTTTAAGAATCTAGTTTATATCTCTTGTTTCTAGAAACTGGTTTATGGAAAAAATGGTTAATAGTGTTTAGAACCATCTTAATTTTTATATACTGAGAAAGATTGTTGAACTTAGCAAGGTACTGCATCACAGAGTCGCCACCTTGCTTCAGACGAACAAATTCTTCCAACTTCATTTGCAGAATGCCATCTGGAATGTAATGCTCCATGAACGCTTGCTTGAACTCTGCCCATGTAATAGGATGACCTTCAGGATGAATGGCTACGAAGTTTGCCCACCATGTACTGGTGGGACCTCGCAGTTGTTGAGCAGCAAATAGGGGCTTCTGAGTTTCCGTGCATCGGATCAGTCCGAACTTCTGTTCCATCACGCGGATCCATTCATCCGCCTCTGGGGGTTCCTCTGTTTTAACGTAAACAGGGGGACGAGTTTCTGAAAATTCCATATAAGTAGTATCTCTAGGGGCTTGATTTTGGCCTCTGCCTCCTTCCTGGTGAATCTGGTTTCCTGCCATCTCCTAGAGAAACCGAGTATTGTCAGTAGTAGCATGAAGCAAGGCAGCAATGGCCTCTGCCAAAGTTGGAGGTATAGGTGGTGGGGTTGTAGTCTCCTCCCCACTACCCCGAGAAGTCCCTGCCCCATCCTGACCACGAGTCCTTGTTGGCATCTGGAGAAGAAAATATACTTGATTATTACACATCACAATCGCACAACCTTTATTACATTATTTCAAGCTCGTACTCATTATATATACTCAACTCATACAACTCACTCTCCTTATTTAGACTACATAAGGAAACACCCTACTACTATAATAGTCTAGCCCTTCACATTCTTGGTCGCTCCAGATCTGCTGCTAGCTTTAGGAGGGCGATCATCCATGATGTTCATAGAAGGAGGGGCTCCGAAGATATCCAGTTCCCCATAGGGTCCTCCTTCACCTGCTCCTGCTGCGCCAGCTCCCATCCCGCAACTTTAGGCGACACATTTGGGTGTAGTTGGTCATATAGCACATGCACATCCTCGTGCAGAACATTGTCGTACGCTTGCAGGTTTTCCAAGGCCAAGCTCAGCTCTTCCACCCGAGCTTGGTAGTCGCCGCACAATCCTAGGCTATGGATCGCGAATTCACAGCCCAGTCAATAACCCGATCTCGTTCTACAATCTGTAAGTACAATCAACCCCAAATGAGGGTTTTGGTGATTTAATGACAAAACAAATAAGGGTACTAACAGTTTTTGTTCCTACTGTATGATTAGAAAGAAACAGGAACTTAAGGAAGCATCAAGGACTTCATGCAATGGACGTATAAAATTTTATGTAAAACTTGAGTTGCATGATGTAATTCTTCCTTATTCTTTTTCGCACAGGTAATGGTGTTTGCTAAAGCTTAAGTCCCCAAATTCAAAAGCTATTTTTGAAAACCAAAAATCACTTTAACATTCTATGGTTGACTGTGGTTAGGTTTGAGAAACCTAGAGCGTTCTTGCTGAAAAGCAGTTGAACTTCTTCAACTGCAGCTGAGCTTTCCAACTGAACTTGACTTCAGCTGAGTTGAGCTTCTTCAGCTGCAGCTGAGCTTTTCAGCTGAGCTGGACTTCAGCTGAGTTGAGCTTTCTCAACTCTAGCTGAACTTCAACTTCAGATGTGAACCTCTTTGACCATACACCAGTTGAACTTGTCTTCGGGCAGTTAAGCTGGGGTTTTCTCTCCTAAACTCTCTGGTCTAGACCAGCTGAACTGGTCCTGAGGGGCAGTTCAACTGATCTCTGACCCCTCTTACTTCTGACCTGCAGTCTGCCAGTCAGACTGGCAGTCAGGTCACCAGAGTTGTCAGGGGGCGGTTCAATCGCTCTAGGGGCGGTTCAACCGGTCTTGTCAGCCTGACCAGTCTGCAGGTTAGTCTGACAGTCAGTCTGGCAGTCAGACTGGCAGACAGTCTGCTGACCTGCTAGGGGGCAGTTCAACCGCCCTAGGGGGCGGTTCAACCGGTTTTCAGCGGGGTTCCAGGTCAAACAGCTAGTTTTTGAGCCGTGGCTATAAATAGAACCCTCCACCCCCTTCTTCAATGCTGCTGCACACTTACACATTTATTGCTCACCTAACTTGAGACAAAAGCACTCCTCTCCCCCTTCTCTCTCACACTTAAATCTTCCTCAAGATTCAACCTTGTTGGAGGAGCTCTTGGGTGTGAGGTTTGTGCTTGTGCTCACGATTTGGTTTCCCTCTCCCATCTCTTTTAAGATCTTGAGCTTGTGCAAACACCTCTTGTGCGTTCTTGGTGTTCTTGAAACCCTAAGTTTCAAGACCGTTTGAGGTTGCTTGGGAGTCTACAAAATTTGTGGACGACCCCAAGAAGTTTGTATCACCCGCTCTTTAAGCTAAGATAAGAAGAGATTGCCTTGACCTTGGTGGTTGGCTTTTGGAGGATTAGGGTTGAAAAAGACCCGACCCTTTGTGGGCTCCTCAATAGGGAGTAGGACACCTTTGTGGTGTAGCCGAACCTCGGGTTAAATCTTGTGTCTTGTGTTCTTGCTTGTCTTCAACTTAAGATATTTTTACTTGAAGATTGACATATAGATTTTCTCGTAGTGTGGATCTAGAAGTGAAATAGCTCTTAAATATTCATCTTCTCATTTTAACTTAGTTATACTTCACTTCTCAAAAGTACTCATGAAATACTTTTTCGAGTAGATCATAGTCTAAATTTATAAAACAGTTGGATTGGTTCAGAGCGGTTCAACTTGCCCACGTAGCTGTTGAACCGGCCTGCACCAGTTGAACTATGTATTTAACAATCTTTCTAAGTTTGTTGTGTAAATTTTCAGATTAGCCTATTCACCCCCTCTAGGCTACTTTCAATTGGTATCAGGGCTTCGTACCTCGTTTTACGCTTAAGCGCGTGAGGAAACGATCATGTCTACTTAAAGGGACCATGTGGATCCTCTCCTCGAGGAAATCCCCATCACATCTTTCGATGAGGAAATAGACCCCAAGGTCCTCGACCTCGCCATGAAGATTGTCGAGAAGATGTTCCTCAAAATGAAAGAGGAAGATGCTAAGAAAAGGGCCGAAGAAGAAGAATCAAGAAGAAAGGCCGAAGAAGACAAAGGAAAGGGAAAAATCAAATACAATGATGATTTGGTAGAACTTTTGGTGTCAGGGGTGATGAGCAAGGTAAGTCTCACCACCGAAGGATCATCCACCAAAAGTAAAGGTAACGGGTTCAAAAAGTTCAATTTGATTATTCTAGAAATTTTATTCCCAACTTCTCTTCCGCCCCACTTGGAAAGTTACCAACTCTTAGTGAGTTGAACTATGACGAGTGGACCGATAAGATGAAGTCGCATTTAATCGTTGTACATCCTAGTCTTTGGGAGATTGTCAATATAGGTATGAATAAGCCCGCCCAAGGAGAAGAGATGACTCCGGAAATGATGCAAGAAGTGCACCGCAATGCTCAAGTGGTGAGCATAATAAAAGGAAGCCTTTGTCCGGAAGAGTACCGGAAATTCCCAGGAAGAGAGGACGCTCGTGACATTTGGAACATTCTCAAAATGTCACATGAAGGAGACCCCAAAGCTAAGAGACATAGAATTAAAGCTTTGGAGAGTGAGCTTGCATGATATGATTGGACTAAGGGTGAGTCACTTCAATCACTCTTTGATCGGCTAACGGTATTGGTCAATAAAATAAGAGTGCTTGGAAGTGAAGATTGGAGTGACTCCAAGGTCACTAGACTATTTATGAGAGCATACAAAGAAAAGGATAAAAGTCTAGCAAGAATGATAAGGGACCGTGACGACTATGAGGAAATGACACCTCACCAACTATTTGCAAAGATTCAACAACATGAGTCCGAAAAAGCCCCAATCAAGACAAGAGACACTCACGCCTTGATCTCAAATGAACAAGATTCCTTCAAGAAGAACAAAGATCACAAGGCAAAGAAAGTGGTCGAAATATCAAGTGATGAAGATAGTTCAAGTGATGAAGACACAACAATGTTCATCAAAACCTTCAAGAAGTTTGTGAGAAAAAATGATAAGTATCAAAGAAAAGGAAAGAAGAGGGCATGTTATGAATGTGGCCAAACCGGTCATTTCATAGTGGATTGTCCAAACAAAAAGGAACAAGAAGCCAAGAAGGAATACAAAAAGGATAAGTTCAAAAAGGGGGGCAAGAACAAGGGATATTTCAAGAAGAAGAAATATGGCCAAGCCCATATTGGTGAAGAATGGAACTCCGATGAAGAAAGTTCTAGCTCCAAAGAATAGGAAGAGGTGGCAAACATCGCCATCCAATCTACTTCAAGCTCGCAACTCTTCACCAACCTCCACGATGACTCCTACACTCCTACTTGCCTCATGGCAAAAGGAGATAAGCTACATTTGTTTAATGATGACTTTATTAATGATGATGAAGAGCAACTAGCTATGAAAAATAAGATGATTAAAGAATTTAGTTTAAATGGATACAATGTAATCACCAAACTAATGGAGAAGCTAGATAAAAGAAAAGCAACTCTTGATGCTCAAGAAGACTTGCTCATCCTTGAAAAGGAGAGAAACCTAGAGCTTCAAGAATTGCTTTCCAATAAAGATGAGATGCTTGAGGTTTTGACTAAGGAAATATCTTTAGCCAAAATAACTATAGAGGATAAAGAAAAATAAATGACTAATGTAAAAACCTCTATAGTTAGTCTTGCAAATGAAAGGGATGCACTTGAATCAAGCTTGTCATGCTTAACAGTTCAAAATCAAGAACTTCAAGTGCAACTTGAAAACTGCAAGAACTTCAACACTTCATCTTTAGTTGAAAAGTCTAAGGCTAGCTCCTCAAATAATGATATTTGTAAACATTGTACAAAATATCATGCTTCTTGTTGTATGACTAACCATGCAAGGAAGAAAAGCCCACGGTTAAGGTCAAAGAAATATTGAAGAAATGTTCTAGCAATAATGGGTTAAAGAAAGTTGAACCCAAGTACAAGTCTTTCAAGCCCAACAATGGGAGAAAGGGGCTTGGATACAACTCATATAAGGTAAACCCTAGCATAGAGCATAAGGGGTGGAGATCCCCCAAGTTCATAGAGGGAACCACCCTATATGATGCCTTGGGGAGGATTCACTCCTCAAATGACAAGTCAACTCAAGTAAAGGTAAACTTGAGTTACACAAAGAACAAGATGAAGGATGCGATCTCCACAAATGGAGAAAAGTTTAGAGCTACCATTTCTCATTCTTATCTTTGTGATTATATGTTGACTTGGGATTCAGGAAAACTGATTGTAAAATATGTGGGTGCCTACACTAAGAGAAAGGTTATGAAAAGGAGTGTGTGGGTACCCAAAGCAATAACTAACACTACAGGACCCAATTCAATTTGGGTACCTAAAAGCATAGCTTAAACTTGTTTTGCAGGTCTACTCCTCCGGTGGGTCAAGCTGGGTGCTTGACAGTGGATGAACAAATCACATGACCGGAGAGAAAGACATGTTTCACTCTCTACAACTAACTCAAGAAGCACAAGAAATTGTGTTTGGAGATAGTGGCAAGAGTGAAGTGATTGGTGTTGGTAACATTCCTATCTCTGACCACCAATCACTTTCAAATGTTTTGTTAGTTGATTCATTAAGCTATAACTTGATGTCTGTTTCACAACTTTGTGGAATGGGATATAATTGCCTATTTACTGATGTTGATGTGAAGATTCTTAGAAGAGAGGATTCCTCTGTTGCTTTTACAAGTCACTTGAAGGACAAACTCTATCTTGTTGATTTCACAACAAGTAGAGTGACGCCTGAGACTTGTTTAGTGGAAAAATCCGACAAGGGTTGGCTTTAGCATCGCCAGCTAGCTCATGTTGGCATGAGGAACTTGGCCAAAGTTCAAAAGGATAATCACATTATTGGACTAACAAATGTTATGTTTGAGAAAAATAAGGTATGCAGCGCATGTCAAGCAGGGAAGCAACATGGCGTTCCACATCAATCAAAGAACGTGGTCACAACCAAGAGGCCTTTGGAGCTTCTTCATATGGACCTCTTCGGACCTGTGGCCTACATTAGTATTGGTGGCAGTAAGTATGGTTTAGTTATTTGTTGGGGACTTGTTCTCAAATGCTTCGGATTAAGAACAAGGCAACATAAAAAATGTTAAATGTTAAAGTCCTTCGTCCTTCGAAACATTATACCCCTTCGGGAAATAATGATTTTGGGACGAAGGTTATAAGAAACGTACCTTCGTAAATATAATAAGTAATGACGAAGGATTCATATAAAGTGTGAAATATAAACATCAACATGGAATCATTTCTATTTTATTAACATGGAGAAATAGAAATGATTTCAAATTACAAATGTACCTTCGGTCCTGAGAGAAGGTAAAAAGTACAAGCGTGACGCAAAAAGCCAATGCCCAGTCAGCGTGAACAGTACGGGAGTACTGTTCATCTATTTATAGACGCGGGACGCAGCCCACGTAAAATTACATCCATGTCCACTACATTTGTTAATGACTTATGAAAATCTGTCGAGGCCCACGTAGTCTTTTCATCTTTAAGTCGGTTCCCCTTTCTGGTGACGAAGCTTCCCCGCGCACAGCTTCGGCTGCGCTCATGCTTCGTCTGGTTCAGGCTTCGTCCTGGCCGTGCTTCGTATTCATAACTCTGAGTCCGAAAATACCTGTTCACATAATCCACTTGGAAAATATTGTCAAATCATGTTTTTGAGGACCTTCGGAGGACGAAGGCCCCCAACATTATTGTTGATGATTTTTCTCGCTTCACCTGGGTTTTCTTTTTGAGTGACAAAGGTGAAACCCAAGAGACTTTGAAGAAATTTATGAGAAGAGCTCAAAATGAGTTTGAGTTAAAAATAAAAAAGGTGAGAAGTGATAATGGGACAGAGTTCAAGAATACAAGTGTTGAAGAATTCTTAGGCGAAGAAGGAATCAAACATGAGTTCTCGGTCCCCTACACTCCACAACAAAATGGGGTAGTGGAAAGGAAGAACAGAACACTAATCGAAGCCACCAGAACCATGTTGGATGAATACAAGACACCTGACAATTTGGGCAGAGGTGGTCAACACCGCCTGTCATGCAATCAACCGCCTTTATCTTCATAAGATTTACAAGAAGACTGCCTATGAGCTTCTCACTGGTAACAAACCTAAGGTTGATTACTTTAGAGTTTTTGGTTGTAAATGCTACATTCTTAACAAGAAAGTCAAGAGCTCGAAGTTTGCTCCTAGAGTGGACGAGGGTTTCTTGCTTGGTTATGTATCAAATGCGTTTCAACAATACCACCGGTCTTGTTGAAATAGCGATAAACGTGACATTTGATGAATCTAATGGATCGCAAGGGCATGTTTCTAATGGTATGGCAGGAAATGAAATCCCACCTAATGAAGCCATCAAAAAGCTTGCAATAGGTGAAGTGAAGCCACAAGAAAAGGACGATGATGAAGGGAGAATTTGGATGACAAATAGGGTCGTTGATGGGAGTGTTAGAGTGGTTGGTGAAAATCCTTCCCTCCAAGCAAACCCATCAACCTCAAGTCATCCAATCCTTGAAGAAGTGCTTCTACCACAAGATATGTCAACCATTATGGAAAATGAGCAAGAAGAAGTTGCTAGTCAAGAAGCCATTGAACAAGATGAAAGTGATGATCAAATTCAGAGACATTCTCTGGTGCCTCACCCTCGAGTGCACTAGGGCATTCAGAGAGATCATCCTGTGGACAACATTCTAGGTAGCATCAGGAGAGGGGTAACAACTAGATCTCGTTTAGCAAACTTTTGTGAATTTTACTCGTTTGTCTCCTCTCTTGAACCACTTAAGCTAGAGGAAGCACTAAGCGATCCAGACTGGATCATTGTTATGCAAGAAGAGCTTAACAACTTCACAAGAAATGAACTCTGGTCCTTAGTAGCAAGACCCAAGCAAAACGTCATTGGAACTAAATGGGTTTTCTGCAATAAGCAAGATGAAAACGGCTTGGTCACAAGGAACAAGGCGCGGTTGGTTGCTCAAGGTTTCACTCAAGTAGAAGGGCTTGACTTTGGAGAAACCTATGCACCAGTAGCAAAGTTAGAGTCCATAAGAATATTAATTGCCTATGCTACTAACCATGATTTCAAATTGTATCAAATGGATGTCAAAAGTGCATTCTTAAATGGACCACTGCAAGAGTTGGTCTATGTGGAGCAACCGCCGGGCTTTGAAGATCCTAAGAAGCCAAACCATGTCTACCTTCTTCACAAAGCGCTCTATGGGCTTAAACAAGCTCCTAGAGCATGGTATGAATGTCTTAAAGATTTCTTACTTAAAAATGGTTTTGAAATAGGAAAAGTAGACTCTAATTTATTTACTCGCAAAGTTGACAATCAATTATTTGTATGTCAAATATATGTCGATGACATTATATTTGGCAGTACTGAAGAAACATTTTGTGAGGAATTTAGTAGGGCTATGACAAATAGGTTTGAGATGTCCATGATGGGCGAGCTCAAGTACTTCCTAGGATTTCAAGTTAAACAACTCAAGGAAGGAACCTTTCTGTGCCAAACCAAGTATACACAAGACATGCTCAAGAAGTTTGGCATGGAAAAGGCAAAGCACGCCAAGACACCAATGGCTTCAAGTGGTCATCTCGACTTAAATGAAGAAGGTAAAACTGTAGATCAAAAGCTTTATAGATCAATGATTGGATCTCTACTATATTTATGTGCATCTAGACCATATATTATGCTTAGTGTGTGCATGTGTGCCCGTTTTCAAGCTAACCTGAAAGAGTGTCACCTAGTGGCTGTTAAGAGAATTTTGAGATATCTAGTTCACACCCAAAATCTAGGTCTCTGGTATCCCAAGGGCTCCTTTTTCGATTTATTTGGATACTCTAACTCAGACTATGCCAGTTGCAAAGTAGATCAAAAAAGCACCTCGGGGAGACGGGGACTTGCCAATTCCTTGGGCAGTCCCTGGTGTCTTGGAGCTCTAAGAAGCAAAACTGTGTTGCACTTTCCACTGTAGAGGCCGAATACATAGCTGCTGGTACTTGTTGTGCTCAGTTGCTATGGATGAAGCGAACTTTGAGGGATTTTGGCTATGAATTTAAAAGAATTCCACTTCTATGTGACAATGAGAGTGCCATTAAACTAGCCAATAATCCTATGCAACACTCTAGAACAAACACATAGACATAAGACACCATTTTCTGAGGGACCACGAAGCAAAAGAAGATATCGAATAATGTCATGTAAACACAGAAAATCAACTAGCCGATATCTTCACAAAACCCCTCGATGAGACTAGATTTTGCTTTCTTAGGAGTGAATTAAATATCTTGGATTCTCGTAACTTAACTTGAAAACGGACACAGAGATTGCTTGATTCACTGTTCTTTGTTTGAAAGGTTTAAATTTTAGTGATGTTCATTCAAACTTTGCGAAAATGTTAAAATTAAAATGAGGTTTAGTGTTAAAAATCATTTTTAAAATTTCACTCGAAGCTCAACTGGTTTGACTAGCTGAACTTTCTAGTTCAGCTGGAGAGACCAGCTGAACTTCTGAGTTGAACTTCAGCTCAGCTGGTTTTAACTAGGAGACTCCCTGGTTGAAACCGGTTGAACCGGTGTCCAGGACGGGTTGAACCGGTCTGGCCTGTCTGAGCCGCTGACGTAGGTCAGTCTGACCGGCTGACAGACCGTGTCAACCCTTTTTCAGTCTGCGCAGCACCTTTTTCAGGTGTCAGGTCAACTTTTTGCAGCGCCTTTTCAGTCACATTTTTGCAGCACTTTTTAGCTTTTTGTCTGTAGCTTTAATTTATGTCGTGTCAGTCACTTTTTCCTGTCTCGTCAGTCACTTTTTCGCGCCTTTTTAGACTGCGTCAGGTACTATGCACTTTTCAGACGCGTTAGTTTTCACTTTTTGGAGATGCGTTAGATTTTTTTGCTTTATCCATTTGACCAAATCTGCTCAACCAGACCACACTGCACCAAACCGGTTGAACCGGTCTGTGGGGGGCGGTTGAACCGGTCCCTGGCAGACCAGTTCAGCTGTCTATTTATAGGCTTTCTTTCTTCCTTCTTTCACTCACAAACACTCAAGCCTCAGTATTTCAGCCTCTTGAGCCTCCTCACACACTCTCACTTTGTAATACCCAATTTGTAAATTGTAAGAGATAATATAAATGGAGAATCAATTTCTCTTCAACTATATCTGAGTTTGACCTTTATGTACCATCACATGTGAACACCATACTTAAAAACAAATAATTACAAAAGATATGCTACTAAATCATTGCATCATGCTGAGTTTTCTATTTTGTGTGCATTTTGTGACAACATAAGATAATTTGAAGAAGAAATATATTAAATTCCAAAAATAGAATTTAAATCCTTAAGGAAATCCTAGAATTGAAAAAAGTGAGAGAAGAAATCACTAAAAAAAGATAAAATAAAAAAATATATAAAAATGAACTAAAGTTCAGTTCATATTGTTATAGACATTTAGCCTGAATTAGAACCTCACACACATGGATTCAAATTTGAAATTAAAATTTAAAAGAGAAGAGAGGTGAGAAGGAAAATAAAATGAAAATATATAAAAAAAGAAAAGGAAAAAAACAGAACTGGGCGCACTTGGGCCAGGTCGCACATTTTGGCCCACCAACCCTCCACACGCGCCCTCACCGCGCAGCCCAGCCGGGGATCGCGCGCACCTGGCATGCGGGCCCGGTCAGGCAGCCGGTGCACGATCTCTCCCTCGCCCCTGTGTCACTGTCGGGTGGGCCATACCCTGTCAGCTTCCCCTTCCTCAATGAATGGCCCGAACTCGACGGAGGTGATCCCGCCATTGTCACGTTCTCTCCTCTGCTCGGTTGACCGCTCCTGCAGATAAAAAGCCAATGTGGCTGTGGACTTGTTCGCCCCATACCCTCCCACTATTTCCCTTTTCCCTTGCCGCATAGCAACAGTTGCGCCGCCTGGGTTACTACCGTGCCGTGCCGCCGGTGAAAACCCTCCACGTCGTTGTTCCAATCCCTGCGCGCGGTCGTCGGTGTGCGCCAGCGTCCGGGGAATCTTTCCGTGCCCTAGGAACGAGCTGGGCGACCCTTAATCGGGGTGAATTTCACGCCGGTTTGCGCGGTAGGGCGGGATTGCCACCTTTCCATGGACAGCTCTTCTGCGCTTACGATTTTTGGTATGAATTCCTCGCCTGTGCCCGCTTTCTTTACCACAACGTGTAAGACAGATCTAATTAGGTTTAGTCGCGCCTTCGCCGGAGATTCGCCTCGCCGGAGTTGGGTTTTCGCCGTGGCTGGGCCACGGCGGACAGAAGGAATCAGGGCGCGGAGAGGACGACGGGTCCATGGCCGTCGGATCCGTGGGTGACGGTTCAGATTAGATGCAAGCCAAATCCCTAGCGCCCGAAATCTTGGACCATTAGATCGTGATCTCACGCGTTAGATTAGATCGCGGCACTTTAAACTCGGAGCCATCGGATCTAGATCGAGCGGCTCTAAGCGCATACCAGTTCATTAAGTGAGGAGTTCATCTGGGCCCTTGGTTTCTAATCCAGTGGCTGAGACCCATCCATACCCCTTCGCCGTTTCATTTTATATAACAGTCCCTCGGGAAGTAGGAAATAGAACCCGCCGTCCACCTTCACTGTGCGCCGTGTCTTGGGGGTTTTGTACCAGACCCCCTGGGTTTCTCTGGATTTGAGGCCCAGTCCAAAGCTGTTTGAAAATTGAATAAATAAATTGGAAAATGGATTTTTAATATGGAAATAATTACTAGAACTTATAAAATTCATAGAAAATTCATATGAGCTCCAAATTACTCCATTCCAGTTCCTAATTTTTTGTAATATTATTCTCTATCACTTAGAGTCTCTGTTTTGTCATGACAACAGTAAGAAAATTAATTTCCCATTTAATCCTATTTTAAGCACATAAAACATTTGGAAATTCATATCTTAAAATATATAGCTCCAAAAATTATGATTCCTGTTCCTAGGTTTTTATTTTAATGTGTAGATTATTACTCTGCATTATGTTTACATGTTTGGTATGGTGTTAATTTTCTCTATATATACTGTGCTTGTTTGTATTGTGGCGAGTAGAAGAGCCTGTGACCGAGGATCCTGGTGAGTAGCAGATAGAAGTAGCTGAGCAGGAGCTCATTGAAGGCAAGTTGTGCCCTTGACCACTTTTTACCCAATAATATTCTTTAATATCATTTATTCATACATAGGTTAATTTTAATGGGACCCAATAGGTCACCCTAGATTGTTTATCTCATTACCTTGTTTACCCCTAAATCACTTGGGTAGTTTGCTATTGCTTTACATGGTTTTGGGATAATCATTTATTATATCTATGTTCCAATTCTTTTGTTATTCTATTTATGTTCATGTCAAGATCATTAATGTTAATTGGAACATAGAGCTTAACTTGAGAAACACGTGCCACCATAAGGGAGGAATGGGACCCCTTGGCTAACTAATTAGGAAAGCTAGTGGAAGACTACCTTACCCGAAAGGGGCAAGGGCAGTAGGGGAGTTGCATGCAAAGAGGTTCTCGGGTTGATTTTGCTACGATGACGGTCAGACGGGGGATTCTTGCAAGTGCTCTTCCCATAAACTGTAGTGGGTTTTTGAAAGCTAGTGGAACTTTGTAAAGGCCTCGTAGTGTTGCCCTGCCTCGCTTCCTTGGTAGAGGTGTATGGGAGTCACGATCCCTTGGCAGATGGGTAACATGACTTGTGGGTAAAGGGTACAACCTCTGTAGAGTGTAAAACTGGTATACTAGCCGAGCTCATGGTCATGAGCAGCTCAGGACTCTCTGATGATTAATTTATGAAACTTAAATTCAATTTTGTCACTTGCATTGCATGGGATTATTATTAATTTTGTTCTATTACTTTACTTAAGGTTTGGTATTTACTTACATTTAGTAACTGCTAATAAAATTTTGACCAACTACTTAAAAGCAATGCTCAGCTTTAACCCCTGTCATTGATTAGCCTTACACATCACATGAACTCCCCCCTTTGTGAGTTCATGCCCACTGGTTTCCCCATAAGTTGTTGAGTTATGATCATGTGTGAGCTCACCCTTGCTGTCTCACACCCCCACAGGAGAAGAACAGGTGGTTCAGGAGGAGCCACAAGGCGAGGAGTTTGATCTGATCTAGGTGGCGTTTCCCCAGTTGACTTCTGTGGGGGACAGATATCCCCCGGGTCCACTAGAAGGGTAAAAGACCTCACGAAAGGCCCAAGGGCCCAATAAATCGTAAGGTCATTCCTTCATGGGCCTGGGGAGGGACAATCAGTAAAGCAGATCGCCATAAGGCCGGATCGGAGCAAGACCGGATGGCCCCACAACGTTGAGCAAGAAAACCACAACAGAAGATCCGGCTTTCCCGCGCTGGAGCCCCATGCAACAGAACCAGGCGAGGATAGGTCGGCTGAATCATAGGAAGATAGACTCAAACAGTTCACTATCCTTTAGGTGCACGTTGTTATCATATCCATATGTATTGCCCCACGGTCAAGTATATAAGGCCCAGGGGGCGCCCCTTCAGAACGACCGATTCCAACTCCACACTACCCAGCCATCTACCTAAACTCCCCACGTTCTCGCTCTAGAGAACCACCTTGTAACCCATAACACAAAGCATCTCCGCCAGGACGTAGGGTGTTACGCATCTCTAAGCGGCCCGAACCTATAAACATTGTCTATTGTCCCTCGTGCATCTAGCACGAACCATTTTGCTACAGTCGGCGACACCATCCTACTCCTAGAAACACCTCGAGGGGCAACCCCGGGTGTGCGGTCGGACCCAAAACACTGACAACTTCTGCGCCAACGACGATCCTTAGTTCGTTTTATATTTATTCTTTTATTTTGTAATAAGACTTCCTCTATGTAATAAATACTCTGATTATTGTGACATTTATCTCTATACACTCTGTTATTATATATGTTGTCTTCTTGGCGCATGTATGAGATGCACCTGACTTTGTTCCTTAAAGCCGGGTGTGACACACTTCAACCGGTCATCTCCTAAAAGCCTCTCCAAAATGGTGCGTCGCCGCAACCCATCGATGGTAGAGTTCAGCAGCGACTCTGATGAGATTCAGGAGGAATCACCGGTTCCCTCTCCTCCGCCTCGTCGTTCCCTCTCCAAGAGAGGTCGCGGCTCTGGCCGAATGGAAGGAGAGGGATCCTCGATGCCCTCACAGCCTGCTCACGGGAGGCGCCAAAAGGTTGGCGCCACTCGTCCTCGTCGCAGCACCTCCTCCTCAGGATACGCTCCTTGCCAGGAGGAGGATGGAGCGTTCGACGACATCGTCGACCTTCCACCGTCTGACGCTCTCTACATCACCGGCCTACACATGCATCTGACGAATGTTTCCCGGGGACCTAATGAACCTTCAGTCGACTTTTCTCTGAAGGGAGTGGACACCCTTCAACGTCTAAGGTTCACTAACCCTACTCTCACACCTCGTCATCCTGGTGTCCAGGACCCTCGGTTCTGGAATCTTTTCCAGGCTGATTTCTATAATTCAGTCACTTGTCAAAGAAACACCCAGTCGTTAGGCATCAGTTTATTGACTGGGAAGGTTGTAAGAATATGGGAGATGCTGACATGACATCAGCTCTCCGTAACTTGGAGAGGAAGGGGTTGAAAAATATTATGACAATGGAATACCCTTGGAACGACGAGGTGGTAGCTCAGTTCTATGCCACCCTCTAGGTCAAGAAAGTAGATGAAGAAGCTGATGGGTATAATTACCCAGTCATGTATTTCTTTATCCAGGGGAACTGGCACAAAGTCAGCTACCGTCGTTTTGCCTACATTTTCGGCTTCTCTGATGCTGATATTCAGGGCAGCAACATGAGAGTTCATGACATTAGGCTACCCATGCGGGAAGAGACTAAATTTATTCATGTCTCTATGGATCGAGAGTTCTGGACCACTGCCAACATGCATAGGTACTACAGGTACCTTAACTCTTTGTCCAGGATGACCGTTCTCCCGAAGGGCGGGAATCAAATGAACGTCCTTGGGGAGAGTTGGGTCTTCCTTCTCCTCCTTGCTCCCAATAGTCTCATCCGCATCAATGTGTTTGACATGATCTGGGAAGAGATCCTTCATGCTTCCTGGTCTCCTCTCAAGGGGTGTCTTCATGCACCCTTTATTATGAAGATGATCGAAGTGGTCACCCAGACTCACTTCGAAAAACCTGTCAAACACTCCCGCTATGTACCCTACTAGGTTGATTCCACCAACCCAGCTTCTTCTGATGAGCCACCTCCTCAGCCTCCACATCACCCATCCTCCTCTCGCGCCACCGCTGCCTCACGTCCAATGGACCGCAGCGAGAGAGGAAGTGGTCCGGGCCAGGGATGGGGTCGAGGCCGAGGACTTTTTATTCGTCTGGCCAAGGCCTTCTTGGCGTCTTCGCCATGTGCCGCACCCGGGCGGTCGAGGAGTTTGTGCGTCGTCGCAGGACTGGCCGACTGCATGAGGATTTTCTTCGTTATGCAGCCGAGATAGGTCATCCTCTCCCTCCTGGGTCCCCTCCACCTCCAACCCCTACCTTCCCCACGGACCTAAATGAAAGGCACCAACAGGAGTTTGGTGTGCCATTCATTACCCCGGAGGATGAGGCCGAGGAGTTTGATGACCCCTACTACACCTCGGATCCTCCTCCTTATTCGGGTCAGGGACCCACTCTTGGTGACCCTAGGCCGTCCAGCTCTGGTCACTATCCTCCTCCTCCATACCTAGGTCCCGGACCCATTCCTGGTGACCATCACCACCCTCCTCCTCCACCTCCTCCTCCTCATCGTACGTCTTCTGCATCTGGTTTTTCTGCGGGTGATGAGCCCCCTAGGGACTCCTCACTCGAGGAAGACATGATGCGGACCTTCTTTCCCGACTACACATCCTATCCACCGTCCTATCCTCTGTCCTATCCTCCTCCTGGAGGATATTGATTCTTGTGCCTTCTTCTTCTCTCTCTCCTCGTTTTTGGTACTTGCTGCCAAAAAGGGGAGAAAATCTAAAATTTCTAGTCAAGTCACTCTGTTTGTGGTTCTTTTGGTTCTTTTTTCTCTTTTGATTATTGTTTTGTTTTGGCCACTGTTGTGGCTTGTACCCTCTTATTAATGTATGAAAGAAAACTACTAGCATATTATTCAATGTAATATGATGGTCTTCTAGCCATCATCCTTTGTCCCATCAGTTTGTAATGATTACTTTGCTATGAAGTACAAATGATGTGTGTTTAAGAGATAGTCATATGCATCACAACTCCTTTTATGACACCCTTGCACCCCTCGGATGATTGCATTTAGTATGGACTTGGTCACTATCTCTAAATGTGTTGCTCATATGGCATATTATGTCAACACACTCGATTCACATTCGTGCACACATTTAGGGGGAGCCATCTACATACAATCATTCAAAAGAACTTTACCACTTCAAATGTTTATCTTTTTACCTTAATTGTTTTGGCATCAATCACCAAAAAGGGGGAGATTGTAAGTGCAATCAACCTCAAGTGAGGGTTTTGGTGATTTAATGACAAAACAAATAAGGGTACTAACAGTTTTTGTTCCCAGTGTATGATTAGAAAGAAACAGGAACTTAAGGAAGCATCAAGGACTTCATGCAATGGACGTATAAAATTTTATGTAAATCTTGAGTTGCATGATGTAATTCTTCCTTATTCCTTTTCGCACAGGTAATGTTGTTTGCTAAAGCTCAAGTCCCAAATTCAAAAGCTATTTTTGAAAACCAAAAATCACTTAAACATTCTATGGTTGACTGTGGTTAGGTTTGAGAAACCTAGAGCGTTCTTACTGAAAAGCAGCTGAACTTCTTCAACTGCAGCTGAGCTTTCCAGCTGAACTTGACTTCAGTTGAGTTGAGCTTCTTCAGCTGCAGCTGAGCTTTTCAGCTGAGCTGGACTTCAGCTGAGTTGAGCTTTCTCAACTCCAGCTGAACTTCAACTTTAGCTGTGAACCTCTTTGACCATACACCAGCTGAACTTGTCTCCGGGCAGTTGAGCTGGGGTTTTCTCTCCTAAACTCTCTGGTCTAGACTAGCTGAACTGGTCCTGAGGGGCAGTTCAACTGGTCTCTGACCCCTCTGACTTTTGACCTGCAGTCTGCCAGTCAGACTGGCAGTCAGGTCACTAGAGTTGTCAGGGGGCGGTTCAACCGCCCTAGGGGGCAGTTCAACCGGTCTTGTCAGCCTGACCAGTCTGCAGGTCAGTCTGCCAGTTAGTCTGGCAGTTAGACTGGCAGACAGTCTGCTGACCTGCCAGGGGGCGGTTCAACCGCACTAGGGGGTGGTTCAACTGGTTTTCAGCGGGGATCTAGGTCAAACGACTAGTTTTTGAGCCGTGGCAATAAATAGAACCCTCCACCCCCTTCTTCAATGCTTCTGCACACTTACACATTTATTGCTCACCTAACTTGAGACAAAAGCACTCCTCTCCCCCTTCTCTCTCACACTTAAATCTTCCTCAAGATTCAACCTTGTTGTAGGAGCTCTTGGGTGTGAGGTTTGTGCTTGTGCTCACGATTTGGTTTCCCTCTCCCATCTCTTTTAAGATCTTGAGCTTGTGCAAACACCTCTTGTGCGTTCTTGGTGTTCTTAAAACCTTAAGTTTCAAGACCGTTTGAGGTTGCTTGGGAGTCTCAAAAATTTGTGGACGACCCCAAGAAGTTTGTATCACCTGCTCTTTGAGCTAAGATAAGAAGAGATTGCCTTGACCTTGGTGGTCGGCTTTTGGAGGATTAGGGTTGAAAAAGACCCGGCCCTTTGTGGGCTCCTCAACGGGGAGTAGGACACCTTTGTGGTGTGGCCGAACCTCGGGTTAAATCTTGTGTCTTGTGTTCTTGCTTGTCTTCAACTTAAGATATTTTTACTTGCAAGATTGACATATAGATTTTCTCGTAGTGTGGATCTAGAAGTGAAATAGCTCTTATATATTCATCTTCTCATTTTAACTTAGTTATACTTCACTTCTCAAAAGGACTCATGAAATACTTTTTCGAGTAGATCATAGTCTAAAGTTTATAAAACAGTTGGATTGGTTCAGAGTGGTTCAACTTGCCCACGTAGCTGTTGAACCGGCCTGCACCAGTTGAACTGTGTATTTAACAATCTTTCAAAGTTTGTTGTGTAAATTTTCTGATTAGCCTATTCACCCCCTTCTAGGCTACTTTCACAATCTCATATTACAAGCGCTCTACTTCTTTTGATACCTCAGCGATGAAGCGACTAGCATGCATACGCTCCCTGCCTCTATGGCGCAACTCCACAGTCAGGCGCTCGACTCTAGCCTCCAAGTCTCCTATGGGATCATTGCTCTCACTATTGCTCCCCTCATGATGAGGAGCCAACTGGTGACGGGGCACACCCTGAGGTCCAATCGCTTTCCGAAGGGTGGTCTTTGTACGTGCCATGTCTTTATAAGAGGGGAAGAATACTTAGTATTGTTTAAACATGATGTATGCATGATCCTACAATCATGGAATCAACTACTCATTGATTCCAAACTTCCTACATATAACCTAGTAATATGTAATCTTTTCCCGACTTCTTAAAAAGGTAAGTTGCTATAAGAAGGGATTAAGGTAAGGATGAAAGAAATATTCAAAGGTAAGTAGTTTAAAACCTTTTGAAGCACTAAGTAATGTCCGAAGAAATGGGCATCGCTCCGGTACCAGCTGTCACGGAACCTCCCAAGATATTAGCCCACCTACAGTTGTCCTTGTCCCGAGAGCCTTAGACAATCATGCAGGTGCACCCAATGGCTCGATAGTTCTGGTCTATTGTATCTCCTTCACATCGCCCAAGAGCGTTCATCCCATATCGCAGACATTACATACCATCAGAGTAAAAGCGGAAATAGTTACAATAACTTAATTTACATCCATAAGTACAATACAGAAAGAGTCATTATTACATAACCAGGTTCGAGTGCTTAAAATTATTACATCACGGGAAGGTAAACACCTTCCATAAGTTTTTTTTATTTATCTTCCTCCTGCTTTAGGACAACCTTGGAGCAGAAGTAGCAAAACTCAACAGTTTCATCACCTACAAAAACATGGGTTCGAAAACCTTGATGTAACACCCCTGGTGTTACTTAGGGTGTTCACCCATGACTACACCATTAAACCTATTATCACATGTGGTTTAGTTTGAGCAAGGTACACCAAAATTTGAAATCAAAATCCTAAGTAAGTGTAACCCATCTTAGATGTCATGCCTTGGCTGGTTATGCAAGTATAAAGGGGAGAATTTGCCCAAACCCTAATGCAAACCCCTTTGGACAATGGGAACCCTAGAAGTAAGAATGACCAAAGGGTTATGAAAACCACATGATCATGACTTGGGCCAATTATAAAAGTTGTAATACACTTAATACCCTATAAATAATAGTAAGAAAGTAACCCCAAAAAGATTTCAGAAAAACCCCAAAAGGTTCACAAAAGGGGTGATCACAAAAGAAAAATCAAAATTTGTCTAAGTCCAAAACCAACCTTTGGCCAAAGATCAAACATGTTCACCCTTATTTAAACTTCAAAACCATTTGACCCAATTGGCAAAGTGGCGCCAAAATACCCCTAGAACACCCTGGAAAAGTTTGAACCCAGCCCTAAGTCGTTTGACACGACTTGGCACTAATTTTGTCTCGGTTTGGACAGCTAAGACATAGGCCACTTCTCACCCCTATCTCTCCCTACCCCGATCGTATCTTGACTTGGGGCACACATCAAAAAGGTAGGATATGGTGCAGGGAAGAGATCGTGTACAGTGGTTTTGCCAAGATCTTCACGCTAAAATGCTCCAACCGGCCGTTGAACAATGGCAGAAGCAAACACACACGTGTTCGACGCGCTCTGAGCTCGCCAGAGCACGCCCGACGCGCGCCCCCGCGTGCCCTCGTGTCGCGCCAAGCCAAACCAGTGCCGCTGCTCGCGCTCGCGCCTATAAAACCCCCTGGGGCGTCGACCGTACTCCTCCGCGCATGCTCGACCTCACCGGAGCTCCAGATCACCGGCCTTGCCCCGCGCACGGCGTGCCCGCGGCCACCCAAACCCCCGCCACCGTAGACCGGCCAGTAGAGACTCTCCCAGCCACGCCCGACCCTCGGAAGAGACCATGCATGCGTCGGTGAAGCTCCCCGAGCAAGGAATCGGACTTTGCTTCGCCGGAGAAGCCAGTCCACGGTCGCCGGACTTCACCCGACCGCCGGTGATCGTAGACCAGGTAAATCTCTGCCCCATTCTTCGATTCCTTGCGCACATAGCCTCTACGTCACCCCGTGGAGCTCATCGTGCCGTTTGATTGAACTAGATCGCCGTGGTTAAGCCGGAGTACTCGCCGCCGACGAGATCACCCGCCTGTGCACGTGGTCCGGCCGATTCCGGCCACCATCGCCGTTGAGCCGTACCTCGTTGTGACCGCCAGAACCTCCTGAAGCCAACCCCGCCCCTCGCCGGTCCCCTCTCACCGCCGGTAAGCCGCGCCGCCCTTTTCTTTTCCGCGAGTACTGTTTGCGTAAGGGGAGGGACCTCGGGGAAGAGAAAGAAAGGCCAGGGGGTTTTGTGCGCTGTCAGTGACTCAGGGGAATAGTAGCACAGGGGTAGAAATGAATGGATTGATTTAGGAGGAACCCGAGGGCTTCGATGCAAAGTAGTTTTCCAGGAAACCTTTTAAAAATTCTAATTTAAATCCAAACAGAACTTGAAAAATCCATAACTTCAGTTTGGTTTACCCAAATCGAGTGAAACCAATTTTGCCAGATCCTAAATAATGTAAACTACTTAGGAAAAATATAAAACCCCTAAGTGTTACAGAAAACTTTAAGGTTTTGATTTAAATGGTTATCTGGTCAAAAGCTAAAAGAAATAAGGAAAAATAGTTGCACTATTTGGCTGGGGTTAAGAAAATTTAGAGAAGTACTTGATCACTTCTTAACATGTACAAAAATAATAAACCCCTCTGTACACCAAGTTAAGGTAGAGTTTACCATTTAAATCATTTTTAGCCTAAGGTTAGAGAAAATATTAAAGGTGGTTTAAATAAAGAACCAGGGAACACCCACATTTTTGTTAGTTCACTTATTCAGTATAGTTCACTAGAAAAATTTATTATACCCTTGTTTAGTACAGAATAAATGAGATAACTTTTTATTTTAGGGAAACAAGGAAAACTTAGAAAAACCCTATAAAAATAACCCCAAGGAGAAAACACCCCAAACCTTGGGATAACTAATGTTTTATTATTATAAACATAGGAAAAATATGAAAACTGTTGTTTGATATTTTTCAAATAACAAGTTAGTTATAAGCACCTTTTTGGCATAAAACTTTAGAAATTCACAACTAAATATCCATTATGCCTTTTTCTGTGATTTTTAACACAAAGGCCTAATATCACCTATGTATCTGGACAAAAATAAAATTTAGTACAGAAACCTCAATTAAATCATAGCTATAGTGTAAAGTGCCCTTTTAAAAACTTATCCTTGTTAATTTTGCACAAGTAGTATCTGAATCAATAACCACCTCAAATTTATAGGACAAATTATAGTAACAACTAGTAACCCACTGTAATTTTTGCAAAATTTTTGGAAAGAGTTATACCACTGTTGTAGTTCAAACCCACCCTAGAATTCATAAATAGAAAATGAAAAAGGGAAATTAATAGTGGAGATTAAGGTCACCCTAACCCAACCAGCAAAACCCCTTTTATTGCCCACTAAAATATCTAAGGGAAATACAATCCACTATGCTTATACCTAACAAAATCCAAACCTAAATTGATAAGCATACACCACTAAGAGCCGCGTATGACCAAGAAACCTAAGTTACTAAACTAACTTAGTTTTCTTTCACTTAGCATAATGTTTACTAAATCCTGCATAATCATGGCATACATATTCTTATTCATTGCATTCGATAGATTGCAACCTCGCTGACGGAGAGTACATCCTCGTGCCGAAGCAAGGAGCTGCTCAAGAGGTAGCCCCGGATCCAGCACCAGAGCCTGCCCCAGCTTTGGAAGGCAAGCCCCGGTTTTATGCATAACCTATTTATTATGCTATTTTACTACAATTAATGTTTGTAGGCTTGTATTGTGCACTTAAGTGTAGGAGTTGATTGAAACCCTAGTTGCATGAACTCAGGAATCCTTTTTGAGATGGATACTAGTATGCTAGGTCGAGTAGCTGCTTTGCTAATTAGGGATCTTGGTAGAAGTCGAGTGATTTTTCTAGCACTCGCGCGAGGTCAGGACATTGATTGTAACCACCTTTCATATCATATTGGTGTTGGTCTGTGGACACGGATCCATGGGGATGCGTGGTCTACGAGCTAAAAATTGGAATAAGGATTAATGTGCGGATACCTATGTCAAGCGTTTGAATGTACTAAGCACATGCCGAGAAATATGGTAAATCGGTAAGCCTAGTACCTGATTGAACCTACCAGCGGACATATCCACTCACGCGACCTGAGACGTGGTCTCCCATTCCGGTTATGGTGGGTACAAGTGCGGTCACTGCACGATGGTAGTCAGGGTCAGTGAGGCATTGTACGCCAAGGCGGTGAGCCCTAATCGGCTGCCAGGGAATCGATGGGGACGGTTGATGTGTGTGGGGACGGAGTGCCTCGCCACGTCGTGTGTTTAGGTTTACCTTGCAAGGATAAAAACTCGGTTCGAATCGTCTGCTTCTCGCAGCTAATGAGACTGCTTGATCCATTGTACTGCATTGAGTAAAAAGTGGAAATGTGATGAATGGGCAAAAGTTGTTGATTGCTAAATGTTTGATACCATGTATGATTAGATAGGTATGCAATTAGTCTTAAGAGAGTCACACTAGAACTTGACAAAGCTAAAACTTGATTTATGGACTCAGCTAGTGCTTTTTGGCAACCAAACCCCACAGCCAACCAGCTGCATGTCTAGAGGTAGAGGAGTAGACTCCTCACACCGGGTAAGTCTAGCTGAGTATTAGTATACTCAGCCTTGCTTGTGGCATAATTTTACAGGTTCTCTGGAGGACATGGTTGCTGGAGTAACTGAAAGGGAAATGTGCCCTTGGGCCATTTATAAGTGTTTTGGTGATTGAGTGCCAACACAAGTGCTTAAGTGTTAATCTATGCCAATTGATGGACAAAATGCAAATCAAGAGTAAAGGTATGTTTCTAAGACTTAGTACATTGTTTTGGAGACTAATGTATTGTGTCTAAGTGCTAGAAACAGGAAAAGACCAATTTGGAAAAGTCTTGGCTATGCAGCCAAGAGTCTGCGCAGTCGGTGTGCACCAGACGGTGTCCGGTGCACCAACGGCTCTGGATCTTCAACGGTCGGCTGCGCCACAGAAGGAAAGAAATCCACACTGGACTGTCCGGTGCGCCAGTCGACAGAAGGCAAGAATTGCCTTCCTGGAATGCTCTCAACGGCTCCTAGCTGCCTTGGGGCTATAAAAGGGGCCCCTAGGCGCATGGAGGAGCACATCAAGCATTCTCTAAGCATTCCTAAGCACCAAGACTTCAATTCCGCGCATTCGATTCTTTGTGATAGCAACTAGAGCTCCATTTGAGTAGAGAACTCTTTGAGTTGTGTTGAGAGCTCGTGTTGTGACTTGTGTGCGTGTTGTTGCTCTGATTTCGTGTCTTGTGTGCGTTGCTCATCCCATCCTTACTTCTGTGCTTCTTTGTGATAATCAAAGTGTAAGGGCGAGAGGCTCCAAGTTGTGGAGATTCCTCACAAGTGGGATATAGTAAAGTGAAAGCAAAACACTATGGTATTCAAGTGGGTCTTTGGATCGCTTGAAAGGGGTTGAGTGCAACCCTCGTCCGTTGGGATGCCACAACGTGGAGTAGGCAAGTGTTGGACTTGGCCGAACCACGGGATAAACCACTGTGCCATCTCTGTGTTGATCTTCTTGTGGTTATCGTGTTGTGCAAGAACTCTTCTCTAGCCACTTGGCTTTATTGTGCTAACTCTTAATCAAGTTTTGTGGATTAAGTTTCAAGTTTTTACAGGATCACCTATTAACCCCCCTCTAGGTGCTCTCAATTAGTATCAGAGCCGTTCTCTTCACGAAGGGACTAATCGCCCGAAGAGATGGATCCTAAGGGCAAGGGGATTGTGATCAATGATAAGGAGAGGGAGTCCTTCGTCAACGAGCCGAAAGATGACAAGCCTACTGACTCGGGCTCGGGCCACAAAAGAAAAGACGGGAAGAAGAAGAAAACAAGGCGCATCAAGGAGATAGTCTACTACGACAGCGACGAATCTTCCTCTTCCCAAAAGGACAACGACAATGACTACGAGAAAAAGAAGACGGTTAATTCAAACTTCTCTTTCGATTATTCTCGTATTCCGCATAGTTCAAATGCACATTTGCTTTCCATTCCTCTTGGCAAACCTCCACACTTTGATGGGGAGGACTACGGATTTTGGAGTCACAAAATGCGTAGTCACTTGTTCTCTCTCCATCCGAGTATATGGGAGATAGTAGAAAATGGAATGCAATTTGATAGCACGGATAGTCCTTTGTTTATCAACGAAATCCATAAAAATGCACAAGCTACTACTGTCCTTTTAGCATCTCTGTGCAGGGAAGAATACAATAAGGTGAGCGGCTTGGACAATGCCAAGCAGATCTGGGACACCCTCAAGATATCACATGAGGGAAATGACGTCACCATGCTCACCAAGATGGAGTTAGTGGAGGGCGAACTTGGGAGATTCGCAATGATCAGGGGAGAGGAGCCAACCCAAACATACAACTGGCTCAAGACCCTCATCAACAAAATAAGGAGCTATGGAAGCACACGATGGACGGACCACGACGTCGTCCGCCTAATGTTAAGGTCCTTTACTGTCCTTGATCCACATCTTGTAAACAATATTCGTGAGAATCCCAGGTACACCAAGATGTCGCCCGAAGAAGTACTTGGGAAGTTTGTAAGCGGGCGGATGATGATCAAGGAGGCAAGATATGTCGATGATGCATTGAATGGCCCAATCCATGAGCCTCAAGCCATTGCTCTCAAGGCAACGAGTTGCAAGGAGGCGCTACCTAGCAAGGTGGCGCAAGTTGAGGCGGCGGAGCTAAATGAGTAAGAGATGGCCCTCATCATCAAGCGCTTCAAGACGGCGCTAAAGGGCCGCAAGGAGCATCCCAACAAGAACAAGATGAAGGGAAAGCGCTCCTGCTTCAAATGTGGTAAGATTGGTCATTTTATCGCTAATTGTCCCGATAATGAGAGTGACCAGGAAAAGAAGAGTGGAAAGTGGGAAAATGAGAAGAACTACAAGAAGGCAAAGCGCGAGGCACATCTTGGAAAGGAGTGGGATTTGGATTGCTCCTCGTCCGACTCTGACAATGAAGGACTCGCCGCCACCGCCTTCAACAAATCATCCCTCTTCCCCAACGAGCGTCACACATGCCTCATGGCGAAGGAGAAGAAGGTATGTACTCAAAAGTCTACTTATGCTTCTTCTAGTGATGATGAATCTAGCGATGATGAAATAGGTTACTCTTGTTTGTTCAAGGGCTTAGATAGAACAAAAATTGATAAGATTAATGAATTGATTGATGCTTTGAATGATAAGAATAGATTGTTAGAAAAGCAAGAGGACCTTTTGTATGAAGAACATGATAAATTTGTAGAGGCACAAAATCTCTTGCTTTAGAAGTTAAAAGGAATGAAATGCTTTCTTGTGAACTATCTACTTGCCATGAGACAATTTCTAGTTTAAAAAGTGTTAATGATGATTTGAATGCAAAACTAGAAGTAGCAAATAAATCTAACTCTTGTATAGAACATGTTGTGATTTGCAATAAGTGTAAGGATTTTAATATTGATGCTTGTAGTGAACACCTAGTTTCTATTGCAAAGTTAAATGATGAAGTGGCTAGTCTTAATGCCCAACTTAAGACTAGCAAGAGTGAATTTGACAAACTAAAATTTGCAAGGGATGCCTACACTATTGGTAGACACCCCTCAATTAAGGATGGGCTTGGCTTTAAGAAGGAAGCCAAGAACTTAACAAGCCATAAGGCTCCCATCTCTACCAAGGAGAAAGGGAAGGCCCCTATGGCTAATAGTGCTCAAAAGAATCATGCATTTATTTATGATAGGAAATTTTCTAGAAATGTTCATCATGATAGGAGTTGTAATGGTTATGATTCAAATGCAATGTTTGCTTCAAGTTCTTCCTATGTGCATAGTAGAGATATGCCTAGGAGAAATGTCATTCATCATATGCCTAGGAGAAATGTTGCTCATGTTCCTAGGAAAAGTAATGAACCTTCTACAATTTATCATGCTTGCAATGCTTCTTTTGCAATTTGTAGAAAGGATAGAAAGGTGATTGCTAGGAAATTAGGGGCAAAATGCAAGGGAGATAAAACTTGCATTTGGATCCCTAAGGATATTGTCACTAACCTTGTAGGACCCAACAAGAGTTGGGTACCTAAGACCCAAGCCTAAATTTGCCTTGCAGGTTTATGCATCCGGGGGATCAAGCTAGATTATCAACAGCGGATGCACAAACCACATGATGGGAGAGAAGAAGATGTTCACCTCCTACGTCAAGAACAAAGATTCCCAAGACTCAATCATATTCGGCGACGGGAATCAAGGCAAGGTGAAAGGGTTAGGAAAAATAGCTATTTCATCCGAGCACTCCATTTCCAATGTGTTTTTAGTTGAGTCGCTTGGATATAACTTGTTGTCTGTGAGTCAACTTTGTAATATGGGTTATAACTGCTTATTCACAAATGTAGATGTGTCTGTCTTTAGAAGGAGTGATGGTTCATTAGCTTTTAAGGGTGTATTAGACGGCAAACTCTATTTAGTTGATTTTGCAAAAGAAGGCCGGTCTAGATGCATGCTTAATTGCTAAGACTAGCATGGGCTGACTGTGGCATTGCCGCTTAGCACATGTGGGGATGAAGAACCTTCACAAACTTCTAAAGGGAGAACATGTGATAGGTCTAACAAATGTTACTTTCGAAAAAGATAGACCTTGTGCAGCTTGTCAAGCAGGCAAACAGGTGGGAAACTCTCATCATACCAAAAATGTGATGACCACATCAAGACCTTTGGAGTTGCTTCATATGGACCTCTTTGGACCCGTCGCCTATCTAAGCATAGGAGGAAGTAAGTATGGTCTTGTTATAGTTGATGATTTTTCCCGCTTCACTTGGGTATTATTTTTGCAGGATAAATCTGAAACCCAAGGGACCCTCAAGCGCTTCCTAAGGAGGGCTCAAAATGAGTTTGAGCTCAAGGTGAAGAAGATAAGGAGCGACAACGGGTCTGAGTTCAAGAACCTTCAAGTGGAGGAGTACCTTGAGGAGGAAGGGATCAAGCACGAGTTCTCCGCTCCCTACACACCACAGCAAAACGGTGTGGTAGAGAGGAAGAACAGGACGCTCATTGACATGGCGAGGACAATGCTTGGAGAATTCAAGACGCCCGAGCGATTTTGGTCAGAAGCCGTGAACATGGCTTGTCACGCCATAAACCGGGTGTACCTTCATCGCCTCCTCAAGAAGACTTCGTATGAGCTTCTAACCGGTAACAAACCCAATGTGTCTTACTTTCATGTATTTGGGAGCAAATGTTATATTCTAGTAAAGAAAGGTAGAAATTCTAAGTTTGCTCCCAAAGCTGTAGAAGGGTTTTTGTTAGGTTATGACTCAAATACAAAGGCGTATAGAGTCTTCAACAAATCATCGGGTTTGGTTGAAGTCTCTAGCGACGTTGTATTTGATGAGACTAATAGCTCTCCAAGAGAGCAAGTTGTTGATCTTGATGATGTAGATGAAGAAGACGTTCCAACGGCCGCAATACACACCATGGCGATTGGAGAAGTAAGGCCACAGGAACAAAAGGAGCAAGATCAGCCTTCTTCCTCAACAACGGTGCACCCCCAACCCAAGATGACGAACAGGTACCTCAAGTGGAGGCGTGTGATCAAGGGGGAGCACAGGATGTCCAAGTTGAAGAGGAAGAAGCACAACCGGCACCTCCAACCCAAGTTCGAGCGATGATTCAAAGGAATCATCCCGTCAACCAAATTTTGGGTGACATTAGCAAGGGAGTAACTACTCGTTCTAGATTAGTGAATTTTTGTGAGCATTACTCCTTTGTCTCTTCTATCGAGCCTTTCAGGGTAGAAGAGGCCTTGCAAGATCCGGACTGGGTGTTGGCCATGCAAGAAGAGCTCAACAATTTCAAGAGAAATGAAGTTTGGACACTGGTGCCTCGTCCCAAACAAAATGTTGTGGGAACCAAGTGGGTGTTCCGCAACAAACAAGACGAGCACGGGGTGGTGACAAGGAACAAGGCTCGACTTGTGGCAAAAGGCTATGCCCAAGTCGCAGGTTTGGACTTTGAGGAGACTTTTGCTCCTGTGGCTAGGCTAGAGTCCATTCGTATTTTGCTAGCATATGCCGCTCACCATTCTTTTAGGTTGTTCCAAATGGATGTGAAGAGCGCTTTCCTCAACGGGCCAATCAAAGAGGAGGTGTACGTGGAGCAACCCCCTGGCTTCGAGGATGAACGGTACCCCGACCACGTATGTAAGCTCTCTAAGGCGCTCTATGGACTTAAGCAAGCCCCAAGAGCATGGTATGAATGCCTTAGAGACTTTTTAATTGCTAATGCTTTCAAGGTTGGGAAAGCCGATCCATCTTTATTCACTAAGACTTGTGATGGTGACTTATTTGTGTGCCAAATTTATGTCGATGACATAATATTTGGTTCTACTAACCAAAAGTCTTGTGAAGAGTTTAGCAGGGTGATGACTCAAAAGTTTAAGATGTCGATGATGGGTGAGTTGAACTACTTCCTTGGGTTCCAAGTGAAGCAACTCAAGGACGGCACCTTTGAGAGCACCTAGAGGGGGGGGGGGTGAATAGGTGATCCTGTGAAACTTTAAAACTTAAGCCACAAAAACTTGTTAAGTGTTAGTACAATAATCACCAAGTGGCTAGAGAGGAGTCTTCAACAAAACACAATACCACAAGAGATCAAACACAGAGATGACACAGTGGTTTATCCCGTGGTTCGGCCAAGACCAACGCTTGCCTACTCCACGTTGTGGCGTCCCAACGGACGAGGGTTGCAATCAACCCCTCTCAAGCGGTCCAAAGACCAACTTGAATACCACGGTGTTTTGCTTTGCCTTTCAATATCCCGTTTGCAAGGAATCTCCACAAATTGGAGTCTCTTGCCCTTACAAGTATATGATCACAAAGAAGCACAGAGTAAGGGAGGGAAGCAACACACACAAATCCACAGCGAAATGCACACACAAACAGCCAAGAATCGAGCTCGAATGACTATCTCAAAGTTCTCACTAGAACGGAGCTCGAATCACTTAGAATCACAAACGAATGCGCAAAGAATGAGTGTGGATGATCAAGAATGCTCTAAGGTTGCTTGGATGTCTCCTCCATGCGCCTAGGGGCCCCTTTTATAGCCCCAAGGCAGCTAGGAGCCGTTGAGAGCAAATCTGGAAGGCTATCCTTGCCTTCTGTCGTCGGGGGCACCGGACAGTCCGGTGCCCGATTTCTTTCCTTAAACAGCACTGCCGACCGTTGTAGACTGTTGTAGATCTGGGAGCCGTTGGCGCACCGGACATGTCCGGTGCACACCGGACAGTCCGGTGCCGTCTTCTAGCCGTTGGCTCGGCCACGTGTCCCGCGCAGATTGCGCGGCCGACCGTTGGCCCAGTCGACCGTTGGCTCACCGGACAGTCCGGTGCACACCGGACAGTCCAGTGAATTTTAGCCGTACGCCGTCGGCGAATTCCCGAGAGCAGCCACTTTCGCGCCGAGCCAGCCTGGCGCACCGGACATGTCCGGTGCACACCGGACAGTCCGGTGTACCCAGACTGGGCAGACTTTGGCTGCTCGAGCCATTTCTTCTCCAAATCGATTTTTTCTGTTTTCAGCACTTAGACACAATACATTAGTCCATAAAACAATGTACTAAGTCTGAGAAACATACCTTTATCCTTGATTTGTACTTTGTCCAACATTTTACAATTAGGCACCTGTGTTGGGCACTAAATCACCAAAATACTTAGAAATGGCCCAAGGGCACATTTCCCTTTCAATCTCCCCCTTTTTGGTGATTTATGCCAACACAACATAAAGCAAGTAGAACAAGTACAAAATCAAATCAAATAAGAACTCAAAATTGTTTTGATTCATTTTTGACATATATGGATCACTCTATGCCACCACTTGGTTTGTTTTTGCAAATTAAACTCAAATCTCTATCTCTAAGTCAACCACACATGTTGAAACATAAAGAGAGTCATTCCAAAAGAGATTGATCAAAGATTTCAAAAAACTCCCCCTTTTTCCCACAATCAATACTTCTCCTCACAAGAAGCCAACTTTTGATAAGAGAGACAACAAAAGAGTTTTGACAAACCAAACCAAAAGCTCTATTCTACTATTTTCAAAATCTCTCAAGTGGTAGCTGATCCATTTATTGCTTTGGCCTGTATTTTCTCCCCCTTTGGCATCAAGCACCAAAACAGGATCAGTCTTGGCCCTATAACCCCATTGCCTCACCAAAATCTTCAATTAAGAGCAAATGGCAATAAGAGTTCATGAGATGAACTTGGAATAAGTTACCCTCTTATCGGAGTGCAGTGGAAGTCTTTCATGGTCCAAGTCCACCTTTTCCCTTTCAATTCTCCTTTGAGACTAAAACAAGCACACTCAAGCATATGGTTAGTCTCAAAGGGTCAAGTTGTAACACACCTCCCCCTAAAACTGTGCATCACTTTGCAACGGACTTGAGAGGTCCAGGGAGTGTTTGTACAACTTGAGCACCACAATAAGCAACAAGATGCAGAATGAACATGATCAAAGGCATAAACACATGTATGCTACTTTTCAATCCAAGTTCCGCGAATCTAAGATATTGAGCTCACTACGCAGCCTGCAAAAGGTCTTCTCATCTAGAGGCTTGGTAAAGATATCGGCTAGCTGGTTCTCGGTGCTAACATGAAACACTTTGATATCCCCCTTTTGCTGGTGATCTCTCAAAAAGTGATGCCGGATGTCAATGTGCTTTGTGCGGCTGTGCTCAACAGGATTTTCCGCTATTCGGATAGCACTCTCATTGTCACATAGGAGTGGGACTTTGCTCAGATTGTAGCCAAAGTCCCTGAGGGTTTGCCTCATCCAAAGTAGTTGCGCACAACACTGTCCTGCGGCAACGTACTCGGCCTCAGCGGTCGATAGGGCAACGGAGGTTTGTTTCTTAGAGTTCCATGACACCAGGGACCTTCCTAAGAATTGGCACGTCCCCGATGTACTCTTCCTATCGACCTTACATCCAGCATAGTCGGAATCTGAGTACCCAATCAAGTCAAAGTTAGACCCCTTTGGATACCAGATCCCGAAGCAAGGCGTAGCAACCAAATATCTAAGAATTCGCTTCACTGCCACTAAGTGACACTCCTTAGGATCGGATTGAAATCTGGCACACATGCATACGCTAAGCATAATATCCGGTCTACTAGCACATAAATAAAGTAAAGACCCTATCATTGACCGGTATGCTTTTTGATCAATGGACTTACCTCCTTTGTTGAGGTCGGTGTGTCCGTCGGTTCCCATCGGCGTCTTTGCGGGCTTGGCGTCCTTCATCCCAAACCTTTTCAGCAAATCTTGTGTGTACTTCGTTTGGGAGATGAAGGTGCCGTCCTTGAGTTGCTTCACTTGGAACCCAAGGAAGTAGGTCAACTCGCCCATCATCGACATCTCGAATTTCTGCGTCATTACCCTGCTAAACTCTTCACAAGACTTTTGGTTAGTAGAACCAAATATTATGTCGTCGACATAAATTTGGCACACAAAAAGATCACCATCACAAGTCTTAGTAAAAAGAGTTGGATCGACTTTCCCAACCTTGAAAGCATTAGCAATTAAAAAGTCTCTAAGGCATTCATACCATGCTCTTGGGGCTTGTTTAAGTCCATAGAGCGCCTTAGAGAGCTTACACACGTGGTCGGGGTACCGTTCATCCTCGAAGCCAGGGGGCTGCTCCACGTACACCTCCTCCTTGATCGGCCCGTTGAGGAAAGCGCTCTTCACATCCATTTGGTACAACCTGAAAGAATGGTGAGCGGCATATGCTAGCAAGATACGAATTGATTCTAGCCTAGCCACAGGAGCAAAAGTCTCCTCAAAGTCCAAACCTGCGACTTGGGCATAACCTTTTGCCACAAGTCGAGCCTTGTTCCTTGTCACCACTCCGTGCTCGTCTTGTTTGTTGCGGAACACCCACTTGGTTCCCACAACATTTTGCTTGGGACGAGGCACCAGCGTCCAAACTTCATTGCGCTTGAAGTTGTTAAGTTCCTCCTGCATGGCCAACACCCAGTCCGGATCTAGCAAGGCCTCTTCTACCCTGAAAGGCTCAATAGAAGAGACAAAAGAGTAATGCTCACAAAAATTAACTAGTCGAGACCGAGTAGTTACTCCCTTGCTAATGTCACCCAGAATTTGGTCGACGGGATGATCCCTTTGAATCATCGCTCGAACTTGGGTTGGAGGTGCCGGTTGCGCTTCTTCCTCCATCACGTGATCATCTTGTGCTCCCCCTTGATCACACACCTCCTTTTGATGAACCTGTTCATCGTCTTGAGTTGGGGGATGCATCGTTGTTGAGGAAGAAGGTTGATCTCGTTCATCTTGTTCCTGTGGCCGCACTTCTCCAATCGCCATGGTTCGTATAGCGGCCGTCGGAACATCTTCTTCATCTACATCATCACAATCAACAACTTGCTCTCTTGGAGAGCCATTAGTCTCATCAAATACAACGTCGCTAGAGACTTCAACCAAACCCGATGATTTGTTGAAGACCCTATATGCCTTTGTATTTGAATCATAACCTAATAAAAACCCTTCTACAGCTTTGGGAGCAAACTTAGAATTTCTACCCTTCTTCACTAGAATGTAGCACATGCTCCCAAATACACGAAAGTAAGATACATTGGGTTTGTTACCGGTTAGTAGTTCATACGACGTCTTCTTGAGGAGGCGGTGAAGGTAGACCCTGTTGATGGCGTGGCAAGCCGTGTTCACGGCTTCCGACCAAAAGCACTCGGGGGTCTTGAACTCTCCAAGCATCGTCCTTGCCATATCGATTAGCGTCCTGTTCTTCCTCTCTACCACACCGTTTTGCTGAGGTGTGTAGGGAGCGGAGAACTCGTGCTTGATCCCTTCCTCCTCAAGGAACTCCTTCACTTGAAGATTCTTGAACTCGGACCCGTTGTCGCTCCTTATCTTCTTCACCTTGAGTTCAAACTCATTTTGAGCTCTCCTGAGGAAGCGCTTGAGGGTCCCTTGGGTTTCAGACTTATCCTGCAAAAAGAACACCCAAGTGAAGCGGGAAAAGTCATCAACAATAACTAGACCATACTTACTTCCTCCTATGCTCAGATAGGCGACGGGTCCGAAGAGGTCCATATGCAGCAGCTCCAGAGGTCTTGACGTGGTCATCACATTCTTGCTGTGATGTGCTCCTCCCACTTGTTTACCTGCTTGACAAGCTGCACAAGGTCTATTTTTTTCGAAATAAACATTTGTTAGACCTATCACGTGTTCTCCCTTTAGAAGCTTGTGGAGGTTCTTCATCCCCACATGTGCTAAGCGGCGATGCCACAGCCAGCCCATGCAAGTCTTAGCCATTAAGCATGCATCTAGACCGGCCTCTTCTTTTGCAAAATCAACTAAGTAAAGCTTGCCGTCTAGTACACCCTTAAAGGCTAGTGAACCATCACTTCTTCTAAAGACAGACACATCTACATTTGTAAATAAGCAGTTATATCCCATATTGCATAGTTGACTAACAGATAGCAAATTATAACCAAGAGACTCAACTAAAAACACATTGGAGATTGAGTGTTCATTAGAAATTGCAATTTTACCTAACCCTTTTACCTTGCCTTGATTCCCATCACCGAATATAATTGAATCTTGGGAATCCTTATTTTTGACATAGGAGGTGAACATCTTCTTCTCCCCCGTCATATGGTTTGTTCATCCGCTGTCGATAATCCAGCTTGAACCCCCGGATGCATAAACCTGCAAGGCAAATTTAGGCTTGGGTCTTAGGTACCCAACTCATGTTGGGTCCTACAAGGTTAGCACATATATCCTTAGGGACCCAAATGCAAGTTTTATCTCCCTTGCATCTTGCCCCTAACTTCCTAGCAATTACCTTCTTACCCTTTCTACAAATAGCAAAGGGAGCATTGCAAGCATAATAAATGGTAGAAGGTTTGTTCACAACTTTTCTAGGAACATGAGCAAAATTTCTCCTAGGCATATGCACAACATTTCTCCTACACATATCTCTATCATGCTTATAGGAAGAACTAGAAGCAAACATGGCATGAGAATCATAAACATGTGAATCAAAATCATTATAAGCATTTCTAGCATGTCTCCTATCATGGTACAAGAAAGCATGGTTCTTTTTAGCACTTCTAGCCATAGGGGCCTTCCCTTTCTCCTTGACGAAGATGGGAGCCTTATGGCTTGTTAAGTTCTTGGCCTCTCTCTTGAAGCCAAGACCATCCTTAATTGAGGGGTGTCTACCAACCGTGTAGGCATCCCTTGCAAATTTTATTTTATCAACTTCACTCTTGCTAGTCTTAAGTTGAGCATTAAGACTAGCCACTTCATCATTTAGTTTTGAAATTGAAACTAAGTGTTCACTACAAGCATTAACATCAAAATCCTTACACCTAGTGCAAATTGTAATATTTTCAACACAAGAGTTAGTTGCTACTTCTAGTTTAGCAGTTAAAACATTAATTTCACCTTTTAAAGAAGAAATGGTTTCATTACAAGTAGAAAGTTCACAAGAAAGCATTCCATTTATTTTAACTTCTAGAGCAAGTGAATTTTGTGCACTAACAAATTTATCATGTTCTTCATATAAAAGGTCTTCTTGTTTCTCTAAGATTCTATCCTTTTCATTTAAGGCATCAATCAACTCATTAATCTTAGCTATCTTAGTTCTATCCAATCCCTTGAATAAACTAGAGTAATCAATTTCATCCTCACTAGATTCATCATCACTAGAAGAATCATAAGTATTAGCATTACGAGTGATTACCTTCTTTTCCCTTGCCATGAGGCAAGTGTGATGCTCGTTGGGGAAGAGAGCCAATTTGTTGAAGGCAGTGGCGGCGAGTCCTTCGTCGTCGGAGTCGGACGAAGAGCAATCCGAATCCCACTCCTTTCCAAGGTGTGCTTCGCCTTTGGCCTTCTTGTAAACCTTCTTGTTCTCTCTCTTCCCATTTTTCCCTTGCTCCTGGTCACTATCATTTTCGGGACAGTTAGCAATAAAATGACCAACCTTACCACATTTGAAGCATGAGCGCTTCCCCTTTGTCTTGGTCTTGCTTGGCTGCCCCTTGCGACCATTTAGCGCCGTCTTGAATCTCTTGATGATGAGAGCCATCTCTTCATCATTGAGCCCGGCCGCCTCAACTTGCGCCACCTTGCTAGGTAGCAACTCCTTGCTCCTCGTTGCCTTTAGAGCAATGGGTTGAGGCTCGTGGAGTGGACCGTTCAACGCGTCGTCGACGTATCTTGCCTCCTTGATCATCATCCGCCCGCTCACAAATTTTCCAAGTACTTCCTCGGGCGTCATCATCGTGTACCTGGGATTCTCACGAATATTGTTCACGAGATGAGGATCAAGAAAGGTAAAGGACCTGAGCATTAGGCGGACGACGTCGTGATCCATCCAACGCGTGCTTCCGTAGCTCCTTATTTTGTTGATAAGGGTTTTGAGCCGGTTGTAAGTTTGAGTTGGCTCCTCTCCCCTTATCATGGCGAATCGTCCAAGCTCGCCCTCCACCAACTCCATCTTGGTGAGCATGGTGATGTCGTTCCCCTCGTGAGAGATCTTGAGGGTGTCCCATATCTGCTTGGCATTGTCCAAGCCGCTCACCTTATTGTACTCTTCCCTGCACAAAGATGCTAAGAGAACAGTAGTAGCTTGTGCATTTCTATGAATTTGTTCATTTATAAGCATAGGGCTATCCGAGCTATCAAATTTCATTCCATTCTCCACAATCTCCCATATGCTTGGATGGAGAGAGAATAAGTGACTACGCATTTTGTGACTCCAAAATCCGTAGTCCTCCCCATCGAAGTGTGGAGGTTTGCCAAGAGGAATGGAAAGCAAATGCGAATTCGAACTATGTTGAATACGAGAATAATCAAATGAAAAGTTCGAATTGGCCGTCTTTTTGTAGTCGTTGTCGTCATCCTTTTGGGAAGAAGTAGACTCATCACTATCGTCGTAGTAGATGATCTCCTTGATGCGCCTTGTCTTCTTCTTCTTCCCTTCCTTCCGTCTATGCCCCGAGCCGGAGTCGGTAGGCTTGTCGTCCTTCGGCTCGTTGATGAAGGATTCTTTCTCTTTGTCGTTGATCACGATTCCCTTCCCCTTAGGATCCATCTCTTCGGGCGGTAAGTCCCTTTGTGAAGAGAACGACTTTGATACCAATTGAGAGCACCTAGAGGGGGGGGGGTGAATAGGTGATCCTGTGAAACTTTAAAACTTAAGCCACAAAAACTTGTTAAGTGTTAGTACAATAATCACCAAGTGGCTAGAGAGGAGTCTTCAACAAAACACAATACCACAAGAGATCAAACACAGAGATGACACAGTGGTTTATCCCGTGGTTCGGCCAAGACCAACGCTTGCCTACTCCACGTTGTGGCGTCCCAACGGACGAGGGTTGCAATCAACCCCTCTCAAGCGGTCCAAAGACCAACTTGAATACCACGGTGTTTTGCTTTGCCTTTCAATATCCCATTTGCAAGGAATCTCCACAAATTGGAGTCTCTTGCCCTTACAAGTATATGATCACAAAGAAGCACAGAGTAAGGGAGGGAAGCAACACACACAAATCCACAGCGAAATGCGCACACAAACAGCCAAGAATCGAGCTCGAATGACTATCTCAAAGTTCTCACTAGAACGGAGCTCGAATCACTTAGAATCACAAACGAATGCGCAAAGAATGAGTGTGGATGATCAAGAATGCTCTAAGGTTGCTTGGATGTCTCCTCCATGCGCCTAGGGGCCCCTTTTATAGCCCCAAGGCAGCTAGGAGCCGTTGAGAGCAAATCTGGAAGGCTATCCTTGCCTTCTGTCGTCGGGGGCACCGGACAGTCTGGTGCACACCGGACACTGTCCGGTGCCCGATTTCTTTCCTTAAACAGCACTGCCGACCGTTGTAGACTGTTGCAGATCTGGGAGCCGTTGGCGCACCGGACATGTCCGGTGCACACCGGACAGTCCGGTGTCGTCTTCTAGCCGTTGGCTCGGCCACGTGTCCCGCGCAGATTGCGCGGCCGACCGTTGGCCCGGTCGACCGTTGGCTCACCGGACAGTCCAGTGCACACCGGACAGTCCGGTGAATTTTAGCCGTACGCCGTCGGCGAATTCCCGAGAGCAGCCACTTTCGCGCCGAGCCAGCCTGGCGCACCGGACATGTCCAGTGCACACTGGACAGTCTGGTGTACCCAGACTGGGCAGACTTTGGCTGCTCCAGCCATTTCTTCTCCAAATCGATTTTTTCTGTTTTCAGCACTTAGACATAATACATTAGTCCATAAAACAATGTACTAAGTCTGAGAAACATACCTTTATCCTTGATTTGTACTTTGTCCAACATTTTACAATTAGGCACCTGTGTTGGGCACTAAATCACCAAAATACTTAGAAATGGCCCAAGGGCACATTTCCCTTTCAACCTTCATCTCCCAAACAAAGTACACGCAAGACTTGCTAAAGCGGTTTGGGATGAAGGACGCCAAGCCCGCAAAGACTCCGATGGGAACTGACGGACACGTCGACCTCAACAAAAGAGGTAAGTCCATTGATCGAAAAGCATACCGGTCCATGATAGGTTCTTTGCTTTATTTATGCGCTAGTAAACCGGATATTATGCTTAGTGTATGCATGTGTGCTAGATTTCAATCCGATCCAAGGGAGTGTCACTTAGTGGCTGTGAAGCGAATTCTTAGATATTTAGTCGCTATGCCTTGCTTCGGGATCTAGTATCCAAAGGGGTCTACCTTTGACTTAATTGGATATTCAGACTCCGATTATGCTGGATGTAAGGTCGATAGGAAGAGTACATCAGGGACGTGCCAATTCTTAGGAAGGTCCCTGGTGTCATGGAGTTCTAAGAAACAAACCTCCGTTGCCCTATCCACCGCTGAGGCCGAGTATGTTGCCACAGGATAGTGTTGCGCGCAACTACTTTAGATGAGGCAAACCCTCAGGGACTTTGGCTACAATCTGAGAAAAGTCCCACTCCTATGTGATAATGAGAGTGCTATCCGCATAGCGGATAATCCTGTTGAGCACAGCCGCACAAAGCACATTGACATCCGGCATCACTTTTTGAGAGACCACCAGCAAAGGGAGATATCGAAGTGTTTTATATTAGCACCGAGAACCAGCTAGCCGATATCTTTACCAAGCCTTTAGATGAGAAGACCTTTTGCAGGCTGCGTAGTGAGCTAAATGTCTTAGATTCGCGGAACTTGGATTGATGTGTAGCATACATGTGTATTATGCTTTGATCATGTTCCTTATGCATTTTGTTATGGTGCTCAAGTTGTACAAACACTCCCCGGACCTCAAAAGTCCATGTGTGAGCGATGCACATATTTAGGGGGAGATGTGCTACAACTTGACCCTTTGAGACTAACCGTGTGCTTGAGTTTGCTTGATTTAGTCTCAAAGGTGGATTGAAAGGGAAAGGTGGACTTGGACCATGCAAGACTTCCACTGCACTCCGATGAGAGGGTAACTTACTCCAAGTCCATCTCAATATCCTTATTGCCTCTGTACTCTTATTTGAAGATTTTGGTGAGGCAATGAGGTTTAGGGGCCAAGATTGATCCCGTTTTGGTGCTTGATGCCAAAGGGGGAGAAAATAAGGCCAAAGCAATCAATGGATCAGCTACCACTTGAGAATTTTAAAAATAGTAGAATAGAGCTTTTGGTTTGTCAAAACTCTCTTGTTGTCTCTTTCATCAAAAGTTGGCTTCTTGTGGGGAGAATAGTTGATTATGGGAAAAGGGGGAGTTTTTAAAATCTTTGATCAATTTCTCTTGGAACAACTCTCTTTATGTCTCAACAAGTTTGTTTGACTTAGAGATAGGAAATTGAGGTTGATTTGCAAAAACAAAACCAAGTGGTGGCAAAGAATGATCCAAATATGCCAAATTTGAATCAAAACAAATTTGTGTTCTCATTTGCATTGATGTTGCAATTCTTTAGTTGCTTTTTGTTGTGTTGGCATAAATCACCAAAAAGGGGGAGATTGAAAGGGAAATGTGCCCTTGGGCCATTTCTAAGTGTTTTGGTGATTGAGTGCCAACACAAGTGCTTAAGTGTTAATCTATGCCAATTGACGGACAAAATGCAAATCAAGAGTAAAGGTATGTTTCTAAGACTTAGTACATTGTTTTGGAGACTAATGTATTGTGTCTAAGTGCTAGAAACAGGAAAAGACCAATTTGGAAAAGACTTGGCTATGCAGCCAAGAGTCTGCGCAGTCGGTGTGCACCGGACGGTGTCCAGTGCGCCAACGGCTCTGGATCTTCAATGGTCGGCTGCGCCACAGAAGGAAAGAAATCCGCACCGGACAGTGTCCGGTGGTGCACCGGACTGTTCGGTGCGCCAGTCGACAGAAGGCAAGAATTGCCTTCCTGGAATGCTCTCAACGGCTCCTAGCTGCCTTGGGGCTATAAAAGGGGCCCCTAGGCGCATGGAGGAGCACATCAAGCATTCTATAAGCATTCCTAAGCACCAAGACTTCAATTCCGCGCATTCGATTCTTTGTGATAGCAACTAGAGCTCCATTTGAGTAGAGAACTCTTTGAGTTGTGTTGAGAGCTCGTGTTGTGACTTGTGTGCGTGTTGTTGCTCTGATTTTGTGTCTTGTGTGCGTTGCTCATCCCATCCTTACTTCTGTGCTTCTTTGTGATAATCAAAGTGTAAGGGCGAGAGGCTCCAAGTTGTGGAGATTCCTCGCAAGTGGGATATAGTAAAGTGAAAGCAAAACACTGTGGTATTCAAGTGGGTCTTTGGACCGCTTGAAAGGGGTTGAGTGCAACCCTCGTCCGTTGGGACGCCACAACGTGGAGTAGGCAAGTGTTGGACTTGGCCGAACCACGGGATAAACCACTGTGCCATCTCTGTGTTGATCTTCTTGTGGTTATCGTGTTGTGCAAGAACTCTTCTCTAGCAACTTGGCTTTATTGTGCTAACTCTTAATCAAGTTTTGTGGATTAAGTTTCAAGTTTTTACAGGATCACATATTCACCCCCATCTAGGTGCTCTCAGTAACTTGGCCGTCCATCTTGCCACCGGGTTGGACTGTCGAGTGGGACCCTGCCTCGGCTGAGGAGGAGCATGAGGAGTGATGGGACAGGCTTCCCCATCTCTCTGTTTATTTATCGTTAGTTTTATTCTGCTGCACTTCGAACAATGATGACTACTTTTGTTAAAACTCCGATGATGATGTAATAAGTTTAATACTCTTTAATGTATGGTTTTATGCTTTATTGTATTTGCTCTGTGACTCACCATCGAGTGAGACTGTGGTACTTGATCCTGTCAGTGGCCTCGTCGGACTAGATCTGAGGGATTGACGGGTTATTCCCATTTAAGTGTGGTCTAGCCTCTAAGGCAGGACTTAGGCACTTAAGTTGGAATAATTCGGACAGTTCTGCCACAGCTGGTATCGGAGCTCGTACCACCACAGAGGAATCAATAAACTAAAAATACCATCCTTTCTCAAAATAAAACTTGATAGAAACAAATGTTGGATAGATCATAGGACGATCAGGATAGACCTAGGACGTGAAGCCTTAGGATGATAAAGGGGTAGCTAGGTGGCTAATTAGGTAAGCCCTACAGGCTACTATAAGGGATGGGAGTTCCTTCCTATTCCCTCTAAGTTGACGTGAGGTCATTAGGACGAGCATGCATGCATCCTTAATTAAATGATTTGATAAGTGGGTAAGAACCTTAATACATAGTAATAACGAATTAAGTACCCCTGTACCATTGTCGTAGTTTTAGAGAGGCGGAATCACGATCCCTTTTTATTTTATAATTCTTTTCCTTTTACTTACGCTTAACCGTACACAGATGACTTCTCACGGATCCTCGGACGAAGGGAATGCACAGTCCCACACTGACGGGCTCGCACGAGTAGGGGTGGCAATGGATCACGATCCAAATGCTTATTCACAAAATGATAGGGCCCTAAATAAATGTTAGTTAAAAAATGAATAGAAATAGGACCCGATCCTAATCCGATCCGATCCTTAAATCTTATAGTGTAAAATTTAGAGCTCACTGTCACCCGTACGCACGAGAGGGTTTCCCTCGTATCTTGTGGGAGGTACTTTAGGGAGCTGGTTACGCGACGCCTCCCCAGTACACGGTGCGGCTGTTTGAGAAGCACCGAGTGCCCCACTGTAGGGTGAGGATGACCCTAGAACCTCATCCCCTGCAGCCAGGCTGGCGTTCGCTGGACTCTGAGTCTTTTGGATACCGGGCTGAGGATACTATCGAGGCGATTGCTCTTCACGGACTGACCATGTTCTGCGGATTCCACCCCTTAGAGTTGTCCACTCACCCCATTGGCTTGTTCCCCGCTGAGAAGGAGGACGACCCAATGTGGAAGGATCGAGTGGAGCATGCCAAGGATATCTGGGCTATCTACCCAGGTCAGACTGCTCACTTAATGGTGCGGTGCATGAATGCCCTGTATCGTCTGCAAGTGATGCATGGAGAAGCAATGTCTCATCTAATGGCACTATTGGAGGCTACCAAGATCACTTTGGATAACAGAGAGGAGCTTGTGGTTGACTTGTCCACTGAGATGGTGGAAAAAGATCTACAAGTGGAGCAGTTGTCAGATGAGATCCATGAGCTTGAGGAGCTAGTGGGAACCAGGGAGAACACCATCGAGGTTCTCGAGGATCAGTTGATCAACACCCAGCAGCAGCTTGCAGAGGCTAACCAGCACCTGGATATGCATCACCAGGAGATCTAGGACATGAATGCCAACGAGGACGTCAACATCGAGGGAGGAGAGGAGCCTGCCTCCAGCCTGGACACTGCTGGCTCAGGGAGACCACCTTCCCCCGAGTCGAGTGTTGCCTCGTTTGCTCATTAGGCCGCGAAGGTAGAATTAGAAGTCAGTGACGGTAGAACTCCTCGAGACTAGCTTAGCTTTTGCACCATTGGGGGTACTAGGCTAGATAGAGTTGAGTCTTTTGAGTTACTGATGTAAGCATGACAAACTCTTGTGGAGGCTTGGATGATGAATGATGTCAGTTTAATTTAAGAAGAAAAGTTTATGCGTTATGGAATCTTTTATGATTATGCAAAAATTTATTAGTTTTACCCCCTGTGACTCTTTCGCCATAATTGAACATTGGGCCTCGGAATGATAATATTGAGAATATGCATAATTTTTCAGATGGCAGGAAGAGCGCGTCGTGGACAGAATGAGCGCATTCCTCCACCACCGCCACCGCCTCCTACTCTGCAGGAGTTGATGGCTCAGTAGAACGAGATCTTGCGACAGTTAGCTCAGCGTCAGTCGCCACCTCAGCATTATGGTGGTGGTGATCATCAGCGACATCCCGCGGCAGCCACTTATCAGGAGTTCCTCAGTACTCAGCCACCACTGTTCACCAGGGCCGAGGACCCACTTGATGCTGATGTATGGCTTAGGGTAGTGGTATCCAAATTCCCACTACTCAATGGAGTTTGTTCAGAGGTGACTAAGGTCAGGTTCGCCACCCAGCAGCTTCGCGGACCCGCGCGGACATGGTGGGACCACTACCTTGCTATGCAACCAGTTGACCATGAAGTGGATTGGAGAGAGTTCAAGGCAGCTTTCAGGGGACACCATATTCCAGCTGGCATTATGGACCGTAAGCTAAATGAGTTTCTGGCACTCACTCAAGGGAACCGGACAGTGTTACAGTATGCTCAGGCCTTCAATGACTTGTGCCAGTACGCCGGATATCATGCAGACACCGATGAGAAGAAGAGGGACAGGTTCAGGAGGGGGCTCAGCACTAAGCTCCGTGACCGTCTCAACATAGTTAGGGCCAACAGCTATAATGAGTTAGTCAACATGGCAATTTCTCAGGAGGACTATATCACAGCTCGTCAGGCAGAGAAGAAGAGGAAGACCCCTGTGGCAGGACCTTCAGCTCAGCCACAGCGCTTTAGGATCGTATCTGACACTCAGAGCAGAGGACCTCAGCAGTAGCAAGGACGTTGGGTGATCCGGCCGCAGCAGCAGCAGCAGGCACCCAACCGCACCCAGTTTCTAGTTCAGAGGAACAATCAGCCATAGCAGCAGCAGTACCGCCAGGCCAATGACAACAAGTGTTTCACTTGTGGTAACACTGGGCATTATGCTAAGAATTGCCCTAGAAACCAGCAGCGGCAGGGACAGAATGCCAACCAGAATCAAGGCAAGAGGCAAAAGGTGCAAGTGAGGCAAGGCAGGCTAAACTTCACCACCATGGCGGACATTCCAGAGGGAGCACCCGTCATGACTGGTATCTTTTCAGTTTTGAATTATCCTGCAATTATTCTATTTGATTCTGGTGCATCCCATAGTTTTATCAGTACCAAATTTAGTGCCAAATGTCAGCTACCTTTCCATCACACCAATGGGGGTATTACAATTTCAACACCAGGAGGCAGGATTGCCACCAATCAAATCAACAAGAATGTGCCTATAAAGTTTGGTAGTTTGATAATTAAAACCAACCTTCTTATTTTGGGGTTGGATAGCGTCGATATCATATTGGGAACTGACTGGTTAACCAAACATCAGGCAGTACTTGACATTGCAGCAAGGGCCATTGAGATTCACTCCCCTACTTGTGGCGAGTCTGCTTTATATTTGCCTGATCGGGGTTGTACCCATTCCTGTGCCTTCGTCATGATAGAGTCCCTAGTTGAGAGGATCCCAGTGGTCTATGACTACCCAGATGTCTTCGCGATTGAATTGCAGCCTGAGACTGCTCCTATATCCAAGAAACCTTATAGGATGCCTCCAGCAGAATTGGCAGAGTTGAAAAAGCAACTACAAGAGTTGTTGGACAAGGGGTTCATTCGCCCAAGTACTTCACCATGGGGATGTCCGGCCCTATTTGTGAAGAAAAAGGATGAGAGTTTGAGAATGTGTGTTGATTACCGCCCTCTCAATGCAGTAACCATCAAGAACAAATACCCACTGCCCCGCATCGATGTTTTGTTTGATCAATTGGTAGGAGCCAAAGTGTTCTCCAAAATAGACCTTTGCTCGGGCTACCATCAAATCAAGATCCGTGCCAGGGATATTCCGAAGACGGCTTTCTCCACCAGATATGGGCTCTATGAATTTTTGGTGATGTCTTTTGGGCTGACAAATGTCCCGGCTTATTTCATGTATTTAATGAACTCTGTGTTCATGCCAGAGCTAGACAAATTTGTGGTGGTTTTCATTGATGACATTCTGGTGTATTCCAAGAACGAAGCCGAACACACTAAGCATTTGCATACTGTACTTCAGAGACTGCGTGACCATCAGTTGTATGGTAAATTGTCCAAGTGTGAATTCTGGCTGCAGGAAATAAAATTTTTGGGTCACACAATTTCTCAGAATGGGATATCAGTTGATCCTGAGAAGGTACAAGAGGTAATAAATTTGGAAACCTCCTACCACCGAACGGCAGATTCAGAGTTTTCTAGGATTGGCAGGGTATTACCAACGATTTATTCCGGATTTCTCCAGAATTGCCAAGCCAATGACTGAACTGTTGAAGAAGGGAGTCAAGTATGATTGGAGCCAAAAGTGTGAGGATGCTTTCCATACACTGAGGCAGCACTTGACAACAGCACCTGTGCTAGCTCAGCCCGACAACACCAAGCCCTTTGAAGTTTATTGTGAAGCTTCTGGTACTGGATTGGGATGTGTCTTAATGCAAGACAACAGAGTCATTGCTTATGCCTCCCGAGCACTCCGACCCCATGAGCAGAACTACCCCACACAAGATCTAGAGTTAGCAGCTGTGGTTCATGCTCTCAAGATTTGGAGACATTACTTGATGGGAGCTCACTGTAACATTTACACTGATCATAAGAGTCTCAAGTACATTTTCACTCAGGCTGATCTTAATATGAGGCAGAGAAGATGGTTAGAGCTAATCAAGGACTATGATTTGGAGGTGCATTACCATCCGGGCAAGGCCAATGTTGTGGCAGATGCCTTGAGCAGGAAGGCCCAGTGCAATTGTATGAACATGGATGCAAGAATTACCACCCTATGTGATGAGTTGTGCAAGTTGAACCTAGAAGTTGTTTCTTCCGATGCTCTAAATTATATTTCAGTGGAGCCCACCTAACAAGAGCAAATAGTCATGGCGCAGATTGGTGACAAGGGTGTTCAGGTCATTAAGGAAATGATCAAGCAGAAGGCAGAAAAATTCAAATGCTTCCGCCAGGACAGCAAGGGAATCCTATGGTTTGGAGACCGATTGGTTGTTCCCAAGAACCCTGAGCTCAGAAGGAAGATATTGGATGAAGCTCACCTATCCAAATTTTCCATGCACCCCGGTAGTAACAAGATGTACAATGATCTCAGATCCTTATACTGGTGGACCAGAATGAAGAGGGAAATTGTGAAGTATATATCAGAATGTGACACCTGCCAGAGGATCAAGGCCAGTCATTTGAAGGTAGCAGGCCCTTTGCAACCCCTCCCCACGCCATCTTGGAAATGGGAGGATATTTGCATGGATTTTATCGTGGGATTGCCCAATACCTCCCGGCACCATGATTCCATCTAGGTCATTGTGGATAGGTTGACCAAGACAGCTCACTTCTTGCCAGTGCATACCACCCATAAGACAGAGAAATATGCAGAAATCTATGTTGATCAAATAGTGCGTTTGCATGGAATTCCGAAGACCATTGTGTCTGACAGGGGAGCACTGTTTGTGGCACGCTTTTGGGAGCAACTCCAAAAATCACTTGGGACCCATGTAATAAGAAGTTCAGCATACCATACTCAAACAGATGGTCAGACAGAAAGGGTGAATCAAATTTTGGAAGACATGTTGAGGGCATGTGTGCTACATTATGGAAAGGATTGGGACAAGTGTCTTTCGTTGGCAGAGTTTTCTTATAATAATAGCTACCAGTCCAGCTTGAAGATGGCACCTTTTGAGGCCTTATATGGGAGAAGGTGTAGGACACCGCTAAATTGGTCACAAGCCGGAGAGAGAGAAATATTTGGACCAGACTTAGTACTTGAAGCAGAGGAAAAGGTCAGAGTTATAAAGAAGAACCTAGAAGCTGCTCAGGCCAGGCAAAAGAGCTATCACGACAAGAGAAGGAAGCCTCTACAGTTTGAAGTGGGAGACCATGTTTATCTTAAGGTGTCACCCACCAAAGGTGTCCAGAGATTTGGAATCAAGGGCAAGTTAGCTCCTCGCTACATTGGACCCTATGAGATCAAGGAGACTTGTGGACCTGTGGCATATCAATTGAAGTTGCCACCCCACATGTCAGCAGTTCATGATGTGTTCCATGTATCTCAACTTCGGAAGTGTGTCCGCTTACCCACTGAAGTGCTACCTGAACCAGAAATTGAGGTAGAACCATACTTGTCTTATCAAGAGCACCCCGTCAAGGTATTGGATCAGAAGGAGAGATCAACGCGGGCAAGATCGATCAGAATGTATAAGGTTCAGTGGAGTCACCATTCAGTAGAAGAAGCTACATGGGAGACTGAGGATTTTCTACGCTCCTGCTTCCCCGACTTTCTGCCCAAGGGAGTCGGTATGTAACCCCGAACCCCACCCCCACCTGCCCTTTGAATCTAATTATAATAAAAACTTAGATGTTTAAGGTAGTGTAAGCTGTAAAAATGACTCAAAAAGGACTTCCTTCTGAAGTTGCAAAGAGGATGACATTCGAAGAGCAGTTAATTAGAGAAACTTAAATAAAAACAGAAACCACACACCAGCACACCTTCATGGCACCCCTCCAGAGGACTCCACCTAAAATCTCGGGGTGAGATTCCTTTAAGGGGGGAGGGCTGTAACACCCCTGGTGTTACTTAGGGTGTTCACCCAAGACTACACCATTAAACCTATTATCACATGTGGTTTAGTTTGAGCAAGGTACACCAAAATTTGAAATCAAAATCCTAAGTAAGTGTAACCCATCTTAGATGTCATGCCTTGGCTGGTTATGCAAGCATAAAGGGGAGAATTTGCCCAAACCCTAATGCAAACCCCTTTGGACAATGGGAACCCTAGAAGTAAGAATGACCAAAGGGTTATGAAAACCACATGATCATGACTTGGGCCAATTATAAAAGTTGTAATACACTTAATACCCTACAAATAATAGTAAGAAAGTAACCCCAAAAAGATTTCAGAAAAACCCCAAAAGGTTCACAAAAGGGGTGAGCACAAAAGAAAAATCAGAATTTGTCTAAGTCCAAAACCAACCTTTGGCCAAAGATCAAACATGTTCACCCTTATTTAAACTTCAAAACCATTTGACCCAATTGGCAAAGTGGCGCCAAAATACCCCTAGAACACCCTGGAAAAGTTTGAACCCAGCCCTAAGTCGTTTGACATGACTTGGCACCAATTTTGTCTCGGTTTGGACAGCTAAGACATAGGCCACTTCTCACCCCTATCTCTCCCTACCCCGACCGTATCTTGACTTGGGGCACACATCAAAAAGGTAGGATATGGTGCAAGGAAGAGATCGTGTACAGTGGTTTTGCCAAGATCTTCACGCTAAAATGCTCCAACCGGCCGTTGAACAAGGGCAGAAGCAAACGCACACGTGTTCGACGCGCTCTGAGCTCGCCAGAGCACGCCCGACGCGCGCCCCCGCGTGCTCTCGTGTCGCGCCAAGCCAAACCAGCGCCGCTGCCCGCGCTCGTGCCTATAAAACCCCCTGGGGCGTCGACCGTACTCCTCCGCGCACGCTCGACCTCACCGGAGCACCAGATCACCGGCCTTGCCCCGCGCACGGCGTGCCCGCGGCCACCCGAACCCCCGCCACCGTAGACCGGCCAGTAGAGACTCTCCCAGCCACGCCCGACCCTCGGAAGAGATCGTGCATGCCTCGGTGAAGCTCCTCGAGCAAGGAATCGGACTTTGCTTCGCCGGAGAAGCCAGTCCACGGTCGCCGGACTTCACCCGATCGCCGGTGATCGTAGACCGGGTAAATCTCTGCCCCATTCTTTGATTCCTTGCGCACATAGCCTCTACGTCACCCCGTGGAGCTCATCGTGCCGTTTGATTGAACTAGATCGCCGTGGTTAAGCCGGAGTACTCGCCGCCGACGAGATCACCCGCCTGCGCACGTGGTCCGGCCGATTCCGGCCACCACCGCCGTCGAGCCGTACCTCGTTGTGACCGCCAGAACCTCCTGAAGCCGACCCCGCCCCTCGCCGGACCCCTCTCACCGCTGGTAAGCCGCGCCGCCCTTTTCTTTTCTGCGGGTACTGTTTGCATAAGGAGAGGGACCTTAGGGAAGAAGAAAGAAAGGCCAGGGGGTTTTGTGCGCTGTCAGTGACTCAGGGGAATAGTAGCACAGGGGTAGAAATGAATGGATCGATTTAGGAGGAACCCGAGGGCTTCGATGCAAAGTAGTTTTCCAGGAAACCTTTTAAAAATTCTGATTTAAATCCAAACAGAACTTGAAAAATCCATAACTTCAGTTTGGTTTACCCAAATCGAGTCAAACCAATTTTGCCAGATTCTAAATAATGTAAACTACTTAGAAAAATATGAAACCCCTAAGTGTTACATAAAACTTTAAGGTTCTGATTTAAATGGTTATCTGGTCAAAAGCTAAAAGAAATAAGGAAAAATAGTTGCACTATTTGACTGGGGTTAAGAAAATTTAGAGAAGTACTTGATCACTTCCTAACATGTACAAAAATAATAAACCCCTATGTACACCAAGTTAAGGTAGAGTTTACCATTTAAATCATTTTTAGCCTAAGGTTAAAGAAAATATTAAAGGTGGTTTAAATAAAGAACCAGGGAACACCCACATTTTTGTTAGTTCACTTATTCAGTATAGTTCACTAGAAAAATTTATTATACCCTTGTTTAGTACAGAATGAATGAGATACCTTTTATTTTGGGGAAACAAGGAAAACTTAGAAAAACCCTATAAAAATAACCCCAAGGAGAAAACACCCCAAACCTTGGGATAACTAATGTTTTGTTATTATAAACATAGGAAAAATATGAAATATGTTGTTTGATATTTTTCAAATAACAAGTTAGTTATAAGCACCTTTTTGGCATAAAACTTTAGAAATTCACAACTAAATATCCAGTATGCCTTTTTCTATGATTTTTAACCCAAAGGCCTAATATCACCTATGTATCTGGACAAAAATAAAATTTAGTATAGAAACCTCAATTAAATCATAGCTATAGTGTAAAGTGCCCTTTTAAAAACTTATCCTTGTTAATTTTGCACAAGTAGTATCTGAATCAATAACCACCTCAAATTTATAGAACAAATTACAGTAACAACTAGTAACCCACTGTAATTTTTGCAAAATTTTTGGAAAGAGTTAAACCACTGTTGTAGTTCAAACCTACCCTAGAATTCATAAATAGAAAATGAAAAAGGGAAATTAATAGTGGAGATTAAGGTCACCCTAACCCAACCAGCAAAACCCCTTTTATTGCCCACTAAAATAACTAAGGGAAATACAATCCACTATGCTTATCCCTAACAAAATCCAAACCTAAATTGATAAGCATACACCACTAAGAGCCACGTATGACCAAGAAACCCTAAGTTACTAAACTAACTTAGTTTTCTTTCACTTAGCATAATGTTTACTAAATCCTGCATAATCATGACATACATATTCTTATTCATTGCATTCGATAGATTGCAACCTCGCTGACAGAGAGTACATCCTCGTGCCGGAGCAAGGAGCTGCTCAAGAGGTAGCCCCGGATCCAGCACCAGAGCCTGCCCCAGAGGATCTGCCTGCCCCAGCTTTGGAAGGCAAGCCCCGGTTTTATGCATAACCTATTTATTATGCTATTTTACTACACTTAATGTTTGTAGGCTTGTATTGTGCACTTAAGTGTAGGAGTTGATTGAAATCCTAGTTGCATGAACTCAGGAATCCTTTTTGAGATGGATACTAGTATGCTAGGTCGAGTAGCTGCTTTGCTAATTAGGGATCTCGGTAGAAGTCGAGTGATTTTTCTAGCACTCGCGCGAGGTCAGGACATTGATTGTAACCACCTTTCATATCATATTGGTGTTGGTCTGTGGACACGGATCCATGGGGATGCGTGGTCTACGAGCTGAAAATTGGAATAAGGATTAACGTGCGGATACTTGTTGTCGGCGTTTCGAGACCGGGGGGTCCCTAAGCCGACGAGTGAATGTCGCCGCGTGCCCCAGCCCAGATGGGTCGACGCGAGGCCGAGCGCGAAGGGGGGAAGTGAGGTGGCCGGAGATGGGCGTGAGAGAGGTGGAAATCCCGCGGCCTTCGTGTTCGTCCCGCGCCCAGGTTGGGTGCGCTTGCAGTAGGGGGTTACAAGCGTCCACGCGGGAGAGGAAAGCGAGCGGCCCCAAGAGAGCGCCAGTCCCGTCCTCGTCCCCGCGCGGCCAACCTTCCCTAAGAGGGCCCTGGTCCTTCCTTTTATAGGCATAAGGAGAGGATCCAGGTGTACAATGGGGGTGTAGCAGAGTGCTACGTGTCTAGCGGGGGAGAGCTAGCGCCCTAAGTACATGCCGATGTGGCAGCCGGAGAGATTTTGGCACCCAGCTGGTGTGATGTCGTGGCCGTCGGAGGAGCGACGGAGCCTGGCGGAGGGACAGCTGTCGAAGCGGTTGAGTCCCTGCTGACGTCCTCCTGCTTCCGTAAGAGAGCTGAGAGCCGCCGTCGTCACAGAGCACGCGGGGCGCCATCATTGCCTATCTGGCGGAGCTGGCCAGATGGGACACCGGTCTTGTTCTCTGCGGCCCGAGTTAGCTCGGGGTAGGGTGATGATGGCGCTTCCTGTTGACGTGGCTGGCCTGCGCCCTAGGTTGGGCAACGTGGAGGCTCCTCCGAAGCCGAGGTCGAGTCTGTCTTCCATGGCCGAGGCCGAGTCCGAGCCCCTGGGTCGGGCGAGGCGGAGGTCGTTCGGCAGAGGCTAGGGCGGAGTCCGAGCCCTGGGGTCGAGCGAAGCGGAGTTCGTCGTCTTCTGGGGCTTAGCCCGAGTCTGAGCCCTGGGTCGGGCGGAGCGAAGTTCGCTGTCTTCTGGGACCTAGCCCGAGTCCGAGCCCTGGGTCGGGCGGAGCGGAGTTCGCCGTCTTCCGGGACCTAGCCCGAGTCCGAGCCCTAGGTCGGGCGGAGCGGAGTTCGCCGTCTTCCGGGACCTAGCCCGAGTCCGAGCCCTGGGTCGGGCGGAGCGGAGTTCGCCGTCTTCCGGGACCTAGCCCGAGTCCGAGCCCTGGGTCGGGCGGAGCGGAGTTCGCCGTCTTCCTGGACCTAGCCCGAGTCCGAGCCCTGGGTCGGGCGGAGCGGAGTTCGCCGTCTTCTGGGACCTAGCCCGAGTCCGAGCCCTGGGTCGGGCGGAGCGGAGTTTCCTATGGTGCCTTTGGCAGGGCCTGACTGCCTGTCAGTCTCACTCTGTCAAGTGGCACTGCGGTCGGAGTGGCGCAGGCGGCGCTGTCCTTCTGTCAGGCCGGTCAGTGGAGCGGTGAAGTGACGGCGGTCACTTCGGCTCTGCCGGGGGGCGCGCGTCAGGACAAAGGTGTCAGGTCACCTTTGCATTAAATGCTCATGCGACTCGGTCGGTCGGTGCAGTGATTTAGTCAGGGTTGCTTCTCAGCGAAGGCAGGGCCTCGGGCGAGCCAGAAATATGTCTGCCGTTGGAGGGGGGCCTCGGGCGAGACGGAAATCCTCCGGGGTCGGCTGCCCTTGTCCGAGGCTAGGCTTGGGCGAGGCGTGATCGAGTCGCTCGAATGGACTGATCCCTGACTTAATCGCACCCATCAGGCCTTAGCAGCTTTATGCTGATGGGGGTTACCAGCTGAGAATTAGGAGTCTTGAGGGTACCCCTAATTATGGTCCCTGACAGTAGCCCCCGAGCCTCGAAGGGAGTGTTAGCACTCGCTTGGAGGCTTTCGTCGCACTTTTTTGCAAGGGGACCAGCCTTTCTCGGTTGCATTTTGTTCCGGTGGGTGCGCGCGAGCGCACCCGCCGGGTGTAGCCCCCGAGGCCTCGGAGGAGTGGTTTCACTCCTTCGAGGTCTTAATGCCTCGCGTAATGCTTCGGCTGGTCTGGTTGTTCCCTCATGCGAACTGGCCGTAGCCCGGGTGTACGGTCGGGGCCCAAGCTCTCGGGCTGGTATGTTGACGCTGTCAACGGTTCGGCCGGAGCCGGGTTTGCGAGAGCAGCCCCCGAGCCTCCGCACACGGCGAGAGGGCGATCACGGACAGACTCGACTTTTTTACATACGCCCCTGCGTCGCCTTTCCGCAAGGAGGAGGGGGGGGGGGAAGCACCATGTTACCCTCGATGGGCGCCGAACATGGTGTCTCCGGTGAGCTGCAAGCGGGTAATCCGAGTGGACGTCCGTGCCCCGTTCGTTAGGGGTCGGCTAGGGGCCCAGAGGCACGCCCAAAAGTACCTGCGGGTGATCTGCCGGACCCGGTCCCCTGGCGACGGGGTCCGAGGGCTCGATGCCTCCCTCTGATGGGATTCCGTTACAAGATCGCTCTCACTGGTCTCGGAAATGTCCTAGGGTACCTCGGGAGCGCAGCCCAAGCCTTGGTTATGTATCGAACGTACCTCTGGTCATCCCTCGCTCGGCGTCTGAGGCGACTGTGAACCCTTCGGGGGCCAGCCTTCGAACCCCTGATCAGTAATGGGCGCGGAGCTCGAGTAGCCTGAGGCGGCCGTGGAACCCTTCGGGGGGCCAGCCTTCGAACCTCTGACCAGTAGTGGGTGTAGGGCCCACACGATCTGAGGCGGCTGTTGAACCCCTCGGGGGGCCAACCTTCGAACCTCTGATCAGTAGGGAGGCTCAGAGCCTGGTTCCTTCGCGGGGAAGGATCCTTTTCGGGGTATCCCCCTTTCCTGGTCCCTGTTGCAAGAGATAGAGAAAGAGGAAAAAAGGAAAAGGATATGAAATCGAACGACGTGGCGTACCTTTTTTGGCGCGGTTTTTACGGCGAAGGCGAAGCGTCGCCCGCTTCTCCTGCCAGAAGCGCCGTCTGTCCCTCCGCGGAGTTAATGCGACGGGGCGAGTCGTTGGCGGGGCGGTCGTCGCGCGTGCGCGAGCCGTTCGAGGGACGGATCACGGGCGCGTTGTCTTCACGCCGTGAGAGGGGGTTCTCTTGCTGCCCCCGGATGGGACGTGAGCTTGGCTGACGACGTGACCGCTGCTCCCGCCCGCCTGTCACCGTCATTACTGCCGGCCCACTTTTGGCCGCATTGACCGCCGCGTCAGGCTGGCGCTGCTGGGTCGTGCGCCTGGTCGCCTCGAGTCGCGGTATTGGTTCCGCAATCGAGGAGGCGTGGTGGTGGCGCAAGTGGCGGTGCAGTTGCTTGCATGCAGCATCCGGTGCGCTGGTTGCGTGTCGCGTGGGCCTGGGCCTCCATGCTGGCGTGTCGGGAGTCGGAGAAGCGCGTCCACTTAGCGCGGTTGCATGCCGCCTGCATGACTGCCCGCCTCTTTCGCCCGTTGGTCTGGGCAAAAGTGGAGGGTCACTTGTAACCGCTGGGCGGTTGTGTGCACCACGCGCGGCGGTTTGGCTTCTTCTGCTCTGAGCCGGTTTGCATGACATGCGGGACCTAGCCCCCGCGCCGCAGGGGAGGGCCTTGGAGCGTGTTGGAGAAGACTCAGCCCGTGACGGTTGGGGGCGCAAGTAGGGAGAGTTGCCTTTAAAAGGAGGGTGACCCCCTTCGGAAGGCGACCATGTCCTCTCGCTCCCTTATGCATTGCGTCTTTCCACCTTCCAAGCCCCCGGATGGGGGATACCCGCCGTATTTTCGCCTCATCGTTGGAGGAACGCAACTCTGTAGGAGTTGGTACCTTTCAGCCATCGTTCGGCTTCAAGGATTTTCGTCACACAACCCGGTTGCTCCCCTCCGCTGGTGGTCACCCGAGACGGTGACCTCTAGCTCCTGGATGGGGAGAGGCAATCCGGGCTGCGATCCCGATCCCGCCCTCAGCGTCGAGGGCGTTCGTCATCCTCGCTGGGGCGGGGAGCGAGGCGAGCCGGGGCTCTACCTCCTGCGCGGGTCGGCGGGCCACCTCTTCTTCCAGCTTCTGGTGGTGGCAATCGCCTTCCAGCTCTGCGGCGGGGACGTCCTCCAGCCATGCCGGGGAAGGCGAACTGTTGCTGCCCAGCTAGGATGCAACATTCCGCCCTCTTCCTCGCGTTCGCGGCGAGGACGTCAGCGAGGATCTGCCGGTGCGCTTGGGAGCGGCCCACTCTTTGGCTTTAATATTTGGTTCGCGTCCCTTGAGCGGGAACGCGAACGAGAGTCCTCCGGCGGCCGCGTCCACCCGGGACCATGGCTGCTGCTGCAGAGGTTGCTGGCGAGTCTCCCGATGTTCGTCGCCCCGCAGGCTCGAGGTTGCTCATACCCGCGGGGATGGAACCAGAGTTCCGTTTGTAATGGCACTTCGAATGCCAGGGTTTTTTTGTTCATTGCGGCTGTCGAGGCCTGAACATGTATGTGATTTTGGCACGGAGCCGTGTTTTTTCCTCTTTTTCGAGCATTAAGACTCGCCTGTTGATTATCTGAACCGCTTCACCAAGCATGAGTCGCCCTGTGTCAAGGTGACGAGTGAGGTATCCGTATCCCGGAGGCGTAGGAGTCCCTCGGCTCGGTCGGCCTTGTTGTCTGAGGCTCCTCTAGCTTAGTTAAAGGGACCCCTTGGCCGCTCTTCGATGAGCCGAGGCCAGGGGTAGCGATATCAGTATGAATAGAGGCGGAGTTGGCTCGAAAATGAAACCTGGTCGGCCGGAGCCTAGTCGGGTTGTCCGTTAGCGGGACCGACGCCGGAGTTGATCAGCCGAGGCCTCGGGTTGGGCTGGCGCCCTCGGGAGATGGTTGGCCGAGGCCCCAGGGGTAACCGGCCGAGCCGCCTGCTCGGGCCGGATTCCCGGAGAAGTCCCCGACAGTGATTGTCCGGGCGTGGCGATGACGTCGTCCTGCAGAGTGGGGATCCCTAGACCGCGTCGCCGTCTGAGGCTAGGTCGGACCTCGCTGAAGGTGTCGTCGATGCCGAGGGTGCTATTGCCCCCTTCCAGCGCCAAGACCCGAGCCTGCAGGATCAGAGTGTCTTGTAGCGTGTGCCTTCTGCGGCCGCCGAGGCCAGAATACACACCCTCGCTGTGTTGTAAAGCTGCGTCTCCTTTCCTCTTGTTTCGAGTATCTGGACTTTCTTGTCGGTAACAGGGATATTTGTGCGAGCGAGAGTTGCTTCTCGCGGAAGGTGATGAGTGAGGTATCCGTATCCCGGGGGCGTGGGAGTCCCTCGGCTCGGTCGGCCTTTGCTGCTTACGCGCACTTTCACCCGTCCATGAGGCCCTGTCACCGACTCAGTCGAGAAGGCTCGAAGGATCGCTTCGGCAGAAGAGCTTCCGAACGTGAAGACTTGTTCGGTCCGTGGAATCACTTTATCCGAACGCGAGTTACTTGTCGCAGAAGGTGATGAGTGAGGTATCCGTATCCCGGAGGCGTAGGAGTCCCTCGGCTCGGTCAGCCTTGGCTGCTTACGTGTACTCCATCGTTTTCAGGATCCACTTTTTGAAGTAGTCAGAAAGCACGAAAGATATTCTGGCAGAAGAAATCTTTTTTCGAGGAAAATTTCAACGCAGAGGGGGTTCCCCCCTTTTAGCCCCCGAGGGAGGGTCGGGCTTTGCCGAGGCGAGGCCGACCCTTCCTTGATGACTAAACTTTGCGTGGGTGCGAGGTATATGAACAACTTGAAAACATCTTAAGGGTAGAAGCGACGTAGCTGTTGGATGTTCCAAGCGTTGCCGTAGACCTCGCCTTGACTGTTGGCCAGCTTGTACGTTCCGGGCTTCAGAACTTTGGCGATGACGAATGGCCCCTCCCAGGGGGGCGTGAGCTTGTGCCTCCCTCGAGCGTCTTGCCGCAGCCGAAGCACCAGGTCGCCCACCCGGAGGTCTCGGGGCCGGACCCCTCGGGTGTGGTAGCGTCGCAGGGACTGCTGGTACCGCGCCGAGTGTAGTAAGGCCTTGTCCCGAGCCTCTTCCAGCTGGTCCAGCGAGTCTTCTCGGCTAGCTTGGTTGCTTTGATCGCTGTAGGCCCTCGTCCTTGGGGAGCCGTACTCCAGGTCAGTGGGCAAGACGGCCTTGGCCCCGTAGACCAGGAAGAACGGCGTGAAACCCATGGCCCGGCTCGGCGTTGTCCTTAGGCTCCAGACCACCGAGGGGAGTTCCTTCATCCATCGCTTGCCGAACTTGTTGAGGTCGTTGTAGATCCGAGGCTTGAGCCCTTGTAGAATCATGCCGTTGGCACGCTCTACTTGCCCATTCGACATGGGATGAGCCACGGCGGCCCAGTCCACCTGGATGTGGTGATCCTCGCAGAAGTCCAAGAATTTTCTGCCGGTGAACTGGGTACCGTTGTCGGTGATGATGGAGTTCGGGACCCCGAAGCGATGGATGATGTTGGTGAAGAACGTCACCGCCTGCTCGGACCTGATGCTGTTCAGAGGTCGGACCTCGACCCACTTGGAGAATTTGTCGATGGCGACCAGCAGGTGCGTGTAGCCCCCGGGCGCCTTCTGCAAGGGGCCGACGAGGTCCAGCCCCCACACAGCAAAGGGCCAGGTGATGGGTATCGTCTGCAGAGCCTGGGCGGGCAGGTGGGTCTGCTTCGCATAGAATTGACACCCTTCGCAGGTGCGGACAATTCTAGTGGCGTCAGCCACCGCCGTTGGCCAGTAGAAGCCTTGCCGGAAAGCATTCCCGACAAGGGCTCGAGGAGCTGCGTGATGGCCGCAAGCCCCCGAGTGTATCTCTTGCAGGAGTTCCTGACCTTCGGCGACGGAGATGCATCGCTGGAGGATGCCCGAGGGGCTGTGGTGGTAGAGCTCCTTCTCATCGCCCAGCAGGACGAACGACTTGGCGTGTCGCGCTACCCGCCGAGCCTCGGCTCGGTCGAGGGGTAGCTCTCCTTGGCGGAGATATTGCAGGTACAGGGTCTGCCAATTTCGATCAGGCGTGGCCCCGCCCCGCTCCTCCTCGATGCGCAGTGCCTCACCCTCGGAGGTCGAGGGTACCTCGGGTTGAACCAAGGCCGCCTCGGGCCGAGCCGAGGGTGCCTCCGGCTGTGCCGAGGGCACCTTGGGCTGGACCGAGGGCGCCTCAGGCTCGGGCACGTCGTCGATCTTGACGGCGGGTTGATGCAGATCCCGGGAGAAGACGTCCGGGGGAACCGTTGTTCGCCCCGAGGCTATTTTTGCCAGCTCGTCCGCAGTCTCGTTGTAGCGCCGAGCGATGTGGTTAAGCTCGAGCCCGTAGAACTTGTCTTCCAGGCGCCGAACCTCATCGCAGTAGGCCTCCATCTTCGGGTCGCGGCAGTGGGAGTTCTTCATGACTTGGTTGATGATGAGCTGCGAGTCACCGCGAGCGTCGAGGCGTCTGACCCCTAGCTCGATGGCGATCCGCAACCCGTTGACCAGAGCCTCGTACTCAGCCACATTGTTGGACGCCGGGAAGTGGAGGCGTAGCACATAGCGTAGGTGTTTCCTGAGGGGCGAGATGAAGAGTAGGCCCGTGCCGGCTCCCGTCTTCATCAGCAACCCGTCGAAAAACATGGTCCAGAGCTCTGGTTGGATCGGAGCCGTCGGTAGCTGGGTGTCGACCCATTCGGCTATGAAGTCCGCCAAGACCTGGGACTTGATGGCCTTCCGAGGGGCGAACGAGATTGTCTCGCCCATGATTTCCACTGCCCACTTTGCAATCCTGCCCGAGGCCTCTCGGCACTGGATGATCTCCCCCAGGGGGAAGGATGACACCACAGTTACCGGATGAGACTCGAAGTAGTGTCGCAACTTCCGCCGCGTCAGGATCACTGCATACAACAGCTTCTGAACTTGTGGGTAGCGGATCTTGGTTTCGGACAGTACCTCGCTGACGAAGTAAACCGGCCTTTGAACGGGCAATGCATGCCCCTCTTCTCGCCTCTCGACCACAATCGTGGCGCTAACCACCCGGGTGGTCGCGGCGACGTAGACCAAGAGGGCTTCTCCGTCAGCTGGGGGCACCAAGATAGGCGCCTTTGTGAGGAGCGCCTTCAGGTTCCCGAGAGCTTCCTCGGCCTCAGGGGTCCAAGTGAAGCGCTCGACCTTCCTTAAGAGGCGGTACAGAGGCAGGCCTCTTTCGCCGAGGCGTGAGATGAAGTGGCTCAGAGCCGCGAGACATCCCATGACCCTCTGTACGCCCTTTAAGTCCTTGATGGGACCCATGCTGGTGATGGCTGCTATCTTCTCGGGGTTGGCTTAGATGCCCCGCTCGGAGACGATGAACCCCAAGAGCATGCCCCGGGGCACCCCGAAGACACACTTCTCGGGATTGAGCTTGACGCCTTTCGCCTTGAGACATCGGAATGTCACTTCAAGGTCGGAGAGGAGGTCGGAAGCTTTCCTCGTCTTGACTACGATGTCATCGACGTAGGCCTCGACCGTGCGACCGATGTGTTCGCCGAACACATGGTTCATGCACCGCTGGTACGTCGCGCCCGCATTCCTCAAACCGAACGGCATGGTGACATAGCAGTACATGCCGAAGGGCGTGATGAAAGAAGTCGCGAGCTGGTCGGACTCTTTCATCCTGATTTGGTGATACCCTGAGTAGGCGTCGAGGAAAGACAGGGCTTCGCACCCAGCAGTGGAATCCATGATTTGATCGATGCGAGGCAGAGGGTAGGGAACCTTCGGACATGCTTTGTTGAGACCAGTGTAGTCTACACACATCCGCCATTTCCCCCCTTTCTATCTCACAAGCACAGGGTTGGCAAGCCATTCGGGATGGAGTACCTCTTTGATGAACCCGGATGCCATTAGCTTGTGGATCTCCTCGCCTATCGCTCTGCGCTTCTCCTCGTCGAATCGGCGCAGAGGCTGCTTGATGGGTCGGGCTCCGGCCCGAATATCCAGTGAGTGCTCGGCGACATCCCTCGGTATGCCGGGCATGTCCGAGGGACTCCACGCGAAGACGTCGGCGTTCGCGTGGAGAAAGTCGACGAGCACTGTTTCCTATTTGGGGTCGAGCCCGGAACCGATCCGGATCTGCTTGGAGGCGTCGCCACTAGGGTCGAGGGGGACAGCCTTAACCGTCTCCACTGGCTCGAAGTTGCCGGCATGACGCTTCACGTCTGGCACCTCTTTGGAGAGGCTTTCCAGGTCGGCGATGAGGGCCTCGGACTCGGCGAGGGCCTCGGCGTACTCCACGCACTCCACGTCGCATTCGAACGCGTGTTTGTACGTGGGGCAGACGGTGATGACCCCGTTGGGGCCCGGCATCTTGAGCTTCAGGTAGGTGTAGTTGGGGACGGCCATAAACTTCGCGTAGCATGGCCTCCCCAGTACCGCGTGGTAGGTTCCTCGGAACCCGACCACCTCGAACGTCAGGGTCTCCCTTCGGAAGTTGGAGGGTGTTCCGAAGCAGACGGGAAGGTCGAGTCGTCCGAGGGGCTGGACGCGCTTCCCGGGAATGATCCCGTGGAAGGGCGCAGCACCTGCTCGGACGGAGGACAGATCGACGCGCAGGAGCCTGAGGGTCTCAGCGTAGATGATGTTGAGGCTGCTGCCCCCGTCCATAAGGACCTTGGTGAGCCTGACGTCGCCGATGACGGGGTCGACGACGAGCGAGTATTTCCCCGGGCTCGGCACGTGGTCGGGGTGATCAGCTTGGTCGAAGGTGATGGGCTTGTCGGACCAGTCTAGGTAGACTGGCGCCGCCACCTTCACCGAGCAGACCTCCCGGCGCTCTTGCTTGCGATGCCGAGCCGAGGCATTCGCCGCATGCCCACCGTAGATCATGAAGTAGTCGCGGACCTCGGGGAACTCTCCTGCTTGGTGATCTTCCTTCTTGTCGTCGTCACGGGCCCTGCCACCCTCCGCGGGTGGCCCGGCCCTGTGGAAGTGGCGCCGAAGCATGACGCACTCCTCAAGGGTGTGCTTGACGGGCCCCTGATGATAGGGGCACGGCTCCTTGAGCATCTTGTCGAAGAGGTTAGCACCTCTGGGGGGCTTCCGAGGGTTCTTGTACTCAGCGGCGGCGACAAGGTCCGCGTCGGCGGCGTCGCGTTTCGCTTGCGACTTCTTCTTGCCTTTCTTCTTGGCGCCGCGCGGAGCGGATGCCTCGAGAGCATCTTCCGATGGGCGGCCCTGGGGCTGCTTGTCCTTTCGGAAGATAGCCTCGACCGCCTCCTGGCCAGAGGCGAACTTGGTGGCGATGTCCATCAGCTCGCTCGCCCTGGTGGGGGTCTTGCGACCCAACTTACTCACCAGGTCACGGCAGGTGGTGCAGGCAAGGAATGCGCCGATGACATCCGAGTCAGTGATGTTGGGCAGCTCGGTGCGCTGCTTCGAGAATCGCCGGATGTAGTCCCGGAGAGACTCTCCCGGCTGCTGTCGGCAGCTTCGGAGGTCCCAGGAATTCCCGGGGCGCACATACGTGCCCTGGAAATTGCCGGCGAAGGCTTGGACCAGGTCATCCCAGTTGGAGATCTGCCCCGGAGGCAGGTGCTCCAACCAGGCGCGAGCGGTGTCGGAGAGGAACAGGGGGAGGTTGCGGATGATGAGGTTGTCGTCGTCCGTTCCACCCAGCTGGCAGGCCAGGCGGTAGTCCGCGAGCCACAATTCCGGTCTCGTTTCCCCCGAGTACTTTGTGATAGTAGTCGGGGGTCGGAACCGGGTCGGGAACGGTGCCCGCCGGATGGCCCGGCTGAAGGCCTACGGACCGGGTGGTTCGGGCGAGAGACTCCGATCCTCCCCGCTGTCGTAGCGTCCCCCACGCCTGGGGTGATAGCCTCGGCGCACCCTCTCGTTGAGGGTGGCCCGACGGTCGCGATGATGGTGCTCGTTGCCGAGGTGGCCCGAGGCCGCAGGCGCGGTGTTGCGCGTGCGCCCGGTGTAGACCGAGGCTTCCCGCATGAATCGGGAAGTCGCGACATGAGGTTCCGAGGGGTATCCTTGCCTTTGGGAGGCAGAGCTCTCGGCCCGTCGGACCGCAGCGCCTTCCAGGAGATTCTTGAGCTCTCCTTGGATTCGCCGACCCTCGGTGGTTGATGGCTTCGGCATCGCGCGGAGAAGCATCGCTGCTGCAGCCAGGTTCTGACCGACCCCACTGGATGCGGGTAGCGGCCTGACCCTGACGTCGTTGGCGACGCGGAGCGGGAGACCCTGGGGCAGGTGACGTATTTCTCCGGCCGGGGGTTGGCCCGCCCATGCCTGCCCGACGTCCCGGCGGATCGGCTCAAGCGCTCCTGCTCCCTCGTCGAGCCTGGCCTGCGCCCCACGGACTTGCTCAAGCTGTGGGTCGTGACCCCCCGCCGGAACGGGGACCACAGCTAGCTCCCGCGGGATGTCAGCGCGGGGCACCGGCCTAGGGAGATCACCGCCCTCCGGCATGCCGAGATGGTTGCCTTCGGAGGGATCCCCTAGATCGACGTGGAAACATTAATTTAAAAACCCTAAATGAGCCCCATGAGCAAAATTCAAGAAAGTAAGAAAAGGGGAGTGAAAAGTTTAAAATTTTGAGTTGAGCCAATTATATAAGTTAAAGTATGTTTATTAAGCAACAAGAAAGATTGAGAAGGCTTAGCCAAAATAATTCAAATAAATCCCCAAATCAGCCCTTGATCTATGAACCCTTGGGAAATTCAGATTTCTGAATTTCTGAATTTCAGACCTCTTTCCAAAGATCATCTGCGTTCTCTGCTTTTCGAAACTCAAAGCCAGAAGATCCAAATATCAAAGTCGTGCCAAATTACCTTGAACACCTTCTGAGAAAGTTTGAACTCAAACCAAATTCATTTGACACGATTTTGGCGCAGCTTAACCTCGGGACCAGACATTCTGACACTGGCACCTTGGTGACGCTACAACTCCCTGTCCCTAGCCTAAAACCGCACGTCGTCCATACACAAAAGACAAAGCTTGGTCTGGTGAACAAATCCTTCACAGCGATCTTGCCCAAATTCGTGAAGATTTGCTCCCAATCGGCGCTTGAACAGGGGCAGAGGCAACGGGAACACGTGTTCGACCGTGGCTGACACCCCCGGTTCACGCCCGTTCGCGCACCGCGCCTTCCCAGTGCACGCCCGCGCGCACTCGCCGGTCCACGACCGCCCGTGCACCGCGCCGTGCCTATAAAGCCTCCCCAGGCGCACCTCACTTCGCCCCGTACTCACCCTCACCGGCTAGCCACTTTCCCTTAGCTCCGGCGAGCTCAATTCCGCCCGCCATTGCCGCCAGAGCTTCGGCCACCGTGGCCAGCCCACTCCAGCCATCCCCTGGGAAAGCCAGTGCTTCGGCTAGCTCCGCCAGTAGCCCGTGAAGCTTGCCAAACCCTCGGACCCGGCCGGACTTCACCGGAGGCCCGAGATTGACTTCACCGGACTTCGGTCTTCCGCCGCCGCGCGTGGACCGAGCTATCCAGTGAGTCTCTGCCCAATTCCTTGCGCTCATGTCTTCTCTGGCACCCCGTGGTCCTCCCTGACCCATTTGATTGAACTATCTCGCCGTGACCAGGCCGGTCTCCTCGCCGCCGACGAGCATCCCCGCCTGCGCGCGTGGACCGACCGACTCCGGCCATCTCCGACGGCGTTCCGCACACCGTTGTGATCCCCAAGACCTCCCCTTCATCCTCGACCGCTTCACCGGAGCCATCTCGCCGCCGGTAAGCCCCTCCGCCCTTTCTTCCGCCGCGGTTACTGTTTGAGGTAGAAGAAGGACCTCGGGTTAGGATCTGTAGAACCCGAGGGGTTTTCTGTAATGTCAGAGACTCATGTGAATAGTAGCTTAAGGACTGATTCGCGAAGAAAACTTAGAAAACACGCCAGGGACCCCAGTGCAAAGTGGATTTCCATTTAATCAATTCTGTTATTCTTTTTAAATAACCAGAGAACTTGTAAAATTCATAACTTGATGAATTCCTAATCAAAAGATGTCAAACCAATTTTGCTAGCTCCTGTATATTATAATCTATCATTTAAAAATAGTAGACCCTATACTTTCTGTTCAAAATTTTAGAGTTTAAAATTAAAAACAGAAACCCACTAAACCTTATTTAATCAAGGAAAATTAGTTTTTCTTCTGTGCTGAACTTAAGAAAAATGGTAGATGATCAAACCTCTTGTAGACACTGTTTAAAAATAGTAGGAACCCCAACATTAGAAATTATGATGTAGTTCTCATTTAAAGATGTTTTGTCCAAAACTTAGAGACAAGCAGAAAGACATTAGAAATTAATGAACAGTGATTAATATTATTTTTCCTAGTTTACTTATGTAACAGAGAACTTAGGAAAAATACAGAGACCATTAATTTGGACCAGTTTTAAATTAAAATGATTTGTTTAGCCTAAATAAGACTGAAAATCAATTATTAAAGAGGCAAAACTATAACCAAAATGCTTAACAAAAATCCAGTGGACTTATAACCACCAGAGCCCCACTACAAAAATACAGAGCACCTCAGTCCAACTCTTTAAGTAAGGGAAATAAATACAAAGTGATAATAAGGCATTTTCCAACTAAATCATGAACAACCCCAAATAATGTGATAATGGGCAACCAAAAATTAACTAAGTCCATGATGAGGTAAACTACCAGAGAAAAATGCAAACCCATGAAAAGGAAGCAAACTCTTACCAATTGCTAATGATTTAAGAGAAAGGCCATTTAATTCAAATAATGCATACCACCCCTTCCCTTAAGCAAAAAGATGCCAAACTTCAGAATGATTGCTCTTGCACAAAATAATAACCTAGAAAAATGAGAACTCTGTTGTTTGATGTTGTTCCAATATAGTGGTAGTAGAAAGCACCCATTTGGCTAGAAACTTGAGAAAAACCATAGAAAAATAATTAAAAGGTATTAATGACTAGAAATTTGTATCAAGTCATGTTATAACACCTAAAAGCCAGCAAAAATAAGTTTTGAAGAATTACCCACTGTTAAATAGTAGTTGTAATTCAAGGCACCCCTTCTGCCCTAGAGTTTAATAATTTTGTACAGAGAAAACTATTCACTTTCTGATCCCCAAATTTTGAGACAGAGAAACACACACCAGTAGCAAGCCACTGTAATTTTTACAGAATTTTTAGGATTTTATAAAAGCAACTTGTAGTTCAAACCTACTCCAAAACATTAAAGAGAATAAAAGAAAAGGAAAGAAGAAATAAACCCCACCTCAATAAGTCTAACTTGAGTACTTATCATTTATCCCTAAGACTTAAAAAAGAATTCAGTGGAACCCCAAAATTAAACCTACCACTTACCTTAGCTAAATTTGAACCAGTTTACCAAGTATACCACCCAAGGGTCTTGCATAAGTAAAAGTTAACCTTGTTTAACTCAAGAAAGATCATACACCTTTAAAGTTGTGATTTCTAAATGCACATATCATATCATGCATATATCTTACGCATTGCATTCATTAGATTGTAATCTTGCCGACGGAGAGTACGTGCTCATCCCCGAGCAAGGACCTGTCCAAGAGGAGGACAGGAGCAGGCTTCAGAGGCTGCTATCGAGGATCTCCCCGCAGCCCCAGCAATTGAAGGCAAGCCCCGATTTTATGCATAACCTATTAATTATGCTATTTTACTACACTTAATGCTTGTAGGATTGCAATGTGCACTTAAGTGTAGGAGTTGCTTGAAACCTCTAGTTGCATAAACTTAGGATTCCTTTTGAGATGAATACTAGTATGCTAGGTCGAGTAGCTGCTTGCTAATCAGGATCTCGGTAGAAGTCGAGTGATTTTTCTAGCACTCGCGCGAGGTCAGGAAATTGATTGTATTCATCTTAATAATGGGATATATGTTGGTCTACGGACTTGGATCCAGGGAGGATGCCTTGTCTATGAGACGGGAAAATGAATTAAGGATTAATGTGTGGATACCTGAGTCAAGCTTTTGAACGTACTAAACACATGCCGGGAAAAATGGTAACCGGTAAACCTAGTACCTGAGTGAAGCCGGGCGCGGACTTTATCCCTCATGCGACCTGAGACTGGGTCTCCCATGCTAGCTATGGTGGGTACAAGTGCGGTCACTGCACGGCGGCAGCCGGGGTCAGTGGAGCATTGTATGCCAAGGCGGTGAGGCCTGGACGCGAACGGGGAATCGATGGGGACGGTTGTCATGTGTGGGGTCGGAGTACCCTGACATGCCGTGTGTTTAGGTTTACCTTGCAAGGTTAAAACTCGATTCGAATCGTCTGCTTCTCGCAGCTAATGAGACTGCTTGATTCCTTGTACTGCATCGAGTAAGAAGTGAAATGAGGTTACATGAGATAACTTGTTGTTTGAATTAAATGATTGTTACCATGTATGCTTAGAAGGAGCAAATCTAGCTAAGTTAATGATGATAAAATTGGAAAAGCTAAAAATCGATTTTAGTAACAGCTAGTGCTTTTGGCAAACCAAACCCCTTAGCCAAACAGCTGCATAGTCTAGAGGTAGAGGAGTAGACTCCTCACACCAGGTAAGTCTAGCTGAGTATTAGTATACTCAGCCTTGCTTGTGGCACCATTTTTGCAGGTACCATGCAGGATTTGATTGATGGTGTGACTTGGCCTACCACCCTGCCACCGGGTTGGACGGTCGAGTGGGATGTTGCTCCGGCAGGAGAGGAGCATGAGGAGTAGTGGGCTAGGCCTTGCCCATTTCCTCATTACCGACGACATCGATTATCGCTGCACTTTACTTTATGAACTTTATTTGCTACTCAAGAACTCCGATTTATGTAATAATTCAGTACTTAATTTGAGGTTTCCTGTTTTATTGTATTTCTTCTGTGACTCACCTTCGAGTGAGATTGTGGAATTTGATCCTGGTTAAGTGGCTCTATCAGACTAGATCTGAAGGACTGACGGGTTATTCCGATTTAAGTGTGTCACGGCCCTTGAGGCGTGACTTAGGCACTTAAGTTGGAATAATTCGGGTGGTTCTGCCACAGCTGGTATCGGAGCAAATTCCACCACAGAGAAGGACAATAAACCATGAATACCAATTTTCAAAATCTAAAACTTGCTTAGAAACTGCTATAGATCGTCAGGACTAGACCGCTAGACCTAGGACGAAAGGCCTTAGGCATAGAGGGAGGGAGAAATAGGTGGCTAATTAATTAGGCCCCGTGGGCCAATACTTATATTTAAGGATGCCCTAAAAAGGCACCCTATTTTCTTTTTGAGAGGCAACGTTTCTTCCAGCATGCATGCATTATAAAACATAAAGAGGAATTAAAATTTGAGCTAACCCCTTTTTTCTTTAAAACCATCCGGGCTCTCTTTTTCTTTTTCCTTCCACCATAATCTTTATCTCTGATTCCCTTCCGCAGATGAATTCACCCACCCCCGCCAGTGGAGGAGACTCTCGTTTCAGTTCCGACTTCCTTTCTCGCGATGGCTTTCCTTCCATCTTGTGGGAAGTGCTTAACTCCGCCAGTTACCCTACGCCCCCTTTGTACACGATGCAGTTGTATGAGGAGCATCGGGTACCTCGTTGTCGGGTCTGGTTGACTTTGGAGGCTCATCCCCTTTAGCCGGGTTGGCGTTCTCTTGACTCTGAGACGATTGGACTCAGGACGGACGACATCGTTGAGGCAGCAGCCATGAAGACTCTGACGACTTTCTGTGGCTACCATCCCCTGGAGATGGTGATGCACCCTTTGGGACTCTTCCCTGCTGAGAGGAAGGATGATCCCATGTGGTGTAACCGCGTGAGCCATGTGAAGGATGTGTGGGCAATGTATCCTGACTTGGTTGGGAGGGTCACCGTTCAGTGCATGAGTGCGCTGTACCGCCTTCAGGCCCTTCAGAGCGATGCTATGACACTTCTTGCTAACACCGCTCAGACTGCCAAGCTCACTCTCGACAGTCGGGAAGATTTTGTGGTCGACCTATCCACAGAGTTGGTGGAGAAGGATCTGCAGGTGGAGAGGCTGAGCCAGCGTATCGCTACCTTGGAGCAGCAAGTGGAGATCCGAGACAACACTATTGATGTCTTGGAGAACCAGCTTCACGATGTGCAGAGGGAACTCGAGGAAGCAAATGACCACTTGGACATGCACCACCTGGAGATGGAGGCCAATGAAGCAGGAAGCGAGGGAGAAGAGGCTCCCGAGGAGTTAGGACCAGCCCCTGGTGCCAATGGGACTACCTCCGTGATGCCCCCTTCACCCGCATCCAGTGTCGCTTCCACCGCTCAGGGTTGAGCAGTCACTTCGACGCTCTTAGGCGGATAGAAACCTATGCGAGCTTAGTTGATGTCAGATCTTGGACTAGGCTTATGGGTACTTTCCCCTGATGGATGTAACCCTGTAAACTTTTGAAATCTGTGGGATCTTTGTCACCATGTTATCTTCATTTCGAACCTAATATTATGATTATGGCATTTTTTTTCCTTCCATATGAAATGATATCTTGTCGTTCGAAACTGTGTGTTGGGATAACAATGGCGACAATCTCTGTTTTCAGATGGCAGCTAGGCAGCGTCGCGGGCAGAACGAGCAAGTTCCCCCGCCACCTCCTCCAGCTCCCACAGTGCAGGAGCTAATGGCCCAGCAGAATGAGATTCTGCGACAGCTCTTGCAGCGCCAGCCCCACCCCCAGCAGCATGGTGGAGGCCAGCATCAGCGACCTCCGGCTATGGCAACTTACCAGGAGTTTCTGAGCACGCAGCCGCCTTTGTTCACCAAGGCAGAGGATCCGTTGGACGCCGACGTGTTGCTTCGCGTCGTCGAGTCCAAGTTTCCCCTCCTCACGGGAGACTGCCCTGATGCTACCAAGACTCGCTTCGCCGCGCAGCAGCTTCGCGGATCTGCTCGGACTTGGTGGGATCACTTCCGTGCTATGCTCCCCGCTGATCGTGAGGTATCTTGGGAGGAATTCAAGACTGCCTTCAGAGGACACCACATCCCCGCTGACATTCTTGATCAGAAGTTGAATGAATTTCTGGCCCTTAATCAAGGAACCCGCACGGTACTGCAGTATGCGCAAGCCTTCAACGACTTATGCCAGTATGCAGGGTACCATGCTGATTCTGATGAGAAGAAGAGGGATCGCTTCCGCAGGGGTCTCAATACCAAGCTGCGGGAACGACTCAACACTGTCCGGGCTGATAGCTTCAATGAGTTGGTCAACATGGCCATCTCCCAGGAGGATTGCATTGTTGCTCACCGGGCAGAGAAGAAGAGAAAGGCACCAATGGCAGCACCATCCGCTCAGGCTCAGAGGTTCCGGATTGTTTCTCACAATCAGAGCAGGGGTTTTCAGCAGCAGGCAGGCAGATGGGTGATCAGGCCACCTCAGCAGCAGCCGGCACCCAACCGCTACCCAGCTCCCGCCCCAAGGAACAATCAGCCTCCGCAGCAGCAGCAGTTCCGCCAGGGCAATGGGAACAAGTGTTTCACTTGTGGCAATGTGGGCCACTATGCCAAGAATTGTCCTAGGAACCAGCAGAGGCAGATGCCAGCACCAAATCAAGACAAGGGAAGAAAGCAGAAGGTGTAAGTCAGGCAAGGGAAGCTCAACTTCACTGCTCTAGAGGAAGTGCCAGAAGGAGCTCCTATCATGACCGGTACCTTTTCAGTTTATAATCAACCTGCTTTAATTCTGTTTGATTCTGGTGCATCTCATAGTTTCATTAGCCAAAAGTTCAGTGCTAAATGCAAACTGCCATTCTCTCACTCAAAGGGGTCATTCATGATAGTCACACCTGGGGGTAAAATTGCAACTAATCAATTAAACCAAAGTGTGCCTATTCAACTGGGAAGCCACATTATCAAAACCACTCTTCTTGTGTTGGGATTGGAAAATGTGGACATTATTCTAGGGGCAAATTGGATGACCTTGCACCAAGTTGTGCTTGATGTAGCCAGTCGTACCGTGGAAGTTAATTCTCCTTTCTGCGGGAACTTCACTTTGATTCTGCCTAGTCAGGGTTCTTCTCAGTCATGCGCTTTCTCTATGACGGAGTTACCCCTGAAGAAGATCCCAGTGGTCTGTGAGTATGCAGATGTCTTTCCTGATGAATTGCCGGGAATGCCTCCGGACCGGGATATTGAATTCGCCATCGAGTTGCAACCGGGAACGGCCCCAATTTCCAAGAGGCCCTACCGAATGCCACCCGCTGAGTTGGCAGAGTTGAAGAAGCAATTGCAAGAGTTGCTGGATAAGGGTTTCATTCGCCCAAGCACTTCGCCTTGGGGATGTCCAGCACTGTTTGTGAAGAAGAAGGATGAAAGCTTGAGGCTGTGTATAGATTACCACCCTCTTAATGCGGTAACTATCAAGAACAAGTATCCTTTGCCTCGTATTGATGTTCTCTTTGACCAGTTGGTCGGGGCCAAGGTGTTTTCCAAGATAGACCTTCGCTCTGGCTACCATCAGATCAAAATACGAGCAAGTGATATTCCGAAGACGGCATTCTCAACCAGATATGGGCTATATGAATTCTTGGTGATGTCATTTGGGCTGACAAATGCACCAGCATATTTCATGTATCTGATGAATTCTGTTTTTATGCCTGAATTGGACAAGTTCGTGGTGGTTTTCATCGATGATATTCTGGTGTACTCAAAGAACGAAGAAGAACATGCCGGGCATTTGCATGTAGTGCTTCAACGTCTGCGAGAGCACCACCTTTATGCCAAGTTATCCAAGTGTGATTTTTGGCTAAAGGAAATCAAATTCTTGGGTCACACTATCTCTCAAGCTGGAATAGCTGTTGATCCTGATAAAGTGCAAGAGGTGATGAACTGGAAGCCACCAACCACTGTTCGTCAGATTCGGAGTTTTCTGGGATTAGCTGGTTATTACCGAAGATTTATTCCGGACTTCTCTCGAATTGCGAAGCCTATTACTGAGTTGCTGAAGAAAGAAGTCAAATTTGTGTGGAGTCAGAAGTGAGAGGATGCCTTCCATGCATTAAGGCAGCATCTGACCACAGCACCAGTATTGGCGCAACCCGACAGTAGAAAACCTTTTGTTGTATATTGTGATGCCTCTGGCACTGGGCTAGGTTGTGTCTTGATGCAAGACAACCGAGTCATTGCTTATGCCTCAAGAGCACTCAGGCCTCATGAGCAAAATTATCCCACTCATGACCTTGAGTTAGCAGCAGTGGTTCATGCATTGAAGATGTGGAGGCACTATCTAATGGGAACCCACTGCAACATCTTCACTGATCATAAGAGCCTTGAATACATTTTTACTCAGGCTGATCTTAACATGAGGCAGAGAAGATGGCTAGAGCTGATCAAGGATTATGACCTGGAGGTACATTATCACCCAGGGAAAGCTAATGTGGTAGCTGATGCCTTGAGTCGGAAGTTGCAGTGCAACTGCGTTCTGATGGATTCTCGCATTAACACCTTGTGTGATGAGTTGAGCAAGATGCAAATTGAAGTGATTCCTTCTGGTTCTTTGTCTCACATTTCTGTTGAGCCAGCTTTGCAAGACCAGATTATCATGGCCCAGCTCAGTGACAAGGGAGTGCAGATTATCAAGAAGAATCTCCATCAGAAGGTTGAGAAGTATAATTGTTTCCGCCAGGATGAGAAGGGTGTGTTATGGTTCAAAAGCAGATTGGTAATTCCTAAAGACCAGGATCTCAAGAGGAAAATTTTGGATGAAGCTCATCTCTCCAAATTCTCTATGCATCCGGGAAGCACCAAGATGTACCATGATTTGAAGCCTTTGTACTGGTGGACCAGAATGAAGAGGGAGATAGCCCAGTATGTATCAGAGTGTGACACCTGTTAGAGGATAAAGGCAAGCCACTTGAAGTCAGCTGGAGCTTTGCAACCACTATCCGTACCTTCGTGGAAGTGGGACGACATCAGCATGGATTTCATTGTGGGTCTGCCCAACACCTCTCGTCATCATGATTCAATTTGGGTTATTGTGGACCGATTGACGAAAGTGGCGCATTTTCTTCCTGTGCACACCACTGATAAGGCTCAGAGATATGCAAAATTGTATATTGACCGGATCGTGTGTTTGCACGGATTACCTCGGACCATTGTTTCTGACCGAGGAGCCCAATTTGTTGCCAGATTTTGGGAACAATTGCAGGAGTCTTTGGGAACCAAGCTAATCAGGAGTTCAGCTTACCACCCACAGACTGATGGTCAGACGGAAAGGGTAAACCAAATCCTGGAAGATATGCTGAGAGCGTGTGCGATCGATTGTGGCAAGAACTGGGATAAGCACCTCTCCTTGGCAGAGTTCGCTTATAACAATAGTTATCAATCCAGCCTAAAGATGGCACCTTTTGAAGCTCTCTATGGAAGAAGGTGCAGGACACCACTCAATTGGTCTCAACCTGGTGAAAGAGAAGTTTTTGGACCTGATTTAGTGACTGAAGCCGAAAGGAAGGTCAAGCTAATCAGGAAAAATCTAGAAGCTGCTCAGGCCAGGCAGAAGAGCTATCATGATAAAAGAAGGAAACCTCTCCAGTTCGAGGTGGGAAGTTTTGTATACCTCAAGGTATCACCCACCAAAGGAGTGCAGAGATTTGGGATCAAAGGCAAGCTAGCCCCTCGTTACATTGGACTTTATGAGATCATAGAAGCATGTGGACCCGTGGCATACAAGCTGAAGTTACCTTCAAAGATGTCTGCCATTCACAGTGTTTTTCATGTATCTCAGCTGAAGAAGTGTGTTCGATTGCCGACTGAGATCATAGCAGAGCCAGAATTGGAGATAGAGCCAGATCTATCGTACCAAGAGTACCCCTCCAAGATTCTGGATTGCAAAGAAAGATCAACTCGGGCTAAATCGATCAAGATGTACAAGGTCCAGTGGAGTAATCACCCCGAGGAGGAAGCTACTTGGGAAACCGAGGAATTCCTGAGATCCAACTTCCCCGATTGCCTACCTAAGGAAGCTGGTACGTAATCACCCCCAAACCCCTCCTCCTGCCTTTCGAATCTAATCTTCAAAAATATGATCTTAATTCAGAATGAAGTAACTATAAAGTAAAATTTAAAAGGACTTCCTTCTGAAGTTACAAAGAGAATGACATTCGAAGAGCAGTTTTGCCCTAATAATGGCAATCATCACCCTTTTTCCTATCAGTCTCACCCTTCGCTTCGCCCTGGGAGGACTCTGGCCCGAATCTCGGGACGAGACTCCTTTAAGGGGGGAAGGCTGTGACACCCCAGTGTCACCTAGGGTTTCTCTCAAATGCCAAACCTAGAACCATTATTTTATGTGAACCAAAGTAAGCATGAGCAACAAAACAATTTAAGTGAGAAAGAATTCACCAAGTACATACTTAAAAGTGTCATGATCAAAACAATTGAGTCCTTTAAAAGATAAGATTGTGCAACCCTAATTTAAAAACCCTAAATGAGCCCATGAGCAAAATTCAAGAAAGTAAGAAAAGGGGAGTGAAAAGTTTAAAATTTTGAGTTGAGCCAATTATATAAGTTAAAGTATGTTTATTAAGCAACAAGAAAGATTGAGAAGGCTTAGCCAAAATAATTCAAATAAATCCCCAAATCAGCCCTTGATCTATGAACCCTTTTTCTGAATTTCAGACCTCTTTCCAAAGATCATCTGCGTTCTCTGCTTTTCGAAACTCAAAGCCAGAAGATCCAAATATCAAAGTCGTGCCAAATTACCTTGAACACCTTCTGAGAAAGTTTGAACTCAAACCAAATTCATTTGACACGATTTTGGCGCAGCTTAACCTCAGGACCAGACATTCTGACACTGGCACCTTGGTGACGCTACAACTCCCTGTCCCTAGCCTAAAACCGCACGTCGTCCATACACAAAAGACAAAGCTTGGTCTGGTGAACAAATCCTTCACAGCGATCTTGCCCAAATTCGCGAAGATTTGCTCCCAATCGGCGCTTGAACAGGGGCAGAGGCAACGGGAACACGTGTTCGACCGTGGCTGACACCCCCGGTTCACGCCCGTTCGCGCACCGCGCCTTCCCAGTGCACGCCCGCGCGCACTCGCCAGTCCACGACCGCCCGTGTACCGCGCCGTGCCTATAAAGCCTCCCCAGGCGCACCTCACTTCGCCCCGTACTCACCCTCACCGGCCAGCCACTTTCCCTTAGCTCCGGCGAGCTCAATTCCGCCCGCCATTGCCGCCAGAGCTTCGGCCACCGTGGCCAGCCCACTCCAGCCATCCCCTGGGAAAGCCAGTGCTTCGGCTAGCTCCGCCAGTAGCCCGTGAAGCTTGCCAAACCCTCGGACCCGGCCGGACTTCACCGGAGGCCCGAGATTGACTTCACCGGACTTCGGTCTTCCGCCGCCGCGCGTGGACCGAGCTATCCAGTGAGTCTCCGCCCAATTCCTTGCGCTCATGTCTTCTCTGGCACCCCGTGGTCCTCCCTGACCCATTTGATTGAACTATCTCGCCGTGACCAGGCCGGTCTCCTCGCCGCCGACGAGCATCCCCGCCTGCGCGCGTGGACCGACCGACTCCGGCCATCTCCGACGGCGTTCCGCACACCGTTGTGATCCCCAAGACCTCCCCTTCATCCTCGACCGCTTCACCGGAGCCATCTCGCCGCCGGTAAGCCCCTCCGCCCTTTCTTCCGCCGCGGTTACTGTTTGAGGTAGAAGAAGGACCTCGGGTTAGGATCTGTAGAACCCGAGGGGTTTTCTGTAATGTCAGAGACTCATGTGAATAGTAGCTTAAGGACTGATTCGCAAAGAAAACTTAGAAAACACGCCAGGGACCCCAGTGCAAAGTGGATTTCCATTTAATCAATTCTGTTATTCTTTTTAAATAACCAGAGAACTTGTAAAATTCATAACTTGATGAATTCCTAATCAAAAGATGTCAAACCAATTTTGCTAGCTCCTGTATATTATAATCTATCATTTAAAAATAGTAGACCCTATACTTTCTGTTCAAAATTTTAGAGTTTAAAATTAAAAACAGAAACCCACTAAACCTTATTTAATCAAGGAAAATTAGTTTTTCTTCTGTGCTGAACTTAAGAAAAATGGTAGATGATCAAACCTCTTGTAGACACTGTTTAAAAATAGTAGGAACCCCAACATTAGAAATTATGATGTAGTTCTCATTTAAAGATGTTTTGTCCAAAACTTAGAGACAAGCAGAAAGACATTAGAAATTAATGAACAGTGATTAATATTATTTTTCCTAGTTTACTTATGTAACAGAGAACTTAGGAAAAATACAGAGACCATTAATTTGGACCAGTTTTAAATTAAAATGATTTGTTTAGCCTAAATAAGACTGAAAATCAATTATTAAAGAGGCAAAACTATAACCAAAATGCTTAACAAAAATCCAGTGGACTTATAACCACCAGAGCCCCACTACAAAAATACAGAGCACCTCAGTCCAACTCTTTAAGTAAGGGAAATAAATACAAAGTGATAATAAGGCATTTTCCAACTAAATCATGAACAACCCCAAATAATGTGATAATGGGCAACCAAAAATTAACTAAGTCCATGATGAGGTAAACTACCAGAGAAAAATGCAAACCCATGAAAAGGAAGCAAACTCTTACCAATTGCTAATGATTTAAGAGAAAGGCCATTTAATTCAAATAATGCATACCACCCCTTCCCTTAAGCAAAAAGATGCCAAACTTCAGAATGATTGCTCTTGCACAAAATAATAACCTAGAAAAATGAGAACTCTGTTGTTTGATGTTGTTCCAATATAGTGGTAGTAGAAAGCACCCATTTGGCTAGAAACTTGAGAAAAACCATAGAAAAATAATTAAAAGGTATTAATGACTAGAAATTTGTATCAAGTCATGTTATAACACCTAAAAGCCAGCAAAAATAAGTTTTGAAGAATTACCCACTGTTAAATAGTAGTTGTAATTCAAGGCACCCCTTCTGCCCTAGAGTTTAATAATTTTGTACAGAGAAAACTATTCACTTTCTGATCCCCAAATTTTGAGACAGAGAAACACACACCAGTAGCAAGCCACTGTAATTTTTACAGAATTTTTAGGATTTTATAAAAGCAACTTGTAGTTCAAACCTACTCCAAAACATTAAAGAGAATAAAAGAAAAGGAAAGAAGAAATAAACCCCACCTCAATAAGTCTAACTTGAGTACTTATCATTTATCCCTAAGACTTAAAAAAGAATTCAGTGGAACCCCAAAATTAAACCTACCACTTACCTTAGCTAAATTTGAACCAGTTTACCAAGTATACCACCCAAGGGTCTTGCATAAGTAAAAGTTAACCTTGTTTAACTCAAGAAAGATCATACACCTTTAAAGTTGTGATTTCTAAATGCACATATCATATCATGCATATATCTTACGCATTGCATTCATTAGATTGTAATCTTGCCGACGGAGAGTACGTGCTCATCCCCGAGCAAGGACCTGTCCAAGAGGAGGACCAGGAGCAGGCTTCAGAGGCTGCTATCGAGGATCTCCCCGCAGCCCCAGCAATTGAAGGCAAGCCCCGGTTTTATGCATAACCTATTAATTATGCTATTTTACTACACTTAATGCTTGTAGGATTGCAATGTGCACTTAAGTGTAGGAGTTGCTTGAAACCTCTAGTTGCATAAACTTAGGATTCCTTTTGAGATGAATACTAGTATGCTAGGTCGAGTAGCTGCTTGCTAATCAGGATCTCGGTAGAAGTCGAGTGATTTTTCTAGCACTCGCGCGAGGTCAGGAAATTGATTGTATTCATCTTAATAATGGGATATATGTTGGTCTACGGACTTGGATCCAGGGAGGATGCCTTGTCTATGAGACGGGAAAATGAATTAAGGATTAATGTGTGGATACCTGAGTCAAGCTTTTGAACGTACTAAACACATGCCGGGAAAAATGGTAACCGGTAAACCTAGTACCTGAGTGAAGCCGGGCGCGAACTTTATCCCTCATGCGACCTGAGACTGGGTCTCCCATGCTAGCTATGGTGGGTACAAGTGCGGTCACTGCACGGCGGCAGCCGGGGTCAGTGGAGCATTTTATGCCAAGGCGGTGAGGCCTGGACGCGAACGGGGAATCGATGGGGACGGTTGTCATGTGTGGGGTCGGAGTACCCTGACATGCCGTGTGTTTAGGTTTACCTTGCAAGGTTAAAACTCGATTCGAATCGTCTGCTTCTCGCAGCTAATGAGACTGCTTGATTCCTTGTACTGCATCGAGTAAGAAGTGAAATGAGGTTACATGAGATAACTTGTTGTTTGAATTAAATGATTGTTACCATGTATGCTGTCACACCCGGTTTTAGAAGGCAAACCGAATGCGAACCATGTACGTGCCAGGATCAGTTATTCACGTACACAGCAGTTACATAACATGGACATCATCACACAGTGCTCAAATAGTATTAAAAGGGGAAATAATAGTCGATTACATCATACGTCTGAGACGTCCATATAGTTCTTACAATAAATCAAAGTGCGGAAAAGAAACGTAGATAACGCGGCCTTCACAGGCAGCCGACTGGGGGTTGCCGCTAACCCACGCCTAGAACTCGTCGTAGTCTTGGAACTCCTGGAAGTCTCCTTCCACAGCTTCATCTTCTCCTGAGCAGTGGTTGCAATGCTGACAACCTGGGGGGGGGATTGGTGTGTAGAGCAAGGGTGAGTACACATCAACATACTCAGCAAGTATCCCGTTTGGCTGAAGTGGACTAGCTTTATGTGGGGATAAGTCAAGCAGTTGTTTTTAGTTGGTCAGGTTATTACTTACTAGTAGAGAGCCAGGTTTTAACATTAACCCAAGTTATTAGCCCAATGTATCCTTTCCAAACGGAAAGAATACCACTTACCAATACCATAATCATAACCAGAACCATCAATCTCATTGCCACCTGTACCAAAATATCACTGATCAAGTATCACTAATCTCTGGAGCTCCCTTGGCCGCTCATAACCGTGAGCACGGCTGATATATCAGTTTCATAACACTCTGCAGAGGTTGCGCACTTTACCCACAAGCCGTGATTCCCTTTCTAGCCCGGGCTTGCAAGACCCTTATTCACTCCCAAGGTGAATGGCTAGGGATTCACTACGAAGCCTTTACAAAGATTCCCCGAGGCTGTAGCCGCCCGTTAGGTTTCCTAAATGTACCACACTCCTCCCCAAGGGACAAATCAACCTTGGCAGAGCGAGCCGCATACACCGAGCCCCATTGACGGCACAACGGCTAAGCGAACTACACCCCGGTTCCTCTAATTATTCAGCTAAGGGCGTCCCATTCCACCCTCATGGTTGCACTGTTTTCCCGGGCGGTCATCCATTGAACAGGTCCTTACGGAGAGGCACTCGAGAAACCGCTCGAGTCCCCTTAAATGCCACAAGTATAATCATAAATAAGAAGGGAAAACAGCGTATCATAGATAATCACATCATGTTCATTGATTAGAGTTGAGCAATAGCATCAGACTAAGCAGTAATAATCCGACCCAAGTAGGTAAACAAGGATATGGATAACAAAAGCTAGTCAATCCTTAGGTATAAATGTGTAATGCGGGAGGTGAATTAAAGAATGAATAGGACAGAAATAGGTCAAAGGACACTTGCCTCCACCAACCGACTGCTGCTCAGGGGCTTCTCCTGCGAATTCCTCGGGCTCTTCGACCGGATCGTTCTCTATGCGAGCGCAAACATACATACATCCACATATTTAATACAACAGAACAGTACACCATACAAGGGAACAAGTGAAGCGAATATGCATCAAGTATGACATTCGATATCGCATTTGTTATGGTTAGAAAGAAACGGGAAGGGTCTCGCAGGGGGGGGTTAAATCTTATGCACTAATGATTAGTTACAATTGATTCTTAACAAAAGAATTCTGTTATATATATATACTAATGGGAACCTAATCATTTTTAGTTGATCAACATTGCACGGGATAAACAATTAACTACGTGAATCAACAGCATAACGGAATTTTAAATAAAACTTCCTATTTTCCATAGCATTCACAATGATCAGCCTACCTAAAACAAAGTAATTATGATCACAGAAAGTAAATAAAATAAAATAAAAAAAATAAAAAAAAACAGAGGGGGGGGGGGGGCGGTTGAACCGGCCCTGGGCTGGGCGGCCGAGCTGGGTGGGCGCGCGGGGGAGGGCGGCCGAGCTGGGCAGCCGGGGCGGCTGAGCCGGTCGGCCAGGGCGGCTGAACCGGCCCTGCGCAGGGGGCGCGGCCAAGGGCCAGGGGCGGCCGGGCGCGGCTGGGGGCTGGCCGGGGCGCGGCCAGCGGCTTGGCCAGGGGCGGCCGGGGCCGGCTATGGCGCGGCCGGGCGGGGCTAGGGGGCGGCCAGGGGGCGCGCCGGGGGCGGCCAGCGGCTGGGCCGGGGGGCGGCCAGCGGCTGGGGGCGCCAGGGCGGGGGAAGAAGAGGGGGGGGAGGGGAGAGGGAGAGAGGAGGGAGAGAGGGGGGAGGGGGGGCTCACCGGCGGGGGCGGCCGGCGGCAAGGGCGGCCAAGGGCGGCAGCGGCTTAGGGCAGGGGCGGGTAGGGGCGGCGCTAGGGAGAGAGAGAGGGAAAATGAGAGGGAGAGGGAGAGGGTTAGGGGAAAAAGGGGAGGATGGGGGGGGGGGGCGGCTGGGCCTCTTTAGGCCCAAGAGGGGGGGGGGGCGCAGGGGCTTGGGCCGGCCGGGGTCGGCCCACGGCGCGGGAGAGAGAGAAAAAGAGGAGAGAGAAAGAGAGAGAAAAAGAAAGAAGAGATTTTCTCCTCATTTTCGAAATCCGATCTTTCTAAATGAATGCATTTGCACTTTCAAAGCAATCAAAAGAAATGCAAGGTTCGGCATGGTGCATCAAACAACATAAAGTATTTTTTGAGTTTTTCTTACACGGGAAATCCAAACCGAATCCCGCTAAGACTTTGGAAAAGGTCAAGGTTTAGCGAGGGGAAAAAGAAAAGAAAAGGTAACGCCCGAATTTTGGCGAGTAAAGAAAAGAAAAAATTCAACTGCAAAATTCGGGGCGTTACAAACCTATCCCCCTTAAAAGAATCTCGCCCTCGAGATTCAGGGCTGGCTAGCAAAGAGCTCTGGGTACTTGGCCATCAAATCATCTTCACGCTCCCAGGTTGCTTCTTCCTCAGAGTGATGACTCCATCTGACTTTGCACATTCTGATGGTCTTCCTTCGGGTGACTCTATCTGCAACCTCAAGAATCTGAGCTGGCTTCTCAACATAGGTCAAGTCCTCCTGGACTTCCAGACCTTCCACTGGCAACTGCTCTTCTGGCACACGCAAGCACTTCTTCAACTGAGACACATGAAAGACATCATGCACAGCTGACAAATTCTCTGGCAGACTGAGCTGATAGGCCACTTCTCCACGCTTTGAGAGGATCTGGTACGGACCAATGTAGCGGGGTGCTAGCTTGCCTTTGATTCCGAACCTTCTGACTCCTCTGATCGGTGACACTTTCAAATAGACATAGTCTCCGACTTCAAAACTCAGCTCTCTTCTCCTTGTGTCTGCATAGCTTCGCTGCCTCGATTGCGCTATCTTCAGATTCTCTCGGACCATCTTGATGTTCTCTTCGGCTTCAAGCAAAATATCTGGCCCAAACACTTGCTTCTCTCCAGGCTGATCCCATTGCAACGGAGTTCTACAACTCCTTCCATAAAGCGCTTGAAATGGTGACATCTTCAAACTGGCCTGATAACTGTTGTTATAGGAAAACTCTGCATAAGGCAATCGCTTGTCCCATCCGGACTGATCTTGCAACGCACAGGCTCTCAACATGTCTTCAAGAATTTGATTGGTTCTTTCGGTCTGGCCATCCGTCTGCGGATGATAAGCTGAACTGAAATTCAGATGCGTGCCCAAGGCTTCATGCAACTGCTGCCAAAAATGAGAGGTGAACTGCGTTCCTCTGTCTGACACTATCTTCTTTGGCACACCATGAAGACAAACGATCCGAGACATATACAGTTCTGCCAATACTGCACTGCTGTAGGTGGTCTTGACAGGTATGAAGTGGGCTGACTTGGTCAAACGGTCCACTCCTACCCAAATGGAATCGTAGCCGGCTCGAGTGCGAGGCAATCCGACTATGAAATCCATACCGATTTCATCCCATTTCCACTGAGGGATCTGCAACGGTTGCAACAATCCAGCAGGTCTCTGGTGCTCTGCCTTAATTCTTCGACAACTATCGCACATAGCCACATGCTCTGCGATTTCTCTCTTCATTCCATACCACCAGAATTTCTTCTTCAGATCCTGATACATCTTCTCACTGCCAGGGTGAATCGAATAAGCTGTCTCATGAGCTTCCTTGAGAATCAACTCCCGAATAGACTGGACATTGGGAACACACAAGCGGTCTTTGAACCATATCACGCCTTCTGCATCTTCTCGAAAATCTTTGCCTCTGCCATCTAGAATCAGTCGCCGAATCTCACTGATCTTCTCATCATTCTTCTGCGCTTCTTTGATTTCGCGCTCTAAGGTAGGTTCCAATTCAACTGTGACTCCTCGCGAATTGTTCAGAAATCCGAGACTCAACCTGTCGAACTCCTTGGCCAACTCATAAGGCATCGGACGAGCGACCATCAGATTGACTTGACTCTTTCTGCTCAAAGCATCTGCCACTACGTTTGCTTTGCCTGGATGGTAATGGATCTCCAACTCATAGTCTTTGATCAGCTCTAACCATCTTCGTTGCCTCATGTTCAATTCTGACTGAGTGAATATGTATTTCAGACTCTTGTGATCTGTGTAAACATCGCATTTCTGTCCATACAGATAGTGCCTCCATGTCTTCAGTGCGTGAACCACTGCTGCCAACTCTAGGTCATGGATTGGGTAATTCTTCTCATGAACCTTCAGCTGTCGGGACGAGTAAGCCACAACTCTTCCCTCTTGCATCAACACGCATCCCAAACCTGTGTAACAAGCATCACAGTACACAGAGAAGGGCTTGTGCACATCAGGCAAGACTAGGACAGGCGCTGTTGTCAACTTCTCTTTCAGCGCTTCAAAGGCCTCTTGACATTTCTGGGTCCACTTGAACTCAACCTTGTTGCCTAGCAACGCTGTCATTGGTTTCGCAATCTTCGAAAACCCTTCAATGAATCGCCGATAATATCCGGCCATTCCAATGAAGCTCTTGATTCCTCGAGCATCCGTTGGCGCTTTCCAGTTCAGAATGTCTGCCACTTTCTTCGGATCCACAGCCAATCCTTCTTTGTTGATTATGTGACCCAAGAACAGGACTTCACTGATCCAGAACTCACACTTGCTCAACTTTGCATACAACTGGTGCTCTCGCAATCTCTGCAATACCATCCTCAAATGATCTGCATGCTCTTCTTCACTTCGAGAATAAATCAGAATGTCATCAATGAATACCACCACAAACTTATCGAGATAATCCATGAATACACTGTTCATCAAGTTCATAAAGAACGCTGGTGCATTGGTCAAACCAAAAGACATCACTGTGAACTCATACAAACCATACTTGGTAATGAATGCCGTCTTCGGAATGTCCGAAGGTCGGATCCTGAGCTGATGGTAACCTGACCTCAGATCAATCTTGGAGAACACACTGGCTCCTCTCAACTGGTCAAACAGATCTTCTATTCTGGGCAAGGGATACTTGTTCTTGATCGTGACTTCATTCAAAGCTCGATAATCGATACACATCCTTTTGGTGCCATCTTTCTTCTCCACAAACAAGACAGGGGCGGCCCAAGGCGAGGTGCTTGGCCGGATGTAACCTTTCTCTGACAGCTCGTCAATCTGCTTCTTAAGCTCAACCAACTCTGGTCCAGATATTCTGTAAGCTCTCTTGAAGATAGGGGCGGTTCCAGGAAGAAGCTCTATGGCAAACTCAACTTTCCGCTCTGGTGGCATACCCGGTAAGTCCTTTGGAAACACATCTGGGAATTCAGACACAACCTTGATACTCTCAATTGGGTCTGCTTCACTGCTATCGACAGCCATCTGATAACAACTTCCTTTCTTCGGCTCAGGCGGGACTAACTCGGTCACCACTTCCTCTCCTAGTGGGGACACCAACTTGATTGTCCTTTTATCACAACTGATAACTGCCTGATACTTATCTAGCCAATTCATCCCTAGGATGACATCTATTCCCTGAGTACCCATTACTATAAGGTTAGCGGGAAACGCTATCCCCCTTATTTCCACACTTACACCCAAACATATGCTATCAGCTCGAATTCTACCACCAGCTGAGTCAATTTGAATGGGGGTTGACATGGTAGTAATTGGAAGATTATGTGCTTTCACCCATGATGCAGTAATAAAAGAATGCGTTGCTCCAGTATCAAATAACACTTCTGCAATATGGGAATCGACTGGGAACATACCTACTGTCATGTCGGGGGTCTCCTGAACTGCTTCAGCCTCCAAGTGATTCAATCTTCCGTGATTATAGCGCTGCTGAGGGCGGTTGCCTGCTCCAGACTGAGACGCATTCTGCTTCGCTGGGGCATTGGGGCCTGACTGCTGCTGGGCTGCTTTCTTCGGACATTGCATCACCCAATGGCCTTGCTCTCCACAGTGGAAACATGCTCTGTTTCCAACCTGAGCTGGTGCTGCCTAACTGCTCTGCTGAGTTGCGGGGGAGGAAGACGAGGTGTCTGCTGATTCTGCCTCTGAAACTGACCTCCTCCTGACTGATTGCTCTGACGATTCTGGTACTGATGCTGAGGATACTGCCTTTGGAACTGCTGATACTGCTGACGCTGCTGATGCTGCTGAGGTGGACGCTGGTTCTGCCTGAACTGCTGAGGTTGATTGCCTGACAAACGAGGGCGGCTGCTGCTTCCAGGCTGGGGTCCACTGATCTTGCGCTTGCGATCCTCCATCTCCTTACGCTTCCTTTCTGTCATAATCGCTCTGTCAATCAAGTGCTGGAATGTCGGGAAGGTGTGATTCATCAGTTGGTACTGCAGAGGGTCAACCAAGCCTCTCAAAAAACGGTACTGTCGCTTGGCGTCGGTGTTGACATCTTCAGGAGCATAGCGAGACAACTGCAGAAACCTGTCCCGATACTCACTGACAGATGATGACCCTTGCTTAAGGGCCAGGAACTCCTCCTTCTTCACTGTCATCAGACCTGCAGGCACATGGTACTGACGAAAGCTACCTCTGAACTCTTCCCAGGTGATGGTGTCGGGGTTGGCATGGGTGGCGAGGTAAGACTCCCACCATGATTGGGCTGCTCCTCTCAACAGACGGGGACCATACAAGACTTTCTCCCTGTCATCACACTGAGCGGTATACAACTCCCGCTCCACAGTGCGCAGCCAATCTTCAGCATCCATGGGGTCAGAAGAGTGAGCGAACGTTGGTGGATGACCTCTCATGAATTCAGCACGCTTGTCTCTGGGCATCTGAGGCATCTGAGGCTGGGGTGGTGCTTGCTGCTGCTGCTGCTGAATGGCGGCCAGAGTCTGACCGATGGCCTGAACTGCTTGAGTTTGCATCAGAAACATCTGCTCGATCGACATCGGGGGCGGGGGCGGCAGCTGCTGCTGCTGGGGCGCCTCATCTTGCTGACCGGCTTGCTCCTGCTGAGCACGCCTTCCTCCTCTGCGCCTGTTCTCTGACATCTGCAGAACGCAACCACACATCAGAACTGATCTGGCAAATCTTGCAGCATAAGAGAAGAGTATAGAATTCTCCAACAGCACTGAACAGATGAGCATCTTCACTGATCTCCAACACAGACCACACAGCTTCTCAGATAAAGAGGAAAGTAGAATAAAGGGTTTCCCAACTATATAACTAACTCCATTAACATAATAGGTGTTGGGGGCCTTCGTCCTCCGAAGGTCCTCAAAAACATGATTTGACAATGTTTTCCAAGTGGATTATATGAACAGGTATTTTCGGATTCAGAATTATGGATATGGAGCACGACCAGGACGAAGCCTGAAGCAGACGAAGGTCGAGGGCAGCCGAAGCTGTGCGCAGGAAAGCTTCGGCGCGATGGCATAAGGGGGAACCGACTTAAAGATGAAAAGACTTCGGGGGCCTCGACAGATTTCCATAAACCGTTAACAAATGTAATGGACATGGATGTAATTTTACGTGGGCTGCGTCCCGCGTCTATAAATAGATGAACAGTACTCCCGTACTGTTCACGCTGACTTGGCATCGGCTTTTGCGTCACGTTTGTACTTTTACCTTCTCTCAGGGCCGAAGGTACATTTGTAATTTGAAATCATTTCTATTTCTCCATGTTGATAAAATAGAAATGATTTTATGTTGATATTTATATTTCACACTTTATATGAATCCTTCGGCATTATTTATTATATTTACGAAGGTATGTCTCTTGTGACCTTCGTCCTAAAGCATTATTTCCCGAAGGGGCGTAATGTTTCGAAGGACGAAGGACCTCAATGTTTAACATCTTCTATGTTGCCTTGTTCTTAACTCTTAGCATTTTAGAACAAGTCTCCAACATTGGCGCCCACCTCCGGTGAACTCACTTCCACTTCGAGTTTTTGTGAACACCTTCGGAAGCTATAGACCTTCGCTATGGCGCCGAAGAAAGCTTCAGCGACTGGGGCAGGAGCACTACAACAGCTGGACCACAACCAGGAGACCGTCTCTCTTCGGGAGGCCCGAAGCCAGAAGAGAAAAGCCGTCAGCCCGACGCTTGAGGAAGAAGAGCTAGACCAAGAAATCAGAGAGATGGAGATGCTACATCAACAAGTGCAGAGGAAGAAGGAGAAGATGGCCCGCCTAGCTGAGTTGCAAAGGCAAATAGACGAAGCCTCTGAGGAAGTTCGCCATCTCACTCACGATGAGCAGAACAGAAGGCCTCATCAGAAAGACCTTCATCAGGAGGGCTTCGTCAACGAAGATGACTGGTATGATAATTTCCATCAGGGAAATTTTGTTTTCGATGATGCTTCTCCTCTGTCTGCTGAGCTGCAGGCTACACCTTGGCCTCCATCCTATAAGCCACCCCAGCTTCCCATGTTTGACGGCCACTCCGACCCGAAGCAATTCTTGATGAGCTACGAAGCAACAGTGTCTTCGTACGGGGGCAATGCTGCAGTCATGGCGAAGTCTTTCGTTATGGCCGTCAGGAATGTTGCTCAGACTTGGTATTCCTCTCTTCGGCCAGGAACAATCACTTCATGGCAGAAGCTGAAGGATATGTTACTGACCTGCTTTCAAGGATTTCAAACGAAGCCGGTCACAGCTCAAGCCCTCTTCCAGTGTATTCAGGATCACGAAGAATACCTTCAGGCGTATGTCCGAAGGTTCTTACGATTGAGGGCGCAGGCACCAACGGTGCCCAATGAAATCGTTATCGAAGCCATGATCAAGGGGCTTCGTCCTGGACCTGCAGCTCAATACTTTGCTCGGAAGCCTCCTCAGACCCTGGAGAAATTGCTCCAAAAGATGGATGAGTACATTCGTGCTGACAATGACTTTCGCCAAAGAAGGGAGGAGGCCTTCAGATTTTCTGAAATGACCAGGGGCTTCGGAGGAAGATACTACCCGAGGCATGTCCGTTCCATCCACAACACTCAGAATGATGATAAGGGGAGTCAGCAAAACAAGCCGCAGTGCTCCTCACAGGCTTCGGGGCAACAACAAACCTCCTTCCGTTCACCAGCTCCAAGAGGCAGAGGCGCCAGGGGCTTCGGCGGAAGATTCGGAGATCAGCCAAGGAGACTGTTTTGCTTGTTCTGTGGAGAAGGCAAGGGCCATACCACTAGGACGTGCCATGTTACAATCCAGAAGCAAAAGGAAATAGCCGAAGCTGCATCTCAACAAGCTCAGCCGAAGCAGGTCATGCATACTGCTTCGTATCATCCGCCTTATATCCCACAATACATAGACAACCACCCTGCAGCTTCTGTAGCTTCGGCAAGTCAACCTCAAGCTTCCTGGCAGCAGCTTCCGCCTCCACCTCCATTGCAGCAAGGTCAACAGCCAGAAGGGAGTCAATGCGCTCCACATCAGAGGGACTTCAGAGAACAGTCCGAAGCTCGCACAGTCAACAGCACTGTGCCAGAGTCGAAGCACATTTATTGACATATCCTACCTTTGATAGCAGTCTTTTCTATTCAGTTTTATTTTCTGTGAAGCAAAAAACATTGATAGTTTTCATGTAATAATTTCGTTGTTTCCTACGAGGAAAATCTATTTGCTCCACAAGCCTAAGTTGCTGAAGTCTAAAACTTTTTCCGTTACCAAGGAGGACCTTCGGATCAAAAATCCTTCGGAGTAGCAGAAAGTCGTTCTAAGGAACGCAGAGTAAGTTTATGAAGTCACAAAAAGCCGTTCCAAAGGGAGCGCAGTGTAAGTTTTCTGCTCAGAAGTCGTTCCTAAAGGAATGCAGAGCCTGCAGCGAAAAGTCAACGCTGATACCGCCTAAGTAAAAGGCGAAGAAGCTCCTAAGGGAGGCTTACAGCGAAAAGTCAACGCTGAAACCGTCTAAGTAAAAGACGAAGAAGCTCCAAAGACGTTCCTAAGGGAATGCAGAGCTTACGAATATATTTTATGTGTATCTTCGGAACAAATGACACATGCATAACATAACATCATCACATCATTTTGCATAGCATAAGCATCATACATCATATTGCATTTGGCAAGAGAACGGGATACTCTCAACCTTCGAAAGGATGCTTTGAGAAAGTGACATCGAAATTGTATAGCTTCGGAATACAGTTTCGAAGAATATTTTTACGAAACGTGGGCGAATTTTATCAGATCAATATCAAAGTTGTATAGCTTCGGAATATAGCTTCGGAGAATGTTTTCACGAAGCATGGATATCATTCATCAGAGAAATTTTAACAAAGAATGTCTTCTTCACGAAGCATGAAAAGAAGGGAAGGTGTTTTTTCGCCGAAGGCTCAAAAATGGTATGTATTTAAAGTTTCATGCATCGTAAAGAATTCAATAATGAAAAGAGACTTGTATATTACATTCAAATGTACAAAGTGTTGCATAGATTATAATTTAAATGTTTTTTCCAAATAGCATCTAATCTTCTCTTAATACTGCTTCGGCGGCTTCATTCAGAAGTTGGTCAACAACCTTGTCCATGATAGTTTCGGCCATCTGTTTAATCTCTTCATCCCCTTTTGTGTGGAGGTCGGCAGTTGGTTCAACAGTTTCTGAGCGAAGAGAACACTTCTTCATTACTTTTACAAATCGCGAGCAAAGTTTAAAATGAAAATTACAACGCAACAAGAACGACTAATTGGTACCTAATTGTCTTTCAGGCTCCGTACTCCTTTCGGCAGCTTCTGCTACTTTTCTAGCATCATGAATGCCTTTTTCGCTTCTTTGGATGATCTCTTGCGCCATTCCTCGGCCGCCGTCATTCCAGATATCAGTAAAAAATTTGCCACCAACCACGCTTGCTTCGGCCGAGGGGTCCTTGATATCTTCGGAAGATAAGGTAGCTTCGGACTGAGCTAAAAATTTTATATGCCCGCAACCTTTCTTCTCTAAGACAGAAGCAATTCCTCTGGCGCCCGAAAAAGCGCATATGTCGCCACGACTGTTCAGAATCTCTTCGAAGGCCTCTGCTTCGTGGCTAATCCATTCCAGCGGATCTTCGGGATTGCCTCGAGAAAAATTCTCTTCGCTGGAAAAGGCGCCGACGCTAGCAAAGCTGGTTTTAATTTTATTCACGCATTCTATAGATTTAACATAGCATTTCCCCTGAGATGTGCGAAGCTCCTTAACTCTTGATTCCAATTTGCTGACCATAAAATCACTAAGTTCTCGTTTCGTTTCCTCAAGCGCGCGCTCCTCTTTAGCTCTAGCCAGCTGTTTCTGAAGATCTTTAATCTCGCGTTTTTGAGCTTCGGTTTGGGCCTTTGAAGCAGCTTCGTCTTTTTTCACTTTATCTACCAGTGTAAGCAGAATTTTATCTTTTTCCAAAGCTTCGTTTCTCAGTTTGATAACTTCGGAGCGTAAATTATTAAACGCAATTTCATAACTTTCATCTTCGGCGCTCTTTTGCGCTCTTAGCGCGTTGCTTAGGATCAGGCCCTATACGAAAAAGAATTCATATAAGAAAAAAGGAATGAGTTGCGTAAAAAAATAATAAGGGGGTTTTTTCAAGCGTTTAATTCCCGTACCTTCAGGCTGTTGTACGCGAGACTGTCTGCGAGATCTTCTTTCGTCATGGCGCTTAATCCAGATTCAAGCTTCGGGAAACCAATACTCCTGGCCATCTCTCGGCAGACAGATAGCTCTTTGTTGTCAGGCAGGCAGTATAAGAAATCATCTTCATTTGTCCCATTGAATATTACTGCCCCCTTTGGATATTTTAGCTCCTTTGCATAATGGTTAGCTTCATGAGTTTCTTCTTCAGATAGTTTTTTCCCCGAAGCATGTCGTATGATGTAATCACACATGCTGGCAGGCGCTTCGGGGATGGCAGTGTCAGTTTCTTCAACTAAAATTGGTTCTGGTATTTTTATTGCTTTGGCTTCCAAAGTTTGCTCCTTGAAGGGCTCTGAAGGCCCAGCTTCAGCTTCAGCTTGATGCGTCGGAGCTTCAGAAGAAGCTTCAGCAATTTCAACACTCTTTTTTGGAGTTGTGCTTGAAGACTTAATTGTCTCCAAGACATCTAGTACATTTACCATTCTCTTCCTTTTTGGGGTCACCATTGTACCCTTTTGGATTTTTGCTGCTTCAACATTTGCTACAGGACTCAAAATTTCTGATGCTTTTTCCTTAGTCGGATTTTTCGCTTCTTCCATTTTTTCTGTGGACGGCGCTTCGGCCATCTCTGCAATTTCTGGCAGCAAGGTTGGTTGTTCAGCTTCGGCGGCCGAAGAAGTTTCTCCGGTGAACTCAGGCACCGAAGCTGGTTCAATATAGCGTGGTCGGTGTGTGAGGACCTTCAACCTTTTTCCTTTCGGTTCTGGCTCGCTAGGAGCAGTTGCAGCTTCTTCTTTTTCAGAGGTTATGTTTTTCCTTTTTTGCCTTCGGATGGGATAACGATAATCAGGGTAGAAGAACCCGACTGCATCAAACACTCGGTTGAGTCTCTTCTTTTTTCGGCCTCCGAAGGCTGCTGATAGTGCAGTATTCTCAGCCTTCGAATATGCCCCAAGTAATTCATCACTTAATGTTTCAATGCTTTTCAGCCAGTCATCATCAGGTTCAACAAATTTATCTGCATATTTGAATGTGTACTTTAATCTGACTAGTCCGCCTTCGTCGGACTCTTTGATGGTTTCCTTCGGCATTTCCCACTTTTCTGCAAGTGGCCATACTCTGAAGGCAATGTGTTCTTGGACCAAGTCCCTTGTCCCAATAAACGAGCAGACTACCCCGAAGGCTCTTTGGCATTCTTCGGCGGCTTCGTCCATTTCGACCTTCGGCCTTCGAAGACCGAAGCGTTGCCAGATTGGGTGCATAATGATACTCTTCACATTCTCTTGAGCTGTTAGATCATTCTTTACATAAAACCATTCAGTCATCCAGGCTCCGGGCCACCTCTTCCGAAAGGTCGGCACAGGGCAGCTTGACCCGGAGCGGGCGCCGAAGCTGTAGCACCCAAAGTTGTTGTGGTATTGCTCCTTTCCCCAGGGCTTCGTCTCGTATAATAACTCATGAATGTTGCAGAAGCTTTTAGCGTTCGGTTCCAAACCTTGGCTCCTCGCAGCCCAGACAAACACTCCCATTCTTATAATGGCTTCGGGAGTGATTTGATGCGGATAGACTTGAAATGTCTTTAGTACCTCAACAACAAAGTTGCTCAGGGGGAATCGAAGCCCAGCCTTGAGGAAGCTTCGGAAAATCACAACTTCATCTTCTTCGGGGGTGGGAGAAGTTTTTTCCCCGGCATCAGCTCTCACAATAGATATGTCTCGGAAATATCGCCCCCTCATATTATCAATGTGACTCTGCTTGATGGTCGTTTTCCCAAAAACTGTGTGGCTTGGTCGCCACGGTCGATCTTCGGCCTCTTCCCCACCACTTTCCACATCATAGCTGTCGCTGTCATCAGTATCTTCGGACAAACCTTCGAGAATCTCCTTCGTGATTTTCTCTGTATTGGTCTCTGCCATCGCTATCAGGAACCCAAGATTCTTCTCCTCCTCGAGACTCAGCTTCGTATCAGCAGGGATCTTCAGCTTCGTCTCAGCAGGGATTTTCTTGCCTTCAGACATCTTCGGGAACGCTAAAAAATTGTTCCCGAGGCCGAAGCTTCGAAATCAAAAAGACCAGCAAATCTTAACGAACAAGAGCTAAAAATTTTAGTGGGCCGAAGCAAAAGGCAAGTGTGCGTACCAAATGAGTTCGCGATGTGATCTTATTTATACGCCTAGGGCGTTGAAAATTGAAAGGCCCCGCTTGTCAGTGAATGTTGCTATTCTAGCAAAGGGAAGGTGTTTTTTCGGACCTTCGGCTCAAGGCCTTCGTCCATATCGCAATCTGAATTTATTATTTACAAATTAATATTGCGAGGGGCTACTGTTGGGGGCCTTCGTCCTCCGAAGGTCCTCAAAAACATGATTTGACAATGTTTTCCAAGTGGATTATATGAACAGGTATTTTCGGATTCAGAATTATGGATATGGAGCACGACCAGGACGAAGCCTGAAGCAGACGAAGGTCGAGGGCAGCCGAAGCTGTGCGCAGGAAAGCTTCGGCGCGATGGCATAAGGGGGAACCGACTTAAAGATGAAAAGACTTCGGGGGCCTCGACAGATTTCCATAAACCGTTAACAAATGTAATGGACATGGATGTAATTTTACGTGGGCTGCGTCCCGCGTCTATAAATAGATGAACAGTACTCCCGTACTGTTCACGCTGACTTGGCATCGGCTTTTGCGTCACGTTTGTACTTTTACCTTCTCTCAGGGCCGAAGGTACATTTGTAATTTGAAATCATTTCTATTTCTCCATGTTGATAAAATAGAAATGATTTTATGTTGATATTTATATTTCACACTTTATATGAATCCTTCGGCATTATTTATTATATTTACGAAGGTATGTCTCTTGTGACCTTCGTCCTAAAGCATTATTTCCCGAAGGGGCGTAATGTTTCGAAGGACGAAGGACCTCAATGTTTAACATCTTCTATGTTGCCTTGTTCTTAACTCTTAGCATTTTAGAACAAGTCTCCAACAATAGGTAAACCAAAATGCAGGGGATACCCACACTCTGGTGACAATCATTACAAAGATCCAAACCGAACATAGTTCATCATGACAAACATAAATGCACAGTATATAACAAACTACCCTGTCTAACTAAGACTAACTAAGACCGAGACTAACGCTAAGACTGAAGCTTCTATGCATATATATTTCGTATTAATTACAAGATCCAACTCTAACGAGCTATGGTTCTAGATTTATCTTGGTCTTGCAGTCGGGATTGCCATAGGACTGGAGTCCACGCCGAGGTGAGCGGTACGGGTGCTGAGTCCCGACGGGGGCGGGGGAACCATCATCCAAGTGACGACGCTCCGCGCGCTCAGCCCGCATCAGGGCGATCTCAGCACGAGCCCTACTCAGCTCGTCTAGTGCATGGTCCAGCTCCGTGTTTAGCACGGCGGCTAGGTTGACTGTGCTGCTCAACCTAGGATTGTCCTCACCAGCAGGTGAAACAATCACGCCTCCTGTGCTGCCAGATGGACGGCGAGGGTAATACTTCAGGTCGAGGCCGTCAGCTACCCCACCGAGAACCGAGCAGTAGTGCGAAAGCGCACGCCGTGCAGCATCCTGCATGGCTGCCTCAGCTGAGTCCCGCTCAGAGATAGAATAGTGCTCTGAGCAAGCCTCCGCGCCCTGGAGACTGTTCTCCGGACGGCGCACCAAACAGGTCGCCTCCCAGCGGTCCGGGTAGACCCCGCGACTATGCTGGTAGACCACACAGCGATACTCGATGGACCAAGTACGCCGGTCAAGTGCCCGACGTAGCAGGGTGTCGAGCGCGTCGTGGAAGTGACACCCGCGAGCAGCGTCGCGAGTGATGGGTCGAGCAACCCATCCTTCCGGCTCATGGCTAGAGAGGTCGAGGTCGTGGCTCGAGCTGTCGTCACCATCTCCGTCGTCTGGATCTCCTCCAGCAGCTACTCCAGAAGCTGGGACGCCCGGTGGTGGTGCAGGGGGCGCCTCCAGGGGAAGCACAGGGGAGCAGCTCCTCACAGACTCTATCTCCTGTTGGAGCGAGAAAGAAGAGCCCTGCTGCTCCTGTCGTCGACGTTCCTGCTCCTCATGCAGGCGGTGGTGCAGTCTCTCCAAGTGGCTGGACTGTCCGGCCACGGGACGGCGAAGCGGACGCTCAGCAAGGCGGGAGGGTAAGAAGGGAATGACGGACTTTCGTGCAGTGTGTCTAAGTCGAGCCATCTACAAAAGATATCGCAAGCAAAAGGGTGAGAACAGAATTAATATGACCAGCAAATAATGAATCACAAATAAATGAAGGATCAGAATAATAATGAATCATAAATAAATGAAGGATCAGAATAAAACAAAATTTTCAGCAAGGTATAATATATAGTAGAACATAGATTTGGTCAGTAGGACCAACTTTTGAAGGGATACCAAAGTCAAGGCAGGGACAGAGGTCTATAGTCCTTAGAACGACCATTCTACTCTAGGTTAGCGGTCCTACAGTCAGCACGGCTTTGATACCACTTATGTCACACCCGGTTTTAGAAGGCAAACCGAATGCGAACCATGTACGTGCCAGGATCAGTTATTCACGTACACAGCAGTTACATAACATGGACATCATCACACAGTGCTCAAATAGTATTAAAAGGGGAAATAATAGTCGATTACATCATACGTCTGAGACGTCCATATAGTTCTTACAATAAATCAAAGTGCGGAAAAGAAACGTAGATAACGCGGCCTTCACAGGCAGCCGACTGGGGGTTGCCGCTAACCCACGCCTAGAACTCGTCGTAGTCTTGGAACTCCTGGAAGTCTCCTTCCACAGCTTCATCTTCTCCTGAGCAGTGGTTGCAATGCTGACAACCTGGGGGGGGGGATTGGTGTGTAGAGCAAGGGTGAGTACACATCAACATACTCAGCAAGTATCCCGTTTGGCTGAAGTGGACTAGCTTTATGTGGGGATAAGTCAAGCAGTTGTTTTTAGTTGGTCAGGTTATTACTTACTAGTAGAGAGCCAGGTTTTAACATTAACCCAAGTTATTAGCCCAATGTATCCTTTCCAAACGGAAAGAATACCACTTACCAATACCATAATCATAACCGGAACCATCAATCTCATTGCCACCTGTACCAAAATATCACTGATCAAGTATCACTAATCTCTGGAGCTCCCTTGGCCGCTCATAACCGTGAGCACGGCTGATATATCAGTTTCATAACACTCTGCAGAGGTTGCGCACTTTACCCACAAGCCGTGATTCCCTTTCTAGCCCGGGCTTGCAAGACCCTTATTCACTCCCAAGGTGAATGGCTAGGGATTCACTACGAAGCCTTTACAAAGATTCCCCGAGGCTGTAGCCGCCCGTTAGGTTTCCTAAATGTACCGCACTCCTCCCCAAGGGACAAATCAACCTTGGCAGAGCGAGCCGCATACACCGAGCCCCATTGACGGCACAACGGCTAAGCGAACTACACCCCGGTTCCTCTAATTATTCAGCTAAGGGCGTCCCATTCCACCCTCATGGTTGCACTGTTTTCCCGGGCGGTCATCCATTGAACAGGTCCTTACGGAGAGGCACTCGAGAAACCGCTCGAGTCCCCTTAAATGCCACAAGTATAATCATAGATAAGAAGGGAAAACAGCGTATCATAGATAATCACATCATGTTCATTGATTAGAGTTGAGCAATAGCATCAGACTAAGCAGTAATAATCCGACCCAAGTAGGTAAACAAGGACATGGATAACAAAAGCTAGTCAATCCTTAGGTATAAATGTGTAATGCGGGAGGTGAATTAAAGAATGAATAGGACAGAAATAGGTCAAAGGACACTTGCCTCCACCAACCGACTGCTGCTCAGGGGCTTCTCCTGCGAATTCCTCGGGCTCTTCGACCGGATCGTTCTCTATGCGAGCGCAAACATACATACATCCACATATTTAATACAATAGAACAGTACACCATACAAGGGAACAAGTGAAGCGAATATGCATCAAGTATGACATTCGATATCGCATTTGTTATGGTTAGAAAGAAACGGGAAGGGTCTCGCAGGGGGGGGTTAAATCTTATGCACTAATGATTAGTTACAATTGATTCTTAACAAAAGAATTCTGTTATATATATATACTAATGGGAACCTAATCATTTTTAGTTGATCAACATTGCACGGGATAAACAATTAACTACGTGAATCAACAGCATAACGGAATTTTAAATAAAACTTCCTATTTTCCATAGCATGAACAATGATCAGCCTACCTAAAACAAAGTAATTATGATCACAGAAAGTAAATAAAATAAAATAAAAAAAATAAAAAAAAACAGAGGGGGGGGGGGGCGGTTGAACCGGCCCTAGGGCGGTTGAACCGGCCCTGGGCTGGGCGGCCGAGCTGGGCGGGCGCGCGGGGGAGGGCGGCCGAGCTGGGCAGCCGGGGCGGCTGAGCCGGTCGGCCAGGGCGGCTGAACCGGCCCTGCGCAGGGGGCGCGGCCAAGGGCCAGGGGCGGCCGGGCGCGGCTGGGGGCTGGCCGGGGCACGGCCAGCGGCTTGGCCAGGGGCGGCCGGGGCCGGCTATGGCGCGGCCGGGCGGGGCTAGGGGGCGGCCGGGGCTGGCCAGGGGGCGCGCCGGGGGCGGCCAGCGGCTGGGCCGGGGGGCGGCCAGCGGCTGGGGGCGCCAGGGCGGGGGAAGAAGAGGGGGGGGAGGGGAGAGGGAGAGAGGAGGGAGAGAGGGGGGAGGGGGGCTCACCTGCGGGGGCGGCCGGCGGCAGGGGCGGCCAAGGGCGGCGGCGGCTTAGGGCAGGGGCGGTGTTGGAGACTTGTTCTCAAATGCTTCGAGTTAAGAACAAGGCAACATAGAAGATGTTAAACATTAAGGTCCTTCGTCCTTCGAAACATTACGCCCCTTCGGGAAATAATGCTTTAGGACGAAGGTCACAAGAAACATACCTTCGTAAATATAATAAATAATGCCGAAGGATTCATATAAAGCGTGAAATATAAATATCAACATAGGATCATTTCTATTTTATTGACATGGAGAAATAGAAATGATTTCAAATTACAAATGTACCTTCGGTCCTGAGAGAAGGTAGAAGTACAAACGTGACGCAAAAGCCAATGCCCAGCCAGCGTGAACAGTACGGGAGTACTGTTCATCTATTTATAGACGCGGGACGCAGCCCACGTAAAATTACATCCATGTCCATTACATTTGTTAACGGTTTATGGAAATCTGTCGAGGCCCCCGAAGTCTTTTCATCTTTAAGTCGGTTCCCGCTTGTGCCATCGCGCCGAAGCTTCCCTGCGCACAGCTTCGGCTGCCCTCGACCTTCGTCTGGTTCAGGCTTCGTCCTGGTCGTGCTCCATATCCATAATTCTGAATCCGAAAATACCTGTTCATATAATCCACTTGGAAAACATTGTCAAATCATGTTTTTGAGGACCTTCGGAGGACGAAGGCCCCCAACAGTAGCCCCTCGCAATATTAATTTGTAAATAATAAATTCAGATTGCGATATGGACGAAGGCCTTGAGCCGAAGGTCCGAAAAAACACCTTCCCTTTGCTAGAATAGCAACATTCACTGACAAGCGGGGCCTTTCAATTTTCAACGCCCTAGGCGTATAAATAAGATCACATCGCGAACTCATTTGGTACGCACACTTGCCTTTTGCTTCGGCCCACTAAAATTTTTAGCTCTTGTTCGTTAAGATTTGCTGGTCTTTTTGATTTCGAAGCTTCGGCCTCGGGAACAATTTTTTAGCGCTCCCGAAGATGTCTGAAGGCAAGAAGATCCCTGCTGAGACGAAGCTGAAGATCCCTGCTGAGACGAAGCTGAGTCTCGAGGAGGAGAAGAATCTGGGGTTCCTGATAGCGATGGCAGAGACCAATACAGAGAAAATCACGAAGGAGATTCTCGAAGGTTTGTCCGAAGATACTGACGACAGCGACAGCTATGATGTGGAAAGTGGTGGGGAAGAGGCCGAAGATCAACCGTGGCGACCAAGCCACACAGTTTTTGGGAAAACGACCATCAAGCAGAGTCACATTGATAATATGAGGGGGCGATATTTCCGAGACATATCTATTGTGAGAGCTGATGCCGGGGAAAAAACTTCTCCCACCCCCGAAGAAGATGAAGTTGTGATTTTCCGAAGCTTCCTCAAGGCTGGGCTTCGATTCCCCCTGAGCAACTTTGTTGTTGAGGTACTAAAGACATTTCAAGTCTATCTGCATCAAATCACTCCCGAAGCCATCATAAGAATGGGAGTGTTTGTCTGGGCTGCGAGGAGCCAAGGTTTGGAACCGAACGCTAAAAGCTTCTGCAACATTCATGAGTTATTATACGAGACGAAGCCCTGGGGAAAGGAGCAATACCACAACAACTTTGGGTGCTACAGCTTCGGCGCCCGCTCCGGGTCAAGCTGCCCTGTGCCGACCTTTCGGAAGAGGTGGCCCGGAGCCTGGATGACTGAATGGTTTTATGTAAAGAATGATCTAACAGCTCAAGAGAATGTGAAGAGTATCATTATGCACCCAATCTGGCAACGCTTCGGTCTTCGAAGGCCGAAGGTCGAAATGGACGAAGCCGCCGAAGAATGCCAAAGAGCCTTCGGGGTAGTCTGCTCGTTTATTGGGACAAGGGACTTGGTCCAAGAACACATTGCCTTCAGGGTATGGCCACTTGCAGAAAAGTGGGAAATGCCGAAGGAAACCATCAAAGAGTCCGACGAAGGCGGACTAGTCAGATTAAAGTACACATTCAAATATGCAGATAAATTTGTTGAACCTGATGATGACTGGCTGAAAAGCATTGAAACATTAAGTGATGAATTACTTGGGGCATATTCGAAGGCTGAAAATACTGCACTATCAGCAGCCTTCGGAGGCCGAAAAAAGAAGAGACTCAACCGAGTGTTTGATGCAGTCGGGTTCTTCTACCCTGATTATCGTTATCCCATCCGAAGGCAAAAAAGGAAAAACATAACCTCTGAAAAAGAAGAAGCTGCAACTGCTCCTAGCGAGCCAGAACCGAAAGGAAAAAGGTTGAAGGTCCTCACACACCGACCACGCCATATTGAACCAGCTTCGGTGCCTGAGTTCACCGGAGAAACTTCTTCGGCCGCCGAAGCTGAACAGCCAACCTTGCTGCCAGAAATTGCAGAGATGGCCGAAGCGCCATCCACAGAAAAAATGGAAGAAACGAAAAATCCGACTAAGGAAAAAGCATCAGAAATTTTGAGTCCTGTAGCAAATGTCGAAGCAGCAAAAATCCAAAAGGGTACAATGGTGACCCCAAAAAGGAAGAGAATGGTAAATGTACTAGATGTCTTGGAGACAATTAAGTCTTCAAGCACAACTCCAAAAAAGAGTGTTGAAATTGCTGAAGCTTCTTCTGAAGCTCCAACGCAACAAGCTGAAGCTGAAGCTGGGCCTTCAGAGCCCTTCAAGGAGCAAACTTTGGAAGCCGAAGCAATAAAAATACCAGAACCAATTTTAGTTGAAGAAACTGACACTGCCATCCCCGAAGCGCCTGCCAGCATGTGTGATTACATCATACGACATGCTTCGGGGAAAAAACTATCTGAAGAAGAAACTCATGAAGCTAACCATTATGCAAAGGAGCTAAAATATCCAGAGGGGGCAGTAATATTCAATGGGACAAATGAAGATGATTTCTTATACTGCCTGCCTGACAACAAAGAGCTATCTGTCTGCCGAGAGATGGCCAGGAGTATTGGTTTCCCGAAGCTTGAATCTGGATTAAGCGCCATGACGAAAGAAGATCTCGCAGACAGTCTTGCATACAACAGCCTGAAGGTACGGGAATTAAACGCTTGAAAAAACCCCCTTATTATTTTTTACGCAACTCATTCCTTTTTTCTTATATGAATTCTTTTTCGTATAGGGCCTGATCCTAAGCAACGCGCTAAGAGCGCAAAAGAGCGCCGAAGATGAAAGTTATGAAATTGCGTTTAATAATTTACGCTCCGAAGTTATCAAACTGAGAAACGAAGCTTTGGAAAAAGATAAAATTCTGCTTACACTGGTAGATAAAGTGAAAAAAGACGAAGCTGCTTCAAAGGCCCAATCCGAAGCTCAAAAACGCGAGATTAAAGATCTTCAGAAACAGCTGGCTAGAGCTAAAGAGGAGCGCGCGCTTGAGGAAACGAAACGAGAACTTAGTGATTTTATGGTCAGCAAATTGGAATCAAGAGTTAAGGAGCTTCGCACATCTCAGGGGAAATGCTATGTTAAATCTATAGAATGCGTGAATAAAATTAAAACCAGCTTTGCTAGCGTCGGCGCCTTTTCCAGCGAAGAGAATTTCTCTCGAGGCAATCCCGAAGATCCGCTGGAATGGATTAGCCACGAAGCAGAGGCCTTCGAAGAGATTCTGAACAGTCGTGGCGACATATGCGCTTTTTCGGGCGCCAGAGGAATTGCTTCTGTCTTAGAGAAGAAAGGTTGCGGGCATATAAAATTTTTAGCTCAGTCCGAAGCTACCTTATCTTCCGAAGATATCAAGGACCCCTCGGCCGAAGCAAGCGTGGTTGGTGGCAAATTTTTTACTGATATCTGGAACGACGGCGGCCGAGGAATGGCGCAAGAGATCATCCAAAGAAGCGAAAAAGGCATTCACGATGCTAGAAAAGTAGCAGAAGCTGCCGAAAGGAGTACGGAGCCCGAAAGACAATTAGGTACCAATTAGTCGCTCTTGTTGCGTTGTAATTTTCATTTTAAACTTTGCTCGCGATTTGTAAAAGTAATGAAGAAGTGTTCTCTTTGCTCAGAAACTGTTGAACCAACTGCCGACCCCCACACAAAAGGGGATGAAGAAATTAAACAGATGGCCGAAACTATCATGGACAAGGTTGTTGACCAACTTCTGAATGAAGCCGCCGAAGCAGTATTAAGAGAAGATTAGATACTATTTGGAAAAAATATTTAAAGTGTAATCTATGCAACACTTTGTACATTTGAATGTAATATGCAAGTCTCTTTTCATTATTGAATTCTTTACGATGCATGAAACTTTAAATACATACCATTTTTGAGCCTTCGGCGAAAAAACACCTTCCCTTCTTTTCATGCTTCGTAAAGAAGACATTCTTCGTTAAAATTACTCTGATGAATGATATCCATGCTTCGTGAAAACATTCTCCGAAGCTATATTCCGAAGCTATACAACTTTGATATTGATCTGATAAAATTCGCCCACGTTTCGTAAAAATATTCTTCGAAACTGTATTCCGAAGCTATACAATTTCGATGTCACTTTCTCAAAGAATCTTTTCGAAGGTTGAGAGTATCCCCTTCTCTTGCCAAATGCAATATGATGTATGATGCTTATGCTATGCAAAATGATGTGATGATGTTATGTTATGCATGTGTCATTTGTTCCGAAGATACACATAAAATATATTCGTAAGCTCTGCATTCCCTTAGGAACGTCTTTGGAGCTTCTTCGTCTTTTACTTAGACGGTTTCAGCGTTGACTTTTCGCTGTAAGCCTCCCTTAGGAGCTTCTTCGCCTTTTACTTAGGCGGTATCAGCGTTGACTTTTCGCTGTAGGCTCTGCATTCCTTTAGGAACGACTTCTGAGCAGAAAACTTACACTGCGCTCCCTTTGGAACGGCTTTTTGTGACTTCATAAACTTACTCTGCGTTCCTTAGAACGACTTTCTGCTACTCCGAAGGATTTTTGATCCGAAGGTCCTCCTTGGTAACGGAAAAAGTTTTAGGCTTCAGCAACTTAGGCTTGTGGAGCAAATAGATTTTCCTCGTAGGAAACAACGAAATTATTACATGAAAACTATCAATGTTTTTTGCTTCACAGAAAATAAAACTGAATAGAAAAGACTGCTATTAAAGGTAGGATATGTCAATAAATGTGCTTCGACTCTGGCACAGTGCTGTTGACTGTGCGAGCTTCGGACTGTTCTCTGAAGTCCCTCTGATGTGGAGCGTATTGACTCCCTTCTGGCTGTTGACCTTGCTGCAATGGAGGTGGAGGCGGAAGCTGCTGCCAGGAAGCTTGAGGTTGACTTGCCGAAGCTACAGAAGCTGCAGGGTGGTTGTCTATGTATTGTGGGATATAAGGCGGATGATACGAAGCAGTATGCATGACCTGCTTCGGCTGAGCTTGTTGAGATGCAGCTTCGGCTATTTCCTTTTGCTTCTGGATTGTAACATGGCACGTCCTAGTGGTATGGCCCTTGCCTTCTCCACAGAACAAGCAAAACAGTCTCCTTGGCTGATCTCCGAATCTTCCGCCGAAGCCCCTGGCGCCTCTGCCTCTTGGAGCTGGTGGCCGGAAGGAGGTTTGTTGTTGCCCCGAAGCCTGTGAGGAGCACTGCGGCCTGTTTTGCTGACTCCCCTTATCATCATTCTGAGTGTTGTGGATGGAACGGACATGCCTCGGGTAGTATCTTCCTCCGAAGCCCCTGGTCATTTCAGAAAATCTGAAGGCCTCCTCCCTTCTTTGGCGAAAGTCATTGTCAGCACGAATGTACTCATCCATCTTTTGGAGCAATTTCTCCAGGGTCTGAGGAGGCTTCCGAGCAAAGTATTGAGCTGCAGGTCCAGGACGAAGCCCCTTGAGCATGGCTTCGATAACGATTTCATTGGGCACCGTTGGTGCCTGCGCCCTCAATCGTAAGAACCTTCGGACATACGCCTGAAGGTATTCTTCGTGATCCTGAATACACTGGAAGAGGGCTTGAGCTATGACCGGCTTCGTTTGAAATCCTTGAAAGCTGGTCAGTAACATATCCTTCAGCTTCTGCCATGAAGTGATTGTTCCTGGCCGAAGAGAGGAATACCAAGTCTGAGCAACATTCCTGACGGCCATAACGAAAGACTTCGCCATGACTGCAGCATTGCCCCCGTACGAAGACACTGTTGCTTCGTAGCTCATCAAGAATTGCTTCGGGTCGGAGTGGCCGTCAAACATGGGAAGCTGGGGTGGCTTATAGGATGGAGGCCAAGGTGTAGCCTGCAGCTCAGCAGACAGAGGAGAAGCATCATCGAAAACAAAATTTCCCTGATGGAAATTATCATACCAGTCATCTTCGTTGACGAAGCCCTCCTGATGAAGGTCTTTCTGATGAGGCCTTCTGTTCTGCTCATCGTGAGTGAGATGGCGAACTTCCTCAGAGGCTTCGTCTATTTGCCTTTGCAACTCAGCTAGGCGGGCCATCTTCTCCTTCTTCCTCTGCACTTGTTGATGTAGCATCTCCATCTCTCTGATTTCTTGGTCTAGCTCTTCTTCCTCAAGCGTCGGGCTGACGGCTTTTCTCTTCTGGCTTCGGGCCTCCCGAAGAGAGACGGTCTCCTGGTTGTGGTCCAGCGGTTGTAGTGCTCCTGCCCCAGTCGCTGAAGCTTTCTTCGGCGCCATAGCGAAGGTCTATAGCTTCCGAAGGTGTTCACAAAAACTCGAAGTGGAAGTGAGTTCACCGGAGGTGGGCGCCAATGTTGGAGACTTGTTCTCAAATGCTTCGAGTTAAGAACAAGGCAACATAGAAGATGTTAAACATTAAGGTCCTTCGTCCTTCGAAACATTACGCCCCTTCGGGAAATAATGCTTTAGGACGAAGGTCACAAGAAACATACCTTCGTAAATATAATAAATAATGCCGAAGGATTCATATAAAGCGTGAGATATAAATATCAACATAGGATCATTTCTATTTTATTGACATGGAGAAATAGAAATGATTTCAAATTACAAATGTACCTTCGGTCCTGAGAGAAGGTAGAAGTACAAACGTGACGCAAAAGCCAATGCCCAGCCAGCGTGAACAGTACGGGAGTACTGTTCATCTATTTATAGACGCGGGACGCAGCCCACGTAAAATTACATCCATGTCCATTACATTTGTTAACGGTTTATGGAAATCTGTCGAGGCCCCTGAAGTCTTTTCATCTTTAAGTCGGTTCCCGCTTGTGCCATCGCGCCGAAGCTTCCCTGCGCACAGCTTCGGCTGCCCTCGACCTTCGTCTGGTTCAGGCTTCGTCCTGGTCATGCTCCATATCCATAATTCTGAATCCGAAAATACCTGTTCATATAATCCACTTGGAAAACATTGTCAAATCATGTTTTTGAGGACCTTCGGAGGACGAAGGCCCCCAACAGGCGGGTAGGGGCGGCGCTAGGGAGAGAGAGAGGGAAAATGAGAGGGAGAGGGAGAGGGTTAGGGGAAAAAGGGGAGGATGTGGGGGGGGGCGGCTGGGCCTCTTTAGGCCCAAGAGGGGGGGGGGGGGCGCAGGGGCTTGGGCCGGCCGGGGTCGGCCCACGGCGCGGGAGAGAGAGAAAAAGAGGAGAGAGAAAGAGAGAGAAAAAGAAAGAAGAGATTTTCTCCTCATTTTCGAAATCCGATCTTTCTAAATGAATGCGTTTGCACTTTCAAAGCAATCAAAAGAAATGCAAGGTTCGGCATGGTGCATCAAACAACATAAAGTATTTTTTGAGTTTTTCTTACACGGGAAATCCAAACCGAATCCCGCTAAGACTTTGGAAAAGGTCAAGGTTTAGCGAGGGGAAAAAGAAAAGAAAAGGTAACGCCCGAATTTTGGCGAGTAAAGAAAAGAAAAAATTCAACTGCAAAATTTGGGGCGTTACATATGCTTAGAAGGAGCAAATCTAGCTAAGTTAATGATGATAAAATTGGAAAAGCTAAAAATTGATTTTAGTAACAGCTAGTGCTTTTGGCAAACCAAACCCCTCAGCCAAACAGCTGCATAGTCTAGAGGTAGAGGAGTAGACTCCTCAAACCGGGTAAGTCTAGCTGAGTATTAGTATACTCAGCCTTGCTTGTGGCACCATTTTTGCAGGTACCATGCAGGATTTGATTGATGGTGTGACTTGGCCTACCACCCTGCCACCGGGTTGGACGGTCGAGTGGGATGTTGCTCTGGCAGGAGAGGAGCATGAGGAGTAGTGGGCTAGGCCTTGCCCATTTCCTCATTACCGACGACATCGATTATCCGCTGCACTTTACTTTATGAACTTTATTTGCTACTCAAGAACTCCGATTTATGTAATAATTCAGTACTTAATTTGAGGTTTCCTGTTTTATTTTATTTCTTCTGTGACTCACCTTCGAGTGAGATTGTGGAATTTGATCCTGGTTAAGTGGCTCTATCAGACTAGATCTGAAGGACTGACGGGTTATTCCGATTTAAGTGTGTCACGGCCCTTGAAGCGTGACTTAGGCACTTAAGTTGGAATAATTCGGGTGGTTCTGCCACAGCAGCGACATAGTCACGTCGGGGGCTGATTGCACCGTCGTCTCAGGTACGAGGGCGACGTCCTGCGAGCTCTCCGCGAGCGCACTGGCGTCGTCCACTTGCTCGGGATTGGCGTGTCGCGGGGAGACGGCGCTCGCCTTCATCTCAAACACGAGGTCGACGCCCGACGCGCCCCCGTTGGAGCGCTGGGGACGTCGACTCGCTCGACAGCCGACGAGGCGCGGCCTCCCGCTTGGCCTTGGTTGCCCCGCCTCCTCCTCCGTTGTCGGGGGAGAGGACGGGGCGAGCTCGAATGTTGTTCTTCCACCACGCGGGGAAGACGTCGTCGATTCCGCCGCCGGCGGGCGGGCTGTCGGCCTCCATTGTCGTTGTCGCGCGGCGGTGGAAGGAGTATCATGTCGTAGCTGCCGTCGAAGGACATGAACTCAAGACTCCCGAAACGGAGCACCGTCCCGGGTTGGAGAGGTTGCTGGAGACTGCCCATCTGGAGCTTAACGGGAAGCTGTTCGTCAACACGCAGCAGGCCCCTACCTGGCGCGCCAACTGTCGGCGTTTTGAGACCGGGGGGTCCCTAAGCCGACGAGTGAATGTCGCCGCGTGCCCCAGCCCAGATGGGTCGACGCGAGGCCGAGCGCGAAGGGGGGAAGTGAGGTGGCCGGAGATGGGCGTGAGAGAGGTGGAAATCCCGCGGCCTTCGTGTTCGTCCCGCGCCCAGGTCGGGTGCGCTTGCAGTAGGGGGTTACAAGCGTCCACGTGGGAGAGGGAAGCGAGCGGCCCCAAGAGAGCGCCAGTCCCGTCCTCGTCCCCGTGCGGCCAACCTTCCCTAAGAGGGCCCTGGTCCTTCCTTTCATAGGCGTAAGGAGAGGATCCAGGTGTACAATGGGGGTGTAGCAGAGTGCTACGTGTCTAGCGGGGGAGAGCTAGCGCCCTAAGTACATGCCGATGTGGCAGCCGGAGAGATTTTGGCACCCAGCTGGTGTGATGTCGTGGCCGTCGGAGGAGCGACGGAGCCTGGCGGAGGGACAACTGTCGGAGCGGTTGAGTCCCTGCTGACGTCCTCCTGCTTCCGTAAGAGAGCTGAGAGCCGCCGTCGTCACAGAGCACGCGGGGCGCCATCATTGCCTATCTGGCGGAGCTGGCCAGATGGGACACCGGTCTTGTTCTCTGCGGCCCGAGTCAGCTCGGGGTAGGGTGATGATGGCGCTTCCTGTTGACGTGGCTGGCCTGCGCCCTAGGTTGGGCGACGTGGAGGCTCCTCCGAAGCCGAGGTCGAGTCTGTCTTCCATGGCCGAGGCCGAGTCCGAGCCCCTGGGTCGGGCGAGGCGGAGGTCGTTCGGCAGAGGCCAGGGCGGAGTCCGAGCCCTGGGGTCGGGCGAAGCGGAGTTCGTCGTCTTCTGGGGCTTAGCCCGAGTCCGAGCCCTGGGTCGGGCGGAGCGGAGTTCGCCGTCTTCCGGGACCTAGCCCGAGTCCGAGCCCTGGGTCGGGCGGAGCGGAGTTCGCCGTCTTCCGGGACCTAGCCCGAGTCCGAGCCCTGGGTCGGGCGGAGCGGAGTTCGCCGTCTTCCGGGACCTAGCCCGAGTCCGAGCCCTGGGTCGGGCGGAGCGGAGTTCGCCGTCTTCCGGGACCTAGCCCGAGTCTGAGCCCTGGGTCGGGCGGAGCGGAGTTCGCCGTCTTCCGGGACCTAGCCCGAGTCCGAGCCCTGGGTCGGGCGGAGCGGAGTTCGCCGTCTTCCGGGACCTAGCCCGAGTCCGAGCCCTGGGTCGGGCGGAGCGGAGTTTCCTATGGTGCCTTTGGCAGGGCCTAACTGCCTGTCAGTCTCACTCTGTCAAGTGGCACTGCGGTCGGAGTGGCGCAGGCGGCGCTGTCCTTCTGTCAGGCCGGTCAGTGGAGCGGTGAAGTGACGACGTTTACTTTGGCTCTACCGGGGGGCGCGCGTCAGGACAAAGGTGTCAGGTCACCTTTGCATTAAATGCTCCTGCGACTCGGTCGGTCGGTGCAGTGATTTAGTCAGGGTTGCTTCTCAGCGAAGGCAGGGCCTCGGGCGAGCCGGAAATATGTCTGCCGTTGGAGGGGGGCCTCGGGCGAGACAGAAATCCTCCGGGGTCGGCTGCCCTTGTCCGAGGCTAGGCTTGGGCGAGGCGTGATCGAGTCGCTCGAATGGACTGATCCCTAACTTAATCGCACCCATCAGGCCTTAGCAGCTTTATGCTGATGGGGGTTACCAGCTGAGAATTAGGAGTCTTGAGGGTACCCCTAATTATGGTCCCCGACACTTGTGTCAAGCGTTTGAATGTACTAAGCACATGCCGAGAAATATGGTAAATCAGTAAGCCTAGTACCTGATTGAACCTGCCAGCGGACATATCCCCTCACGCGACCTGAGACGTGGTCTCCCATTCCGGTTATGGTGGGTACAAGTGCGGTCACTGCACGACGGCAGTCGGGGTCAGTGAGGCATTGTACGCCAAGGCGGTGAGCCTTGATCGGCTGCCAGAGAATCGATGGGGACGGTTGATGTGTGTGGGGACAGAGTGCCTCGCCACGTCATGTGTTTAGGTTTACCTTGCAAGGATAAAAAATCGGTTCGAATCGTCTGCTTCTCGCAGCTAATGAGACTGCTTGATCCATTGTACTGCATTGAGTAAAAAGTAGAAATGTGATGAATGGGCAAAAGTTGTTGATTGCTAAATGTTTGATACCATGTATGATTAGATAGGTATGCAATTAGTCTTAAGAGAGTCACACTAGAACTTGACAAAGCTAAAACTTGATTTATGGACTCAGCTAGTGCTTTTTGGCAACCAAACCCCACAGCCAACCAACTGCATGTCTAGAGGTAGAGGAGTAGACTCCTCACACCGGGTAAGTCTAGCTGAGTATTAGTATACTCAGCCTTGCTTTTGGCGTAATTTTACAGGTTCTCTGGAGGACATGGTTGCTGGAGTAACTTGGCCGTCCATCTTGCCACCGGGTTGGACTGTCGAGTGGGACCCTGCCTCGGCTGAGGAGGAGCATGAGGAGTGATGGGACAGGCTTCCCCATCTCTCTGTTTATTTATCATTAGTTTTATTCCGCTACACTTCGAACAATGATGACTACTTTTGTTAAAACTCCGACGATGATGTAATAAGTTTAATACTCTTTAATGTATGGTTTTATGCTTTATTGTATTTGCTCTGTGACTCACCATCGAGTGAGACTGTGGTACTTGATCCTGTCAGTGGCCTCGTCGGACTAGATCCGAGGGATTGACGGGTTATTCCCATTTGAGTACAGAGTGTACTTTCGCACTTAAGTTGGAATAATTTGGGCAGTTCCGCCACACTTGAGTACAGAGTGTACTTTCGCAAGACTTACCCGACCAAAAGAAAAGACTCTCAAGCATATGTTGGCCTTTAGGAGTCAAGGTAAGGTTTAGCAAGAATCAATGACTTGGTTTGCTCAAAGCTTACTAAAGTTGGTCCTTATGGATTTATTTTACATGTCAGGTTAAGTGATTACGTGAATCTAGATTCTTTTCCTAATCTAGATCAATCACTTGGCCTACCCTAGCCATTTTTATCACAACCCTTGAATTCACTTGTCACTACAGTGTAGGGCAGTGACCAAGTCTTCATATCCAAGAAGTAACGGTGATCTGAATCAATTAATACCCAGCTGGGGATTTCAATCCACACGACATATGTAGCACTTAACCCTTACATGTGTCAACTCGCACCCAGGTTTCTCAAGACCAGAACGGGTTCCCGCTACCTGAGAGAATAGTTACTCCACCATCCAACCTCTTGCCACGGAGGGTACACGCTACTCTCACCATCTCCCACGCCCAGTGCGGGCGAGCTGTTCTAGTATTGGTCTGACCGAGGCAAAGCTTACCCATGACGAGGCATGTGGCCAATTAAAAGGTCCTCGATCATCAAGCCTACTTCTACTTGGTCCTTAAACTACTCAGACGGAGACACTACACCGAGACTTCCTTCTCGTGCAAGTCACCCGTCCGGTCTCGTCTTTATCATTTAACCCAAAGTTTGATACATGAAAGAGGTACTCTTTTCAGGTGTTGAACCCATCACGACCATGATGGATCCACCCTCATAAGTCTTTTCTTTGTAAAAATTCACATCCAGTGTGAAGCATCACCTTTTGTTTTAAAACAAAACATTTTGTTTTTCTAAAGCAAGGCTAAGCATCATAAAACTTGTTTGAATAAATCAGGTAACAAAGAATGGTATTCAATTTCTCAAGGAAGGAAATGCATCAATAGTTTGTCACACAATTCCTATCACCTAACGCAGCATTCAAAATTGGTAAAACTTTAAAATACAAGGAAGGTAAATGCACCGGGGTTTGCCTTGTGTTGTAGGAGTCTCTGCTTCCTCATCACAGATGTCAAAGTAAAAGTTATTTTCTGCTGGAGGATTCTCAGTCTGAGGGACAACCTCCTCTTCTACTATGGATTCTTCTTCGTGTTCTATACATGATAATACATGTATATGAATGCTTATGTTATGTCATGGTTATGCAATTGTATAACAAAAAGAGAATAAGTTGGGTCTTGAATACAACTTTCCTTCACGGTGCTTATCAGCCGTTGAGACTTGTTAGTTAAGTAATCTTCTAAGATTAACTTGCTAACCTTCTTAGGCTACAAGTGAAGGTAAGTTTACCAAGTTCAACTTTATTTACAAAGTTTACCTCTAATTTAGTTAGTGTTAAAATGGTTAATCTATGGAACTATCCACTGGTTTTCTAGTTAAATAGTGTCCAAACGAATTCAAACTTTACTCAAAGTCTATAACCCCACATTTTAAGTCTACCAAAAAAGTTTTATGATTTTTGGGATTACTAAACTATTTCCAAAATTCTAAAAGGCTTTACTCAAGCACCTTTAAATGCTACATAATTCAAAGTTTGGAATTATTTTTATTAAATACTACTTGATTTTAGGAGTCTAACAAAATTGGTCTCATGATTTTATCCATTTTCTACTATTTTTATGGATTTCCCAAGCTAGCAGTAAATAGAAAAGAATAAAAACATGAATAGTACTAGGCTGAATTTAGCCGAGCCGACCCAAACCAACGCGGAAACCGCGCGCGTCCGCGCCCGCGCTGGCGGATTTACACCGAGGTCCTTGGCCATTCAAATAATTGGAAAAGTGTCGAGGTCCTGTTTCTATGTCTCTCTAACGCTTTTCTATCTGCCCCCTGTTTCTTTCGTCTTCCTAAATCCCGTCCTCGAGCCCTGCCAGCGGCGCTGATGAAATTAACCCTGGCCACGGCGGCGGAAAACTTGAGCACCCCTTTGAACACCTACTAAACGTGACCCTGACCTAAACCAAACGATCTCAGGGCATGAATTTAGCTAGTAAGCACTACACAAACCTACTCATACCCACATTGGGGTTCCGAGTCTGCGACGCCCATTCCCGAGACAACAACCTCGTAGAGCTCAAACGAAGGGAACGAGGAGCACCAATAGGTCATGTAGTACACGATGCTTGCGTGAACCTGCTTAGGACCGACGAGAATTGGTTGGTCGACATAGGGGCAGTTCACGGAGTTAGTCCGCGACGCCGAGCTCGGTTCTGATCTAGATATAACAGTAATGCCCAAACGGTCACTTCGGTGAGCTTCACCAACAAACATGGACAATAGAACGCTAGACCAGAGACGTTGAACCATACCATGCTCGCTTGACCGCATGAGGTTGCTATGTCGGCGACATGGTCACCAGGCTCATGAAAGCACTAAGCAAGATGCTTGGGTAAACCTTGGGTGTAATTTGGGGAAAGTGAAGGTGGTAGCACTGCACAGATGTGAACCACAATGATCCACGATGATCTTGGTTGGGCTTGGAGATGATAATGATCCTTTCCACCCCCTCGGTTGCTCTTTATATGGATAGAAAAAACTCAAGCAGTGGATGGATTCAAGGGATGTAGAACAAAGGATACTCTTGAGGGGTTGGCAACTGCATGAGCGTGAGTGCGTGGCTCGATCCAGGGATCCACGCTCGACTCATGAACACAGCAAGGCAGTAGAAATGATGGAGCTCACCACGGTAGAGGACAGTCAGATAAGGCTCCCCTAGGTAGATATTCTTCAGTCCAACTTTGGATATTTCAGTGATGGCTAAAGTCCTGAACACTCCTGTTATTTACCCCATCTTTATCTCAACCTTTGCCGAAAGTGAGACACGACAAGGAGAAAAGATCTGTTGTAGATATTTTAGATCATTATGATCTGCATTGCTCGACTGAACCCTCCTTGTTCAGCCCCCTTTCTCCCTGCTTTTGCTAAAGACAAACCAATCTCTATTAACAAAACTTGTTCACCAAACAAGGATCTTCAAAGTTACTATAGGGTTCTTGGACCTAAACTACATAGATCCAAAGTTATGGCGCCCAAAAATCAGCTACATCACACTGGTGCCATTTCAATTTTCTGAATTTTGGCCTACAGTCACCATCTGCTTTTCCCTTCTGACAGAGGCAGTTTGAGCACCATTATTTCCTATATTTATGTGGTAGCAAGCCAGACCCTCCTAATAAAACTTGTTCATGAATACTGGCTCTCCAACTTTGCTTACACCAACATGGCTCCTAATCACATAGGATAGTCTCTATAAGACCTCAAAGTCGATCCAACAGACAGAAATTTAGAGTAAGTCACTCTGGTCGACATTCAGACTTCACTAGTCTGACAGCACAACTTTGAACATCATTTCCTCTAATTTTGCACAGGATCAAGCCCACCTGGCTTAAGAACATTTAATCACCATCTTATGGTCTTTAATCTATCTACACAACTCCCAGCCTTAAACCTTCTAGATTGATCAAAAAGAACTTCAGCCCAAGCATCCAACACTGAATTTCAGTGTTCAGGTCATTGTTCCTAGTTTGAAATTCAGGAATCTGTTAGCCTCACTTCGAATGTGTTTTGCACCAGGTTCCATATGGTTTTAGGACTAGGTCCCTTACATAAATTTGTACTACTATAGTAGCCCTGCAACTTGGTTATGGTTACCTATAGCAAACCACTCATGGATTAAAAGCTACAAGAGTTCAAACTTTGCTTAATGTCACTTTTTCTTAGAACTCCAATTCCTGAGCACTTGTGAACCTTTGCTATTTTCTCCAATTTGCTCCATGCTACATGGAAATATCCAAATATAAAAGTTGCTTAGTGTTTGTTACTCTACCACTTTAATATATACACTTTTGACAAAAAGTGCATAGAATTTGAAATCACCGTATAGGGCACTAATTAGGGTTTTGGCCTCTAGATTAGGGTTTTGAGTGTCCTAGAGGTGAACACTAAGCAGTGATCTTAAACATTTCTAGTCCTTGGGTACATTAAGCACTTAATCTCTCTAAGCTAATATTTCTTGAACATTTCTAGTCCTTGGAGAGAGGCACTCCAACCTAGGGTTAAGCATCTTCTTACTAGATCATATTATCACACAAGCATCACATCACATGTTTTGTTTTGAAATTTTAGCCTAGTGGATGCATCCTAGGTGTTCCATACACAATGTAATGCCAATGCATATGATGTCATGCCAAAGTTTTAGTTCTCGTAACACCAGAGGTGTTACAAATACTATGGCCCAACTAGGGTGAGTCATGTTGGGCACAGACACGTGGACCCAAACACTCAGGAGCAGTGTCACACCCGGTTTCATAAAGCAAACCAAATGTGAACCATGTACGTGCCAGAATCAGAAATTCACATACATAACGATTACATAAATGAACATCATTGCACAGTGCTCGAATAATAATATAAAAAGTCTTAATTTATTACATCACAATGTCAGAGACATCCCCATAGTCGTCAACTTAATGAGTAATCAAAATACTAAAGCGAAACACAGTAAAGATAAGTTCTTCACATGCAAATGACTGAGGGTTGCCACTAATCTAGTCTAGAACTCCTCGAAGTCCTGTGACTCCTGAAAGTCCTCCGCGTTGCCATCATCTTCTCCTGAGCAGTGGTTGCAATGTGGACAACCTGGCGTTTTGTGTTTAAGCAAGGGTGAGTACACATCAACATACTTAGCAAATGTCCCGTTTGGCCGAAGTTGACTAGCTATATGTGGGGTTAGGTTAAAAAAAATTGTTTTTAGTTCATTAGGTATTTATTATTAGTAGAAGCCAACTTTTATCATAGAACCCAAGTTGTTATATGATGATGACATCACTCCCATACAGACAATGCATGGACCGACAAGATGAGCACATGCACGACAGCTAAATCTCCAGGTTCATTCTAACCTAGTCAATTGTGTTTTAGAGCTTACACTTGGTGCCATGGATGTTTTGATGATTAGGAACCTTGGAGAGGACCAACAAGGACTTGGGAAAGGCCAAGATGTCATGTAGGAGAAGCTAGGACGTTCATGTGGCAGAACTGCCCGAATTATTCCAACTTAAGGGCCTAGGTCCCGCCTTAGAGGCTAGACCACACTTAAATAGGAATAACACGTCAGTCCCTCGGATCTAGTCCGACGAGGCCACTAACAGGATCAAGTACCACGTACTCACTCGATGGTGAGGCACAGAGCAAATACAATAAAGCATAAAACCATACATTGAGGAGTATTAAATTTATTACATCATCATCGGAGTTTAGCAAAAGTAGTCATCATTGTTCGGAATGCAGCGGAATAAAACTAGCGATAAGTAAACAGAGAGATGGGGAGGCCTGTCCCATCACTCCTCATGCTCCTCCTCTGCCGAGGTAGGGTACCACTCGACTATCCAACCCGGTGGCAAAGTGGACGGCCAAGTCACTCCAGCAACCATGTCCTCCAGGGAACCTAAAAAAAAATATGCCACAAGAAAGGCTGAGTATACTAATACTCAGCTAGACTTACCCGGTGTGAGGAGTCTACTCTACCTCTAGACATGCAGCTGTTTGGCTGAGGGGTTTGGTTTGCCAAAAGCACTAGCTGAGTCTAAAAATCAAGTTTTAGCTTTCTCAAGTTTTAGTGTGACTCTCTTAAGACTAAATGTGTACTGTTGGGGACTTGTTCTCAAATGCTATGAATTAAGAACAAGGCAACACAAAAATATTAGGTATAAATGCCCTTCGTCCGCTGAAGCATTATCTCCCCAAGGATTTAATGAGCTTCGGACGAAGGTCAATAGTAAAATATTACGAAGAATTCACCTTTGTAACCATACTCGTAAAACAACAAATAATGAGGAATGACATATAAAGTATTACATATATTCACATGTTTTATTATATGATCATATGAGTATCTGAACATAATGTTTGAATACAATTATACCTTCGTCTTGGTGGAAAGTAACAATTCAAGCGTAATGAGCCAGTGATTACAAGGTCCCGTGAACAGTGCTGGCGTACTGTTCACCTATTTATAGACACAGGATGCAACCTGCGTAAAATTACATTTAAACCCTTTACAATTGATTACAATAATGACACAAACATCATGGGTCTTTGAGTCAATCCATCTTTAAGTCAGTTCAGCCCTTCGTCTTAAGATTTATCATTGTGCCAAAGCTCTTTAAGTAATAGCTTCGGCGCTTGCTCCTGAGAGTGTCTGCCGAAGGTGTTCTCTTTCTTTAGGATCTTCGGCTACGAAGCACACCCCCGACAGTAGCCCCTTCGCGGTGCTAGATTGTTTTTCATAACGAGCTTGATCCGTGAAAAAATCTTTTATGCTTCGGGATGCCGAAGATCCGAAAAACACCTTCCCTGAGCTCGTTGGCGAGAAACGATTAAAATATTCCGTGCTCGAGGTGGCTCCATCTTGCAACAGTTACGCGCGCCCTGGCGATTCACCCTCTCGAGCCCTGTGGCCCACCGTTCAACGGGTGCGGGTGACTGTTTGTTCGGTGCGGGAGTCTTTGACAATTCACCTTCTCACCTGCGACACTATATAAACAGATGGGTAGGTGTGAAGTTACCACAGCATTCATTGCTATTGCACTGTTTTGCTGCCAAAATTTTAGTCATAGCCGAAGCTTATTCATCGTGCTTAGACGAAACCCCACTTTTGAATCTGCTTCGTCACAAAAGGAAGAGCTTCGAGAAAATCAGACAAGTCAACAACGAAAAATTTCAAGAAATACATAATTAAATGGCCAGAGTTCGCTCCATTGCTAGGGTTGATCGTGAGGGAGATGAGACCGAAGCTGTTGAGACCGTTCCGATTTCTGAAGCTATGAAGTGGTCTGGGCTGGCAATATCGGAGGATGTCCCTGTCGCCGGGGTAGAACAAGTTGATGTTGAGGAGACCGATTCTGAGGATGATTATAGCAGTGCTGTGCCGAGCAAACCCAGCCACCTTGATTTTGGGAAATCCACAATCTCCAAACGTGACCTACCTAAAATGTTGAAGTTGGGGTATTTCAATGAAGAGAATAAAAAGCTGGTTCGCTTTGGTGGAGAGGAAACTATTCCGAAGCTGGAAAAAGATGAAATAGTAGTTTTTAAGAGTTTCTTCAAAGCTGGATTGAGATTTCCCTTGAATAAGATGATTGCTGATGTGCTGAAGAAATTTGGGATCTACTTCCATCAGCTAACTCCTAACGCTATCATTAGGCTTAGCGTTTACATTTGGGCTCTTCGAAGCCAAGGGGTGGAACCGTTTGCCGAAGGTTTCTGCCGAGTACATGAACTGCATTACCAAACCAAGGCTAGGAAAGATGGGTTGCATGAAAACTTCGGTTGCTACAATTTTGCCTACCGGAAGACTACAAAATTTCCTGTGATCAGCTACCGAAGCAAGTGGCCAGTAGGCTGGAAGTCAGAATGGTTCTATGTCAAAGTTGACGATGATAAGGAGAAGTTGGTCCAGAGCCCACTAGAGCTGATCTTCGGAGAGACCCGACCCCTGTGCAACATGTTGCCATGGAGTCCAAGTCAGATTGCTCTAGCTGAATTTAGGATTATCGCAGAGCACATTGGTACTAGAGACTTAGTGCAGGAATTTTTGGCTTTCAAAATATTTCCAACTATGAAAGAGTGGGCCATGCCGAAGCTCGAAGGAAAAAAGAAGGAAGGAGAACTTATCCGGCTGCCCTACCATTACAAATTCAAGAGACATTTGAAAGTACCCTGCCAAGAATGGTTGGATACAATCGAAGTGATGTGTAACGAAATTCTTGGAAATTATTCTAAAAAGGAAGATCAATTGATGACAGCAGCCTTCGGCACCCGTCCGAAACGAAGGCTAAATCGAGTGATGGATGCTATAGGCTTTGAATATCCTGACTACAATCTACTGGACAAGGGTGCCGAAGGACAAAAACGAAAAAGAGTGGCTAGTGCTCTGAATAAGGACGACGAAGATCAATCAAAGAAGAAAAAACAAGAGTCTGAGGCAAAAACAGTTGCTTCGAAGAAAAGAAAAACCTTAACTTTGAAGCAAAAACCAACTGAAGAAGAAGAAAAGACTTCTGCGACATCCTCTGCTTCTGAAATAGAGGAAATCCTGAAGGTAATGACTGAAACTTTTCCTGTCAAACTAAGTCACTGGGGTTACATCTGATGAAGCTTTTTCAGAAGGAAAAGGAGCCCATAAAAACGGAAGCACCTAAGCCGAAGAGGCAAAGAATCGTTACTGTGACAGAAGTTATTGAAGCAACTCCACCAAGAGCTTCAGCTCCGAAGGTGCCAGCCATTGAAAGCGTGACAGCTACCAAAGCTGTACCTTCAGAGGCTCTCGCAGAAGAGGTTAGAGCTGAAGATGCCAAATCCAAAGATATTAATTTAGAGAGCGTAGCTGCTGACATAGACAAGATGTTACTAAACATGGCCGCGGAAGAAGCTACCACAGCCACCGAAGAGACTACAGCTGCAAAACCCGAGAAGGAAGAGATGATCGGAGATACTTCGGAAGATGAGACCTTTGACTTTCAAAACATAATTGGCCAAGAGCTAACAAAAACTGAGAAAGAAGAATTAAAAGAATATGCTATATCCTGTGGGTATCGGCCGGGAGCACTTCTCTTCGGTGGCATTGATGACGAAAAGTTAGGCTGCATACGAGATCAGACTGGCGCGAAGGTCATCGGTACTCTATCAAAGAGTATCGGTTTCCCGAAGCTCGAAGTAGATATCAGCCGCTACCGACGACAACACATTGTCGGCAGTTTGTTCTATTCCAATTTTAAGGTAAACATCTTGTGTCTAACCCTTACTATTTGTAATAACCCAAATATTTTCTAACGAAGGTCATTTGTCCACAGAGTATGCTCTTGAGCAAGGCCTTAAAAATGCAGCAGGACTTAGAAGACAAAAGGCACGAAGTTATAATTGGGAACTTAGAAAACAAAATAAAAGAGCAATCAGCTGCCATCGAAAAGAAAGACTTCGAGCTCCAATCAGCCGAAGGCTTATTAGCGGATGCTGAAGCCAAAATAACAGAATTAAATTCGAAGCTTCTTTCCCAATCAGAAAATTTTGAACAAGAAAAGCAGAAACTTGATGTAAAGCTTGAAGCCGAAATTCAAAAAAGCTCGGAGCTGAAAGAATCCTTGACAAATCTTCAGAATAAATGCCTGGAGTTCAGTAATCGATGCATCCAACAGTTGAAGCAAGTGTTTCATTTTGTCGGAGCTAGCAACGAAAAGTTCACTCCTTCGGCTGAAGACCTGTCTGGTGCCTTCGAGCATATTGAAGGTAAAATCAATGATCTTGACGAAGTCATAGCTGGGCATGGCGATTTCTGTGCCCTGGCAGCTTCTCGGGGCACAGCTGTTGCCTTTTTGAAGTCTGGCTGTGAACACGGAAAGATTGTTAATAGACCCAACTTCAGCCTGTCACCAGAAGACTTAGATAATATTCCTAGCTTGGCCCGAAGTATTGCGAATAGATTCATAAAATTAGTATGGACAAAGGGTGGCCGGAGCAAAGCTGGTGACGAAGCTCGAAGCCACCTTAAGCTGGTAACGAAATCATACCTTATACTTACCTTTTCCTTTGAATTTTGAATTTTGCTTATAATACTTACATACAGGTTGACCAAGCCGAAGCTGAAGCTGCAGAGTAAAAGGATGAAGCTCTATGGGTGCTGTCGAAGCTCGAATAGTCTGTTAAGAATAGCTCAAAAAACTTTGTATAAAATATGATGTAATCAAATTTTGACTTTGTAATATAATCTTACTTTTCCGTCAATGTATGAAATGCTTTGGTGTGGACGAAATTAATACTTTTGAGCCGAAGGCGAAAAACACCTTCCCTTCTTTGCGTACACAGCGAAGCATAAAATTGCCTCTTTTTCCCCTTTTTTCCGAAGCCTTCTCTTTCAAAGCCGAAGGAAGTTTGTATGTTATGATGATGATGATCCTATGTATGTCTAAGTGAATGTTTATGAATGCAAATGTATGATGTAATGTATCGTGCAAATGAATGTTCAAAGACATATACGAAACCATAACCACAACTCTTATTCCCTTAGTAATAACAAATCTTTGCCGTTTATTTTTAGGCTTCACCGCTTATTTTTGGTGTATCAGCGCTGACTTTTTGCTGTAAGCCTCCCTTAGGAGCTTCTTCGCCTTTTACTTCAGCGGAATCAGCGTTTATTTTTCGCTGTAAGCCTCCCTTAGGAGCTTCTTCGCCTTTTACTTCAGCGGAATCAGCGTTTATTTTTCGCTGTAAGCCTCCCTTAGGAGCTTCTTCGCCTTTTACTTCAGCGGAATCAGCGTTTATTTTTTGCTGTAAGCCTCCCTTAGGAGCTTCTTCGCCTTTTACTTCAGCGGAATCAGCGTTTATTTTTCGTTGTAAGCTCTGCATTCCCTTAGGAACGACTTTTGAGCAGAAAACTTACGCTGCGCTCCTTTAGGAACGACTTTTTGTAGCTTCGTCGTGCTTTGCATCCTCTTAGGGACGTCTTTCGAGCTTTTCCCTGTTTTTCCTTTTTCTCTTTGCACTCGATGGTGCATGCCCAGTTTTTACATTTACATCTTCGGGGGATATTGCTCTTGTAGAGCTGGTATAAGAAAAAGAGAAATTACATGCTATGGCCCCATTAAAACCTTTCTCCCCCTTTGGAAAGGAAAAGGGTGCCATAGGAAAGAATAAAAAAGATTACATCAGGTTACACATAATACCGCCGAAGCTCATCCGCATTCCAAGATCTAGGAATGTCGTTGCCGTCCATATCCTTTAACTTGAAGGAACCAGGTCTTGACGAAGATGTTACCAGAAAAGGTCCTTCCCACTTCAGCTGAAGCTTGCCTACTGTGTCGGGGTTGGCCACTCTCCGAAGCACCAGATGTCCCGGCTTAATATTTTTTAACCGAACCTTTCTGTCACGCCATTTTATTGTTTCTGCTTGATATTTATTGATGTTCTCCACAGCCTGAAGCCTGATCCCTTCTATAGCATATTTTGCCACAGAATAATTAGCTTCGGTCTCTGCCGAAGCCACTGTTCTTATTGATCCCGTTTTAGCTTCTTCTGGGGTTATTGCTTCATCACCAAACAGTAATTTGAATGGTGTAAAGCCTGTTGATCTTGACACTGTTGTGTTGTGACTCCAGACCACTTTGATTAATTCATCTGGCCACTTTCCCCTAAGCTGATTGAAAATTAACTTCATTATTCCTGTCATTATAATGCCATTAGCTCTTTCAACAAGTCCATTTGACTCCGGATGCCGAACCGATGCAAAATGGATCTTCGTGCCAATTCGTTCACAAAACTCTCTGAAAGCTTCGGAATCAAATTGTGTTCCATTGTCCACAGTGATAGCCTTTGGCACCCCAAAGCGACACACAATATTTTGCCAGAAAAACTTTTGAACAGTGACCGAAGTTATTGTGGCTAAAGGCTTCGCCTCAATCCACTTAGAAAAATATTCTACTGCCACCACAACGTATCTTAAATTCCCTTGTGCTGGTGGAAGTGGGCCTAGCAAATCAAGGCCCCACCTTTGCAATGGCCAAGTGGGCTGTATTAATTGAGTTAGAGACGAAGGTTGTTTTTGGTCTCTTGCACATTTTTGGCAACCTTCGCACTTTTGGACTAATTCTGCTGCATTCGAAGCTGCCTTCGGCCAATAAAATCCTTGACGAAAAACTTTACCCAACAAAGGCCTAGATCCAATGTGAGATCCACACAGGCCTGCATGTATTTCTTTCATTAGCTCTATACCTTCAGCTCTGGATAAACATTTGAGTAATGGAGAACAGACTCCATGCTTATATAACTCCCCTTCGATTATTACGTATGGACAGGCTCTTGCAGCTATTCTCTTATGATAAGCTTCGTCATCTGAAAGGAAATTGCCCTGAAGAAAAGATATGATCTCGGTTCTCCAATCTTCACTATAGACGGGAGATATATTGAGTACTGCTCTTTCAAGAAGGTCAACCGAAGGTGCTTTTATTGTTTCAAAGAATACTTCCGAAGGTAAGGGCAGCCCCTGTGCCGCTGACTTGGCTAGTAGATCAGCGTGCTCATTTTCTCCTCGTGGAATATTCTTGACAGAGAACCCTTCGAAGGAAGCTTCAAGTCTTCGAACTGTATCCAAATATTTCTCAAGCTTCGGATCTCTTGCTTTGCAACTTTTGTCAACATGGCCAGAAATGACTTGAGAATCAGTTTTGAGAATCGCTCTTCTTATCCCCATTGCCTTCAGCTTCCGAAGACCCAAGAGCAAAGCTTCATATTCAGCAATATTATTTGTACAACTAAAATCAAGTTTCACTGCGTAGCATGTTCTGACTTTTGAAGGTGCAATTAAAACGGCAGCTGCACCTGCCCCGAAGGTTCCCCAGGAGCCATCGCAAAATACTGTCCAAGCTTCGACATCTTTACTTGCTTCTTCTTCGTGAGCCCCTGGCGTCCAGTCAGCGATGAAATCTGCTAGCGCCTGGGATTGAATCGAAGATCTATGCACATAATCAATGTAGAACTCATTGAGTTTCGCAGCCCACTTTCCAATCCTTCCCGTAGCTTCTCTGTTTCTCATAATATCCTTTAAAGGCTGTGATGAAGGAACAATTATATGGTATGCTTGAAAGTAATGTCGAAGCTTCCTGGAGGCCATTAAAACAGCATACAACACCTTCTCCAATTATGTATAGTTTTTCTTTGATAAACTGAGAACTTCAGAAACAAAATATATTGGAGCCTGCTTTTTCAATTGGCCTTCAAGCTTCTCCTGAACAAGCGCCGCACTTACTGCAGAGTGCGAAGCTGCCACATACAGCAGCAGAGGAGCCCCTGGTGCTGGTGGAGTTAAAGTTGTTAAATCTATCAAATACTGTTTCAGTTCTTTGAAAGCTTTTTGCTGAGCTGATCCCCATTGAAAAACTTCGGCTGACTTCAGCACTTCAAAGAATGGTAAATTTCTCTCTGCCGATCTGGATATAAATCGATTCAAAGATGCCAATCTTCCTGTCAGCCGCTGAGCCCCTTTCTTCGTGCTTGGTGGCTCCATCCGAAGGATAGCTTCGATTTTATTTGGATTAGCTTCGATTCCTTTTGTTGAAACCAGACAACCAAGGAATTTCCCCTTCTTTACCCCGAAGACACACTTTTCTGGATTCAGCTTCAGACCAGCTTGCCTAAAATTAGCGAATGTCTCCTGCAAATCAGCAATGTGTTTTTTTGCTTTGTGCTTTTTACTATGATATCATCAACATATGTTAGCACGTTTCTGCCTATCTGAGAATGAAGGACCTCTACTGTCATTCTGCTGAAGCTTCCTCCAGCATTCTTGAGCCCCTCAAGCATCCGAAGGTAACAATATGTACCACTAGGGGTGATAAAGCTAGTTTTTGGCTCGTCTTCTTTCTTCATCCAGATTTGATGGTAACCTGAGTAACAATCTAGTAAACTCATGAGCTCTGACGAAGCTGCTGCATCTACCAGAGAATCTATCCTTGGTAATGGAAATTCATCCTTCGGACAAGCCTTGTTGAGATCAGTAAAATCAATGCACATTCTCCATTTACCATTGGCTTTCTTCACCATAACAGTGTTAGCTAGCCATTCTGGGTATTTTACTTCTCTGATGACTCCAGCGCTGAGGAGTCTTTTCACTTCATTCCGAGCACCTTCGGCTTTGTCATCAGACATCTTTCGAAGCCTCTGCTTCCTGGGTCTGAAGGATGTATCCACATTGAGCGAATGTTCAATAACATCCCTGTTGACACCACAGAGATCATTGGCTGACCAAGCAAAAACATCTTTATTGTTGAACAAAAACCTTATCAGGGTTTTCTCCTGTTCTTCAGACAATTGGGAACCCAGCAGCACCTTCTGCTCTGCAATATCTTCACATAAAAGCATGGGCTTCGGCTGATCGACCGAAGCAGCCTTCTCGCTTCTGTACTTGTACTGCTCACAAGCTTCATTTCCATCTATATTATGGATTGCCTTTGAATCTGTCCAGTTCCCTTCAGCTTTTCTGGCAGCTTCCTGACTCCCATGAATAGCAATAGGTCCCTGATCCAAAGGTATCTTCATGCAAAGATATGCTGGATGAAGAATTGCTTTGAAAGCATTAAGTGTTCCACGACCAATGATTGCATTATAGGGGTATTCCATGTCAACAATATCAAACACAACTTGCTCAGTTCTGGTGTTGTTAACAAATCCGAAGGTCACTGGCATGGTGATCTTGCCAAGTGCTACAATCTGTCTTCCTCCGAAGCCACAGAGAGGGTGTGTAGCATCATGATTCTTGTCTTCTAGCTCTTGCATTTGTCTGAAGGCCTTAGCAAATATGATATCAGCTGCACTGCCTGTATCAACCAAAACATTGTAGACCAGAAACCCTTTGATAACACAAGAAATAACCATAGCATCATTGTGAGAGAAATCCTTGAGCTGAAGATCCTCTTGGGAGAAGGTAATTGGAATGTGAGACCATCTTGACTTGATGAAGGGTCCCTGCACCCCGACATGATGTACCCTTCTCTGTGCCTCCTTCTTCTGTTTCTTGTTGGCTGGCTCTGAGCATGAACCGCCTGTGATCGGGAGGACAAGCTTCGAAGCCGAAGCAGTTGCAGCTAGGTTCTTGAACGAAGCCATCAACTCAAAAAGTGGATGTGAATTCACCGGAGGTGGGCGCCAATGTTGGGGACTTGTTCTCAAATGCTATGAATTAAGAACAAGGCAACACAAAAATATTAGGTATAAATGCCCTTCGTCCGCTGAAGCATTATCTCCCCAAGGATTTAATGAGCTTCGGACGAAGGTCAAAAGTAAAATATTACGAAGAATTCACCTTCGTAATCATACTCGTAAAGCAACAAATAATGAGGAATGACATATAAAGTATAACATATATTCACATGTTTTATTATATGATCATATGAGTATCTGAACATAATGTTTGAATACAATTATACCTTCGTCTTGGCGGAAAGTAACAATTCAAGCGTAATGAGCTAGTGATTACAAGGTCCCGTGAACAGTGCTGGCGTACTGTTCACCTATTTATAGACACAGGATGCAACCTGTGTAAAATTACATTTAAACCCTTTACAATTGATTATAATAATGACACAAACATCATGGGTCTTTGAGTCAATCCAACTTTAAGTCGGTTCAGCCCTTCGTCTTAAGATTTATCATTGTGCTGAAGCTCTTTAAGTAATAGCTTCGGCGCTTGCTCCTGAGAGTGTCTGCCGAAGGTGTTCTCTTTCTTTAGGATCTTCGGCTACGAAGCACACCCCCAACATGTACTATCTAATCATTCATGGTATCAAGCAGTTTAGCAATCAACATCTTTTGCCAAATCATCACATTTCCACTTGTTACTCAATGTAGCAGCATGGATCAAGCAGTCTCATTAGCTGCGAGAAGCAGACGATTCGAATCGAGTTTTTAATCCTTGCAAGGTAAACCTAAACATACGACGTGGCGAGGCACTCCGTCCCCACACACATCAACCGTCCCCATCGATTCCTCGTCAGCAGATCAGGGCTCACCGCCTTGGCGTACAATGCCTCACTGACCTCAACTGTCGTCGTGCAGTGACCGCACTTGTACCCACCATAACCGGAATGGGAGACCACTTCTCAGGTCGCGTGAGGGGATATGTCTGTTGCCAGGTTCACTCAGGTACTAGGCTTACCGATTTACCATATTTCTCGGCATATGTTTAGTACGTTCAAACGCTTGACTCACGGTACCACACCTTAATCCTTATTCCAATTTCCACCTCGTAGACCACGCATCCCCATGGATCCGTGTCCACAGACCAACACCAATATGATATGAAAGTGGGTACAACCAATTTCCTGACCTCGCGCGAGTGCTAGAAAAATCACTCGATTTCTACCGAGATACCTAATTAGCAAGAAGCTACTCGACCTAGCATACTAGTATCCATCTCAAACGGAATCCTGAGTTCATGCAACTAGGGTTTCAAACAACTCCTACACTTAAGTGCACAATACAAGCCTACAAACATTAAGTGTAGTAAAATAGCATATAGAACAGGTTATGCATAAAACCGGGGCTTGCCTTCCAAAGCTGGGGTAGGCAGATCCTCTGGGGCAGGCTCTGGTGCTGGATCCGGGGCTACCTCCTGAGCAACTCCTTGCTCTGGCACGAGGATGTATTCTCCGTCTGCGAGGTTACAATCTATTGAATGCAATAAATAAGAATATGTATGCTGTGATTATGCAGGATTTAGTATTCATTATGCTAAGTGAAGAAAAACTAAGTTAGTTAATAAATTAGGGTTTCCTGGTGATAAGAGGCTCTTAGTGGCTTATGCTTATTAAATTAGGTTTTGAGTTTTTGTTTAGAGATAAGCATAATGGATTAAGACTTGGATTGCCCGTTAAATGTTTTAGTAGGCACTTAGGGGTTTTGTTATCTTGGTTAGGGTAACATTAGTCTCCACCATTAAATTCCCCTTTTCTTTTTCTATTCATGATTTTAGGGTGGGTTTGAACTACAACAGTGATTTGAATTTTTCCAAAAATTCTATAAAAATTACAGTGGTTTACTATTAGTCACTGTAGTTTGTCTTATAAGTTTGAGGTCCAGAAAAATTAGAAGATGCCCTGGACAAAAATAACAAAAGCTTGGGGCAAAAGGGGTCACTTGCACTACCACTCTTACCTAGGGGTTGGTTTTGTACTATGAGTCATTTTTACTGGTATCTATAGGTAATAACATGCTTCTGTGCCAAAAATCATAGAGGGCTACTTAGTGGTTATTTAGTTATGATTTTCTAAAGTTTAATGCTAAAAAGACACTTACAACTAACTTGTTATTTGAAAAATATCAAACAACAGAACTCCTAATTTTTCTATGTTCATAATAACAAAACATTAGTTATCCCAAGGTTTGGGGGGTTGTCTCCTCAGGGTTATTTTTCTAGGGTTTTTCTAAGTTTTCCTAAAATAAAAGGTATCTCTTTATTTTTATACTAAACAAAGGTCAAACAAAATTTTCTAGTGAACCATACTGAATAAGTAAGCTAACAAAAATGTGGGTGCTCCCTGGTTTTCATTTTAAACCACCTATTATATTTTCTTTAACTATAAGCTAAAAATGATTTAAATGGTAAACTCTACCTTAATTTGGTGTACAGAGGGGTTTATCATTTTTAAACAGGTCAGGAAGTGATTAAGTACTTCTCTAAATTTTCTTAACCCCAGTCTAGTAGTGTAGCTAATTTTTCCTTATTTCTTTTAGCTTTGACCCATTAATTATTTAAATCAAAACTTTAAAGTTTTCTGCAACACTTAGGGGTTTTATATTTTTCCTAAGTAATTTACCTCATTTAGGGTCTGGCAAAATTGGTTTGACTCGATTTGGGTAAACCAAACTGAAGTTATGAATTTTTCAAGTTCTGTTTGGATTTAAATCAGAATATTTAAAAAGGGTTTCTGGGAAAACCACTTTGCATCGAGAGCCCTGGGTTCTTTCTAAATCCGTCCCTTCAGTTATACCCTTGCGCCACTGTTCCCTTGAGTCGCTGACAGTGCACAAAACCCCCTGCTCCTTTCTTCTTCTTCCCTGAGGTCCCTCCCCTAACTTAAATAGTACCCGCAGGGGTAAAAAGGGCGGCGCGGCTTACCGGCGGCGAGAGAGGTCCGACGAGGGGCGAGGTTGGCTCCGGGAGGTCCTGGCAGTCACAGCGAGGTACGTCTCGACGGTGGTGGTGGCCGGAATCGGCCGGTCCACGTGCGCAGGCGGGTGAACTCGTCGGTGGCGAGAGCTCCGGCCTAATCATGGCGCTACTGGTCAATCCAATGGCACGGGGAGCTTCACGGGGTGTTGATGAGTCGACACGTGCAAGGAATTGGAGAACAACTCACCGTGGAGATCGGTCTACGTTCACCGGCGGTCGTGTGAAGTCCGGCGACCGTGGACTAGCTTCTCCGGCGAGGCAAAGTTCGATTCCTTGCTCGGGGAGCTTCACCGAGGCATGCACGGTCTACTTCGAGGGTCAGATGGGGTTGGGAGAGACTCTGCCGGCCAGTCTACGGTGGCGGGTGTTCGGGTGGCCACGGGCACGCTGTGCACGGGGCAATGCCGGTGAGCTGGTGCTCCAGTGAGGTCGAGCGCGTGCGGGGGAGTACGGTCGAAGTCCCTGGTGGCTTTATAGGCGCGAGCGCGGGCAACAGCGCTGGCCTGGCTTGGCACGACGCAGGGGCACGCGGGGGCGGGCGTCGGGCGTGCTCTGGTGAGCTTAGAGCACGTCGAACACGTGGCTCTTTGCTTCTGCCCTTGTTCTTCCCTCCGTTGAGTGGCCAAAACGTGCGTATCTTGCCCTAAGACCTGTGAGAGATCTCTTCCCTGCACCTAGATCTATCTAGTTCATGTGAGTACTGAGGGTAGATATGGTCGGTTTTGAGAGATATGGGGGTGGGAAGTTGTCTCTGTCCTAGTTGTCCTAACCGAGACAAAACTTGTGCCAAGTCATGTCAAACGACTTAGGGTTGGGTTCAAACTTTTCCAGGGTATTCTAGAGGTATTTTGGCGCCACTTTGTCAATTGGGCCAAGTGATTTTGAGTTTGGGATCAAGGTGAACATGTTTGATCTTTGCAGGAGGGTTGGTTTTGGACTTAGAAAAATTCTGATTTTTCTTTTATGCTCAACCCTTTGGTGAACCTTTTGGGGTTTTTCTGAAATCTTTTTGGGGCCACTTTCTTACTATTATTTGCAGGGTAGTAAGTGTACTACAACTTTTATAATTGGCCCAAGTCATGATCATGTGGTTTTCATAACCTTTTGGTCATACTTGCTTCTAGGGCTCCAATTGTCCAAAGGGATTTGAATTAGGGTTTGGGCAAATCTCCCCCTTATGTGTGCATGATAAGTCAAGGCATGACACCTAAGATGGGTTGCACTTATTTAGGATCTTGATTTCCATGTTTGAAGTCCTTCACTCAAGTTAAGTCACATGTGATGGTGGGCTTTCCTTGTGTAGTCCTTGGTGGAAATGCTAAGTAACACCTGGGGTGTTACAGTTCACAACAAGATAAAGCCAAGTCTAACTCAACTTCGTCTCCACCTTGGAGTCCTGGACCATTCTGCACTAAAACGGGTGCCCAGGATCCATCCGAACTCCGATTAGGTTGAGATTTATATGGATGGAAAGCTAAGAAGATAAGATTTCCAACCCAACTAGAACAAACTTAAAATTCATCTAGGATCAACAAAAATTGTCGAAACAAGTTAGCGTTCAAATTCTATTTTGGTGCTGCGACACCGTCTGTTGGGCTGTTGGGTCGTGTATCGTGTTGGAACCCATTAGGGGTGTGACCAGGGGTCACGCACGCCCCTAACCTCTATTTTATCAGCAGTTCCCACCATATTAGGGTTTGGGGTTTTACTTAGATCATATTGTTGGAGACTTGTTCTCAAATGCTAAGAGTTAAGAACAAGGCAACATAAAAAGTGTTAAGTGTTAAAGTCCTTCGTCCTTCCAAACATTATTTCTCCTCGGGAAATAATGAGTTTCGGACGAAGGTCACAAGAGACATACCTTCGTAGGTATAATAAGTAATGACGAAGGATTCATATAAAGTGTGAAATATAATATAAACATCATCATAGAATCATTTCTATTTTATTAACATGGAAAAATAGAAATGATTTCAAATTACAAATGTACCTTCGGTCCTGAGAGAAGATGAAAAGTACAAGCGTGACGCAAAAGCAAATGCCAAGTCAGCGTGACCAGTACGGGAGTACTGTTCATCTATTTATAGACGTGGGGCGCAGCCCACGTAAAATTACATTCATGTCCATTACATTTGTCAATGACTTATGAAAATCTGTCAAGGTCCACGTAGTCTTTTCATCTCTAAGTCGGTTCCCCCCTCTGCTATCGCGACGAAGCTTCCCTGCGCACAGCTTCGGCTGTGCACCATCCTTCGTAGAGCTTGGTAATCAGCTCGTCCTTCGTCTGGTTCAGGCTTCGTCCTGACCGTGCTTCATGTTCATAATTCTGAGTCCGAAGATACCTGTTCACATAATCCACTTGGAAAACATTGTCAAATCATGTTTTTGAGGACCTTCGGAGGACGAAGGCCCCCAACACATATCTATCATCGAACAGTGTCACCGTTCATTTGTTTGTGAGACCTCACCTTGTGATCAATGCAGTTTTCATAGCGTTCTTCATGTTCTTATTTGTGTTCTTGATTGCGCTTGCAGGGATAAGCCTTTGTGGCAAGGTCACTCATGTGTCATGGGTGATAACCAATGGAGTAGTGATGTAGTGATTGCGAGGATCCGTTCACTTGGAGCCTTGGATCATCAACATTGAGATCTCCACCCTATCAAGTTATCGTACCTCACGGAAGATTGGGCCTCGTACTCTATCAAGTGGTATCAAGATTCAGGTTGCCCAATGGGTATAATACTATCTTTTGATTCATTTTTTCGTCCCATAACCCACAAAAAAATCCAAAAACCATCATTGTTGACCTACAAACTTCATCATAACCTTAAGAATCATTAATATATTGGCCTACAACCTTTGCCTTAGCCTTTGCACAATTTGGTTTCAGATTCTACTGTATTGAGTTTGTGTTCTAGGTAAAGGTCTTGTTGCTGGTTTAGATTTATTTTGGTTCAATTTAATTCCTTCCATCCACTGCCATCCCACAAACTCATTCTCGATAACTCGATCCCATCCATAAAGCTGTAACACCCTAGGTGTTACTCAGGGTTTCTACTCTGCAACCACACCCTTGACTTGTGATCACATGTGGTTTAGTTGATCCCAAGACACCAAACTTAAGAACCAAGTTCTAATTAAATGTGGATCATGCATATAAAAGAGGAGAAGTATGTAAAACCCTAAATCTACTCACCTTAAGAGAAATGAAGCACTAAAAGAGATTAAGTAAAAAGGCAATGTGAATGACATTATCATGACTTGGGCAAGAGCTAACCAAAATATCTACTAAAGATAGTAAGAAAGTTTCCCCAAAAAGGTCTTACAAAAGTCCCAAAAAGATCACTCAAGTAGAGGGCTCAAAGGAAAAAATCAGCTTTTCCCTAAGTCATTTTCAACCCTTTTCAAAGATCAACCATGTTCACCTAGTTCCAAAACTCAAAACCACATGGTCCAATGGACAAAATGGCACCAAAATACCTTTGGCACACCCTAGAAAAATTTGAAACCAAACCAAAATCGTTTGACACGTTTTGGCCTTGCTTTTATGTCGGTTTGGGCTGAGAGACAAACCTGACTTGACACAAGCTTTTCTCCACAACCCAAGCATATCTACACTCAGGACTCACATAGAAAAGATAGGATTTGGAGCTGGGAAGAGTCCTTACAAGGGATCCTTGGCAAGATTTGCATGTTAAGGTAGGTAAACAAACGATTGGATAAGGGCAGAAGTAAACCTCCACGTGTTCGACCTCGGTTGGCACTTGGGAACGCGCCCGCACATGCACCAAGCTTCGGTCGGCACGACCCCGCGCCCAACTAAAGTCGCCTAGAGGAGGGGTGAATAGGCAGAACCTGAAATTTATAAACTTTGAACATGAACTTCACCTGGGGTTAGGATTCGAAATATGTCATAATGAAATCGGAGTGTGGAAGAGAGGTCTTCTTGCTATGAGTTGCTCAATCAATGCGGATATAAATATTTACTACGCAGTAACAACATTAATTATATCATATCGCATAATTTTATAGTTAGATATTTATTTATCCTATGCCTACTAGATTAACTCTTCTAAATCAAAGCTAAACTGTCCATGATTATAATTTAATTAAAATATGAGCTCTAGTAAAGTTGTAATTAAGATTAAAGTTGAATTAATTATTTATAAAATATTCTCTCATATGATGTATACTAACCAATTCATAATATAGTTTAATATTTAAATCTCATAGATCTTCCATAAATCATAACTCCATAACCGTAACTCCGATCTTAGTAGTTCTCGAACCCACGATCTCGTAGCGACGCGTAGATTATTATTATGCAGTTTGTTCTTATATTTGTTGTGATGTTAATTTTGTCTATACCATGTTTGTTTGTATTGCTACGACTAGCAGTGAGGTCACGAGGATCTAAAGGTCATCTTGGTACCTGGAATCTCAAGTCCCAGGCAAGTTGTGCCCTTGACCACTTTTATTACCAAATAATGTTCTTTATAATCATTTATTCATGCATAGGTTTAATTTTGATGGGACCCAATAGGTTGCCCTAGTCTGCTTATCTTGTTACCTTGTTTACCCCTGAATCATTTGGGTAGTTTTGCTATTGCTCTATATGGTTTTAGGATTAATACTACATTATATCCATGTTCCAATTATACTATCATTTTATTTATTGTTCATGTCAAGGTCATTAATTTTAATTGGAACATGGAGCTTAACTTGAGAAACACGTGCCACTACAAGGGTGGAACGAGATGCCCTTGGCTGACTAATTAGGAAAGCTAGTGGAAGACTACCTTACCTGAAAGGGGCAAGGGCAGTAGGGGAGTAGGCGTGTAGGGAGGTTCCTAGATTGATTTTGCTACGATGGCGGTCAGACGGAGGATTCCTACATTACTCTTCCTAGAAACTGTAGCGGATTTCAGAAGCTAGTGGAACTTTGTAAATGCCTCATAGTGGATCCCTAGCCATTCACCTCGGTAGTGTCTAAGGGTATAGCTAACCCTAGCGACATGGGATACACGACTTGTGGGTATAGGGTACAACCTCTGCAGAGTGTAAAACTGGTATACTAGCCATGCTCGCGGTCATGAGCAGCTTAGGACTCTCGCATGATTAAATTATGGAACTAAATTCAATTTGTCATTTGCATTGCATGGGATTCATTATTAATTTTATTCTATTATTATTACTATGGTTTGATATTTATTTACATTTAGTAACTGCTAATAAAATTTGACCACTTATTAAAAGCAATGCAATTTTAACCCCTATTATTGATCGGCCTTACACATCACATGAACTCCCACCTTTGGTGAGTTCGTGCATATTATTCCCCACAACTTGTTGAGCTATGAACGTATGTGAGCTCACCCTTGCTGTCTCACACCCCCCACAGGTCAAGAATAGGTACCACAGGATGAGGCGCATGGAGGATGCTGCGATGTGTTTGTGAGAGGTCTAGGTCGTTGTCTCCTAGTCAACTTTGGATTGCTGGATCGTTGTCTCATTACGATGTAATTATTTATTTATTTTGTACAGAACTCCATTTATATAGTAAAGTTGTGACATTCGTTTCTGTACCATGATTCATCATATGTCTGAGACTTGGTCCCAGCACACCTGGTGATTATGTTCGCGCCCGGGTCTTGGTGCCCCCGAAACCCGGGTGTGACAAAAGTGGTATCAGAGGAATGTTGATTGTAGGACGAAACCTAGATAGAACTGGACAACCAATATTTACTTACCTTTGTTACTCTGATCCTTTCTAAACTTTTCTTAATCTTTTCTCATCTATTTCCGCTTTACTCTGATTATTCTTACCTTTTCCTTCTAAAGACAAATGTGGATTTCACACTTTGAAATCTTGTGCCTAAAGTGACCTTTAGGACTAGGAGACCTACTCTTAGGAACAAAAACAAAATTATTTTTATAGGTATCTATACGCTTGAGTGTTTGTTCTTTTGATACTTGTCTGATTTGGATCTTTGATTGAGTGTGATGGGTTGTGGAGTAATGTCCACAATTGCATCTACATATACACCTAGACATAAGGGAAAATATTTATAAAATAGACAACACAAAATATTCCCTATTAAAAATATATCTAGTTTAATAGACCCATCTTATCTTAAAAGATTCTCTCTTATCACTACCGGAATCAGCTTCTTTGCCGTGTGTCTGAGACACACGGCAAAGGCTATTTTACACTCGGCAAAGAACGCTCGGCGAACTGTACATCGGCAACAGCATCTTTGCCGAGTACTTTTTGTCGGGCACTTTGCCGAGTGCCATTTGGCACTCGGCAAAGAAAAGTCACCGTCACGGCGCCAAGTGACGGTGACGGATCCTTCGCCGAGTGCCCACCGCGACACTCGGCAAAGGAGGTTTATTTGCCGAGTGTCTAGTGGACTGGCACTCGGCAAAGAACCCTCCAGTGGGCCCCTTTGCCAGTCCCTTTGTCGAGTGCCTTGGCAGTGGCACTCGGCAAAGACATCTTTGCCGGTTCCTAGGTTTCCTTCTTTGCCGAGTGCCATTTTCAGCACTCGGCAAAGATGTCTTTGCCGGTTCCCAGGTTGCCTTCTTTGCCGAGTGCCATGGTCAGCACTCGGCAAAGATGGCTTTACCGGTTCCCAGGTTGCCTTCTTTGCCGAGTGCCATGGTCATAGCACTCGGCAAAGAACCCTTTGCCGAGTGTTACACTCGGCAAAGTGACCAGGATGTCCCTTTTTTATTTGTTTTTGCTGTTCCATCCAAACAAACAAAAGATATATATCATTCACATCACATTATATATCAATCGCATCACAGAATGAACACATTTATCATCAACACCATATATATCACAAAGTGTCACTAATATAAGTCTCACAAATATAAGTATGTGTATTTACCAAGTCTGGATCACTAGCCAAACATCACCAACCGTCACATATATATCACAAAGTGTCACTAGCCAAACATCACCAACACTCACAAGACCAAGTCTGGATCATCAACGAGGTGGGCATCTGGACTGGTTCGGCGAAGGGCTGGACGAAGCATGAGGGTTGTTCGACGCCGCCGATTGACCCTGCATAGAGAATAGATTGTATGTGTGAGAACATATGAATATATATCATGTAGTACTAAAATTTTGATACTCACAGGAGTAGTGAACTCAGCAGGGTCAGTTGCAGGGAACAACGGAGGTGGTGGAGCATGACCCTGTGCGGCGCCAAGGCTCTGCACGTACGCGAACATCTCCGCCATCCTCTTCTCCAGCTCCTCACGTTGCCTCCTCTCATCATCTAGCTGAGTCTGTAATATTTCGCCCTAATGTTACGATAATGCAAAGAGAAGATATATAAAAATTAATGAACGATGAATAGATAAGGAATAACCTGGAGTTGCTGGATACGATGCTGTGAGGTGTCCTGCCGAGGTCGTATGGCTGGGCTCGCGCTCGTGCTCCTTGCTCGCACCTGAGAGAGAGTGGGAGTGGAGGACGAGTCGATTGCCCCGTCGGCAATCCAGTACCGCCCATGCCTCTTGCCTCCTCCGACCCTCATGAGGACATCTCCGTCGATGTCCTCGGTCCTCGGATCGTAATCTGGCCCATGGACCTCCTTGGCCATTGCGGTGTACTCACTGAGTCGGCTGTGGATGGCGGGGTTGGTGTACGCCTCGGGCCCGTCATCCGGGTTGTAGGTGACGTCGGACGTCGCCTTCCCCTTATGGGCCATGGCATATGCCGAGAACGTGGAGCAAGGCGCGCCACCATGTGCCGCCGACTGCGAGAAAAACAACGATATGGTTAGAAATCATGTCTAATCGAAAGTTATATACCTAAATAAAAAAGAGCGCGTACCCATGCTTCCGCGTATTTGCCCAGGCTGCGGCTGCCTTGATGGTGGGAGGGACCTTGCATCAGCAACGCCGTTCCCGGCTAGCGTTGTGCGCCTCGTCCCACTCAGCCGAGCACCACCTCTGCACCATCTTCTCCCAGCACTCAGGATGCGCGGCGCACCAATGAGGAATCATCTAAAAAAATATAAGTACACCGCATATCAGAAGATAAGAATAAGCATATTTAGTACCAATAATAAAGTTTTGTATTTACCTGCAAGTACTGGTCCGCAGTCAATGACATGGTTCGGGCGTCCTTCTTGTTCACCTTCTCCCCAAGGACGGAGCCGTGGTAAGTGACGATGGCCTGGATGCGCGCCTCGTAGTGCATGTCCACGACGAGCTTCTTACAGCACGTCGTAGACACCACATCCGCCCTGGCCTCGTATCCAGCATCGCACCTGAAGAAATCCTACATACAAAGACGATGTATCCATACATTATTTAAAGAATATGCAACAAATGCGACTTATTAAACAATATAGTGCGAGGAAGACTTACCCACAGCTCTTGCTTGACCCGCTCCGCCTTGTTGTTGAATTGTCTGCCGTCCCGATCTACTGCATCGGGGGCGACGGCGTAGTGGTCGAAGGTGTACGCTGGGCTCGTCACTCCGGCGTACTCGACAAGCCCAGGGAAGTGTTCCCGGCATAGAAGGCCGAGGATGCCATTGGGGTTGCGGCCGTGACCCCCTGCAGTCTCCAAAACCATCCAAGACCTGTCGAAGTGATTAAGATGAAGTATTAGTTTCTATTATTAATTTGAACATATAATATGAAAAAGCAGCAACAACATCTAAAGTTACCTACCTCTCTCCATCGGGTCGTATGAGCGGACGTCTGTCATGAAGTATGGGTCGCTTAGGTAGGCTCGCGGGACCTCGCAGGTAGATACTCCTCGAACCTGAGGAGCCAGAACCTGAGACGTCCTGCTGAGCGGCGTCGTCGTCGTCGTCGTCCTGCTGCGCCGCATCGTCGTCGTCCTGCTGTGCCGCATCGACAGCGGCTTGCTGCTCCACCTGCTGCTGTACGGCGTCGTCCTGCTGCGCCTCCTCCTCCGTCCTACGGGTGCTCCTCCTCCCCCTCCCCCTCCCCCTCCTCGTCCTCGTCCCACCGCCCACCATCTTTGTCCAACAACCTGCAATTAAGAGTAAACAATTAAGCACAGATAAAAAAATATGTATTTAGAAACATATGCAAAATAAATGAAATATAGCATTACATCGATTAAAAATAATCTTCATATGTGTCCGGGTTAGCCGGATCATAAGTGTCATCATCACTATCAACCATTTCATAGTCAACATCATCTGAAGGCGCAACTTCGTCATTGGCATTGCCTTCAAGTATTTCTAAGTCATTCTCATTTTGCACCTCATCATCCTCGTCATCAACAACCATTTCAATATCTACTTCCATTCCGATCGCTTCGGTTAAGTCTATCTCAAATTGCCCTTCGAGCCCATCTTCTTGGAAGAACTCTCCGTCATATGTGTCCGGGTCTAAGTTATAATCTTCATCGTTTGGAACAGGTAATTTAGCGTGCGGTGATACCTTATACACAACATCCCAACCCTTAAGATGTTGTTTCGTTTGGCACGCATATGGAAGATAATACACTTGTGTGGCCTGTTGGGCCACAATGTAGACATCGTCTCCTGTTAAGGTGGAATCCTGTCGAATTTCGACTATCCCAAGATTAGAATGTGTCCGTCTCGTAACTTCAGGGTCAAACCAATGACATTTGAATATCACTGGAGTAAGAGGTTTGGAACCATAAAAATTGAGTTCATATATTTCTTCAATTCTTCCATAATACTCGACCTCGTCAAGCCCGGGCGTAAAGACTCCAGAACACGTGGTTTTTCGATTGGGCCGACTTTGGTCGTAGCTTGTTGTGCGAAAATGGTATCCATTGATGTCATACCCAGAAAATTTCCTGACCCTATAGGCAAAGCCATTGGCTACTTGTCTCAACTCGGCACTCATAGACGGCTCTCTTTGGCCCTGCAAGTTCAAACACGCTAGATTGTTATATTATTCGCACGTAAGAGCAACTTGGAATAACAAACTAAGCACATACCTTATGTTTAAACCAGGAAATGAAATCGGGCAATCCATTTCCCGCACCCTTTCTAAGAAGGGTATCATATTCCTGTGGAGTTGGGTCCCTTGATCGACGCCAGAATTCATGAAGAAATTGCTCCATGTATGGCGTCACCTCTTCAAGGTTGGTCAATACATATAGCATGATATGGCGCCACTCTTCATGTCTCAGGGTCTTGGTGGTCGAACCACTCGCGCTTCCGAGTTGCCCTCGAAAAATGCTGAGGTTCGATTCATTGCCGCCATCATTGTAACGAGGGGGTGGATTATGCACGCTCGGCAGTTTGTCACCATAGTAAGTTGTTGTGAAGTTTGACACCTCCTCCAGTATGTATGCCTCTGCAATGGAAGCCTCGATTTTGCATTTATTTCTACATTTCTTTCGGTACTCTTTAGACATCTCTCGATTGGATAGCACCAACGTCCCTGCACGGGCCCCCCCATTCGTGCCTCATATGGGAGATGAATAATCAAATGCTGCATCGGATTGAAGAAGCCGGGTGGAAAGATCTTCTCCAGCTTACACAGTAACACGGGTGCCATCCTTTCCAAGTCTGCAATCATGGTCCGAGCTAACTCTTTTGCACAAAGCTGGCGGAAGAAATAGCTCAACTCTGCAAGCGCTAGCCAGACATGCTCAGGGACATAGCCTCGAACCATCGCCGGAAGAATTCGTTCAATCCATATGTGGAAGTCATGACTCTTCATCCCTAAGACTCGCAGAGTAGATAAGTTCACCCCCCTACTAAGGTTAGCTGCATACCCATCAGGGAACATTAACATCTTGATCCACTGTAGTACTTCCTTCCTCTGGGCCCTGCTCAGGACGAAATCGGCCTTAGGCCTTCTCCATGTCTTACCACCACTAGGCGGCTTCATCTCTTGGTTTGGTCTATCACATAACTCTGCCAGATCCACTCTTGCCTTTACGTTATCCTTTGACTTATCAGGAATCTCCATAATTGTCGCCCAAAGTGCCTCAGCGACATTCTTTTCAGTGTGCATCACGTCAATGTTGTGTGGAAGGAGCAGGTCATCATAATAGGGGAGCCGAGTCAAGCCCGACTTATGTGTCCACATATGTTGCTCACCATATCCCACAAAACCACCTTCTGGGTTGGCCACGAGACCATCTATCTGTTCGCGAACTTCGGCACTAGTCATCATTGCAGGTGGGCGGTCTGTCACCACGACACCTTTCGTAAAGTTCTTGATGTCTTGTCGGAATGCATGGTCAGGAGGGAGAAATTGTCGATGTTTATCGAATGACGAATATTTGCCACCCTTCTTCAACCAAATGAACCTAAGAGCTTCCTTGCAAACTGGGCATGGGAACTTACCGTGAACACACCAGGCGCAAAATAGCCCATACGCCGGAAAGTCATGCATGGAGTACTGGTACCAAACATGCATTTTGAAGTTTGTCTTCGTAGCTTGGTCGTCGGCGGATCTACGACTGTCAACGGCGCCTTCTGCAGGTGGTGGGTCGTGGGGCTAGGGCCGAACCATGAGCTGTTTACTTGCCCCATCCCTAGCTCGTGTTGATTCTGAAGCAACATACGTTCTCTTTCCCTTGCGCGCAGTGTGGTGCAGAAGAACTGATGAGCCAATTGGGGCAATGATCCATCATGTGTGCTCAAGACTTGAGCACTCTCTCAAAATCCATGTAGGATTACTAAAAAATCTGCCCACTAAAAATACATTTTCTTTTGAGTAATTACTAATTTGAATTCTAGGCCCAAGGTTTCAGAAATACCCATTCTTCGTGTGGGGTTCTTGGCTAGCATAAGCAAGGAGAAAAGCGGTACTGATCTGGTTGACATGGTTGTTCAGTTATTCTTGTTTTTGGATCATAGCGTGAAAGAAATATTTGCAACCTTGGCTAGCAGACTGGAAAGAAGCTTATGTGCATTGTTCAGTTATGCATATGTTGGATTGTATCTAGTGGCACAGGAACAAGAGGCATTATCCCACATAGCTAATGAGGGATTTGCAAGCTGGTTTCACATCTACTTGTGGAAAGTACCATGGCCATCTTTCATAATCAGTAGTACAATTATGCAATTCGGTGTTGTAACCTATTTCAGAAGCTCCCATGGCAGTCTCCAAATCAAGAGAAAGTACACCTGCAGCAATGTGATTCTCTTTGTCAGTCGAAAATTGTACCATGGCCTTCTTTCACAATCAAGAACAAGTTCACCACTTTCCCCTGGAATCCTGATGCTTCAAGGTTATACATCAGCTTAGGAGCAAGACGAAGCTTAAGGAGGGGAGAATGTTAGGAACCGACCCATATAGTACACACCAGCCCAACTAGCTGAAATGAGCACTACAAGGAGCAGGAATAAAGGAAGGGCGAGGATCATCCAAGAATCATTTTTTAGAACCTGAACTCTCTATCTTCCAACTACTGCTCATCTTCTTCCTCCCTTCTCTCAAGTATCTAGATTCTCTTCCATTCTATTCCCTTGTCGCTACTGGTTTGACTTTAAGAGATTAGTGTTGCTAACAGTGTGGTGATGGCAAATATCAGTCTCCCCATGCCATGGGAAATCCGTAACTCCTCATGCTGCCTCATGCCCCCAACACCACCGCTGCAGGCTCCTCTTCGGCGCTCCCGTTCGCCCGCGCGCTCAACCCTGGTATGCCACCACCACCACCGTCTCACAAGCTACTCCCCGCTGCCCCTGCCCCTGCCCCTTGCCCCGCTGCCGCTTGCAGGCTCCTCCACCTCGAGCTCCGACCGCACGAGGCCAAGGACCGGCTGGAGCCTCACGCCCCTGTCTACTATGGTTGTTGCTGTGAGCTCCAAGGCCAGAGGTCACCCATGCATCCGCATCCGGCTTGACCTGACCTTGCCATCGTGAGGGAGGGTGATGGCAGTGAAGGGTGCTGCGTCGTAGTATCCGCTGGACCATCGCTTGATCACCGTTTCTTAGTTTTCGCTGATCCCCCGCACGTTTAGTCGTCGTCTCCATGGTTGCCACATGTACGAATACCCTCTATCAATCATAGTTGTCTGTCTCTATGCTATACCCTTTCATCATTGAGGAGACTGAACTTTTGGAAGATGTTGAGAATACAAATCTACCAAGAACCAAATAAGCAAACTGACATCCATATCCCCTTGCCGTTGGGTGGTCTATCGACGTGCATGTAGTGGTTCCATCGAACCAGATTGCACTGCATCCTAAAACCCTGCTAATCTATGTTTTACTAGAATATATTCATACTATCAACAGTTAATCTGATTCTCTGATGAGGTGTACTGTTGTCCGTTGTGCAGATCACCCTAGACTTTCACTTTCTTTCTTGCATGGGTACACTTCTTACATAGTCGCATTGGCTGCCAATTATGAAAAAAAGTCTCCAAAATCTCGTTTATGAAACATCAGAAATATGCTAATTTTAGCTTGGTTCTATGCCACACCAGTCGCCTCCTAGCTTTAAGCTAATTATGGGCTGCCACTAATAAACATGTGATAAACTTACGTACCGGAGGCGAGCGGGCGGACGACGGCGAGCGGGCGGACGACGGCGCGTGGGCGGGCGGACGGTGGGGCGCGGGCGGCGGTGAGGCGGGCGAACGGCGGCGGTGGGGCGCGGCGGTGGGGCGCGGGCGGCCGGGCGCGGGCGGCCGGGCGCGGCCGGCGGTGAGGCGTGGGGAGGCCGGCGGCGGTGAGGCGGGCGGCGGTGAGGCGACCGGCGGTGAGGCGTGGGAAGGCGGGCGGCGGTGAGGCGCGGGAAGGAAGAAGAAAGAAGAAGCAAAGCAGAAGGAAGAAGAAAGCTGGCCGCGCGGCCGGTTAAAGTTAGTTTCTTTGCCGAGTGCCCGTGATCCGGCACTCGACAAAGATTTTTTTAAAATTTTAAAATATTCTTTGCCGAGTGCCAGATCAGCGGCACTCGGCAAAGAGTTCTTTGCCGAGTGTCCCCCGTTGCGGCACTCGGCAAAGGTTCTTTACTACCTCTTTGCCGAGTGCCACACATCTAGCACTCGGCAAAGAAGTCTTTGCCGAGTGTCATCCCTAGACACTCGGCAAAGTGCATTTGTATTTTTTTTATTTTGTCTCCCAAACTTTTTGTGGTATGTTCCTACACTATGTAGATCTACATGTATCATTTGTGGACAATTTTAACAGAGTTTGAAATAGCTAGTAGATTTAGTTTGTTTATTTGAATTTCTTCGGAAAATTCAAATTTGAACTGCAGGTCACTCGAAACTTGGAAAACCGTGCATGAAAAAAATGATATTCATGTTACTTAGCATAAGTTACGACCGATTCCATGAGCGGACCGAAAACTTCGAGCAACATGCTCACTAAACATGGCCGTGAACTTGCCATCCACATGTTTAAAAATTGTATAAAACACAAACAAAGTCAGAAAATCATGAAACTTGTCCATGTGTCATGATATCATATGTGCAGGTTGTGATAAAAAATTGAGAATGTTTGGACAAAGTTGTGAGACACTATGTGTAGAAACCTAAGAGAACTACACATGAAATCATAGAGTTTCAATGTAGATCTCTTAGGTTTGTACACATAGCGCGTCATAGTTTTCTCGAAATTTTTTCAATTTTTTATCGCAGCCTGTACATATGATATCATGACACATGGACAAGTTTCAAGATTTTCTGACTTTGTTTGTGTTTTATACAAGTTTTAAACATGTTGATGACAAGTTCACGACCATGTTTAGTGAGCATGTTGCTCGAAGTTTTTGGTCCGCTCCTGGAATCGGTCGTAACTTATGCTAAGTAACATGAATATCATTTTTTCATGCACGGTTTTCCAAGTTTTGAGTGACCTGCAGTTCAAATCTAAATTTTCCGAAGAAATTCAAATAAACGAACTAAATCTACTAACGATTGAAACTCTGTTAAAATTGTCCACAAATGATACATGTAGGTCTACATAGTGTAGGAACATACCACAAAAAGTTTGGGAGACAAAATAAAAGAAATAAAAATATACTTTGCCGAGTGTCTAGGGATGGCACTCAGCAAAGAGTTCTTTGCCGAGCGTCAACTGGGCGACACTCGGCAAAGAAGACTCTTTGCCGAGTGCCAACCGTTGGCGCTCGGCAAAGACTGACGGCCGTCAGCTTTGGGACGGCCGCTGACGGCCCTTTGCCGAGAGCCCCATTTGCCGAGTGTTTGACACTCGGCAAACATGGATTTGCCGAGTGTGGACCTGTACCGAGTGTCCTACGCTCGGTAAAGACGCTCGTTACCGAGAGCCGAGCTTTGCCGAGTGCGGCTCTCGGCAAAGCCGTCTTTGCCGAGTGCCCGAGAAAAGGCACTCGGCAAAGCGGCCGGCACTCGGCAAAGGCTCGGATTCCGGTAGTGTATCTTAATAGATCCATCTTATCTTGAAAAGATTCGTCTTATCCTGACCACTTTACTTATCTCATCCTAAAGTAACAACCAGGGTCTAATCCAAAATAATGAGATCTTATCTAGTCTAATCTAGTCACACAAATATAACTTAGATCTGATCTAATGTGGTAGATTAATCTAACCTAACGAAGGCTAAAGTGGAGCTAATCTAATGTAAGGTTCTTAACAAGAAGGATAATACTAATGAAATAAATGAGACTCTACTCCTATAAAATATGTTTTAACTTGATTCACTCTACACTTAATTAAGAACGACAGACCAACTCGGCCTCATGCAACTACCTTAACCATACAATAGTTGCATAACCCCTCTGTTTTAACCTAACAGAGATTCTGACTTACCATCACCATATAATCCATCCTATCCCAAAAGATTCTAACATATCCTAATAATATATATATCCTACCGTAGTAGATCTATTTAACTTAAACTAGTCTAGTCTAGTTATATCCAATCTAATCTAGACACTACCTAATCTAATATGATCCAATCTAAAGGAAGTTATTTAAACAAGTTAGTTAATACTGGTAACACAGATTAGACCATATTCATATGATTGAGTTTTAAACCTAAATTGGTGTCTTAGACCAACTTGTCCGAGAAACCACGACCTAGCCTATGCTATAGGTTGCCCAACCCATTTATCCCAAAAGCAAAAGTAAAACTCTGTTTAACATACCTACCCTATGTACCCGCAATTGTAATCCCAACTTAGATAATGGCATCTAACACCATGACCGATGGTCCCTAAATCAGACCCAAGAAGAAGGTTAATCTCGACAATGAAGGATATGAGTAGAAACAGATCTTCAAATGAATCAAGATCCACCACCCGGAATAAAAGTTTCACTTACCTAACTTTCTTTTACCCCAAATCTTCTCTACACTCACCTAATAGCTAAAACCTGATGTACCCTTGTTTTCTATGCCACACCTGCTAATGGCATGAAAATTTTAGGTGTATAAAAAAATACTAATTGGAAGTTCCACTTATATAAAAAAAGATACCAGAATCTCATAAAGATAAAGTCAGCTTGATATGCTCAACTAAATGGCATTCTTGAATAGGATTATAGAATCTAATGTGATCTAATCTAAGGTGATCCAATCTATTATGATCTAATCTAGTATAAGTTACTTAATGCTGGTACAAAAGATAAGGCCATACTTCTAATTCACTTATGCCTAATTTGGTGATTTAGATCAACTCGGCCAAACTTGGCCATATACCAACGACCTACGCATTCTTGATGAATTGCCTAATCTGTCTATAAAAAAGATTCTAATTTACCAGTTTGACCTACATATTTTCAATGATATACATCATTGTTTTTCTGAGCCCTACCTAAAACAAAGTCACCCAACTGAAATTTGACATAACACACTCAACTTGTACTAATCTAAAGCTTATTCAATCTAATATGGGTCACTTAACAAGTTAACACTAGTGAAATAAACTAGATCCTACTCCTATAAACCTTGTTCTCCCCTCACGCGCTTAAACATAAATTAGTGCATTAAACCAACTCAACCATGAGCATAAGATCTAACCCAGCCAATAGAGTCATGATGGATTGTCTAATCTGTCTATCCCCACCTAACATCAAACTAGATTTTGACCTACATCATGTAGTCCACCTCACCCATATCTATCTCATCTTGACAGACTCTATCATACTTTTGGACATTCACCTCATACGACTAGTTATACCAATCTTGACATAAAACAACAGATTAAGCCCTGCCAAAGTATCTTCAATTCATAACCAGCTACTAGCCTATTCGTTCTGCCTACCAAATAATTTCTCTTGCAAAACTATTTTATCATATGCTTCTAACTCCGATGGTCAATACCAGGAAGGGGAGGACTATCAGGCAACGACAAACAGAAATGAATCCTCCAAATCCTCCACCGGCTGGAACCGATACAGTGGTTGCCGCCCAAATGCTGGTACTACAACAAATGACAAACGTGGTTAACGAAATGCAAAATCAGATAAGGCAAGAACGCCAGGAAATGCGTCAGGACCGGTTGGAGATGCGACAAGCAATGATACAAGCACGGTTGGAAAGACAACAACAACAACACCCACTACCTCCACCACCACCAGCAGCTCCACCAAGCTACATAAATATAAATATATATTACTATTTATAAGACCTAGATGTTACATTAGTTAGTAGTTGGTATGACACTATTTTAGGAGGAATAATAATGTCTAATTGACCTCATGTGCTGCTAATGAGTTATGCATCATGCCAAGATTTTTGTTTGTACATATGTTCTGAGACAATATAGTTATACACCCTTTTCTTACAAATCTCGAGGACGAGATTTTTGTTAAGGGGTAGGATTTGTAAGGCCCAAAATTTGTATAAAAAATAATGAAATAAATATATAAAGAAATAAAATAGTAAATTCGGATATCTCAAATTATACTTAAGTATTGAAAATTGAGGTCTGAATTTTAAAAACCAAGAATTATTTTAGAAAAGAAGTAATAGAAAAGTTTTCTATTTAACTAAATGATTATGCATTTCATTAAATGATGTACCATAAGCATTTACTTACATGAATATTTAAGTTTTAAGTAACTTTTAATTCTTGTCCCACAATCAAAATACTATTCTCCTAAAAAGAAAGGAACAATATGAGTGTGTTTCATATTTCAAACATTTATCAAACAAATAAATTAATTAGAATAAATAGATATCTACTACATCATGATTGATTTTTTAGTAGGTATTAAATTTGAATTCTTAAACTTTATCTTAGATTGGAATTGGAATTTTGTAATGTCAAAAAGGCATATTATGGGAATATAATAATGAGATGAGAATTGGGATTTAACCCAAAGGTACAATTTTAGAATTTGAGAAAAGAGAAGAAAATACTAAACAAATGAGGTAAAATAAAATATATAAATAAGAATATATTTCTTTACTCTAATATTTGAATTTGGTACACTTTGATCATTGATGAATCTCATAACCAAATTCAAATTTAAATTTGAATTCAAGAAAGAAAAATAGAGAAAAAAATAATAATAGGAAGAAGTCACAGATCTGTCCCTTTGGGCTGAATTCCACGATGCCAACCCATGGCCTCCTCTCCTTATCGCGCGCATATGGGCCACATGCCAGCCTAACCCCACTGCAAACGGCCATCGCTTTCTTGTGAGTATGATGCGTGGGCCCAGGCGGTCAGTTTCGTCCCCTCCTGCGTAACAGACCTCGCGCGCGCTGGGGCGGTCAACACCATGGTTTCCGCTATGGAATTCGTGGGCTATTCCGACTTCCTTGCCGGGATCTCCTCTCATCCGCACACGGGTCAGCTCCGTCACCGACGCGTGGGTCCGCTTGGTCGGCTATCCTCAAGCTCACGTCTGATGAAGATGATTTCCGCATCTGGCGGGTGCTCCTTCGGCCATTACAAACACCAACACCTAGATATGCCGCTCAACCTCCAGACCATAAGAGCTGAGGCCCTTCTCCCTATTGTTCTCGACCATCGGCGCGACGGAGGATGAGTCGAGGTGCTCCGTCAAATCCGCAAGCGAGTGAGAGCTGAGTGCCGCCGCAGTCGCTGCACGCACCTGTCATCATCCAACCTCGTCTGGGGTCGTGCGCGTTCACTAGGGAGCACGCGACAGGTGCATGGTTTGCAGTGTGGAGATTTTGTGGCATGCTGGCCGAATTGCTCAACGGAGCAACAACGACACCGCGGACCGCCATTCACCGCGGGGCACCCTCTCTTTATCTCCTCCTCCGGTAAGAATTCCTTTGTTGGGTTCGCTATCACCTTTGCATCACGTAGGAGCTTTCAAATTGGGAGATTTGTGCTTCTGTGCGCGGATTGGGTATCTCGCCGATGAGGGCGCGCCGTGGGCAGGGCGACTGTTGGGGCGAAGGCAAAGGCGCCACCCTTCGCTCGAAGCCTTCGCTGCAGCAGCTGAGCTAACAGAAACAAAACAGGCAGGGACACCCTTCGCTTGTTCCGCACCAGACGAAGACCGGCGACGAAGGGCATCCCACAGTGCGGCCTCGTCCAGCTCAGAGGCCCACGTGCGATCTGGCCCATCGTAACGGGCCCCGCGTGGCCGTCGTGCGTTACGGGCCTAATTTGTAAAGGCATCCCTGTAATTACGGTCTGTAACCCCGCTTTATGGGAATATTCTGGGGATAACCTAGGTAGCTGAGGGCACATGCGTCCTTAGCTTAAGGCGCTGCGCTCTCAGGTACCTATAAATACCCCTGCACAGTGCCCGTGAGAGGCCAGATGATCAGAGCTTTTGCCATCTAGCGCGAGTGCCCTGTTGACGTCACTGTTCACCCTTGTTGGATTCCCTTGCAACTGAGAGCAGGTTCCAACATTTGGCGCCCACCGTGGGTGCTACGAGAAAACCACCCGCGATGGCACCCAAGAGAGCTAACCCGAAGGCTGACGAGGCTGCGAAGGCAGCACTGCTCGCCGCAAGAAAGGGCAAGGCCCTCGCCCTCACCCAATCCACCCACCAAGAGGCCACTGAAGACGATGTTCCTCGCGCCTGCGAAGACGACACCCTCCGCACCTGCGACCCTGAGGGACAACCGCAGCCACCCTCAGGCTTCGCACCACCGGAGGGCACGGACCTCACCGAGGACGGTGAAGTCCTCGGCGTCTCATCAGAAGAACAGCTACAGCTGCGCGCCCTGCGCCTCAAGAACCGCAATCTCCAGAGGCAGAAGGAGATACTGGAGGCCAAGCGCCAGCGTGTGTCCGCACTAGCCAAAGTGCGGCAAATGATACGCGACGAGGAGCAGAAGGCCCAGGAACTCGAGCGGGAGATTGCGCTGATGCAGCGCGAAGGCCACCTCGGCCTGCAGCACGAGTCACCCCTCCAACAGCGCGCTCAACTCGAAGACACGCGCGAAGGCCATCTCGGCCTACAGCATGGGCCACCCCTGCAACACCGCGCGCAACCGGAGGACCCGCGTTTCCCCCAACGCGACCACACCTTCCCGCACGCCGCGCCATTCCAAGGGGTCAACTATCTCGATGAGCGAAGTCCCCTGGCGCCACACCTGCAAGTGACGCCTTGGCCAGCTAACTTCCGGGCAGGAACCTATCCCAAGTACAACGGCAGCACCGACCCGGCTCAATACATAATGAGTTATTAGGTCGCCGTTGCATCTTCTGGAGGGGACGACGCCACAATGGCGAAGTCTTTCATCATCGCCCTCGAGGGCCCAGCACTCACCTGGTTCACCAGGTTGCCTCCGCTGTCCATTGATTCCTGGAGAAGTCTCCGGGACAAGTTCCTGCTCAACTTCCAAGGGTACCGCCCGGACACTGACGCCCTGGCCGAACTCTCGCTCTGCAAGCAGCTGGAAAAGGAGACTCTGAGGGAGTATTACCGCAAATTTTTAACACTCAAATCACAGCTGCCCTCAGTCGATGACCAGATTGCCATCCACTATGCTATCAGTGGCCTTCGCGTCGGTGTCCTTTATAGCCACTGCATCAGAGATCCGCCAAAGAACCTCCAGGAGTTATATCAGCTGTTTGAAAAGTACGCCAGATCCGAAGAGCTCCACCAGCGCAAGATTGAGTCCCAAAGGAAGCCGAAAGATGCCCCACAGTCCAGCCGCACGTGGACAAGGGCTCCGCAGCCAGACTCCGCTCGAGACGGCCGCAATCAGCAGCAAGTGCACAACATCGCCAACCAGCATCCCGCTGCTGACCCCCCTCGTCGCCAGGAGTATCCCCCCCAGGGCCGCGGAAATGGCACTCGTGGTAGGGGCCGAGGGCGTGCGCAGCCGCCGCGCCGATTCTACTGCCTCTTCCATGGCGAAGATTGCGCCCACCAAACCAAAGACTGCCCCGAAACGAAGGCTACCAGAGACAGAATGGCACGGGCGCAGCCAGCCGACAACCCCAGAATTGTCACGCACAATTACCAGCAACCCCCTCCACCATATATCCACGCTCCCGCCCCGCATCCACCGCACCACGCTTACCAACACCATCAGGAAGTACAAATCGTACCTCCTCCACCCCCACCACCACACCAGCAACATCAAAACATCCCCATGCCCCAAAGCAGGAAGACTTCGCCGATCAACCATATCGCGGAGTCATCCACATGATAACTGGGGGGTCCAGCACTGACTTCGACACCAAGCGGCAGAAGCGGGACCACTACCGCAGCATCAACCATGTCGCCGTCATGGGCCCAGTCGTGCAGACAAAGTGGTCCCACATACCGCTAACCTTCGACGCACGGGACGTCGACCTGCGCAGTGCCCCCCACTGCGACGCCATGGTTAATAATTGCAGCGTGGCAGGCTGGGACCTGCATAAAGTCCTAGTTGACAACGGCAGTCAGGCGGACATCATCTTCCTCCATGCCTTCGATCGCATGGGCATAAGCCACAGCCTGCTTAAGCCTTCGGACAACCCGTTGTATGGCTTCGGCGGCAAGGGCACCTTCCCCGTCGGCAAAATAGAGCTGCCTCTCTCCTTCGATGTAGCACCCAATGCCCAAAGCGAGCAAATAACCTTTGACATTGTGGACATGGTATATCCTTACAATGCCATCATGGGCCGGGGCTCCATCAATAAGTTCGAAGCAGCCATTCACGGACTGTACCTATGTATGAAGATACCAGGTCCGTTAGGAGTCATCACAGTCTTCGGCAATCAACAGACTGCGCGCAACATAGAGCGGGACTTCGTGCCCGGTCAAAGAAACGTGCACTGCCTCACGGCCCAACGCGAGGTCCCCGCGCCTGCCAGCCCAACCAATAAGCATCACGACAAGGCACAGCTGCAGAGCAACAACGGGACCAAGACTGTCCCCCTCAACCAGGCCACGCCTAGGCAGACAGTCATTATCAGCGAAGACCTTACTTCGCATGAAGAAGAGAAGCTCCTCTGCTGCCTGTCCAAGAACAAAGATGTCTTCGCCTGGTCGGCCCTCGATCTAGTCGGGGTTAGCCGTTCAATAATTGAGCACAGTCTGGGGATCGACCCTTCGGTACGGCCGAAAAAGCAGCGGCTTTGCAAGATGTCCGACGAGAAGACGGAGGCTGCCAAGGCAGAAGTGCACCGCCTCCTGGAAGCCAAACTCATCGAGCCGGTGGCTTACCCCACATGGCTCTCCAATGTCGTGATGGTGCAGAAAAAGAGCGGGAAGTGGCGAATGTGCATCGACTTCACCAGTCTCAATAAAGCCTGCCCAAAGGACAATTTCCCGTTGCCGCGGATCGACAAAATAGTCGACAGCGCAGCCGGATGCGAGGTCATGTCCCTCCTCGATTGCTTCTCCGGTTACCACCAGATATACATGAAGGAAGAAGACAAGGCTAGCACCAGCTTTATAACACCCTTCGGCACATATTGCTTCATCAGAATGCCGGAGGGACTCAAGAACGCCGGGTCCACCTTCTCCAGGCTTACCAAAACAGTGCTCGAAGGGCAAGTTGGCAGAAACATATTCACATATGTAGACGACATTGTCGTCGCCAGCAAGAGCAAGGAGGACCACCTCGCCGACCTCGCCGAAACATTCGCGAACATGCGAGACGCACAACTCCGCCTAAACCCAGAAAAGTGCGTCTTCGGCGTTCGCCAAGGCAAAATATTGGGCTACCTGGTATCACACCGCGGCATCGAGGCCAACCCAACCAAGATTCAGGCCATCTTAGACATGATGCCTCCGTAGTCCGTCAGGGACGTCCAGCGCCTGACAGGCAGATTGGCCGCTCTCAACAGATTCATCTCTAGGTCCGCCGAGCGAAGTCTCCCCTTCCTCAAGACACTCCATGGTGCAAAAGACTTCGCCTGGGGACCAGAGCAGGCGGCGGCCTTCGCCTCATTAAAACAGTACCTGACAGAGTTAGCCGTCCTTACCAGCCTCGACCCCTCGCTCCCCCTGCTGCTCTACGTCGAGGCTTCGCCACAGGCGGTCAACGCGGCACTAGTGCAGGAGCAGACTGTCGAGGGCGTGGTCCGGCAGTGCCCCGTGTACTATGTCTCTGAAGTGCTGACACCGTCCAAGTGCAACATGACAGAGCTGGAGAAGATTGCCTACGCAGTCGTCATGTCGTTGCGCAAACTGCGCCATTACTTCGAAGCATTCAAGGTCCGTGTCACCTCAAACAGGGGACTCGGCGAATTATTCAGAAACCCGGAGGCATCGGTGAGGATTGCCAAGTGGGCAGCCAAACTCTCTGGCTACCACATCTGCTTCGAGCCCAGGACAGCTATCAAGTCTCAAGTCCTGGCAGACTTTGTCGTCGACTGGACTGGGCCAACAACACAGCCAGACCCGTCCGCAGAGAAGATTTGGACGATCCACTGCGACGGCGCATGGTGCCATGCGGGGGCAGGCGTCGCTGCAGTCATCACCTCACCAGTCGGGATCAAGCACAGATATGCAGCACGACTCAGCTTCAATCTGGAATCCGACAGATGCACAAATAATATAGCAGAATACGAAGCAGTCATCCTCGGCCTCCGCAAGCTAAGGGCCCTCGGAGTCACCACCTGCATCATCAAAACAGACTCCAAGGTAGTTGCCGGCCAAGTCGAGAAAGACTATGCAGCAAAGGACCCCGCGCTCATGCAGTACCTCGCGGCCATCCGATGTCTCGAGAGGCAATTCAAGGGGTTCACCTTGCAGCATGTGGATCGGGCCAAGAATGAAGAGGCCGACGCATTGGCCAAGGCTGCCGCTAGGGGCGAAACTCTGCCCTCCGACGTGTTCTTTCATGTCATCGGCACGCCAGCCGTTCGGAGCCCCGAAGGGCTCCAAATAACCAATGACAGCGAGGGGCACCGCATAGTCAACCTTATCATGACCGAAGACTGGCGGGCACCAATAACCCTGTTCCTACAGGGGTTTTATCATCCAGCCGACATCAGTGAGGCCAAGCGCCTCAGACATCGAAGCCGAGACTTCGCACTGATTGAAGGCCAACTCTACAAAAAAGGGGTCAGTCAGCCAATGCTCAAGTGCGTCACCGAAGCCGAAGGCATGCAGATCCTACGTGAAGTCCACAGTGGCACGTGCGGCTCACACGCAGGGCCAAGGGCCTTAGCTGCTAAGGTGATCCGCCAGGGCTTTTACTGGCCCGCAATGATCTGCGCCGCAAATCGGGTCACACGGTCCTGCGAAGCCTGCCAGAAGTTTTCTCCTCGGTCAGGCAGCCCCTCGCAGTATACAAAGCTGATCGCCCATACATGGCCTCTCCAGCGCTGGGGCCTGGACATTGTCGGGCCCCTGCCCACCGCTCAGGGGAACCTCAAGTTCGCCTTCGTCGCTGTCGAGTACTTCACCAAATAGATCGAGGCGCGGGCTGTTTCTACAATAACATCAAAGACTGCCCAAAAATTCTTCTGGCAGAACATTGTTTGCCGCTTTGGAGTACCGTCCGAACTAACAGTTGACAACGGCAAGCAGTTTGACAACCAAGACTTCAAGGATTTTTGTTTCTCCATTGGCACCAAGCTTGCCTTCGCCTCAGTCTATCATCCGCAGTCCAACGGGGTCGTGGAACGTGCCAACGGGAAAATCTTCACAGCTGTCAAGAAAATGCTCCTTGATGAAAAAAAGGGCAGATGGACCGATTTGTTACCTGAGGCAGTCTGGGCACTAAACACAACTGAGTGCAGGGCGACCGGGTTTACTCCCTTCCGCCTTCTATATGGATCGGAGGCCATGACCCCGCAAAAAATAAAGCATGGGTCCCCGCGAATAGTTCCGTCAGCCTTCCCCGACGTGGACGAGCCAACTTCAAAGGATCTCATTGACGGAGACCGAGTCCTCGCCCTACAGGCCCTAAACAAATACCAAGCCCAGACCAAAGCATGGCGCGACCACTCAGTCATCCCGAGGGAGTTCAGCGAGGGGGACCTCGTACTCGTCCGAACAGCTCGGACGGAGTCCAAGGGCAAGCTGGAGCCCAGGTGGGAGGGCCTTTTTATAGTCAAGACAAAAGCTTCCCCCAGCGCTTACAGGCTCACAACGCCAAACGGCGAGGACCTGGAGCACTCCTGGAACATCGACAACCTCCGCAAATTTTTTGTTTGACTCCTCAGGGCTGATTTCGCCCTTGTAATTCGCCAAAACAATCTTGTACCGGCCCACACTCTTTTCCTCCCGGGGGGTGAGGTTTTTAACGAGGCGGAGCCATGTAATATATGTGTGAAAAATCCCCCGCAAAAACATGCGTCGAAAAAAGACCGCGACGACGGTCTTCGACATTCGACCAACACGAGGTCACCGCGAGGCTAAGCGCTAGCCACCCTCGCGTGCGACAAATCCGCGCAGAAGTCGCCTAAGGATGCAGCCGGACAAGCACAACAAGTGCGAAAAAATCGAAGTCTATCGCGAAGACTATCCGCGCAGAAGTCGCCTAAGGGTGCAGCTGGACAAGCACAACAAGTGCGAAAAAATCGAAGTCTATCACGAAGACTATCCGCGCAGAAGTCGCCTAAGGGTGCAGCCGGACCAAGCACCACAACTGCAAAAAAATCGAAGTCTATCGCGAAGACTATCCGCGCAGAAGTCGCCTAAGGGTGCAGCCGGACAAGCACAACAAGTGCGAAAAAATCGAAGTCTATCACGAAGACTATCCGCGCAGAAGTCACCTAAGGGTGCAGCCGGACCAAGCACAACAAGTGCGAAAAAATTGAAGTCTATCGCGAAGACTATCCGCGCAGAAGTCGCCTAAGGGTGCAGCCGGACTAAGCACAACAAGTGCGAAAAAACCAAAGTCTATCGCGAAGACTATCCGCGCAGAAGTCGCCTAAGGGTGCAGCCGGACTAAGCACAACAAGTGCGAAAAAACCATAGTCTATCGCGAAGACTATCCGCGCAGAAGTCGCCTAAGGGTGCAGCCGAACTAGCACAACAAGTGCGAAAAAACCGAAGCCTACCGCAAAGACTGTCCGTGCAGAAGACACCTAAGGGTACAACCGGACTAACACAACAAAGGCAGAAACGACAACATCAAACCGTCCGCGACAAGACCAACTATAATCACACCAGCACAGCACAACAAAACAAACCAGACAAAGTCCACAACGCCTTTGCACACATATACAAGCGAGGGCACACAACTTCATCATACAAGCCTCTGCATATACAAGCGAGGGCACCACACTCTACATCGGCTCAACCTTAGGAATAATTCCCATCTCCCTATAATTAAATAACATTATCCTAAGCTCCTCACCCGCAAAAAGACTTCGCAGTTCCCCTTCACCTGTATTCACGGCGGCCGGCAAAGACAACAGTTCCTGCCGGCCAGCCCCACTCACACGAAGCCGAGCCCCCTCCGCCCACTAACTCTATGTTTCGCAACCGCCCTTCGTCGTCGTCGCCCGGTGCTAGGACCTGGCACATCTCCTGCGTCCGCGACGTGCGGCGAAGCCTCCACCGCAGCCACATCCAAGGCCGCAAAGTAGTCCAAGTCCTCCTCCGACGACTCCTCAGTCCACTCAACCGAGCTCCCAGAGTCAGCACAATCAAAAAACTCAGATGCAGATCCACCACATTCATTACCATCTTCCACGGTCGAAGCCGCCAAAAATTTAGTAGTAGCGGTTGTGTGCGCAGGCCCAAAATCTTGAACCTGCGCAGCAACCAAAATTCAGCAACATATACAAATTTCCCCAACCCTCTACACCCACTACGCCACCTGCGACGGCCCTGACGTTGCGGGAGCCTCCGCCGTTGGCTCCGCCGTTGCTTCCGCTGTTATCTCCGCCGCCACCGCTGCGGGATCTTCAGCACTCGGCGCAGCAGCTGCGGAGGCATCAGGCGCGCCTTTGGCGACCTCCGGGGGCAGGTCTTCGCCGGCCACAGCAGATGCGGGGGCACCCGACGCATCTCCCGCAGTCTCCGGGGTCGGCTCCAGGGCGACCCCAGACACGGCCTCCGCCAGAGTCGGCTCCGAGTCAGACAGCATGCTGTTCAACGCCCCGAAGTCGTTGACCCTCTCGCCGCGTGCCGCCTAAGACAAAACACACAAAATTCATGAAACACACACACAGCCTACATCCAACAAACACCAAACAAACGAAAACGCTACCTGAGCCCTCGCCGTCTCGGCCCGCTCCCTGACCACCTCGCGACCGTGCGGACCCCACATCCAGTCGTAGATGGCTCCGAGGGATTCCTTCACTAGGGGGTCCTCAACCTTAAAGATATCTTGCTCAAAATCTTCATCGACTTGGTCGAAGACCTCGAAGTGCCGGCACCCTTCGCGGGAGAGCGCGTTCATCGCCCCCTCGCAGGTGACCAGGGAGGCATACGCCATAAACCCCTCCACGACAGTGGGGAGTGCCTGCAACTCCTCCTGCACCCACTCCAGGCAGCGCAGTCCGGGCTCTCGGTCCGGCACTTCGAAATCACGGGTCCCCGCGCCCAGGCCGCGGTATGTATCTATAAGCAGTAGGCGCGTCCGCTCTGCCTCCGCGCGTGACACGGCCTCGGCCCTGTCCACGCGGCTCTCCAGGGCGGTGAGCCGCTCCTGCAGCTGCTCGGCGCGCTCCCTAGCAAGATTGCCCTCCGCCCGTGCCAGGTTGGCCTCCGCCTGCGCAGCTTGCGCCTTGACAAGGGCCTCGTTGGTCTCCCTCCTTTCCCCCGCCAGCTGGCGCCGGAGGGCAGCCTTCTCTTCCTCCAGGGTGGCCACCTTGTCTGCCAGCTTGCGACACTTGCTGTCGGTGGCCGATTTTTCACGGACGGCGTCAGCATGTTGTGTCCGAAGTCTCTCGACTTCGGCAACCACAGCTGCCGTGAGGGCCCCCGACGCAGTGCGGCTGGCGAAGTCAGCCACCTGCAGAGCAATCGTAAGACCGCGGCCCCAGCAAGCCGATAAAAAAGGGACGAAGTCCAGCTCAGCGGACCTGACTTAGCGCCTCCGTCACCTCCTTCAGCCGGCGGGACGCAGCGCCCGCCTCATCCATGACAACCGCGAGGGCCGACACCTCGCCTCCGGCGCTAAGAGCCCCGCCCTTCGCCTTCGGCACTGCGGCAGCCGTCGTGGTCGCCGCGGCAGGCGCAACCATAGCAAGTTGGCCTTCGCCCGACCCTGCGACGTATCAATGAATAAATTTTAAAAAAAAATAGAGCCAACGACTTACCACCGAGATAGTCGTCCACACTAATGTTGGTGGCGAAGTCGGCGACACGTTTGCCCGACAACGGCAACGCTCGGGCCGCCTTCGCGACCTCCGCCACTCCGCTGGACGGCGGCACCGCCTTCGCCGATTTCGAGCCTCCGGCGCCTGCCGTTGCCTCCGGCGCCTTGCTAGATGCAGGGACGCCCGACTTCGCCGCCAGCGTCGGCCGGCCTCCGCCGGGGGCCGCAGCCTTCGCAGCCCCCCGCTGCCTCTTCGGCCTGGCTTCAACGAGCCTGACAGCCGCCTGGCGCTTCTGCGCAGCTCCCTGGCGATCCTTGTCCATCACTGCTGACACAACAGCAGCAACATTCCGCCCGTAAGGAAAAACCCTCCATTCACGAACCATGCGAGATGTAAAAAAGTCCTCGCCAGCCGCGCGGGGGATAGGAACATTCCTAGGCCAACAACCCCCGGTAACCCTTAGCATCCGAGCCGAAGACTCCCGGAGCTCGGGCGAAGACATCCTTTCCCCCGGGGCCGCGCACGTCCTCATCAACTCTCTAGCAAAACCATCAGAAACCCCAAGTCCTCCCATAGCAGTACCTAATTTTCTCTTTTTAGAGGATAGGGCGGCCGCCGGCGCAGGGTCGTCTCCAGTCCCCACCGCCGGTTTCTTCCCACGGCGGTCCGCATCGTCTTGACCAGGGTAGCCATCATATGGCAATTGATTTAATTCAAAAACCCTGTTCAAACGGTCATTCGACCCGCGGATATCCCAGCTGCGCTGGCCCTCCGTCCTCGGCACGTAACGTCCAACGAGCTGCACCGCCCCATCCTCCGCCTCACGCACAAAGGCGGCCGGATCGCGGTTTTGCAGATTCAGGGCGAAGGCAGGACTCCGCACCACCCTTCCGCCATGGAAAGGCATCTGGCGAGGGCACACTTCGCCCAACGCCCAGCCATGCGCCAAGGGCCATACCCCGTACGCCACAAATTCTTCAACCAAGTCGCGCCCACTGCTCAGGCCGGCGGCGCACCGAAGGGCCCCTTCGTCCACATCATCCTCCGCCACTTCAAAGGGAGGGTACGCTGAGTAAAAATGAGAACACATCTCGGACACGGGGAGTCCTTCATGGCCTTCGACAGCACCCTCAGCAACGTAAAACCAAAATTCATTCCAGTTGCCCCACTTGTTGCGGGCGCAAGGAACCAACTCGACTACCTGCATCGTGGTTTTGCCGGTCTTCGGCGTGAATGTGCAGGACCGAAACTGAGCAACTTCGTCTCCAATCATCCTCTTCTGCCAGTGCAAACAATAATACTTCGCAAAAACTTCGACCGATGGCTGTCCGCCGTACGAAGTCGTCGCCCAGACATACTTCGATAGAGCCACTATGGCATTCGGTGTCAGCTGATGTATTTGAACGTTGAACCTGCGCAGGACTTCGCCAACAAAACGGTGCGCAGGCAAGCGGAGTCCGGCGGCGAAGAACGCCTCAAAAACAACCAACTCGCCCTCCGGCTCGGGGACTTCCTCCGTCCCCGGGACTCGAGCAACTCCGCCGCCGAAGTAACCCAACCGCTGCATATCTTGCACGCGGACCGACGACATCCGCGATACGCCGAAATCAACAGAATCGCCGGCGCGCAACTCCTCCGCCATTAAACTACTCAGCGTCTCCTCAGACGAGGCGGCGGCCGGCGGCGAGGGAACGGCCGACGGTGTAGCGGCAGCGGAAGAAGACGAGGACGGCATCGCTACGTACCATCGGCGGCGGCGGGCGGTCTGCTTCACTCGAGCCAGATCTCCGGTGAACAAGAGCACGGCGGGCAGACGAGCAGCAAGACGGCGGAAAGGACGGCTAGGGTTTTCGCGGAGCGCGGAAGGTGAAGTTCAAAAAGCGCCGACCCCCGCCCCCTTTTATAGGCAGGGCGCGGCTCTTCGGGAAACCCGCAATCAAACAGGGCGCGGCGCTTCGGGAAACCCGCAATCCAACAGTACGCCGTCAATCAACGGTCATATCAAAAACCCCCGCGGAACCACTTCGCTATCACCTTTGCATCACGTAGGAGCTTTCAAATTGGGAGATTTGTGCTTCTGTGCGCGGATTGGGTATCTCGCCGATGAGGGCGCGCCGTGGGCAGGGCGACTGTTGGGGCGAAGGCAAAGGCGCCACCCTTCGCTCGAAGCCTTCGCTGCAGCAGCTGAGCTAACAGAAACAAAACAGGCAGGGACACCCTTCGCTTGTTCCGCACCAGATGAAGACCGGCGACGAAGGGCATCCCACAGTGCGGCCTCGTCCAGCTCAGAGGCCCACGTGCGATCTGGCCCATCGTAACGGGCCCCGCGTGGCCGTCGTGCGTTACGGGCCTAATTTGTAAAGGCATCCCTGTAATTACGGTCTGTAACCCCGCTTTATGGGAATATTCTGGGGATAACCTAGGTAGCTGAGGGCACATGCGTCCTTAGCTTAAGGCGCTGCGCTCTCAGGTACCTATAAATACCCCTGCACAGTGCCCGTGAGAGGCCAGATGATCAGAGCTTTTGCCATCTAGCGCGAGTGCCCTGTTGACGTCACTGTTCACCCTTGTTGGATTCCCTTGCAACTGAGAGCAGGTTCCAACAGCGACGCCGCCGTGATCTACAGGGGATTGGGCGAGCTGCTCGGTGGTCGTTGGATCCAAGTAAACGGTTAGGATTAGATCCACGACAGGGATGCCCTCAGCCGTTGGATTTCTGATGAGCGCTCTAGATTAAAAAAGACTTACCTCTTCGTTATTTTAAATCTGAACCATCAGACTTTAATTGTGCGGTTCAGAGTGGTTTGGATCGTGGGCATTCGTGGGCCGTGGATCTCGGATCCTACAGTGGACAGAACGTACCGATTCGTGTTATAGGCGATCTAATTTGGGCCCTTGGTTCTTGATCAAGGGGCTCCGGACGCAAGATACCCCTTCACCGAGAAATCATGCATAAGAACCCCTGTTGTTTTACCAAATAAACCCGCCGTCCAGTATCACTGTTGGCTAAGTCTCGGGTTACTTACAAGGAAGCCCCTGCACTCTCTGTTTATTACGCACGCAGTCCAGTAACCGAGGAGATTGAGAAAAACAATATAGAAATTGATTTTTAATACAAAACAATTCTAGAAACTTGTAAAATTCATATAAAATTCATTTAACTCCTTTCTAGCCCATTTCAGTTCCTGTAATTTTGTAATAATATTGTTCATAACATAATGTCTCTGTTTTGACATGAAAACCATATTATAATTTATCCCTTAATTAATCTCGTATCAAATACATATTCTCTCATATGATGTATACTAACCAATTCATAATATACTTTAATATTTAGATCTCATAGATCTTCCGTAAATCATAATTCCATAATCGTAACTCCGATCTTAGTAGTTCTCAAACCCATGATCTCGTAGCGATGCGTAGATTATTATTATGCAGTTTGTTCTTATGTTTGGTATGATGTTAATTTTGTCTATACCATGTTTGTTTGTATTGCTACGACTAGTAGTGAAGTCACGAGGATCTGAAGGTCATCCTAGTACCTGGAATCTCAAGTCCTAGGCAAGTTGTGCCCTTGACCACTTTTATTACCCAATAATATTCTTTATAATCATTTATTCATGCATAGGTTTAATTTTTATGGGACCCAATAGGTTGCCCTAGTCTGCTTATCTTGTTACCTTGTTTACCCCTGAATCATTTGGGTAGTTTTGTTATTGCTCTATATGGTTTTGGGATTAATACTACATTATGTCCATGTTCCAATTATACTGTCATTTTATTTATTGTTCATGTCAAGATCATTATTTTTAATTGGAACATGGAGCTTAACTTGAGAAACACGTGCCACTACATGAGTGGAATGGGACGCCCTTGGCTGACTAATTAGGAAAGCTAGTGGAAGACTACCTTACCCGAAAGGGGCAAGGGCAGTAGGGGAGTAGGCGTGTAGGGAGGTTCCCGGGTTGATTTTCCTGCGATGGCGGTCAGACGGGGGATTCCTGCATTGCTCTTCCTAGAAACTGTAGCGGGTTTTCAAAAGCTAGTGGAACTTTGTAAAGGCCTCGTAGTGGATCCCTAGCCATTCACCTCGGTAGTGTCTAAGGGTCTAGCTAACCCTGGCGACATGGGATACACGACTTATGGGTATAGGGTACAACCTCTGCAGAGTGTAAAACTGGTATACTAGCCGTGCTCGCGGTCATGAGCAGCTCAGGACTCTCGCATGATTAAAAGCAATGCAGCTTTAACCCCTATTATTGATTGGCCTTAGACATCACATGAACTCCCACCTTTGGTGAGTTCATGCACATTATTCCCCACAACTTGTTGAGCTATGAACGTATGTGAGCTCACCCTTGCTGTCTCACACCCCCACAGGTCAAGAACAGGTACCACAGGATGAGGCGCATGGAGGATGCTGTGATGTGTTCGTGAGAGGTCTAGGTCGTCGTCTCCCAGTCAACTTTGGGTTGCTGGATCGTTGTCTCATTACGATGTAATTATTTATTTATTTTGTACAAAACACCGTTTATATAGTAAAGTTGTGACAGTCGTTTTTGTACCATGATTCATCATATGTGTGAGACTTGATCCCAGCACACCTGGTGATTATGTTCACGCCCGGGTCTTGGTGCCCCCGAAACCCGGGTGTGACATGCAAGCAACACTTTATATCATGAAAACTCGATTCACTTCTTACTCGATGCAGCAACACATATCAAACAGTCTCATTAGCTGCGAGAAGTAGATGATTCGAATCGAGTTTTAAACCTTGCAAGGTAAACCTAAATACACGACAAGTAGGGGCACTCCATCCCCACACACATCAGCCGACGCCATCTATCCCCTGGCAATAGAACAGGGCCCACTGCCATTGGCATACAATGCTCCACTGACCCCGGCCACCATCGTGTAGTGACCGCATTTGCACCCACCATAACCAGAATGGGAGACATCGTCTCAGAGCTAGTGGGGAGGTATGTTTGCGGGCAGGTTCACTCAGGTACTAGGCTTATCGACTTACCATATTTCTCGGCATGTGCTTAGTACTTTCAAACGCTTGACACACGGTACCACACATTAATCCTTATTCCATTTTTGTCTCGTAGACAGGGCATCCCCATGGATCCATGTCCACAGACCTTCATAATTCCATTAACCAAAATGGATACAACCAATTCCTGATCTCACGTGATTGCTAGAAAAATCACTCGACTTCTAGCGAGATCTTGAATTAGCATAACAAGTACTCGACCTAGCATACTAGTATCCATCTCAAGGGAACCTGAGTTCATGAAACTAGGGTTTCAAGCAACTACTACACTTAAGTGCACATTACAACCCTACATACATTAAGTGCAGTAAAATAACATATATAAACAATTATGCATAAAACCGGGGCTTGCCTTCAATTGTTGGGGCTGCAGGGAGATCCTTTGTGGAAGGTTCGGGAACTGGCTCCTGAACTTCCTCCTGGGCAACTCCTTGCTCGGGGTTGAGCACATACTCTCTGTCGGCGAGGTTACAATCTAATGAATGCAATGCATAAGGTACATGTATGCTATAGTATGCAAAAATGATAAATATGATGCGAGGTTGAGTATCATTAAGTCACTTAGTATGGTTAGGTTTTTCTCTTCATTAACTAAGCCTTTTAGCAATGCACTTAGTGGTTTAGATTAAAGGGTGACCAAGGGAATGAAGGCTCAACTTGGTTTTTGTTTTAAGTTACCTAATGAATATTGGTTGGCCCTTAATTCCTCTTTTCTATTCTCTTTATGCTTTTAAGGGGGATTTGAACTATAATTGTTGTTTAGAAAATTCCAAAAATAACAAAATTACAGAAGCTTATCTCTAGGTAAACTAGGTTGTCCTAAAAATTTGAGTTCAAGACTAGTTAGAATCTGTTCTAGATAAAAATAACAAATGCTAGGGCAGATGGGTTACTTTGCACTACACCTTCTATTTAGAAGTGGCTTCTGCCCTAAAAGTTATTTTTACTCGTATCTAGGTGCATTAAAAGGGTTTTGTGCCAAACATTACTTAGTGAAACTTATTGAATATTTAGTTATGATTTTCTAAAGTTCTGGGGCTAGAAGGTGCTCATAACTAACTTTCTTGTTGAAAAATGGCAAACAAAAAATTTGGTAATTTTCTTAAAATTTTATTTATACAAGAGCAATCATTCCTAAGGTTGGAGAATTTTCTCTACAGGGAAATGTTTCTGTGATTTTCTAAAATTTTCTATAATCTCTAATGGGGCAGGGGACCATATTTCCTTGTTGAACTATACCCTTTTTATATTTTTCCTTGAACCTTTGTTACTTAAGTATTATAAGAAAAGTATTTGGTCTGTTCTTTTTTATTTTTAGATCTTGTTTTAATTTTCCAAAGAAATAGGCAGAAATCTAAATCAATTTATGAATCCTAATTAAATGGGGGAACTAGGGTGTATAGTATTTTTGTATGGGTTTAGTGTTGAGTAAGCATCTGCTAAATTTTTTCAAGCCATAGCACAATATTTTTACTATTTTACTTCTATTTCCATATTCTGCCCTATAACCTAAATAAAATTAAAACTTCACAAAATAGTACTAGACTAGGGTGGTTTCCTATTTTTGCTCTAAAGTTTACTTTGTCCAGAGCCTAGCAAAATTGGTTTCACCAATTTTGGATTAGTTTTACTCAAGTTATGCATTTTTAAATTTTGTTGTTGAATGAATGGAGTGGATATTCTAAAAGAAAAAGAAAAACCATCTTGTTCTTTGGTCCCTGGCTTTTCTTTCACTTTTCTCTCACAAAACAGTCCCTAAAGTACACTATTCATCTGAGTCTATGGCTTAGTTCTTAATCCCCTGTGTTTTCCTGGCATCTAACCCACGGTCCTTAGCTAGGATAAATAGCAACAACGGTGAAAAAGATGGCGGAGTGGCTTACTAGCGGCGTTAGAGTTCTAGCGAAGGGCCGGGTGAGGTCGGGGAGTCTCTGGAGGTCACATCGATGCGTGGGTCGGCATTGGAGGTGATCAAAGGTGTCCTGGCCATGAGTTCAAGCGACGGTGCTCGTCGGTGGCGCCTGCTCTGGGCAAACCACGGTGGTAGAGGTCAATCAAACCGCATAGGGAGCTTCACTAGGTGATATGGGGTGTGTGTGCAAGGAATCGAAGAATGGCTCGTTGGTTTACCTGGACCACGTGCGCTAGTGGGCGGGTGAAGTCCGGCGAGGGTGATCTGGCTTCTCCGTCGAGGTAGCGTTCGGTCCGAGGGTTTTGGAAGCTTCACTGGCCTCTTGGGAAGCCAATGGTGAGGCTTGATTGAGTGGAGAGGGCTAGGGTGGTCGGACCACGGTGGCCAAGGCTTGGGTGAGCTTGCGAGCTCCGCTGGGCTCTGTTCTCAGGTGATCGCCGGCGTTGGGGCCTATGTGAGGGTGAAAGGCGTGCGAGAGAGCGAGGCCAAGCGGTTGGGCTGTCTTATAGAGGCGAGCGTGGTCGTGGGCGTGGGGTTGGGCGCGTGGTCGTGCTGACCGACGCTCGGGGCTCGCGCGAGCACGGACAGGGCGCGTTCCCGAGTGCCAGCCGAGGTCAAGCCCGTGGCGGCTTGCTTCTGCATGTGTTCAAGTGCCCGTTTGATAGCCCTAGCGTGAATATCTTGGCAAAGATCCCATGTAAGGTCTCTTCACTGTGCCAAACTCTATCGCTTCCATGCAAGTTCCAAGTGTAGATATGGGCAGGGCCAAAAGATCTTGGGGTGTCATGTTGGCTCTGTTAGCCGTGTCGCCCCCGAGACAAATCACATGCCAAATTGTGTCAAACAATTTTGGTTTGATTTCAAACTTTTCCAGGGCGTCCCTAGCCTATTTTGGCACCACTTTTTCCATTAAGTCATGTGGTTTTGGGTTTTGGAACTAGGTGAACACAATTGATCTTTGCAAGGGGCTGACAAATGAACTTAGAGAATAGTTGATTTTTCTTTTGAGCTCTCCACTTGAGTAACCATTTTGGGATTTTTGTAGAACCTTTTGGGGGTAACTTTCTTACTATCTCTTGTAGGTATTTTGGTGAGCTACAACTTTTTATAAATATCCAAAGTCTTGATAATGTCATTTACATTGCCTTCTTACCTATTCTCTTTTGGTGCTCTATTTGTTTAAATTGGGTGGACTTAGAGTTTAAGCACTTCTACCCTTTTTTATGTGCATGAAATGCTAATGTAGGTATTCTAAGATGACTAACACTCACTAATAACATTGGTTCTCAAGCTTGGTGTCTTTTTCTCAAACTAAACCACATGTGATGATAGGTCAAGGGTGTAAGTGCTGAGTAGAAACCATGAGTAACACTTGGGGCGTTATAGTTTGCCACATATTGAGTTTGCTTATAATAGGTCCATTCGTTCCACAACCTAGCTTAGTACATTTATGGTAGTATATGGTTTTAACCCCCATGCTCCATTTGATTTTCTACCTTTACCAACTTTTGAAATAGTGAACTTGGATGCTACACAACGTTTTGAATTCATTCGTAAGTTACATGAAACAACTAAGTTGCAAATTGAAAATATGAATGAAAATATCGCATTGTTGCTAGTAAAGGTATGAAGGAAGTAAAATTGGAACCTGATGACTTGGTTTGGGTTCATTTGAGAAAGGATAGGTTTCCTGATTTGAGAAAGCCTAAACACATGCCACGTGCTGTTGGTCCTTATAAAGTTCTTGCAAAGATCAATGATAATGCATATACACTTGAGTTGCCTCAAGATTTTGGGGTTAGTACCACCTTCAACATTTAATATTTGAAGCCATATATGGATGAGGAAGATGATCTTGAGTCGAGGATGACTCTACTTCAAGAGGGGCAGGATGATGAGGACATCACTCCAATACAAATAATGCATGGACTGATAACACGCTCACGTGCACGTCAACTAAATCTCCAAGTTTGTTCTAACATAGTCAATTGTGTTTTTGAGCTTACACTTGGGGCCATGGATGTTTTGTTGATTAGGATCCATGGAGAGGGCCAGCAAGGACTTGGGAAAGGCTAAGGTGTTGAGGAGAAGACGCAAGGGCGTCCACAACTGGAAGGACATCAAGTTTGACTGAACTGCAATTCCATCTCGGGTTCTAGGACCAGTCTGCACTAAAACAAACGCCCAGAACACATCTAAACTCTGATTGGCTTAGGTTCATTCTGTCATCGAACAGAGTCGTCGTTCATCGGTTTGTGAGACCCCAACTCGTAATCAACACAGTTTTGGTTGTGTTCTTGATTGCGCTTGCATGGATAAGACTTCTTGGTGATATCACTCATGTGTCATGGGTGATGTCACGGAACCTCCCAAGGTATTAGGCCCACTTACAGATGTCCTTGTCCTGAGGACCTCAGACAGTCATGTAGGTGCGCACAATGACTCGGCAGGTCCGGTTATCTGTATCTCCATCACATCGCCCAAGAGCGCTCAACCTATCACGTAGACATTATGTATCATCGAAGTAAGCGGAAAGGCCTACAATAACATAATTTACATTCATAAGTAAAATATAGAAAGAGTTAGTTATTAAATATCCGGGTACTTGAGTGCGTAAACTTATTATTATATCACATGAAGGCAAAACACCTTTCCCAGTTAAGTTTTAGTTTTCTTCCTCCTGCTTGGGAACCACCTTGGAACAGAAACAACAGAACTCTGCTGTTTCATCACCTACAACAACATGGGTTTGAAAACCCTGAGTACGGAGTGTACTTTCGCAAGTCTTACTCGTCAAAAGAAAAAGACTCAATGATATGCTGCCTTTTTGAGAATCAAGGTAAGGTTTATCAAAATTCAAAGACTCTTTTTGCAGAAAAGCTTACTATGACTGGATCCTTAAAAAATCATTTTACTTATCAGGTTAAGTAGTTACCTGCATCTAGATTTCCTTCTATTCTAGATCAAGCACTTGGCCTATACTAGCCATCTTTTAATCACCCCTTCAGTTCACTTGTTGCTACGTGTAGGTAAGTGACCAAGTCTTCATGTCCGAGAAGTAACGGCGATTCGAATCGATTAATACCCAGCTGGGGATCTCTGACCACACGACATATGTAGCATTTAACCCTTGCATATGTAAACTCGCACCCGGGTTTCTGAAGACCAGAATGGGTTCACGCCAACCGAGAGCACATATACTCCACCGTCCAGCCTCTTGCCACGGAGGGTACATGCTACTCTCGCCATCTCTCCACTCCCATTGCGTGGTAGCCTTTCTGGTATTGGTCCGACCGAGGCAAAGCTTACCCATGACGAGGCATATGGCCAGTTAAAAGGTCCTCGATCATCAAGCCTGCATCGGCTCGGTCCTTAAGCGACTCAGACGGAGACACTACACCGAGACTTTTTTCTCGTGCAAGTCACCCGCTCAGTCTCATCTTTATCATTTAAAACCCAAAGTTTGGTACCTAACAGAGGTACTCTTTTCGGATGTTGAACCCATCACGACCGTGATGGATCCACCATCATCAGTCTTTTCTCTGTAAAAATTCTCATCCCATGTGAAGCATTACCTTTTTCAAAACAAAACCTTTTGTTTTCTATAGCAAGACTAAGCATTAGAAAACTTGTTTAAATAAAATAGGTAATAAGGAATGGTAACCAATTTCCAAAGAAGGCAATGCATCAACTGTTTAGCACACAACTCCTATCACCTAATGCATCAAACAAGGTGATAAAGATTTTAAAACAACAAGCAAAAGGATAATGCACCGGGGCTTGCCTTGTGTTGCAGTTGGTTCTGGTTCCACACTGCAGATGTTAAAGAAAAAGTTGTTCTCCACTGGAGGATTCTCAGTCTGGGAGACAACCTGTTCTTCTACTACGGTTTCTTCCTCATGTTCTATACATGATAATACATGTACATGAATGCTTATGCTATGTCATGAATATGCAGTTACATAATAGAAATACAATAAGTTGCATCTTGAATACAACTTTCCTTCATGGTACAAACTAATCACTAAGGTTTTCTAATTAGGTATTCCTTTAGGATTAATATGAAGTAATTAATCCTATGAAGCTAGTTATTGGGTTTCTGGTCAAACAGTGTCCAAATGATTTCAAACCTTACTCAGGGACTCTAATCATTATATTAATCTTATTCAAAAAGTTTTATGATTTTTGGAATTATTAAATTATTTCTAAAATTCTAAAAGGCTTGATTTAAGCACCTTTAAATGCTACACAATTCCAAGGTTGGGATAAAAATCTTGGAATTATTTTTATTAAATAATACTTGATTTTCGGAATCTAGCAAAATTGGTCTCATAATTTTACCAAATTTATTCTATTTCCTACAAATTTCCCAAGATGACAATAAAAGGAAAAGAAGAAATAATGAATAGTAATGGGCCGTATCTGGCACGAGTCGGCTTGTGGACGGGGAACGCGCTCACGTCCGCGCCCGCGCGATCGGTTTTGCGCAAAGATCCCTGGCCATTAGAATAATCAGTAAAGAGTCCCTGAACACTATTCCGATGTCTCACTGACAATCGCAAATAGGCCCCCACATTTTTATTCCTTTGCAGCTCAAGTCCCTGACGACGCCGCGTCAAGCACATGGCCAGAGTCGAAGGTTTTTGCCACCGGCGACCCCCTCTTGAGGTAATAAGCACTTGGACCCCATGCTCAAGACTACCCGAGCATATGCCCTCACCAAATTGGACTGGTACGATCATAAATCATGCTTGTTCATGACCACGATGGCGCTAGAGCTCCGGTAAGCTCGTTCCGAGCAACAAAACGTGGTAGCGTTTAAATTGAAGCTAGGGCGAGTATCACTGACTCACTAGAAGTAGGGTACACATGTGAATTTGGACGGAGCGGGCATGGGAGAGTGGGTCGACGTGCAAGATGTCCACAGCAGTGTTCACGACGACAATATGGTGTTCTAGGAGTTCTGCAACAGTAGTATTCAATTGATAGGCACAGTAAGCAACCAGCGGCTAGAGGCATACCAAAACAAGGATTAAACGGGTATGAACTGACCCAAGTAAGGCTAGCCACGGTTGGGTTCTTCACGACAGCGTTCTCGGCCGATTTGGGGGAAAACGGGAATTCGTGAGCTATGGTGGATGATTGGGAGTGAGGAGTGGTGCGCCGGGTTTGTAAAGCGGAGCAGGGAGGGCCTTCAATTTATAGTGGCCGGCTACGGTTGCTCCAAATTTTGGAGGGGATGAACTCACAGTGGGGAAGTGGTGAGTCACCGGAGTACGACTACCGTGGCGCTCAGTGGGGTAAGGATTCTGGGTGGTAAATGGGCTGTCCACTTAGACCTCTTACGACGTGATGACGACCTTAAGTATGTGGCATGACTACAAGGAGCGTCGAACTTCGGTGATGGCACCTCGACCGATCGCACGGCCAGTGGCGCAGCTCATGCTCCTCTCCGTGTCGAGATCTTTTAACCCCCCCCCCCCCCGTGTTGTCCATGCTATCGCAGCATAAATCACCCGCCAGCGTCGGATTCATGGAACCGGAGATCTTTTCAGCTACTGTACCATTGCCAGCTTCATTCAGCGTCCTGACAGAGCAACTTGAGGGCACTTTTTCTTTGATTTTCATTCAGCAAACCACCAAGTCGACTAAACCAAAGTTGTTCCCCTATATACCAGCTTCAATTTTGTTATAGAGATCTTGGTCATTCATTCACTGGATCAAGCACAATTTGGTTCCAAAGTTGGTAAGAAACCACTGTCAGCCTAATTTTTAGACTAGAACTCGACTGACAGCCCAACTTCTAGGCCATTTTGTTCTAATTTCTGTACAGTTCTAGGGCTCAATCACTTAATCAAACTTGGACTACTATAGTAACTCTACAAATTTGTTGTAGTGATCCATCACAAAATCCTCATAGATCAAGAGATACAGGGCTTGAAGTCAGCATGATAACACTGTTTTTCAGAGTTAAGCATTTGAGTACTCTTTGAACTTTTTGCAATTTACCCCAAATTGCTCCACAAAACATGGAAATCCCCAAACATGGAAGTTGCTTAACTTTTGTTACTCTATCACTTTGATATATACACTATTGACTAAAGTGCATAGAAATTGAAATCACCCTATAAGACACTAATTAGGGGTTTTAGGGTTTCAATTAGGGTTTTGAGTGTTCTAGGGTTTAAGTGACACTTAAACTCTCTAAGTTTAATCTTTCTTAAACATCTCTACTAACATTTGGGATCATACTCTAGTTCTCATCTCTCACATCCACATGCTTCTAATCCCTTGGAAAGTACCCTATCCTAGGGTCAAAGACCTCTTTGATCAAGTCAAATCACCACATCACATGTTTGTTTTGAAATTTTAGCCTAGTGGATGCACTCTAGGTGTAACATACATAATGAAATGCCAATGCATAGGATGCCATGTCAAAGTTTTAGTTCTCGTAACAATAGGGGTGTTACATCCTCCCCCCATAAAAGAATCTCGTTCCGAGATTAAGTCTATAGGGTAAGTAATGGAAAAAGGAAACACGTCACAACTTTATTTCCTATTTTTTACAGAGGAGGGGGTGGGTGTGGGGGTTTGTTCTAACTTTACAACAAAGTACATAAACTTTAAAGTTTATAGGAGGCTAAAAACTTAGGAAAATGTTTCTCTAAGAAATCTTGAGTCTCCCAGGTAGCTTCTTCTTCTGTGTGTTGGTTCCACTGTACTTTGTAAAACTTGAGAGTCCTTCGAGTAATTCGGTCTTTCTGATCCAAAACTCGGATGGGATGTTCTGAATAGGTTAAGTCCAGTTCCAAATTAACATCAGCCATATCGATGGTTCGATTAGGGATCTGAAGCCACTTCTTCAATTGAGATATGTGGAACACATTATGTACAACAGACAATGATTCTGGCAACCGAAGTCTGTACGCAACCTGTCCACATCATTCAAGAATAGGGAACATGCCAATGTATCTGGGTGCTAACTTTCCTTTAACCCCGAATCGACTAACACCCTTCATCGGTGATACTTTCAAGTACACATGATCTCCAACTTGAAAAATCAATGGTTGACGTCGTTTATCCACATAACTCTTCTATCGGGCTTGAGCTTCTTTCAAGTTATGTCTTATGCAGTGGACCTTTTCTTCAGTTTCTTTAACCAAATCAGGCCTGAAAAACCACTGTTCTCCTGGTTCTGACCAATTCAAGGGTGTTCTACATCATCGTCCATATAGAGCTTCAAATGGTGCCATTTTAATACTCTCTTGATAACTATTATTATAAGAAAATTCTACCAGCGACATACATTCATCCCACTTTGTGGAAACTCCAAGACGTAGGCTTGTAACATATCTTCTAGTATTTGATTTACCCTTTCTGTTTGCCCGCTCGTTTGAGGATGATAGGTCGAACTGTGGAGCAATTTAATGCCCAAAGATTTGTGTAGCTCTTCCCAAAATTTTGATACAAATTGAGGTTCTCGGTCTGACACTATCGTCTTTGGAACTCCATGCAAACTGAGAATACGAGCAATATATAGCTGAGCATAGGTAATAACTGGGTAATATGTTTTGACTAGAAGAAAATGAGATGTCTTTGTAAGCCGGTCCACTATGACCCTAGAGTCATATCCTTTAGATGTCTTGGGTAGTCCCACAAAAAAATCCATACTTATATCTTCCCATTTCCATGTTGGTATAGGCAATGATTGCAAAGGTCCAACAGTTTTCATATGCACTGCTTTGACTCGTCTACAAGTGTCACATTTTGCCACAGAGCGAGCGATTTCAATCTTCATCTTAGTCCATCAATAATGCTGTTTTAAGTCCTGATACATCTTAGTACTTCCAGGATGAATAGAATACCGACTAAGATGAGCTTCATCCAAGATTTGTTGACGGCGTTCAGCATCCTTAGGCACTACTATGCGGTCTTTAAACCATAACACTCCTTGGTTATCTTTCCTAAAACAAGTAGCTTTACTAGCTTCCATTTTCTCGTGGATATGTTTCATACCCTTATCAGTCCTTTGAGCATCAATAATCTTTTGTTGAATAACTGACTCAAGCTTCAAATGCATCAAGGTTCCTTGTTGCACTATCCCCAGATTTAATCTTTCAATTTCCTAACATAAGGTGGTGTCAGGCAATCCCACAGTGAGGCAATGACAAAAGGCTTTATGACTTAAAGCATCAGCCACCACATTAGCCTTTCCTGGGTGATAATGAATTTCTAGGTCATAGTCCTTGATCAGCTCGAGCCATCTTCTTTGTCTCATGTTTAACTCCGACTGGGTGAAAATGTACTTTAAACTCTTGTGATCAATATATACATGACATACATTTCCTAGTAGATAATGCCACCAAATTTTAAGGGCATGAACTACTGCGACCAGTTCCAAATTGTGTGTTGGGTAATGTTCCTCATGCCGACACAACTATCTTGAAGCATAAGCTATTACTCATCCTTCTTGCATCAGAACACATCCAAGCCCAATGCCAGATGCGTCACAATATACATCAAATGGCTTCTCAATATCCGGTTGAGCCAAAACTGGTGCAGTGGTCAGTAAGGTTTTCAATTGTTCAAAGGCCTCATTGCACTTGGGAGACCAGTTAAACTTAACATCATTCTTCAGTAGCTTAGTAATAGGTTTAACGATCTTGGAGAAATTCAGAATAAATCTGCGGTAATAACCAACCAGCCCAAGGAAACTTCTAACCTGATGCATTGTAGTAGGAGATTTCCATTCTAGAATATCCTTAACCTTGCTGGGATCAACCACAATTCCCTTAGCTGATAAAATATGTCCTAAAAATTGGATTTTCCCCAACCAGAACATGCACTTGCTGAATTTTGTATAAAGTTGATGTTCTCTCAAGCGCGTTAAAGGAATCCACAAATGTTCTGCATGCTCCTCCTTATTCTTGGAATAGATCAAAATGTCATCAATAAAGACCACCACAAACTTATCTAATACGGGCATGAATACCGAATTCATTAAGTATGTGAAATGGGCTGGAGCATTTGTCAATCTAAAGGACATAACCAAATACTCAAATAACCCATACCGAGTAGTGAAAGTTGTCTTGGGTATATCCTCAGGTCGAATTCTGATATGATGATAGCCCGATCTGAGATCAATTTTAGAAAATACCCGGGCTCCAATGAGTTGATCGAATAAAAGATCAATCCGGGGAAGGGGATACTTATTTTTAATGGTCACTTCATTAAGGAATCTATAGTCCACACACATTTGTAGGGTGTGATCCTTCTTCTTGACAATGATAGCTGGACATCCCCACGACGATGAACTCGGTCTGATAAATCCTTTTTCCAATAAGTCTTGTAATTGCGTCTTGAGTTTTGCCAACTCATTGGGAGGCATACGGTATGATCTTCTAGAAATAGGATCCATACCAGGTTTCAATTCAATCACAAACTCCACATCCCTCTCTGGAGGTAATCCGGACAAATCTTCAGGGAATACATCCAGAAACTCACACAACCGAGATGTCTTGTATCTCTTGCACTACAGCTTCAAAACTTGTCTAGATACTTTAACTGGGACAGATACAGGGATGGACAACTTGACTTCTTCTTGTCCATGACTTAGCTGAAGAGTCCTTTAATCATCGTTGATAATAGCCTTATTCTGGGCTAACTGATTCATGCCTAGAATTAGATCTACATCTTGCCCCTTTATAACTATCATGTTGGTAAGGAATTCATATCAAGCTAAACTCACGGGTACGTGGAAGACTACTTCCTTAGTAAAGATTTGACCCCCAGGTGATTGAATGACAAGACCCTCCTTTGATTCAACACTAGGTATGCAATGCTTCTCAACAAAAGTCTTGCTCATGAAAGTATGTGATGCATTAGAATCTAAAAGGATGGCGGCGGGATGATTGGCAATGGAAAACATACCCATTATCACATGCTCTCCTTCAGGGGTGGTAGCCATTTGAGTGTAGTAGACTCGCCCAGTTCTCCTTGTATTTTTACCGGCCTGAGTGCTAGCCACATTTCCCTTGCCTTGAGATATTCTCATAGAAGTCTGTTGGAAATTAGATTTATTTTGCTTTGGATAGGGACAACCCTTGATGAAGTGTCCAGACTTCCCACAGTTGAAGCAGCTACTAGATGAACTGGGTAAGGCGAGGAAACGAGTACCAGGGGCACTCGGCTGATTGTTTTGAGCAAGGGCAGGAATGGGATGGATGAAGACTGGTTGCTTGAAAGGATAGGTGGGTGGATGAGGAAAAGAGCGATTAGGGTTAAAAGGGTGAATCACCAACCTCGACCGCTTCTCGGATCCTTGAGAGGATCCCTCACCCCATCACACCCATATCTCTTTGTCTTTCCGTGTCCTAAATTCTTGGCTTCCACCGAAAGCGTTGTGCTCACGACCCTGCTGTAAGTGAGGTCTAGGAAAGTGGCCATCTTTCGTTGTAGTCGATCATTTAGACCTCTCATGAAGCAATTCTTCTTCTTCAGGTCCATGTCAACTTGCTCTATATCATACTGGGAGAGATGGTTGAATTTGGCGAGGTATTGCATCACCGAGTCTCCTCCATGCTTTAAACGTACAAACTCCTCAAGTTTCATCTGTAAAACACCCTCTGGAATGTAGTGTTCCCTGAACGCTTGCTTGAACTCTGCCCATGTGACAAGATGGCCTTCAGGTTGAACAGCTGTAAAGTTTGCCCACCAGGTGCTGGCGGGACCTCTCAGTTGCTGGCAATGAACAGGGGCTTCTAGGTCTCTATACACCGAATCAATCCGAATTTCTGCTCCATGACCCGAATCCATTCGTCCGCCTCTAAAGGTTCTTCTGCTTTAACAAAAAGAGGTGGACGAGTTTCTAAAAATTTCAGGTATGTGGTGTCTCTGGGGCCTTAGGGTTGACCTCCTCCTCCCTGCTAATGAATTTGATGCCCAGCCATTTCTCGAAGGAAATGAGTGTTATCAGCAGTGGCATTGATTAAGGCAGCGATAGCCTCTGCCAGCATGGGAGGTACAGGCGGCGGGTTCGGAGTTTCCTCCCCACCACAGGAAGTTCCAGCCCCATCTTGAGCACGAGTTATAGATGACATCTGAAGAAGAAAACATACTTGATTATTACATGCCACGAGTACACAACTTCTGTTACATTACTTCAAACTGGTTCTAATTATACATACTCAACTTATACAACTCACTTTTCCTTATTTAGATTACATAAGAAAACAACCTACTACTATACTACTCTAGTTATCTGCGTCCTTGGCTACTCCCGCTCCACTGCTAGCTTCGGGAGAACGATCATCTGCGAGGTTCATAGAAGGAGGGGATCCAACGGGATCCAACTCCCCATAAGGTCCTCTGCCAGCTCCTCCTGATGTTCCAGCTCCCATTGCCGCAACCTCCGGTGGCATGTTCGGATGCAACTGGTCATACAACACGTGCACTTCCTTGTGCAGAGTGTTATTATACGATTGCAGATTTTCTAGGGCTACGCTCAGCTCTTCAACCCAGGCTTCGGCATTCGCCTCGCAATCCCAGGCTAAAGATCGTGAATTTACAGCCCAGTCTATAGCCCTGTCTCGCTCCACAATCTTCCGCTGCAAACAGTCAACCTCTGCTGACAGCTCAGCAATACGACAGCTATCACGCGCATGCTCCCTGCTTCCATGGCACAGTTCCATCATTAGTCGTTCAACTCTGACCACCAAATCCCCTATGAGATCATTACTTCGGCTACTGCTCCCCTCATGTTGAGGAGCCAACTGGTGCCGGGGTACGCCTCGAGGTCCTATCGCCTTCCTCTAGGTAGTCTTGGTACGTGCCATACCTCTATAAGAGGTGAAGATTACTTAGTATTGTTTAAATATGATGCATGCATGACCTACGATTATGGAATCAACCTCTCGTTGATCCCATACCTCCTACGCATAGAGTATTATTTGGCACTCTATTACACGACTTCAAAAGATAATTTGCTACAAGAAAGGATCAAGATGAGAATGACAGAATATTCCAAGGTAAGTATTTTAAAATCTTTTGAAGCACTAAGTAATGTCCGAAGAAACGAACTTCGCTCCAATACCAGCTGTCACGGAACCTCCCAAGGTATTAGGCCCACTTATAGATGTCCTTGTCCTAAGGACCTCAGATAGTCATGCAGGTGCGCACAATGACTCGGCTGGTCCGGTTATCTGTATCTCCATCACATCGCCCAAGAGTGCTCAACCCATCATGTAGACATTACGTATCATCGGAGTAAGCGGAAAGGATTACAATAACATAAGCTACATTCATAAGTAAAATATAGAAAGAGTTGGTTATTACATATCCGGGTTCTTGAGTGCGTAAACTTATTATTACATCATAGGAAGGCAAAACACCTTCCCCAGGTAAGTCTTAGTTTTTATCCTCCTGCTTGGGAACCACCTTGGAACAGAAACAACAGAACTTCGTCATTTCATCACCTACAACAACATGAGTTTGAAAACCCTGAGTATGGAGTGTACTTTTGCAAGTCTTACCCATCAAAAGAAAAAGACTCTCAAGAATATGCTGGCTTTTTGGGAATCAAGGTAAGGTTTATCAAAATTCAAAGACTCTACTATGAGTAGATCCTTAAAAATTCATTTTACTTATCATGTTAAGTAGTTACCTGCATCTAGATTTCCTTCTATTCTAGATCAAGCACTTGGCCTACACTAGCCATCTTTTAATCACCCCTTCAGTTCACTTGTTGCTACGTGTAGGTCAGTGACCAAGTCTTCATATCCGAAAAGTAACGGCAGTCTGAGTCGACTAATACCCAGCTAGGGATCTCCAACCACACGACATATGTAGCACTTAACCCTTGCATATGTAAACTTGCACCCGGGTTTCTCAAGACTAGAATGGGTTCACGCTAACCGAGATCACAGATACTCCACTGTCTAGCCTCTTGCCACGTTGGGTAGACGCTACTCTTGCCATCTCTCCACTCCCATTGTGTGGTAGCCTTTTTGGTATTGGTCCGACCGAGGCAAAGCTTACCCATGATGAGGCATATGGCTAGTTAAAAGGTCCTTGATCATCAAGCCTACATCGGCTCGGTCCTTAAGCGACTTAGACGGAGACACTACTCTAAGACTTTTTTCTCATGAAAGTCACCTGCCCGTTCTCGTCTTTATCATTTAAAACAAAAAGTTTGGTACCTGACAGAGGTACTCTTTTCGGATGTTGAACCCCTCACGGCCGCGATTGAACCACCATCATCAGTCTTTTCTTTGTAAAAATTCTCATCCCTATGAAGCATCACCTTTTTCAAAACAAAACCTTTTGTTTTCTATAACAATACTAAGCATTAGAAAACTTGTTTAAATAAAATAGGTAACAAGGAATGGTAACCAATTTCCAAGGAAAGAAATGCATCAACCGTTTAGCACACAACTCCTATCACCTAATGCATCAAACAAGATGATAAAGATTTTAAAACAACAAGGAAAAGGATAATGCATCGAGGCTTGCCTTATGTTGCAGGAGGTCTTGGTTCCACACCGCAGATGTCGAAGTAAACGTTGTTCTCCGCTCGAGAATTCTCAGTCTGGGAGATTACCTGTTCTTCTACTATGGTTTCTTCCTCGTGTTCTATACATGATAATACATGTACATGAATGCTTATGCTATGTCATGAATATGCAGTTACACAATAGAAATATAATAAGTTGCATCTTGAATACAACTTTCCTTCTTGGTACAAACTAATCACCAAGGTTTTCTAATTAGGTATTCCTTTAGGATTAGTATGAAGTAATTAATCCTATGAAGCTAGTTATTGGGTTTCTGGTCAAACAGTGTCCAAATGATTTCAAACCTTACTCAGGTGCTCTAATCATTATATTAATCTTATTCAAAAAGTTTTATGATTTTTGGAATTCTTAAACAATTTCTAAAATTCTAAAAGGCTTGATTTAATCACCTTTAAATGCTACACAATTCTAAAAATCTTGGAATTATTTTTATTTAAATACTACTTGATTTTAGGAATCTAGCGAAATTAGTCTCATGATTTTACCAATTTTTTTTACTATTTCCTACAAATTTCCCAAGCTGACAGTAAAAGGAAAAGAAGAAATAATGAATAGTAACGGGTCGTATCTAGCCCGAGTCGGCCCGTGGACTGGGGAACGCGCCCGCGTCCGCGCCCACGTGATCGGTTTTGCGCAATTATCCCTGACCATTTGAATAATCGGTAAAGAGTCCCTGAACACTATTCCGATGTCTCACTAACAATCGCAAATAGGCCCCACATTTCTATTCCTTCGCAGCTCAAGTCCCTGATGGTGCCGAGTCGAGCACATGGCCAGAGTCGAAGGTTTTTGCCGCCGGTGACCCCCTCTTGAGGTAATAAGCACTTGGATGCCATGCTCAAGACTACCCGAGCATATGCCCTCACCAAATTAGACTGGTCTGATCATAAATCATGCTTGTTCATGACCGCGACGGCGCTAGAGCTCCCGTAAGCTCGTTTCGAGCAACAAAACACGGTAGTGTTTAAATTGAAGCTTGGGCGAGTATCACTGACTCACCAGAGGTAGGGTACACGCGTGAATTTGGATGAGCGGGCGTGGAGAGTGGGTCGACGTGCAAGGTGTCCACAGTGGCGTTCACGGCGACGATGTGGTGTTCTAGGAGTTCTGCTGTAGTAGTATTCAATTGTTCAGCACGGTAAGCAACCAGAGGCTAAAGGCATACCGAAACAAGGATTAAATGGGTATGAACTGACCCGAGTAAGGCTGGCCACGGTTGGGTTCTTCACGGCGGAGTTCCCGGCCGATTTGGGGGGAAACAGGAATTCGCAAGCTATGGTGGATGATCGATGTCACACCCTAGTTTTAGAGACCCGAGCGCGAACATAAACACCAGGTGTGCTGGTACAAAGTCTCACACATATGATGAATCATGGTACCGAAACGAATGTCACAACTTTATTAAATAATAGGAGTTCTGCACAAAATAAATAAATAATTACATCATAAGGAGACAACGATCCAGCAACCCAAAGTTGACTAGGAGACGACGACCTAGACCTCTCACGAACACATCGCAGCATCATCCATGCGCCTCATCCAGTGGTACCTCTTCTTGACCTGTGGGGGGTGTGAGACAGCAAGGGTGAGTTCACACACGATCACAACTCAACAAGTTGTGGGGAATAATGTGCATGAACTCGCCAAAGGTGGGAGCCCATGTGAAGTGTAAGGCTTACCAAAGAGGATGGTGAAAGCTGAGCATTGCTTTTAAAGTTGGTCAAAATTTTATTAGAAATTACTAAGTACAAGTAGATACCAAACTATAATAATAATAAAAGAAAGTTAATAACAAATCCCATGCAATGCAAATGACAAATTGAATTTAGTTCCATAATTTAATCATGCGAGAGTCCTGAGCTGCTCTTGACCGTGAGCTCAGTTAGAATACCAGTTTTACACTCTGTAGAGGTTGTACCCTGTACCCACAAGTCGTGTATCCCATGTCGCCAGTGTTAGCTAGACCCTTAAACACTACCGAGGTGAATGGCTAGGGATCCACTACGAGGCCTTTACAAAGTTCCACTAGCTTCCGAAAATACACTACAGTTTATGGTAAGAGCACTTGCAAGAATCCATCGTCTGACCACCATCGCATCAAAATCAACTCAAGAACCTCCTTGCATGCAACTCCCCTACTGCCCTTGCCCCTTTCGGGTAAGGTAGTCTTCCACTAGCTTTCTTAATTAGTCAGCCAAGGAAGTCCTATTCCACCCTTGTGGTGGCACGTGTTTCTCTAGTTAAGCTCCATGTTCCAATTAAAGATTATGATGATCTTGACATGAACATAAATAACATAACAGAACAAATGGAACATGGATATAATGTAGTATTAATCCCAAAACCATATAGAGCAATAACAAAACTACCCAAATGATTTAGGGGTAAACAAGGTAATAAGATAATCAATCTAGGGTGACCTATTTGGTCCCATCAAAATTAAGCCTATGCATGAATAAGTGATAATAAATAACATTATTGGGTAAATAGAAGTGATCAAGGGCACAACTTGCCTAGGACTTTAGATTCTAGGTACCAGGATGATCCTCAGGTGACTCGTGACCTCACTGCTAGTCGTTGCAATACAAACAAACATGGTATAGACAAAATTAACATCACACCAAACATAAAAACAAACTGCATAATGATAATCTACGCGTTGCTACGAGATCATGGGTTCGAGAATTACTAAGATCGGAGTTACAATTAAGGAGTTATGATTTTATAGAAGATCTATGTGATTAAAATATTAAACTATATTATAAATTGGTTAGTACCAATCATATGAGAGGTTATTCTATAAATAATTACCTCAACTTTAATTAAAGCCATTATTTGATTAAAGATCATCTAGTCAAATTAAGCCATGAGATCAGAATACTATATTAATATTGAAGAAGTTAATCCAATAGACATAGATTAATCTAATTAGTTACCAAATTATAAAAGTAGGGGGTATAATATAACAAATGTTGCTACTGTGTAATACATATTTATACAACGCTAACACAACTGGAACGAGTCAATTCGGAGTTAAAATGGGGAAGTTATAGATTTCCAAAGGTTTTATGTATTTGATACAAAGTTAATTAAGAGATTAAATTTAATGGGGCTTTCATGTCAAAACAGTGGCACTGGATGATAAACAATAATCTTACAAAATTATAGAAACTGGAATGGGTCAATTTGGACTTCAAATGAATTTTACAAGTTTCTGCAATTAATTTCATACTAAAAATCATTTTCCTTAATCATTATCCCTTTTTACCGACTTTTGGACTACGTGCATAAAAACAGAGAAATGCAGGGGTCTTGGTGCAAGAATCCCAAGACATAGAGCATCACTGCGTGGACTGCGGGTTAATTCATGGAGACCCCAGGGGTTCTTTTATAACTCGGACACGGCGAAGGGGTATGGAGTGCCTGGGGCCGCTTGATCAAGAACCAAGGGCCCAGATTAGATCACCTATAACACGAATTGGTACGTTCTATCCACCGTAGGATCCGAGACCATGGTCGGGGTTTTATTAACGCGTGATCTAACAACATCCGTTCATCCTGATATCAATGCACCAGATTGACTCAAGCGAGGGATACTCAGGATCTAATCATAAGCGTTTATCTCTGGATCAACGGTCTAGAAACGGTATGCCCAGGATCAACGATATCCGTCCATCCATGGATCGACGGTGAGGGACCCTTCTTCCTTCCCGGTCAGCACAGGTGGCATCGCCACACCGCCACGGCGGAAGCACCGGTGACCCACGTTCATGGCAGTCCAATGCACCCTACCCTATGCGGCTAGCGTTTCCCGTAGAGAAGAACGAAGCGAGCATGATCGACGAGGACTCACTGGCGATGATGGCGCGACGATGTCTGGCCACGACATGGTGCAGATCTGCCCACATGCCCATCTCCAATGAGCAATTGACGCGCCACCGGGGAAACATCTCGCCGAGAACCACCTCTACAACGCGCCGGTATCACTTGCGGTTCCCCAAGATCGCCCACTGAGGACACTACGATGCTACACGCTAGATTCACCCACGGTGGCACCCTCTTCTCAAGTTCATGGTATTTTCCTGATGGCGGCGTTTGATGGATAAAGGGGGGCGCGGTCCCAGCTTTGTACTCCGAGAGGTGCACGCAGACTGGAGGAGTTCGTTTCCGGGGTCTGCGGTGCGGTGGTAGTTGGTAGATCCACCACGACATGCGTGGATCATGGCAGACGCCCCGCTGCGGCGGGTTTGTTGGGATCCCGTTCCACGCTGCGAACAAATTGGAGAAGACCGACCTGACAGCGCAGTCCCGCGATCCAGAGGGGCACAACAAATGGGTGGCCGGTCAGCGGGCCCGGCCTGTCGGCGAGCACCACTGGTAAGCGCGCGGAGCGAAGTAGCTGGGGCTGACCTAGCGGGTCCCATTCATTAGTGAGACTGACCCAAGGGGCCTGCCTGTCGGTGTCCAGAATTTGGATGGACGAGAGGTGGGCTGGATGGGTTTATGGGCTGAGGAGGTTAGATTAGGTCCGCGAAGTTGATAGATTTCTTTTCTTTTTCTTTTCTATATTCCATTCCTTTTATATTTTTTATTTCCATTTTGAATTCAAATTCAAACTTGGTTTTGGATTTCAAATTCAATTAGGTGCACATACTATACTCCAGCATGAAATTCCATAGGTTTTTATTAATATATTTATTTATTTTTCTTTGTAATGTATATACTTTTCTATTTCTATTTCATTTTCAAATGCTATTTTTCAAACATGAACTTGTTTCATGAATTTGTATATATATTGTTGGGGACTTGTTCTCAAGTGCTATGAATCAAGAACAAGGCAACACAAAATGTTAAAAGTTAATACCCTTCGTCCTTCGAAGCATTATTTCCCATGGGATATAATGATCTTCAGACGAAGGTGACGAAAGACATACCTTTGTTATCACAGTGCATATTAATGTAAGAAGAATCATATGAAATATAAAAGATAACATGAATAATCATATGATGTTGTTAATATATTTTTATTGTCATGGATAAACGAAAATGATATTGAATTACATTTATACCTTTGGCTTGACAAAAAGCAAAAGTCCAAGCATGATGCACGAGTGAGTACAAATCAGCGTGAACAGTACATGGGTACTGTTCATCTATTTATAGACACAGGGCACAGCCTGTGTGAAATTACAATTATACCTTGTACAATTGACTACATTTATGACATAAATTATCATGGGTCAATCTATCCTTTCATCTTTAAGTCGGTGCTACACCTTCGTCTCAAAGCGTGTTACTATGCCGAAGCTCCTTAGATGACAGTTTCGGTGCTGCTTCTGTGCTGATCTTGCGAAGGTGTTTCTTCTTGCAGGACCTTTGGCTATGAAGCAGGCCCCCAACAGTAGCCCCTTCGCGGTGCTAGATCGTTTTTCGTAACGAGCTTGATCCATGAAAACATCTCCGAAGCTTCGGAATGCCGAAGGTCCGAAAAAACACCTTCCCTGAGCTCGTTGTCGAGAAACGATTAAAATATTCACCATGCCGCGGGTATGCGCGGTCTGGCGGTTCTCCTCCCAAACATCAGTTGGTCCACCGTTCAGCGGGTGTGGGTAACTGTTCAGTGGGTGCGGGCGGCTTGGCGATTTACCTTCCCACCTGCAGCACTATATAAACAGACGGGTAGGTGTGAAGTTACCACAGCATTTATCACTATTGCACTGTTGTGCTGCTGAAAAATTTGACCATAGCCGAAGCTTATTCATTGTATTCTCAATCAAAGCATTGTCTTGTTTTAACTTCGTCATAAGAGGGAGCTTCGACAAAATTGCAAAAAGTCATCAACTTTGTCAAAACCGTGAAATTCAGTATCAAATGGCGAGAGTGCGTTCGACAGCTAGGATTACGCGTGACGGAGAGGAGGCCGAAGCTGCTGAAACTGCCCCAATTTCTGAAGTAATGAGGCAATCAGGACTGGTTGTAACAGAGGGTGCCTCTAACGAAGGTGCACCTGCTTCCGAAGCTGAACAGGCTGACATTGAAGAGGGTAATGCTGATGAAGAAGAGATAGATTATAACACCACCATGCCATCCAAACCCAGCCACTTGGACTTTGGAAAGTCTACTGTCTCTGCGGCTGATGTGCCCATGATGTTAAAGCTAGGCTACTTCGGGGAAGCCGAGAAGAAACTGATTCGTTTTGGCGGGGAAGAAACCACTCCAAAGCCAGAAAATGATGAGGTGGTAGTTTTCAGAAGTTTCTTCAAAGCGGGATTGAGGTTTCCTTTGCATGAAATGATTGGGGATGTTTTGGAAGATTTTGAAATTTATCTTCATTAGCTGACTCCTAACGCCATCGTTAGGCTTAGCGTGTTTATTTGGGCTCTTCGAAGCCAAGGAGTGGAGCCGCTTGCCGAAGCTTTCTGCCGGGTGCACGAGCTTCATTATCAGACGAAGGCTAGAGAAGATGGGCTTCACGAGAATTTTAGCTGTTACAACTTTGCTTATCGCAAAGATATGAAGACTCAGGTGGTCAGCTATTGCACCAAATGGCCAACTGGTTGGAAGAATGAGTGGTTTTATGTTAAGGTTGATGAGAAGAAGGAGAAGATAGTTCAGAGCCCACTAGTACTAACCTTCGGGTTAACTAGGCCCCTATGCGACATGCTGCAAGGGTCACCATGCCGAGAAGCAGTGGGCGAATTCCGAGTTGTGTCTGAGCATATCGGTACTAGAGATTTGGTGCAGGAATACTTAGCCAATAGAATATTTCCGACGTTAAAGGAATGGAATATGCCGAAGCTTAAAGGAGAAAAGAAAAAGAATGAAGTTATTCGACTGCCCTATCACTTCAAGTTCAATAAACATTTCAAAGAGCCTTGCCAAGAATGGTTGGAAATGATTGAAGCTATGTGCAATGAAATTTTGGGCAACTATACTAAGAAAGAAGATCAATTGATGACCGCGGCCTTTGGTACCCGACCGAAATGAAGGCTAAACCGAGTAATGGATGCCCTAAAATTTGAATACCCTTACTATGAATGATTAAGCAAGGGTGCCGAAGGGCCAAAGCGAAAAAGAGTTGTCAGTGTTATGAAGAGACAAGCTGCTAGAATGATAGAAGAAGATTAGAAAGCTTTAAAGAAGAAAAAAATCCAGCCCTGAGCCGAAGGTGGCTGTTCCGAAGAAAAGAAAAGTTGCGGCTGCGAAGCCAAGAACAACTGAAATAGAGGAAGAAGTTCCTTCAACGCCTCCTACTGCTGATGTGGAGGAAATTTTAAAGGTAATGACCGAATCTTTATCTCTCAAGCTAAGTCCACTAGGGCCACAATTGATGAAGCTTTTACAGAAGAAAGAGGAGCCTGCGGCAATCAAAAAGCCTGCTGAAAAAGGCAAAGGATTATTACTGTTATTGATGCTATTGAAGAAATGCCACCATCGGCTTCGGCGTCAAAAACACCGGTTGCCGAAGACACTGCAGCTACCGAGGCTACCCTCGTCGAAGCTGCAACTGTCGAAGCTGAGACGGCTGAAGATACAAATCTGGAAAGCACTTTTTCTGATATTGATAAGATGCTTTTGAACATGGCTACGGAAGAAGCTGCTGCAGCTGCCAAAGAGACTCTAGCCCCGGCGCCCGAGAAAGAGAAGGGGAACGAGAAGGAGATTGCCGAAGATACTTCGGAGGAAAAGGATTTTAATTTTCAAAACATACTTGGGCAAAAGCTGTCTAAAGTTGAGAAGGAAGAGCTGAGGGATTATGCAATATCATGCGGCTATCAACCAGGAGCATTGCTCTTCGGTGGCGTTGACGAAGAGAGCTTAGGATGTCTCCGGGACCGGACTGGAGCAAAGGTTGTCAACACTCTATCGAAGAGTGTTGGCTTTCCAAAGCTTGAGGTCGACCTCAGCAGATACCGGCGGCAACATATCGCCGGTAGCTTGTTTTATTCTAATTTCAAGGTAAAATTCCTACCTTAACTTTTTTATTATTTTCGAGATGAAGGTTGCTTCTGATGAAGGTTATTTTTTCAGAGTCTACTACTAAGTAAAACCTTGAGGATGCAACAAGACCTCGAGGACAAGAAAAATGAGATTATAATTGAGGGCTTAGAGGCCAAAATTAAAGATCACGAAGCTACTCTAGAGAAGAAAGATTTCATGATTCAAATAATGCAGGGTTCGCTGGCAGAAGCCCAAGCCGAGATTGCTAAATTAAACAGTGAACTCTCCACGAAATCAAAATGCTTCGAACAAGAGAAGATGGATTTTGATGCAAAGCTTGAAGCTGAAGTTGCAAAGAGTTCAAACTTGCAAAAGTCATTGAAGGAACTTCAAGATAGATGTCTGAACTTCGGCAACCGTTCATGCAACGACTGAAGCAGGTCTTCAATTCAGTTGGAGCCAGTTCTGAAAAGTTTAAACCTTCAGCTGAAGACCTGCCAGACATCTTTGATCATATTGAAGGCGAAGTTGATGCTCTTGATGAAGTCATAGTTAGGCATGATGATTTCTGCGCTCTGCTAGCTTCTCGTGGCACAGCTGTTGCTTTTACGAAGGCTGGTTGCATGCATGGGAATATTGTAAACAGGCCGAACTTCAGCTTATCACCAGCGGACTTGAATGACATCCCCGACATGGCCCGAAGCATTGGGAACAGGTTCGTAACTCACATTTGGGCGAAGGGTGGACGAAACTTGGCTGGTGACAAAGCTTAACGTCACCTCAAACCGGTAATAAACTCATACCTTGTGCTTACCTTTTCCTTGAAACTTGAATTTACCTTATAACACTTTGTTATGTACAGGATGACGAAGCCGAAGAGCAATGATCCAAAGTTTGGTGGATGATCTGAAGCTTAGCAAATGGTGTTGAAGCCGAAGACATTGCTATGAAAAAACTTTAGAGAAACTTTTGAATTATTCTTGTAAAAAATATTGTAATTTAAGAATTAGATACTACTTTGTAAATTTGTCCATACCTTGTAATATATTTTTACCTTTCCATCCATGTATGAACTGCTTTGATGTGGACAATACCTGTATTTTTTCAGCCGAAGGCGAAAAACATCTTCCCTTCTTTTCATACACAATGAAGCATAAATCTGCTTCTTTTCCTTTCGCCGAAGCCTTATCATTAGAGCCGAAGCAACTGTCTGTATTTGTATGATATGATGATGATGATCCTATGTATGTCTAAATGAATGTATATGAATGCAATGAATGATGTGATGTATTGTGCAAATGAATGTCCAAACACATGCTTACGAAGCCACATCAAAACTCTTCATTCCCTTAGGAATAACTGAAATCTCTTTGCCGTTTATTTTTCGGCTGCACCGCTTATTTTTCGGTGTAAGTTCTGCATCCCCTTAGGAACGTCTTTTGAACTTCTTCGCCTTCTATTTCGGCGGTATCACCGTTGACTTTTTGGTGTAAGTTCTGCATTCCCTTAGGAACATCTTTTGAACTTCTTCGCCTTCTATTTCGGTGGTATTTGGCTCTGCATTCCCTTAGGAACGACTTTTGAGCAGAAAACTTACGCTGCGCTCCCTTAGGAACGACTTTTTGTAGCTTCGTCGTGCTCTGCATCCCCTTAGGGACGACTTTCGAGCTTCTCCCTGTTTTTTTTCTGCACTCGATGGCGCATACTTAGATTTTACATTTTACATATTTTGGAGGATTTTGCTCTCATAGAGCTGGATAAGAAAGGAAAAATTGCAAACTATGGCCCCATTAAAAACCTTTCTCCCCCTTTGGAAAGGAAAAGGGGGGCCATAGAAAAATGAAAAAAGATCACATCAAGTTACACATAATATCGTCGAAGCTCATCCGCATTCCAAGATCTAGGAATGTCGTTGCCGTCCATCTCCTTTAATCTGTAAGAACCGGGCCTTGACAAAGATACCACCAGAAAGGGTCCTTCCCACTTCAGCTGTAGCTTGCCTACTTTGTCTGGATTGGCCACTCTCCGAAGTACCAAATGCCCTGGCTTAATATTTTTCAGCCGAACTTTTCTATCATGCCATTTTATTGTTTCGGCTTGATATTTATTGATATTCTCCACAGCCTGAAGTCTTGTCCCTTCTATAGCATCTTTTGCCACAGAATAATCAGCTTCGTCCTCGGTCGAAGCTACTATTCTAATTGACCCTGCCTTGGCTTCTTCTGGGGTTATAGCTTCGTCACCAAACAATAACTTGAACGGTGTAAAACTTGTTGACATTGATATAGTTGTATTGTGGCTCCACACAACTTTAATCAACTCATCTGGCCACTTTCCTCTGGGTTGATTGAAGATTAACTTCATTATCCCTGTCATTATAATACCATTTGCTCTTTCAACAAGTCCATTTGACTCTGGATGTCTGACTGACGCAAAATGAATCTTCATGCCAATTTGATTGCAAAATTCCTTGAAAGCTTTGGCATCAAACCGTGTTTCGTTGTCCACAGTTATGGCCTTCGGTACGCCGAAGCGACAAACAATGTTTTGCCAGAAGAATTTCTAGACTGTGACTGAAGTTATTGTGGCTAAAGGCTTTGCTTCAATCCACTTAGAAAAATATTCTACGGCCACCACAACATATCTTAAATTGCCATGTGCTGGTGGAAGTGGTCCTAACAAGTCCAGGCCCCATCTTTGTAATGACCATGTTGGTTGTATTAACTGAGTTAATGACGAAGGTTGTTTTTGGTCCCTTGCACAATTTTGACAATTTTCACACTTTTGGACCAGATCTGCTGCATCCGAAGCTGCCTTCGGCCAGTAAAATCCCTGTCTAAAAACCTTTCCCAGCAAAGGCCTAGACCCAATATGAGATCCACACAATCTTGCATGTATCTCCTTCATTAGTTCTATACCTTCGGTTCTGGATAAACACTTGAGAAGGGGGAGCAAACTCCATGTTTGTATAATTCCCCTTCTATTATGATATACGGTCTTGTTCTTGCTTCCATTCTTTTATTATAAACTTCATCGTCTGAGAGGCAGTTACCCTGGAGGAAAGATATGACTTCAGTCCTCCAATCTTCACTATGTACTAGAAAAATGGCGAGCACTGCTCTCTCCATGAGTTCAACCAAAGGTGCCTTTATTGTTTCAAAAAATACTTCCGAAGGTAGAGGGAGAAACTGAGCCGCTGATTTGGCTAACAGATCTGCATGCTCATTTTCGCCTCTTGGAATGTTCTTGACAGAGAAACCTTCGAAGGAAGCCTCCAACCTTCGGACTGTATCCAGATATTTTTTAAGTTTTGGATCTCTTGCCTTGCTACTTTTATCTATATGGCCAGAAATGACTTGAGAATCAGTTTTCAGAATAGCCCTTCTTATTCCCATTGCCCTTAACTTCCAAAGCCCCAACAGGAGTGCTTCGTATTCGGCAATATTATTTGTACAACTGAAGTCTAGCTTGGCTGCATAACATGTTCTGACTTTTGAAGGTGCTACTAGAACAGCAGCTACTCCTGCGCCGAAGGGTCCCCAAGAACCATCGCAGAACGCTGTCCAAGCTTCGGCATCTTTATTTATTTCTTCTTCCTGAGCCCCTGGCGTCCAGTCAGCAATGAAGTCTGCTAACGCCTGGGACTGAATTGAAGATCTATGCACATAATCAATGGTGAATTCATTAAGCTCTGCAGCCCATTTTCCAATCCTTCCAGTAGCCTCTCTATTCCTCATGATGTCCTTTAGAGGTTGTGACGAAGGAACAATTATGTGGTATGCTTGAAAATAATGCCGAAGCTTTCTGGAAGCCATTAACACAGCATATAATACCTTCTCCAATTCTGTGTAATTTTTCTTTGATGGACTTAGAACTTCAGAGACGAAGTATATTGGAGCTTGCTTTTTAGCCTCACCATCTAACTTCTCCTATACCAGTGCCGCGCTCACTGCAGAATGCGAAGCTGCCACATATAAGAGCAATGGAGCCCCTGGCGCGGGTGGAGTTAATGTTGTTAAATCAATCAAATATTGTTTCAACTCTTCAAAAGCTTTTTGTTGTGTCGGGCCCCATTGAAAGACTTCGGCTCACTTCAGTATTTCAAAAAATGGCAGATTTATTTCCGCTGATCTAGATATGAATCTGTTTAATGATGCTAATCTTCCTGCCAGCCGTTGAGCCCCTTTCTTTGTGCTTGGTGGTTCCGTCCGAAGGATAGCTTCGATCTTGCTTGGGTTAGCTTCAATTCCTTTCGTTGATACCAGACAGCCAAGGAACTTGCCTTTCTTCACTCCAAAAACACATTTTTCTGGATTTAATTTTAGGCCAGCTTGCCTGAAATTGGCAAATGTTTCTTGCAAATCAGCAATATGATTTTCTTGCTTCGTGCTTTTCACTATGATATCATCAACATAAGTCAGCACATTTCTGCCTATCTGGGAATGAAGGACCTTGGCTGTCATTCTGCTGAAGCTTCCTCCAGCATTCTTGAGCCCCTCAGGCATCCGAAGATAGCAATAGGTGCCACTGAGAGTTATGAAGATAGTCTTCGGCTCATCTTCCTTCTTCATCCAGATTTGATGACAGCCTGAATAACAATCCAATAGACTCATAAGCTCTGAAGAAGCTGCTGCGTCTATAAGAGAGTCTATTCTTGGCAGCGGGAATTCGTCTTTTGGGCATGCCTTGTTAAGATCTGTGAAGTTAATGCACATTCTCCATTTGCCATTGGCCTTCTTCACCATGACAGTATTGGCTAACCACTCTGGGTATTTTACCTCTTGTTGGGGTCATGCTTCGTTGCGCCGAAGGTCTTGCACGAAGAAGCAGCTTCGGCTGAAGCTGTCCCCAGGAGATGGCCGAAGGTTCCTTTTCATGAAGCTTCGGCGTTACAAACCGACATAGAGATAGAATGACCTTTTTATCCATAAATGTCTGAGTCAATGTTGTAAACTTTTGTAAGGGGCATAATTGTAATTTGTCACAGGCTGCGTCCTGTGTCTATAAATAGATGAACAGTACCCCCGTACTGTTCACGCGAACCTGTCATTTGCTTTCGCACCACACTTATACTTTTTCCTTCCTCAAGACCGAAGGTACATTTGTAATTCGAAATTATTTATATTCGTTCATGTTAATAAAAATGGAAATGATTCTATGATAACATTTAAATGTTTATTTTATATCTCATGATTTATATGAATACTTCGTCCCTCGTTATTATGCTTACGAAGGTACGTCCTTCGTAACCTTCGCCCGAAATTCTTTATATCCCGAAAGGATATAAAATGATGGAGGACGAAGGACTTTAACACTTAACATTTTCTGTGTTGCCTTGTTCTTAACTCTTAGCATTTGAGAACAAGCCCCCAACATTGGCGCCCACCTCCGGTGAACTCACTTCCACTTTTCTGAGCTGATGGCTTCGTTCAACAATCAAGCTGGAGCTGCTTCGGCTTCGAAGCTGGTGCTCCCGATAACAGGCGGTTCTTGCTCAGAGCCGGCTAACAAGAAGCAGAAGAAGGAGGCTCAGAGAAGGGTGCAGCATGTTGGAGTGCAGGGACCCTTCATCAAGTCAAAATGGTCCCACATTCCAATTACTTTCTCTCAGGAAGACCTTCAGCTTAAGGATTATCCTCACAATGATGCCATGGTTATCTCTTGCGTGATCAAAGGATTTCTGGTCCACAATGTCCTAGTTGATACAGGCAGTGCAGCTGACATTATATTTGCTAAAGCCTTCAGACAAATGCAAGAGCCTGAAGACAAAATTCATGATGCTACGCACCCTCTTTGTGGCTTCGGAGGGCGGCAGATTGTAGCACTTGGGAAGATTACCATGCCGGTAACCTTCGGATTTGTCAACAACACAAGGACTGAGCAAATTGTGTTTGATATTGTTGACATGGAATATCCTTACAATGCCATCATTGGCCGAGGTACCCTTAATGCCTTCGAAGCAATTCTTCACCCAGCTTATCTCTGCATGAAGATACCTTCGGACCAAGGGCCTATTGCTGTTCATGGAAGCCAGGAAGCTGCTAGAAGGGCCGAAGGAAGCTGGACTGACTCCAAGGCAATCCATAACATAGATGGAGCTGAAGCTTGTGAACAGTACAAATTCAGGAGGGAGAAGGCAGCTTCAGCGGATCAGCCGAAGCCCATGTTATTGTGTGAAGACATAGCAGAGCAGAAGGTGCTGTTGGGCTCGCAACTATCTGAAGACCAGGAGAAAACCTTGATAAGGTTTTTATTCAACAACAAAGATGTTTTTGCATGGTCAGCTAATGATCTCTGTGGAGTAAATCGGGATGTTATTGAACATTCGCTCAATGTCGACCCATCCTTCAGACCCCGAAAGCAGAGGCTTCGGAAAATGTCTGATGACAAGGCCGAAGGAGCTCGCAATGAAGTAAAAAGACTCCTCAGTGCAGGAGTTATCAGAGAAGTAAAGTATCCAGAGTGGTTGGCTAACACTGTTATGGTGAAGAAGGCCAATGGCAAGTGGAGAATGTGTATCGATTTCACAGATCTTAACAAGGCTTGTCCGAAGGACGAATTCCCGCTGCCAAGGATAGACTCTTTAGTCGATGCAGCAGCTTCTTCAGAGCTCATGAGTCTCCTAGACTGCTACTCAGGCTATCATCAAATTTGGATGAAGAAGGAAGATGAGCCGAAAACTAGCTTCATAACCCCAAGTGGCACATATTGCTATCTTCGGATGCCTGAGGGGCTCAAGAATGCTGGAGGGAGTTTCAGCAGAATGACTGCGAAGGTTCTACAGTCTCAGATAGGCAGAAATGTGTTGACCTATGTTGATGACATTATTGTAAAAAGCACGAAGCAGGAAAATCATATTGCTGATCTGCAGGAGACCTTCGCCAGCTTCAGACAAGCTGGTCTGAAGCTGAATCCAGAAAAATGTGTCTTCGGAGTGAAGAAGGGTAAATTTCTTGGATGCTTGGTTTCAACAAAGGGAATCGAAGCTAATCCAAATAAAATCGAAGCTATACTTCGAATGGAGCCACCAACCACAAGAAAGGGGGCCCAAAGATTGACAGGAAGACTGGCATCTCTCAACAGATTTATATCCAGATCAGCAGAAAGAAACTTACCATTCTTCGAGGTGCTGAAGTCAGCTGAAGTCTTTCAATGGGGCCCAAGTCAACAAAAAGCCTTCGAAGAGCTGAAGCAATACTTAATAGATCTAACAACATTAACTCCACCAACGCCAGGGGCTCCTCTGTTGTTATATGTGGCAGCTTCGCACTCAGCAGTAAGTGCGGCACTTGTCCAGGAGAAGTTTGATGGACAAGTCAAGAAGCAGGTCCCAGTATATTTTGTATCTGAGGTCCTTAGTGTCTCAAAGAAAAATTATACAGAGCTGGAGAAGGTATTGTATGCCGTTTTAATGGCATCCAGGAAGCTTCGGCATTATTTTCAGGCGTACAACATTATTGTTCCTTCTTCGCAGCCGTTGAAGGATATCATGAGAAATAGAGAAGCTACTGGACGGATTGGAAAATGGGCTGCGGAGCTCAATGAATTTTACATTGATTATGTGCATAGATCCTCAATCCAGTCTCAAGCATTGGCAGATTTCATTGCCGACTGGACGCCAGGGGCTCAGGATGAAGAAGCAAATAAAGATGCCGAAGTATGGACAATGTTTTGTGATGGCTCTTGGGGAACCTTCGGAGCAGGTGCAGCTGCTGTGTTGGTCTCACCATCCAAGGTTAAAACTTGCTATGCAGCAAGACTTGACTTCAGCTGCACAAATAATATTACTGAGTACGAAGCCCTGCTCCTGGGTCTTCGGAAATTAAAGGCAATGGGAATCAGAAGGGCGATTCTTAAGACTGATTCCCAGGTTGTTTCGGGTCATATTGACAAAAGTTGCAAGGCTAAAGATCCGAAGCTTGAAAAATACCTAGACACGGTCCGAAGGATCGAGGCCTCCTTCGAAGGGTTTTCTGTCAAGAATATCCCTCGGGGACAAAATGAGCATGCTGATTTACTAGCCAAGTCTGCAGCACAGGGGCTGCCGTTACCTTCGGATGTCTTCTTCGAAACAATAAAGGCACCTTCAGTGGAGCTACTTGAAAGAGCAGTCCTCAGCATTTCTCCTGCTTACAGCGAAGATTGGAGAACTGAAATAATCTCTTACCTTCAGGGTAACTTCCTATCAGATGACGAAGCTTATAATAAAAGGATAGAGGCAAGAGCTCGTCCGTATGTCATGATAGAAGGGGAGTTATACAAGCATGGAGTTTGTGCCCCGCTGCTCAAGTGCTTGTCTAGAACCGAAGGTATAGAGTTAATGAAAGAGATACATGCAGGCCTGTGTGGATCCCACATCGGATCCAGGCCGTTACTTGGAAAAGTGTTTCGCCAAGGATTTTATTGGCCGAAGGCAGCTTCGGATACAGCGGAGTTAGTTCAAAAGTGCGAAGGTTGTCAAAAATGTGCAAGAGATCAAAAGCAACCTTCGTCTTTGACACAGCTGATACAACCCATCTGGCCATTGCAAAGGTGGGGCCTTGACTTGTTGGGTCCATTACCACCGGCCCAAGGGAACCTAAAATATGTTATAGTAGCTGTGGAGTATTTTTCCAAGTGGATTGAGGCGAAGCCGTTAGCCACAATAACTTCGGCCACTGTCCAAAAGTTTTTCTGGCAGAATATTGTCTGTCGTTTCGGGGTACCGAAGGCCATCACTGTAGATAATGGAACGCAGTTTGACTCCGAAGCTTTCAGAAATTTCTGTGATCAAATTGGAACGAAGATCCATTTTGCATCAGTCAGGCATCCGGAGTCGAATGGGCTCGTTGAAAGGGCCAACGGCATTATAATGACAGGAATAATGAAGTTAATCTTCAATCAACCCAGGGGAAAGTGGCCAGATCAGTTGACCAAAGTGGTGTGGAGCCACAATACAACAACATCAAGGTCTACAGGCTTTACCCCATTCAAGTTATTATTCGGTGACGAAGCTATAACTCCGGAAGAAGCTAAAGCTGGATCAATAAGGGTGGTAGCTTCGGCAGAATCAGATACCGAAGATGCTTGTCTTGTGGAAAAAGATGCCTTAGAAGGGATCAGGCTTCAAGCCGTGGAGAATATCAATAAATACCAGGCTGAAACAGTCAAATGGCGAGATAGAAAGGTCCGGCTGAAAAATATTGAGCCAGGACATTTGGTGCTTCGGAGAGTGGCTAACCCAGATACAGTGGGCAAGTTACAATTGAAATGGGAAGGGCCTTTCTTAGTAGCATCCTCGTCAAGGCCTGGTTCGTACAGATTAAAGGACATGGATGGCAACGAAATTCCAAGATCTTGGAATGCAGATGAGCTTCGGAGATATTATGTATAACTCGATGTAACTTTTTATGTTTTTCTTTTTCTTTTTCATGGCACCCTTTTCCTTTCCAAAGGGGGAGAAAGGTTTTTAATGGGGCCATCATATGTAATTTCCTTTTTTAGTTTTATAAGAGCAAAATCCCCCAAAGAATGTAAATGTAAAAAGCTGAGAACGCACCATCGAGTGCCGAAACTGAAAAAGAGAAGAAGCTCCAAAGACGTCCCTAAGGGGATGCAGAGCTCACAGCGAAAAGTCAACGCTGATTCCGCCGAAAGTAAAAGGCGAAGAAGCTCCAAAGACGTTCCTAAGGGAATGCAGAGCTTATACCGTCTAAGTAAAAGATGAAGAAGCTCCAAAGACGTTCCTAAGGGAATGCAGAGCTTATACCGTCTAAGTAAAAGACGAAGATGCTCCAAAGTCGTTCCTAAGGGAATGCAGAGCTGATGTGTGGTTGTCTCTAAGGAAATAATGGCTGAGTGTGGCTTCGGACATATGCTTTGGACATTCATTCGCACATTACATTACATCATAACATTTGCATTCATAAGCATTCATTCATAGCATTTGTGTTCCTAAGTGGTTGCTTCGGCAAAAAGAAGAAGTGGTTTCTTATGCTTTGTTGTGTACAAAAAAGAAAAGCTTCGGCAAAAAGAAGTGGTCTTTTATGCTTCGTTGCTCGGCAAAAAGAAGAATTGGTCTCTTATGCTTCGTTGTGTACGAAAAGAAGGGAAGGTGTTTTTTCGCTTTCGGCTCAAAATACTGATTTCGTCCACATCAAAGCGCCTCAGTAGAAGGGTAAGAATATGTTACAAGGTATGTACAAAGTTCCTTAAGAACAGTTTAATTGTATTTACAAAAGTTGTTACAAAAGTATCCTGAGTTTTTTCCATGGTATACTTCTACTGATCTTCACTAAGCTTCAGCTTCGGCGACGGCTTCGGCGACATATTTCAAGTATCATCTTCACCTTCGTCATCCTACATGAATCAAGGTATCGCGAGTAAAAATCAAGTGTGAAGGAGAAGGTAAGTACAAAATATGATTTCGTACTGGATCAAGATGGCTTCGAGCTTCGTCTCCAGCCTTCTCTCGCCCGCCTTTTGTCCATATCATTTTTATAAATCTATTTGAGATGCTTCGGGCGAGGTCAGGAATATCGTCCAGGATTGATGGAGACAAGGTGAAGTTGGGCCTGTTGACGATTTTTCCATGCTCGCAGCCGGCCTTCAGGAACGCTGCAGCGGTACCCCGAGAAGCTACCCAGGCACAGAAGTCACCGTGCCCGGCTATAACTTCGTCAAGTTCTTCGATTTCAGCTTCAATATGATCGAAGGCTTGTGGTAAATTTTCCGCTGAAGGGGTAAACTTCCCGCTGCTGGCTCCAACAGAGTAAAATATCTTTTTTAATCGTTCAATACAATTATTGCTAAATTTCAAGCATTTGTCTTGAAGGCTTGTTAATGATTTTTTCAAGTCTGAGTTGGCCTGGACTTCGGCTTCAAGTTTCGAATTGAGCTCTAGCTTCTCCTGTTCAAATTGTTTTGATTGGCCGATAAGCTTTGAATTCAACTCTGATATTTTAGCTTCAGTCTCTGCCAGCAAGCCTTCGGTTGATTGGAGCTCGAAGTCTTTCTTTTCAATGATAGCTGATTGTTCTTTTATCTTGCTCTCTAAATTTTCGATTATAGCTTCGTGTTTTTTGTCCTCCAAGTCTTGCTGCATCCTCAGAGCTTTGCTCAGAAGCATGCTCTGCAAATAAACAACCTTTGTTAGGAATATTTCCATTATTAAAAACAATAGAAACCAGAGAAAAGTTGTTTACCTTGAAATTGGAGTAAAATAAGCTGTCGACGATATGTTGTCGTCGGTAGCGGCTGATATCTGTTTCTAGCTTCGGAAAACCGATACTTTTTGACAAAGTACCGATGACCTTAGCTCCAGTTTGGTCTCGAATGCAGCCCAATTTTTCGTCATCAATGCCTCCAAATAGAAGAGCTCCTGGCTTGTAGCCGCAAGATTTGGCATAGTCCTTAAGTTCTTCCATTTCGGCCTTCGACAGTTTTTGCCCAATTAAATTTTGAAATGTGTAGGCTTCGTCGTCCGAAGTGTCTTCGGCTATTTCTTTCCCTTTCTCAGGCACTGTGGCCATGGTTTTTTCAACAGTAGTGGCAGCTTCTTCTGCAGCCATGTCTTCCAAAATTTTGTCGATGTCCTCAATAGTAGTTTCTAAGTTCACATCTTCGGCTGTAGCGGCTTCGGTAGCCACGACCTCCGAAGGTGCGACTTCGACGTTTGTTGTGTCTTCAGCAGCTGCCGTTTTCTGAATTGACGCTCTCGGCGGCGTCTTATCGATAACTTCGGTCACTGCAATAATTCTTTGCCGCTTTGGCTTGGTTATCTTCGTTTGTTCCGGCTCTTCCACCTTTCGAAAAAGCTTCGTCAGTTGAGGCCCTAGTGGACTTAGCTTCGTGGGCACGGGTTCAGTCATTACCTTTAAAATTTCCTCCACGTCGCTGGTAGAAGGTGGTGTGGGGGTCCCCTCTTCTTCAGATAATTTTCGCTTCGGAGTTGATATTTTTCTTTTCTTGGGAATTTTCTTCTCTTTTGCTGGTCTTTCTTCATCCTTGTTCAGAGTTTCGACCACTCTTTTTCTTTTTTGGCCCTCAGCACCCTTGCTCAACTGCTCATAGTCAGGGTACTCGAAGCCCAGGGCATCAAGCACTCGGTTCAGCCTTCGCTTCGGGCGGGTGCCGAAGGCTGCTGTCATTAGTTGATCTTCTTTTTTGGAATAATTCCCCAGAATTTCATTACACATCACCTCGACTGTGTCCAGCCACTCTTGGCAGGGCTTCTTAAAGTATTGCTTGAATTTGAAGTGATATGGAAGCCGGACAAGTTCCCCCTCCTTCTTCTCCCCCTTCAACTTTGGCATTTCCCATTCTTTCAGAGTAGGGAAGACTCTGAATGCCAAGAATTCTTGAACCAGATCCCTGGTACTGATATGTTCTGCAATAATTCCGAATTCATCCATTGCCTGTTGTGTTTGACCCTCTGGTGTCATGTTGCAGCGGGGTCGGGTTTCTCCGAAGATCAGCTCGAGTGGACATTGCACAAGCTTCTCTTTGTCGTCATCAACCTTGACATAGAACCATTCTGATTTCCAGCCTGCTGGCCATTTGCTTCGGTAGCTGATCACAGGAAACTTTGCGGTTTTCCGGTAGGCAAAATTGTAGCAACCGAAGTTATCATGTAGCCCATCTTTTCTGGCCTTTGTTTGATAATGTAACTCATGAACTCGACAGAAACTGTCGGCAAATGGCTCCACTGCTTGACTTCGGAGGGCCCAAATATAAACGCTAAGCCTAACGATAGCGTTAGGAGTTATCTGGTGAAGGTAGATACCAAATCTCTTCAGTATCTCTGCAATAATCTCGTGAAGAGGGAATCTCAGCCCAGCCTTTAAAAAGCTCTTGAAGATGACAATCTCGTCCTTCTCTGGCTTCGGGGTGGTTTCTTCTCCCCCGAAGCGAAGTAGCTTCTTCTGATTTTCATTGAAATAACCTGCTTTCACCATCTTGGAAAGATTGGCCTTTGAAACAGTTGATTTCCCGAAGTCCAAGTGACTGGGCTTGCTGGGCATGGCAATGCGATAGTCATCTTCGGGATCAGTCCCTTCAATGTTCTCTTCTTCACCTTCGGCAGCCGTCGGGTTTGCTTCAGCAGCGGGCATTTCTTCCGTAGTCACCAGTCCGGAACGCTGCATCACTTCGGAGATGGGCACAGTATTCGAACCTTCGGCTTCGTCTCCTTCACGTGCAACTCTGGCAGTAGATCGCACTCTCGCCATTTGATTCTGAGTTTGGGGAAGTTAGATACTTTTTTCTTTTTTCTTTTCTCCCGAAGCCTTTCTTTCTGACGAAGCAGACGTCGAGATGGACCTTCGTTCGATTCGGAGAGTCAAGCTTCGGCTATAGTTAAAAATTTTGGCAGCAAAACAGTGCAAATAGCAATGAATGCTGTGGTAACTTCACACCTACCCGTCTGTTTATATAGTGCTGCAGGTAAGAAGGCGAAGCGGCAGGATTTTTACACCAGGCGGGCAGTCACTTGTACTCGCTGTGCAGTGGACCGCAAAGATCAAACAGTAACTCTGCAAGGTGGGCCTGGCACAACTCGGAAACCGGATCGTTTCTCAGCAACGAGCTCAGGGAAGGTGTTTTTTGGACCTTCGGCTTCCCGAAGCTGAAGAGGCTTTTTTCACGGGTCAAGCTCGTTACGAAAAACGATCTAGCACCGCGAAAGGGGCTACTGTTGGGGTCATGCTTCGTTGCGCCGAAGGTCTTGCACGAAGAAGCAGCTTCGGCTGAAGCTGTCCCCAGGAGATGGCCGAAGGTTCCTTTTCATGGAGCTTCGGCGTTACAAACCGACATAGAGATAGAATGACCTTTTTATCCATAAATGTCTGAGTCAATGTTGTAAACTTTTGTAAGGGGCATAATTGTAATTTGTCACAGGCTGCGTCCTGTGTCTATAAATAGATGAACAGTACCCCCGTACTGTTCACGCGAACCTGTCATTTGCTTTCGCACCACACTTATACTTTTTCCTTCCTCAAGACCGAAGGTACATTTGTAATTCGAAATTATTTATATTCGTTCATGTTAATAAAAATGGAAATGATTCTATGATAACATTTAAATGTTTATTTTATATCTCATGATTTATATGAATACTTCGTCCCTCGTTATTATGCTTACGAAGGTACGTCCTTCGTAACCTTCGCCCGAAATTCTTTATATCCCGAAAGGATATAAAATGATGGAGGACGAAGGACTTTAACACTTAACATTTTCTGTGTTGCCTTGTTCTTAACTCTTAGCATTTGAGAACAAGCCCCCAACACCTCTCTAATGACACCAGCACTGAGAAGCCTTTTCACTTCATTCCGAGCACCTTCAGCTTTATCATCAGACATTTCCCGAAGCCTTTGCTTTCTTGGCCTGAAGGATGGGTCCACATTGAGTGAATGTTCAATGACATCTCTATTAACACCATAGAGATCATTGGTTGACCAAGCAAAGACATCTTTGTTGTTAAACAAAAATCTTATCAAAGTTTTCTCTTATTCCTCAGATAGTTGAGACCCCAGCAGTACCTTTTGCTCTACTATGTCTTCACATAGAAGCATAGGCTTCGGCTGATCAGCCGAAGCAGCCTTCTCTCTTTTGTATTTGTACTGTTCACATGCTTCGGTTCCATCTATATTGTGAATTGCTTTTGAGTCTGTCCAATTTCCTTCGGCCTTTCTGGCAGCTTCTTGACTTCCATGAACAACAATGGGCCCTTGTTCCTAAGGTATCTTCATGCATAGATATGCTGGATGAAGTATTGCTTCAAAGGCATTAAGTGTTCCATGACCAATGATTGCATTATAGGGGTACTCCATATCAACAATATCAAAGACAACATGTTCGGTCCTTGTGTTATGAACATAGCCGAAGGTAACTGGCATTGTGATTTTGTCGAGTGCTACAATCTGCCTTCCTCCGAAGCCACAAAGAGGGTGTGTAGCATCATGAATCTTGTCTTCTGGCTCTTGCATCTGTCTGAAGGCCTTAGCAAATATAATATCCGCTGCACTGCCTGTATCAACCAGAACATTATGGACCAGAAATCCCTTGATGACACAAGATATGACCATAGCATCATTATGAGGGTAATCTTTAAGCTAAAGATCCTCCTGGGAGAAGGTGATTAGGATGTGGGACCATTTTTACTTGATGAAGGGTCCCTGCACCCCAACATGCTGCACCCTTCTCTGTGCTTCCTTCTTCTGCTTCTTGTTAGCCGGTTCCGAACTTGAACCACTTGTTATCGGAAGCACCAGCTTTGTAGCCGAAGGTACTTCAGCTTGGTTGTTTAACGAAGCCATCAGCTCAACAGTGGAAGTGAGTTCACCGAATATGGGCGCCAATGTTGGGGACTTGTTCTCAAGAACAAGGCAACACAAAATGTTAAAAGTTAATACCCTTCTGAAAGGGAAATGTGCCCTTGGGCCATTTCTAAGTGTTTTGGTGATTTAGTGTCCAACACAAGTGCCTAAGTGTAAATAGGTGGACAAAGTACAAATCAAGGATAAAGGTATGTTTCTCAGACTTAGTACATTGATTTATGGACTAATGTATTGTGTCTAAGTGCTGGAAATAGGAAAAATCCAATTGGAAATGTCTTGGCTCGAGCAGCCAAGAATCTGCTGAGTCTGGGAGCACAGGACTGTCCGGTGGTGCACCGGACAGTGTCCGGTGCGCCAGGCTGGTTCGAGCGAAGTGGCCGCTCTCGGGAATTCATCGGCGACGTACGGCTAAAATTCACCGGACTGTCCGGTGTGCACCGGACAGTCCGGTGAGCCAACAGTCGGCCGAGCCAACGGCTAGAAGATGGCACCGGACTGTCCGGTGTGCACCGGACATGTCCGGTGCGCCAACGGCTCTCACGCTGCCAACGGTCGGCTTCGCTATTTAAGGAAGGAAATCGGGCACCGGACAGTGTCCGCTGTGCACCAGACTGTCCGGTGCGCCAGTCGACAGAAGGCAAGATCAGCCTTCTAAGATTGCTCCAAACGGCTCCTAGCTGCCTTGGGGCTATAAAAGGGACCCCTAGGCGCATGGAGGAGTAATACCAAGCATTCCTACAACATTTCTAAGCACCAAGACATAGATTTCGCACATTCGTTTCATTGTGATAGCATATAGAGCTCTTGTGGAGTTGTGAACTCATTGAGTCGTGTTGCGAGCTCTTGTTGCGATTTGTGTGCGTGTTGACACTCTGACTCTTGTGTCTTGTGTGCGTTGCTAATCCCTCCCTTGCTCCGTGTTCTTTGTGAATTTCAAGTGTAAGGGCGAGAGGCTCCAAGTTGTGGAGATTCCTCGCAAACGGGATTGAGAAAAAGCAAACAAAACACCGTGGTATTCAAGTAGGTCTTTGGGCCGCTTGAGAGGGGTTGATTGCAACCCTCGTCCGTTGGGACGCCACAACATGGAGTAGGCAAGCGTTGGTCTTGGCCGAACCACGGGATAACCACCGTGCCATCTCTGTGATTGATCCTTGTTGGTTATTGTGTTTTGTTGAGGATTCCTCTTTAGCCACTTGGCAATTATTGTGCTAACAATTAACCAAGTTTTTGTGGCTATAAGTTTTTGAAGTTTTACAGGATCACCTATTCACCCCCCCTGTAGGTGCTCTCAATTGGTATCGGAGCCGTTCTCTTCAAGAAAGGGACTAACCGCCCGAAGAGATGGATCCTAAGGGCAAGGGGATGGTGATCAACGACAAGGAGAAGGAGTCCTTTGTCAACGAGCCCAATGATGACAGGCCCACTGACTCAGGCTCGGGCCACAAAAGAAAAGACGGGAGGAAGAAGAAGACAAGGCGCATCAAGGAAATTGTCTACTACGACAGCGACGAATCTTCCTCCTCCCAAAAGGACAACGACGACTACGACAGACGAAAGACGGTTAACTCAAACTTTTCTTTCGATTATTCACGCATTCCGCATAGCTCAAATGCTCAATTGCTCCCCATTCCACTTGGCAAGCCCCCTCACTTTGATGGAGAGGACTACGGATTTTGGAGCCACAAAATGCGTACTCACTTGTTTTCTCTCCATCCAAGCATTTGGGAGATTGTGGAAAGTGGAATAAAATTTGATAGCTCAGATAGCCCTGTGTTTATTAATGAACAGATTCATAAAAATGCACAAGCTACTACTGTGTTGCTAGCCTCTTTGTGCAGGGACGAGTATCACAAGGTGAGCGGCTTGGACAATGCCAAGCAGATCTGGGACACCCTCAAGATCTCTCATGAGGGGAACGACGTCACCTTGCTCACCAAAATGGAGTTGGTGGAGGGCGAGCTTGGAAGGTTCGCGATGATAAGGGGCGAGGAGCCAACTCAAACATACAACCGGCTCAAGACCCTTATCAACAAAATAAGGAGCTACGGAAGCACGCGATGGACAGACCACGACGTCGTCCGACTGATGCTAAGGTCCTTTACCGTTCTTGATCCTCATTTGGTGAATAATATTCGTGAGAATCCCAGGTACACCAAAATGTCGCCTGAAGAAGTCCTCAGAAAATTCGTTAGCGGGCGAATGATGATCAAGTAGGCGAGGTACGTGGACGACGCCTTGAATGGTCCGATCAACGAGCCGCAACCCCTTGCTCTCAAGGCAACAAGAAGCAAGGAGGCGCTACCTAGCAAGGTGGCACAGATTGAGGCGGCCGGACTTAATGATGAAGAGATGGCCCTCATCATCAAAAGATTCAAGACGGCACTTAACGGTCGCAAGGGACAGCCAAGCAAGACCAAAGCCAAGGGGAAGCGCTCATGCTTCAAATGCGGTAAGCTTGGTCATTTTATTGCTAACTGTCCCGACAATGATAATGAACAGGACCAAGGGAGCAAGAGGGAGAAGAAGAAGGCATACAAGAAGGCAAAGGGCGAGGCACATCTAGGCAAGGAGTGGGATTCGGATTGCTCCTCCTCCGACTCCGACAATGAAGGACTCACCGCCACCGCCTTCAACAAGTCATCCCTCTTCCCAAACGAGCGTCACACTTGCCTCATGGCAAGAGAGAAGAAAGTAAGCACTCATGATACTAGTACTTATGCTTCTTCAAGTGAGGATGAGTCTAGTGATGATGATGAGATAGATTACTCATGCTTATTCAAGGGATTAGATAGATCTAAAATTGATAAGATTAATGAGTTGATTGATGCTTTGAATGACAAGAATAGATTACTAGAAAAACAAGAGGATCTTTTATATGAGGAGCATGATAAATTTGTTAGTACACAAAAATCTCTTGCTCTTGAAATTAAAAGGAATGAAATGCTCTCTAGTGAATTATCTTCTTGTCATGAAACCATTACTACTTTAAAAAGTGTTAATGATGATTTAAATGCTAAACTAGAAGTAGCTAGCAAATCTAATTCTTGTGTAGAAATTGTTAAAACTTGTAATAGGTGTAAAGATTTCGATGTTGATGCTTGTAGTGATCATTTAGTTTCAATTTCCAAACTTAATGATGAATTGGCTAGTCTTAATGCTCAACTCAAGACTAGCAAGAATGAATTTGACTAGCTAAAATTTGCAAGGGATGCCTACACGACTGGTAGACACCCCTCAATTAAGGATGGACTTGGCTACAAGAGGGAAGCCAAGAACTTGACAAGCCACAAGGCTCCCATCTCCGCCAAGGAGAAAGGGAAGGCCCCTATGGCTAGTAGTGTGCAAAAGAACCATGCCTTTATGTACCATGATAGGAGACAATCTATAAATGCTTATAGGAGTTGTAATGCATATAATGCCTTTGATTCTCATGCCATGTTTGCTTCTAGTTCTTATGTGCATGATAGAAATGTTGGTAGGAGAAATGTTGTTCATAATATGCCTAGGAGAAATGTAGTTAATGTTCCTAGGAAAGTAAATGAACCTTCTACAATATATCATGCTTTAAATGCTTCTTTTGCTATTTGTAGAAAGGATAGGAAGATAGTTGCTAGAAAATTAGGGGCAAAATGCAAGGGAGACAAAACTTGCATTTGGGTCCCTAAGGATATTTGTGCTAACCTTGTAGGACCCAACATGAGTTGGGTACCTAAGACCCAAGCCTAAATTTGCCTTGCAGGTTTATGCATCCGGGGATTCAAGCTAGATTATTGACAGCGGATGCACAAACCATATGACGGGGGAGAAGAAGATGTTCACCTCCTACGTCAAAAACAAAGATTCCCAAGATTCAATAATATTCGGTGATGGGAATCAAGGCAAGGTAAAAGGGCTAGGTAAAATTGCAATCTCCAATGAGCACTCTATCTCTAATGTGTTTTTAGTAGAGTCTCTTGGATATAATTTACTATCTGTTAGTCAATTATGTAATATGGGATATAATTGTTTATTTACAAATGTAGATGTGTCTGTCTTTAGAAGATGTGATGGTTCACTAGCTTTTAAGGGTGTACTAGACGGCAAACTTTACTTAGTTGATCTTGCAAAAGAAGAGGCCGGTCTAGATGCATGCTTAATGGCTAAGACTTGCATGGGCTGGTTGTGGCATCGCCGCTTAGCACATGTGGGGATGAAGAACCTCCACAAGCTTCTAAAGGGAGAACACGTGATAGGTCTAACCAATGTTCATTTCGAAAAAGATAGACCTTGTGCAGCTTGTCAAGCAGGTAAACAAGTGGGAGGAGCACATCACAGCAAGAATGTGATGACCACGTCAAGACCTCTGGAGCTGCTGCATATGGACCTCTTCGGACCCGTCGCCTATCTGAGCATAGGAGGAAGTAAGTATGGTTTAGTTATTGTTGATGACTTTTCCCGCTTCACTTGGGTGTTCTTTTTGCAGGATAAGTCTGAAACCCAAGGGACCCTCAAGCGCTTCCTAAGGAGAGCTCAAATAGAGTTTGAGCTCAAGGTGAAGAAGATAAGGAGCGACAACGGGTCCGAATTCAAGAATCTTCAAGTGGAGGAGTTCCTTGAGGAGGAGGGGATCAAGCACGAGTTCTTCGCTCCCTACACACCTCAGCAAAATGGTGTGGTAGAGAGGAAGAACAGGACGCTCATAGATATGGCGAGGACTATGCTTGGAGAGTTCAAGACCCCCGAGTGCTTTTGGTCGGAAGCCGTGAACACGGCTTGCCACGCCATCAACAGGGTCTACCTTCACCGCCTCCTCAAGAAGACTTCATATGAGCTGCTGACTGGTAACAAACCCAATGTATCGTACTTTCGTGTATTTGGGAGTAAATGCTACATTCTAGTGAAGAAGGGTAGGAATTCCAAATTTGCTCCCAAAGCCGTAGAAGGGTTTTTATTAGGTTATGATTCAAATACAAAGGCTTACAGGGTCTTCAACAAATCATCGGGTTTGGTTGAAGTCTCTAGCGATGTTGTATTTGATGAGACTAATGGCTCTCCAAGAGAGCAAGTTGTTGATCTTGATGATGTAGATGAAGAAGACGTTCCAACGGCCGAAATACGCACCATGGCGATTGGAGATGTACGGCCTCAGGAACATTTGGAGCAAGATCAACTGTCTTCCTCAACTATGGTGCATCCCCCAACCCAGGATGACGAACAGGTACCTCAAGTGGAGGCGCATGATCAAGGGGGAGCACAGGATGTTCAAATTGAAGAGGAAGAAGCACCTCAGGCACCTCCAACCCAAGTTCGAGCGACGATCCAAAGGGATCATCCCGTCGACCAAATTTTGGGTGATATTAGCAAGGGAGTAACTACTCGTTCAAGACTTAATTTTTGTGAGCATTACTCTTTTGTCTCTTCTATTGAGCCTTTCAGGGTAGAAGAGGCCTTGCTAGATCCGGACTGGGTGTTGGCCATGCAGGAGGAACTCAACAATTTCAAGCGCAATGAAGTTTGGACACTGGTGCCTCGCCCCAAGCAAAATGTTGTGGGAACCAAGTGGGTGTTCCGCAACAAACAGGACGAGCACGGGGTGGTGACAAGGAACAAGGCTCGGCTTGTGGCAAAAGGTTATGCCCAAGTCGTAGGTTTGGACTTTGAGGAGACTTTTGCTCTCGTGGCTAGGCTAGAATCAATTCGTATCTTGCTAGCATATGCCGCTCACCATTCCTTCAGGTTGTACCAAATGGATGTGAAGAGCGCTTTCCTCAACGGGCCGATCAAGGAGGAGGTGTACGTGGAGCAACCCCCTGGCTTTGAGGATGAACGGTACCCCGACCACGTGTGTAAGCTCTCTCAGGCGCTCTATTGACTTAAGCAAGCCCCAAGAGCATGGTATGAATGCCTTAGAGACTTTTTAATTGCTAATGCTTTCAAGGTCGGGAAAGCCGATCCAACTCTTTTTACTAAGACTTGCGATGGTGATCTTTTTGTGTGCCAAATTTATGTCGATGACATAATATTTGGCTCTACTAACCAAAAGTCTTGTGAAGAGTTTAGCAGGGTGATGACGCAGAAATTCGAGATGTCGATGATGGGCGAGTTGAACTACTTCCTTGGGTTTCAAGTGAAGCAACTCAAGGACGGCACTTTCATCTCCCAAACGAAGTACACGCAAGACTTGCTAAAGCGGTTTGGGATGAAGGACGCCAAGCCCGCAAAGACGCCGATGGGAACTGACGGACACACCGACCTCAACAAAGATGGTAAGTCCGTTGATCAAAAAGCATACCGGTCCATGATAGGTTCTTTGCTTTATTTATGTGCTAGTAGACCGGATATTATGCTTAGCGTATGCATGTGTGCTAGATTTCAATCCGATCCTAAGGAGTGTCACTTAGTGGCTGTGAAGCGAATTCTTAGATATTTAGTCGCTACGCCTTGCTTCGGGATCTGGTATCCAAAGGGGTCTAACTTTGACTTGATTGGGTACTCAGATTCCGACTATGCTGGATGTAAGGTCGATAGGAAGAGTACATCGGGGACGTGCCAATTCTTAGGAAGGTCCCTGGTGTCATGGAACTCTAAGAAACAAACCTCCGTTGCCCTATCCACCGCTGAGGCCGAGTACGTTGCCGCAGGACAGTGTTGCGCGCAACTACTTTGGATGAGGCAAACCCTCCGGGACTTTGGCTACAATCTGAGCAAAGTCCCACTCCTATGTGACAATGAGAGTGCTATCCGAATAGCGGAAAATCCTGTTGAGCACAGCCGCACAAAGCACATTGACATCCGGCATCACTTTTTGAGAGACCACCAGCAAAAGGGAGATATCGAAGTGTTTCATGTTAGCACCGAGAACCAGCTAGCCGATATCTTTACCAAGCCTCTAGATGAGAAGACCTTTTGCAGGCTGCGTAGTGAGCTCAATATCTTAGATTCGCGGAACTTGGATTGAATTGTAGCATATATGTGTTTATGCCTTTGATCATGTTCATTCTGCATTTTGTTGCTTATTGTGGTGCTCAAGTTGTACAAACACTCCCTGGACCTCACAAGTCCTTTTTGCAAGTGATGCACATATTTAGGGGGAGCTGTGCTACAACTTGACCCTTTGAGACTAACCATGTACTTGAGTTTGGTTGTTTTAGTCTCCAAGGAGAATTGAAAGGGAAAAGGAGGACTTGGACCATGCAAGACTTCCACTGCACTCCGATGAGAAAGAGTAACTTTTCCATGTTCATCTTTATACTCCTATTGCCTTTGTGTTCTTATTTGAAAATTTTGGTGAGGCAATGGGGTTGAAGGGCCAAGATTGATCCCGTTTTGGTGCTTGATGCCAAAGGGGGAGAAAATAAAGGCCAAAGCAATAAATGGATCAGCTACCACTTGAGAAATTTTGAAAATAGTAGATTAGAGCTTTTGGTTTGTCAAAACTCTTTTATTGTCTTTTATGTCAAAAGTTGGCCTCTTGTGGGGAGAAGTGTTGATTATGGAAAAAAGGGGGAGTTTTTGAAATCCTTGATCAAATTTCTTTGGAAAACCTCTCTTTATGTCTCTACAAGTAGTTTTGACTTAGAGATAGGAATTTGAGTTTGATTTGCAAAAACAAACCAAGTGGTGGCATAGAGTGATCCATATATGTCAAATTGAATCAAAACAATTTTGAGTTCTAATTTGAACTGTTTTTGTACTTGTTCTACTTGCTTTATGTTGTGTTGGCATAAATCACCAAAAAGGGGGAGATTGAAAGGGAAATGTGCCCTTGGGCCATTTCTAAGTGTTTTGGTGATTTAGTGTCCAACACAAGTGCCTAAGTGTAAAGAGGTGGACAAAGTACAAATCAAGGATAAAGGTATGTTTCTCAGACTTAGTACATTGTTTTATGGACTAATGTATTGTGTCTAAGTGCTGGAAACAGGAAAAATCCAATTGGAAATGTCTTGGCTCGAGCAGCCAAGAATCTGCTGAGTCTGGGAGCACCGGACTGTCCGGTGGTGCACCGGGCAGTGTCCGGTGCGCCAGGCTGGTTCGAGCGAAGTGGCCGCTCTCGGGAATTCATCGGCGACGTACGACTAAAATTCACCGGACTGTCCGGTGTGCACCGGACTGTCCGGTGAGCCAACGGTCGGCCGCGCAATCTGCGCGGGACACGTGGCCGAGCCAACGGCTAGAAGATGGCACCGGACTGTCCGGTGTGCACCGGACATGTCCGGTGCGCCAACGGCTCTCACGCTGCCAACGGTCGGCTTCGCTATTTAAGGAAGGAAATCGGGCACCGGACAGTGTCCGGTGTGCACCGGACTGTCCGGTGCGCCAGTCGACAGAAGGCAAGATCAGCCTTCTAAGATTGCTCCAAACGGCTCCTAGCTGCCTTGGGGCTATAAAAGGGACCCCTAGGCGCATGGAGGAGTAATACCAAGCATTCCTACAACATTTCTAAGCACCAAGACATAGATTTCGTGCATTCGTTTCATTGTGATAGCATATAGAGCTCTTGTGGAGTTGTGAACTCATTGAGTCGTGTTGCGAGCTCTTGTTGCGATTTGTGTGCGTGTTGACACTCTGACTCTTGTGTCTTGTGTGCGTTGCTAATCCCTCCCTTGCTCCGTGTTCTTTGTGAATTTCAAGTGTAAGGGCGAGAGGCTCCAAGTTGTGGAGATTCCTCGCAAACGGGATTGAGAAAAAGCAAACAAAACACCGTGGTATTCAAGTAGGTCTTTGGACCGCTTGAGAGGGGTTGATTGCAACCCTCGTCCGTTGGGACGCCACAACGTGGAGTAGGCAAGCGTTGGTCTTGGCCGAACCACGGGATAACCACCGTGCCATCTCTGTGATTGATCCTTGTTGGTTATTGTGTTTTGTTGAGGATTCCTCTTTAGCCACTTGGCAATTATTGTGCTAACAATTAACCAAGTTTTTGTGGCTATAAGTTTTTGAAGTTTTACAGGATCACCTATTCACCCCCCCCCTCTAGGTGCTCTCACCTTCGTCCTTCGAAGCATTATTTCCCATGGGATATAATGATCTTCAGACGAAGGTGATGAAAGACATACCTTCGTTATCACAGTGCATATTAATGTAAGAAGAAGCATATGAAATATAAAAGATAACATGAATAATCATATGATGTTGTTAATATATTTTTATTATCATGGATAAACGAAAATGATATCGAATGACATTTATACCTTCGGCTTGACAAAAAGCAAAAGTCCAAGCGTGATGCACGAGTGAGTACAAATCAGCGTGAACAGTACAGGGGTACTGTTCATCTATTTATAAACACAGGGCACAGCCTGTGTGAAATTACAATTATACCCTATACAATTGACTACATTTATGACATAAATTATCATGGGTCAATCTGTCCTTTCATCTTTAAGTCGGTGCTACACCTTCGTCTCAAAGCGTGTTACTATGTCGAAGCTCCTTAGATGACAGTTTCGGCGCTGCTTCTGTGCCGATCTTCCGAAGGTGTTTCTTCTTGCAGGACCTTCGGCTACGAAGCAGGCCCCCAACATATATGCAAAAATACGAGAACGTCAGCATGATATGCATATCTATGTATTTATTACTATTATTATTATTTGACTAATTTAATTTCATTATTTGAATATGCACAAAGAAACAAAACCAAATAATCTCCAAAGGTTCCATAATCCCAAAACACTTTTATATAAATACATGTGTTTATTTATTATTTTTTTACCTTATACAAATTTTAGGGCTTTACAAATCCTACCCCCTTAACAAAAATCTCGTCCTCGAGATTTGTAAGGAATGGGATACAAAAGGATTGGCTTGTAATTCAGCTTTTAGTCTATAATTGTTTCAAATATCTAGAGTCTCACTCTTTTTTAGTCAATAGTGGGGGATTAGGAGAGTATATGTACCCAGCTACTTATTATGTAGGATATAAGCAGGACCGGTTGAGGCAAGAAAGATTATGGCGAGGAAAAGACTTTATCCAAAATGTTTAAGTCTTGATTCGCTTTGACCATTATATCCTTCCTTGCCAATGTCGATCTTTTCTTCTCCGGTCTTGATCTCATTGATTTGACGTTAGTGTGTATCATCGAAGTTGGGGAAATATGGTTAAGATAGATATGGTGAGATAGACTACATGATATAGGTAAAAATTTGTTTGATGTTATGTGAGGATAGACAGATTATGCAATCCATCATGACTTTATGGTTAGCTCTTTTGCTCATGGTTGAGTTGGTCTAATGTGCTAAGTTAAGTTAACACCTGGCTAGTAGGGTCTAATCTCTTCTACCAGTATCACTAATATGTTCAAGTAGACCACATTAGATTAGATCACATTAGATTCTATAATCCTATTTAAGAATACTATTTAGTTGAGCACATCAAGCGGACTTTAACTTTACGAAGTTCTAGTATATTTTTTCCATCTAAATGGAACTTCTAATTGGTTTTTTTATACACCTAAAATTCTTCATGCCATTAGCAGGTGAGGCTTAGAAAACAAGGGTACCTCAAATTTTAGCTATTAGGTGAGTGTAGAGAAGATTCGAGGGTAAAAGAAAGTTAGGTAAGGGAGATTTTTTTATTCCGGATGGTGGATCTTGATTCATCCGAAGATCTGTTTCTACTCGTATCTTTCATTGTTGAGGTTAACCTTCTTATCGGATCTGAGTTAAGAACCATCGGCTGTGGTGTTGGATGCCTTTATCTGAGTTGGGATAACCATTGCAGTTACATGGGGTAGGTAGATTAAACAGAGTTTTGCTTTCTTGGATAAATGGGTTGGGCAACCTATAACATAGGCTAGGTCGTGGTTTCTCGGACAAGTTGGTCTAAGGCACCAGTTTAGATTTAAAACTCATTTATCGGAATATGGTCTAATCTATGTCACTAGTATTAAATAACTTGTTTATGTAACTTCCTTTAGATTAGATCATGTCAGATTAGGTAGTGTTGGGGACTTATTCTCAAATGCTATGAGTTAAGAACAAGGCAACATAAAATGTTAATGGTTAAAACCCTTCGTCCTTCGAATCATTATCTCCCTTAGGATATAATGATCTTTAGACGAAGGTCATGAAGGAAGTACCTTCATCATCAGAGTATATATTAATGAAAGAAGAAGCATATGAAACATGAGAGATAACATGGATAATCATATGACATCATTAATATATCTTTATTATATCATCATGAATGAACATAAACAATACTGAATTACATTTGTACCTTCAGCTTGACAGAAGGCAAAAGTCCAAGCGTGACGCACGAGTGAATACAAGTTTGCGTGAACAGTACGGGGGTACTGTTCACCTACTGATAGGCACGGGACGCAGCCCGGTCAAAATTACATTTGTGTCCTTGATGACTAGTTACAATCATGATACAAACTATCATGGACTGATCGGTCTTTTTCTCTTTAAGTCGGTGCAGCCCTTCGTCTCAGGGCATGTCACTATGACGACGCTCCCTGAATCGTAGCTTCGGTGTGTACCTTCGCACTGTGTTTGCTTATGGGTCCATCTTTCGAAGGTGTTTCTGCTTATAGGGCCTTCGGCGACGAAGCAGGCCCCCAATAGTAGCCCCTTCGTGGTGCTAGGTCGTTTTTCGTAACGAGCTTGATCTATGAAAAATCTCCAAGGCTTCCGAATGCCAAAGGTCCGAAAAACACCTTCCCTGAGCTCATTGCCGAGAAACGATTAAAATATTTCGAGCGCGAGGTGGCCCACCACACAGCGGGTACGAACAATCTGGTGATTTACTTCCCAGGCGCCGAGTGGTCCACCATTCAGCGGGTGCAGGCGACTGTTCCGTGGGTGCGGGCGACCTAGCGATTCACCTGCCCACCTGCAACACTATATAAACAGACAGATAGGTGTGTAGTTACCACAACATTCATTGTTATTGCACTGATGTGCTGTTGAAAAATTTAACTATAGCCGAAGCTTTTTCACTGCATTCTCGAGCGAACCATCATTTTGAATTAGCTTCGTCAAAAGAGAGAGCTTCGTCAAAAACTGTAAAAACATCAGCTTCGTAAAAACCACAAAAGACCCAATAGATGGCCAGAGTATGCTTGACTGCGAGGGTGACTCGTGAAGGAGAGGAGACTGAGGCCACCGAGACAACTCCGATTTCCGAAGTCATGAGACAATTGGGCTTAGTTGTAACAAAGGGAGCCATTGACGAAGGTGCACCTAATGCCAAAGCTGAACAAGCTGATATTGAGGAAGAAAATGCTGATGAAGAAGAGGAGGATTATAGCATTTTGATCCCATCAAAACCCAGCCACTTAGATTTTGAGAAATCTACTATGTCTGAAACCAACGTGCCCATGATGATGAAGTTGGTTTACTTCAGAGAAGCTGAACAAAAACTGATACGATTTGCCGGAGAAGAGACCACCCCAACGCCAAAAGATGATGAAGTAATTGTTTTCAAGAGTTTTTTCAGAGCTAGGCTGCGGTTCCCACTTAACAAGATGATAGGAGAAGTGTTGAAGAATTTTGAAATTTATCTCCATCATCTGACCCCTAACGCTATCGTTAGGCTCAGCATCTTCATCTGGGCCCTTCAAAGCTAAGGGACGGATCCAAATGCCGAAGCTTTCTGCCGAGTTCATGAGTTGCATTACCAAACGAAGGCCAGAGAAGACGGGCTACATGAAATTTTTGGTTGTTATAACTTCGCATATCGCAAAGATACGAAGGCTCTGGTCCTCAGCTATCGTACCAAGTGGCCAACCGGCTGGAAGAGCGAATGGTTTTATATCAAGGTCGATGAAAAGAAAAGAGGGAAACTGATGACGATGGTCATGTGCCCGTTGGTTTTGAGCTTTGGAATGACCAGAGCTTTGTGCAACATGAAGCCAGGGTCAACATGCCAACTGTCTATAGCAGAATTCAGAGTGGTGGCTAAACAAATCAGCACCAGGGATCTAGTGCAAGAATACCTGGCCCAGAGGATATCTCCAACGTTAAGTGACTGGAGCATGCCGAAGCTAAAGGGAACAAAGAAGAAGAGTGAACTTGTTCGATTGTCCTATCGCTTTAAGTTTGAGAAACAGTTCAAAGAGCCTTGCCAAGAATGGCTGGAGATGATTAAGACTATGTGCAATGAAATTTTGGGAAATTATACCAAAAAAGAAGATCAATTAATGACTGCAGCCTTCGGCACCCGACCAAAACGAAGGTTGAATCGGGTAATGGACGCTTTAAATTTTGAATACCCTGATTATGAGCGACTCGGCAAGGGTGCCGAAAGGGACAAAGAGAAAAAGGGTTGTCAGTGTTCTGAACAGGCAGGCTGCTAGGATGGTAAAAGAGGACGAAAAGACTCTGAAGAAGAGAAAATCCAGTCCCGAGCCGAAGACGGCGATTTCAAAGAAGAGAAAAGCTGCAACTCCGGAGCCGAAGGTGGCTGAGATGGAAGAGGAGACTCCTTCAACGCCTTCTGCTGCCGAAGTAGAGGAAATTTTAAGGTAATGACTGAATCCTTACCTATCAAGCTGCTAAGTCCTCTGGGACCGCATCTGACGAAGCTTTTACAGAAGAAGGACGAGCCTTCGGCAACGAAAAAGGTGGTTAGGCCTAAAAAGTGAAGAATTATTACTGTTATGCAAGCCATTGAGGAAACGCCACCGCCGGCCTCAGCATCAAAGATGACACTAGTTGCCGAAGCAGTTACTTCTGCCGAAGCTACGACTACTGAAGCTACCAATTTAGAGAGTACGTTATCTGCTATTGATAAAGTGCTCTTGGATATAGCCACAGAGGAGACTGCTGCGGCTACAGAAGAAGTCCTGAAAGTGCCTGAGAAAGGGAAAGAAATTGCCGAAGACACTTCAGAAAAAAAGGCTTTAGCTTTCAGAATCTAGTTGGTCAAGAATTATCCAAGGCCGAGAAGGAGGAGCTGCAGGAGTATGCTATATCCTATGGCTACCAACCAGGAGCCATACTCTTTGGTGGAATCAAAGAAGAAGCTTCTTAGGATGCATTCAAGACCAGACTGGGGTGAAGATTATCAGCACTCTGTCGAAGAGTGTTGGTTTTCCGAAGCTTGAAGCTGACTTTAGCAGTTACCGGCGACAGCATATCGTTGGTTTTCCGAAGCTTGAAGCTGACATTAGCTTTTTTCCTCATTTTTTAAATTTTTGTGATGAAGTAAAAAATTTCTGATGAAGACTATTTTGTACAGAGTATGCTACTAAGCAAAGCACTGAGGATGCAACAAGATCTAGAGGATAAAAAGAATGAGATTATAATCGAAGGCCTAGAAAAGAAAATCAAAGATCATGAAGCTTCTCTGGAGAAAAAAGACTTCCTTCTTCAGACAATGGAGGGTTCATTGGCAGAAGCCCAAACCGAAGTTGCTAGATTAAATGATGAACTCCTTCGTAAATCAGAAAGCTTCGAATAAGAAAATAAGAATTTTGATGCAAGGCTTGAAGCCAAAGTCGAGAAAAGCTCAAATCTACAAAAATCCTTAAAAGAACTTCAGAATATTTGCTTGAACTTCGGCAATCGCTGCGTGCAACGGCTAAGGCAGGTCTTCAACTCGGTGGGAGCCAACTCTGAAAAATTTGAACCTTCGGTTGAAGACTTGCCAAGCACCTTCGAGCATATTGAAAGCGAAGTTGATGCGCTTGACAAAGTAATAGCTGGGCATGGTGACTTCTGTGCTCTGCTGGCTTCTCACGACACAGCTGTAGCTTTTATGAAGGCTGGTTGCACGCACGGAAAGATAGTAAACAGACCAAACTTCAGTCTATCTCTAGCGGACCTAGCTGATATCCCTAGCCTAGCCCGAAGTATTGGGAATAGATTTATAACACAAATTTGGACGAAGGGTGGGCAGAACTTAGCTGTTGATGAGGCACGAAGTCATCTTAAACCTGTATAAAATTTATACCTGTTGCTTACCTTCTCTTGTAATTACTTTTTACCTTATACTGCTTTGTTGTGTATAGGATGATGATGCCGAAGGTCAATAGTCCGAAGCTCACTTCGAAGATTGATGAAGCTGCTGCACAAAGCTTTAGAGACATTTGAATTATCTTTGTAAAAGATATTGTAATTTAGGAATCAAACATTACTCTGTAAATTTGTCCATACCTTGTAATATATTTTTACCTTTACAACCGTGTGTGAATTGCTTTGATGTGGACGAAACTTATATCTTATGAGCCGAAGGCGAAAAACACCTTCCCTTCTTTTCGTACACAACGAAGCGTATCTTTGCTTCTTTATGCTCATCGAAGCATTGTCATCAAAGCCGAAGTATCTGTTTGTATTTTATGTTATGATGATGATGATCCTACGGATGTCTACATGAATGTGTATGAATGCAATGAATGATGTAATGTAATGTGCAAATGAATGTCCAAACACACGCACACGAAGTCACACCCAGACTCCGCATCCCTTTAGGAACGTCTTTTGAGTCTTAAGCTCTACATCCCCTTAGGAATGTCTTTTGAGCTTCTTTACCTTCTATTTCGGTGGTATAAGTTCTGCATCCCCTTAGGAACGTCTTTTGAACTTCTTCGCCTTCTATTTCGGCGGTATAAGTTCTGCATCCCCTTAGGAACGACTTTTGAACTTCTTCGCCTTATATTTCGACGGTATTTGGCTCTGCATTCCCTTAGGAACGAATTTTGAGCAGAAAACTTACGCTGCGCTCCCTTAGGAATGACTTTTTGTAGCTTCATCATGCTCTGCATCCCCTTGGGGACGTCTTTTGAGCTTCTCCCTGTTTTTCTTTTTGCACTCAATGGTGCGTGCTCAGATTTACATATTACATCTTTTGGGGGATTTGGCCCTCATGGGGCTGAATAAAAATGAAAAATTACAAGCTATGACCCCATTAAAAACCTTTCTCCCCCTTTTGAAAGGAAAAGGGTGCCATAGAAAAAATGAAAAAAGATTACATCAAATTACACATAATATCGCCGAAGCTCATCCACATTCCAAGATCTAGGTATGTTGTTGCCGTCCATATCCTTCAACCTGTAAGAACTGGGTCTTGACGAAGATACAACCAGAAAAGGACCTTCCCACTTCAGCTATAATTTTCCCACTATATCTGGATTGGCCACTCTCCGAAGTACCAAATATCCTGGCTTGATATTTTTCAATCGAACTTTTCTGTCACACCATTTTATTGTTTTGGCTTGATATTTATTGATGTTCTCTACAGCCTGAAGTATGATCCCCTCTATAGTATCTTTTGTTACGTGATAATCAGCTTCGTCTTCTACTGAAGCTACTGTTCTTATTGATCCTGCTTTAGCTTCTTCTGGAGTTATAGCTTCGTCACCAAATAATAGTTTGAAAGGTGTAAATCCCGTTGATCTTGACATGGTTGTATTGTGGCTCCACACCACTTAAATCAACTCATCTGGCCACTTTCCTCTGGGCTAATTGAAGATTAGCTTCATTATCCCTGTCATTATAATGCCATTTGCTCTTTCTACTAGCCCGTTTGATTCTGGGTGCGTTACTGATGCAAAATGAATCTTCGTGCCAATTTGGTTACATAAATCTTTAAATGTTTCGACATCAAACTGTGCTCCATTGTCCACAGTTATGGCCTTCGGCACGCCGAAGCGACAAACAATATTCTGCTAGAAGAATTTTTGGACTGTGGCCAAAGTTATTGTAGCCAAAGGCTTTGCTTCAATCCACTTAGAAAAATATTCTACAGCCACCACAACATACTTCAAATTACCTTGTGCCGGTGGAAGTGAACCTAACAAATCCAGGCCCCATCTTTGTAATGGCCAAGCAGGCTGTATCAGTTGCATGAGAGACGAAGGTTGCTTCTGATCTCTTGCACATTTTTGACAATTCTCGCACTTTTGAACTAGTTCTGCTGCATCCGAAGCTGCCTTCGGCCAATAAAATCCTTGCCTAAACAGTTCTCCCAGCAAGGGCCTAGATCCAATATGAGATCGACACAGACCTGTATGTATCTCCTTCATTAATTCTATACCTTCGGTTCTGGATAAACATTTGAGGAATGGAGAACAGACTCCATGTTTGTATAATTCCTCTTCTATTATCACATACGGTCTTGTCCTTGCTTCCATTCTCTTATTATAAGCTTCATCATCCGAAAGACAATTACCTTGGAGGAAAGATACAATTTCAGTCCTCCAATCTTCACTATGTACAACGGAAATTACAAGCACTGCTCTCTCCATGAGTTCAACCGAAGGTGCTTTTATTGTTTCAAAAAATACTTTCGAAGGTAGAGGGAGCCCCTGTGCCGCTGATTTGGCTAACAGATCTGCATGCTCATTTTCTCCTCTTGGAATATTCTTGATGGAAAAGCCTTCGAAAGAAGCCTCCAGCCTTCGAACTGTATCCAGATATTTCTCAAGCTTCGGATCTTTTGCCTTACTACTTTTATCTACATGACCAGAAATGACTTGAGAGTCAGTTTTAAGGATGGCCCTTCTTATTCCCATTGCCTTTAACTTCCGAAGCCCCAACAGAAGTGCTTCGTACTCAGCAATATTATTGGTACAACTAAAATCCAGCCTTGCTGCATAGCATGTTCTGACCTTGGAAGGCGCTATGAGAACAACAGCTGCTCCTGCACCAAAGGTTCCCCAAGAACCATCACAGAAGACCGTCCAGGCTTTGGCATCATTTGCTGCTTCTTCCCTTGAGCCCCTAGCGTCCAATCAGCGATGAAGTCTGCTAAAGCCTGAGACTGAATTGAGGATCTATGGACATAATCAATAGAAAATTTATTGAGCTCGGTAGCCCATTTTCCAATCCTCCCAGTAGCTTCTCTATTTCTCATTATGTCCTTCAGAGGTTGTGATGAAGGAACAATTATATGATATGCTTGGAAATAGTGCCGAAGCTTCCTGGAGGCCATCAACACAGCATATAGCACCTTCTCCAATTCTGTATAGTTTTTCTTTGATAAACTTAAGACTTCGGAGACGAAGTATACTGGGGCTTGCCTCTTGATTTGGTCATCTTGCTTCTCCTGTACAAGCGCCGCACTAACTGCAGAGTGAGAAGCTGCTACATACAGGAGTAATGGAGCCCCTGACGAAGGTGGAGTTAGTGTTGTTAGATCGATCAAGTATTGCTTCAACTCTTCGAAAGCTTTTTGCTAAGCCGGACCCATTGAAAAACTTCGACTGACTTCAGTATTTCAAAGAATGGCAAATTTCTTTCTATTGATCTAGATATGAATCTGTTTAATGATGTCAGTCTTCCTGCCAGCCGTTGGGCCCCCTTCTTTGTATTTGGCGGCTCCATCCGAAGGATAGCTTTGATCTTATTTGGATTGGCTTCGATTCCCTTCGTTGATACCAGGAAGCCAAGGAACTTGCCCTTCTTCACTCTAAAAAACACACTTTTCTGGGTTTAATTTCAAACCAGCTTGTCTAAAGTTGGCAAATGTTTCTTGTAGGTCAGCAATGTGATTTTCTTGCTTTGTGCTCTTTACTATGATATCATCAACATATGTCAGCACATTCCTGCCTATTTGAGAATGAAGGACCTTGGCTGTCATTCTGCTGAAGCTCCCTCCTGCATTCTTGAGCCCCTCAGGCATCCGAAGGTAGCAATAGGTGCCACTAGGAGTTATGAAGCTGGTCTTTGGCTCATCTTCCTTCTTCATCCAAATTTGATGATAGCTTGAATAACAGTCCAACAGACTCATGAGCTCCGAAGAAGGTGCTGCATCCACAAGGGAGTCTATCCTTGGCAATGGGAACTCGTCCTTTGGGCATGCCTTGTTGAGATCTGTGAAAACAATACACATTCTCCATTTTCCATTAGCCTTGTTCACCATAACAGTGTTGGCTAACCATTCTGGATATGTTACTTCTCTGATAACATTAGCACTGAGAAGTCTTTTTACTTCGTTTCGAGCACCTTTAGCTTTATCATCAGACATCTTCTGAAGTCTTTGCTTCCTTGGCCTGAAGGATTGATCCACATTAAGTGAATGCTTGATGACATATCTATTGACACCATAAAGATCATTGGCTGTCCAAGCGAAGACATCTTTGTTGTTGAACAAAAATCTTATCAAAATTTTTTCCTGCTCATCAGATAGCTGGGACCCCAGCAATAACCTTTGATCTGCTATGTCTTCACATAAGAGCATAGGCTTCGGCTGATCTGCCGAAGCAACCTTCTCTCTTTTGTGCTTATATTGTTGACAAGCTTCGGCTCCATCTATGTTGTGTATTGCCTTTGAATCTGTCCAACTCCCTTCAGCTCTTCTAGCAGCTTCTTGACTTCCATAGACAGCAATGGGCCCTTGTTCCGAAGGTATCTTCATGCATAGGTATGCTGGATGAAGTATTTCTTCGAAGGCATTAAGTGTCCCTCGGCCAATGATTGCATTATATGGGTATTCCATGTCGACAATGTCAAAAACAACTTGCTCAGTTCTTGTGTTGTGGACATAGCCAAAGGTCACTGGCATTGTGATTTTGCCAAGTGCTACAATCTGTCGTCCTCCAAAGCCACAAAGAGGGTGTGTAGAATCATGAATCTTGTCCTCTAGTTCTTGCATCTGCTTGAAGGCCTTTGCAAATATAATGTCCGCTGCACTGCCTGTATCAACCAGAACATTGTGGACCAGAAATCCCTTAATGACACAGGATATGACCATAGCATCATTGTGAGGATAGTCCTTTAGCTGAAGGTCCTCCTGGGAGAAGGTAATTGGGATGTGAAACCACTTGGACCTGACGAAGGGTCCTTGCACCCCAACATGCCACACTCTTCCCTGCGCTTCCTTCTTCTGTTTCTTGTTGGCTGGTTCTGCACTTGAATCACCCGTGATTGGGAGCACCAGCTTCGTAGCCGAAGGTGCTACAACTTGGTTGCTGAACGAAGCCATCAACTCAATTGTGGAAGTGAATTCACCGGAGGTGGGCGCCAATGTTGGGGACTTGTTCTCAAATGCTATGAGTTAAGAATAAGGCAACACAAAATGTTAATGGTTAAAGCCCTTTGTCCTTCGAAGCATTATCTCCCTTAGGATATAATGATCTTTAGACGAAGGTCATGATGGAAGTACCTTCATCATCATAGTATATATTAATGAAAGAAGAAGCATATGAAACATGAGAGATAACATGAATAATCATATGACATCATTAATATATCTTTATTATATCATCATGAATGTTCATAAACAATATTGAATTACATTTGTACCTTTGGCTTGACAGAAGGCAAAAGTCCAAGCGTGACGCACGAGTGAATACAAGTCTGCGTGAACAGTACGGAGGTACTGTTCACCTATTTATAGGCACGGGACGTAGCCCGGTCAAAATTACATTTGTGTCCTTGATGACTAGTTACAATCATGATACAAACTATCATGGACTGATCGGTCTTTTTCTCTTTAAGTCGGTGCAGCCCTTCGTCTCAGGGCATGTCGCTATGCCGAAGCTCCCTGGATTGTAGCTTCGGCGTGTACCTTCGCGCTGTGTTTGCTTACGGGCTGATCTTTCGAAGGTTTTTCTGCTTAAAGGGCCTTCAGCGACGAAGCAGGCCCCCAACAGGTAGGGTCTAGATTAGATTGGATATAACTAGATTAGACTAATTTAAGTTAGATAGATCTACTAGGGTAGAATATATATTATTGATATATGTTAGAATATTTCAAAATAGGATGGATTATATGGTGTAGGTAGGTCAGAATCTCTGATGGGTTAAAATGGAGGGGTTATGCAACCATCGAATGGTTAAGGTAGTTGCATATGGCCAGGTTGGACTAAGGCTCCAATTTAGATTAAAACATATTTATAAGAGTAGGATCCAATCTTATTTTACTAGTATTATCTAACATGTTTGTCCATTAGATTAGATCTAATCAGATTAGATGGGGTCAGAATTAAATTGGTGTAATCAGATTAGACTAGATAAGATATACTTAATTTATTTTGGAATAGATCATGTTTGTTACACTATTATCAGATAAGCAAAGCGGTGGGGATAAGTATGCTTATTAGGACAAGGTGAGTCTCTAAGAATAAGATAGCATCTTTTGAGATTAGTTAGATCTATTGGGATAAGATGAAAAACAATTCGAGATGAGATGAATCTATTAAGGTAAGAGAGTATCTTTTAAGATAATATGGATCTATATAAAATAGTTACACTTTAATGGAGGAAAACCTAAGTTGTTTAGTTATCTCATGAATTTCATTTATTTATATTTATGCCTAAACGTACATGTAGATGTAATTGTGGACGTTACTCCATGACTTATCACACTCAATCAAAGATCCAAATCAGACAAATAACATAAGAACAAACACTCAAGCGTATAGATACCTAATAAAACAGTTTTGTTTTTTTGTACCTAATAGTAGGTCTCCTATTCCTAAGGGTCACTTTAGGCACATGATTTCAAAGTGTGAAATCCACTTTTGTCTTTAGAAGGAAAAGGTAAGTATAATCAGAGTAAGCGAAAATAGATGAGAAAAGATTTAGGGAACTTTAGAAAAGAATCAGAGTAGCAAAGATAAGTAGACAATGGTTGTCCAGTTCTATCTAGGTTTCGTCCTACAGTCATCATTCCTCTGATACCACTTCTATCACACCCGAGTTCTAGAGACCCGAGCGCGAACATAAACACCAGGTGTGCTGGGACAAAGTCTCACACATATAATGAATCATAGTACAGAAATGAATGTCACAACTTTATTAAATAATAGGAGTTCTGCACAAAATAAATAAATGATTACATCGTAAGGAGATAATGATCTAGCAACCCAAAGTTGACTGGGAGACGACGACCTAGACCTCTCACGAACACATCGCAGCATCATCCATGTGCCTCATCCAGTGGTACCTGTTCTTGACCTATGGGGGGTGTGAGACAGCAAGGGTGAGCTCACACACGATCACAGCTCAACAAGTTGTGGGGAATAATGTGCATGAACTCGCCAAAGGTGGGAACCCATGTGAAGTGTAAGGCTTACCAAAGAGGATGGTGAAAGCTGAGCATTGCTTTTAAAGTTGGTCAAAAATTTATTAGCAATTACTAAGTACAAGTAGATACCAAACCATAATAATAATAAAACAAAGTTAATAACAAATCCCATGCAATGCAAATGACAAATTGAATTTAGTTCCATAATTTAATCATGCGAGAGTCCTGAGCTGCTCTTGACCGTGAGCTCGGCTAGTATCCTAGTTTTACACTCTGCAGAGGTTGTACCCTGTACGGACAAGTCGTGTATCCCATGTCGCCAGGGTTAGCTAGACCCTTAGACACTACTGAGGTGAATGGCTAGGGATCCACTACGAGGCCTTAACAAAGTTCCACTAGCTTCTAAAAACCCGCTACAGTTTATGGGAAGAGCACTTGCAAGAATCCGTCGTCTGACCACCATCGCAGCAAAATCAACCTGAGAACCTCCCTGCATGCAACTCCCCTACTGCCCTTGCCCCTTTCGGGTAAGGTAGTCTTCCACTAGCTTTCCTAATTAGTCAGCCAAGGGCGTCCCATTTCACCCTTGTGGTGGCACGTGTTTCTCAAGTTAAGCTCCATGTTCCAATTAAAGATTATGATGATCTTGACATGAACATAAATAACATAACAGAATAACTAGAACATGGATATAATGTAGTATTAATCCCAAAACCATATAGAGCAATAGCAAAACTACCCAAATGATTTAGGGGTAAACAAGGTAACAAGATACTCAGTCTAGGGTGACCTATTGGGTCCCATCAAAATTAAGCCTATGTATGAATAAGTGATAATAAAGAACATTATTGGGTAAATAGAAGTGATCAAGGGCACAACTTGCCTAAGACTTGAGATTCTAGGTACCAGGATGATCCTCAGGTGACTCGTGACCTCACTACTAGTCGTAGCTATACAAAAAACATGGTATAGGCAAAATTAACATCACACCAAACATAAACAAATTACATAATAATAATCTACGTGTCGCTACGAGATCGTGGGTTCGAGAATTACTAAGATCGGAGTTACGATTAAGGAGTTATGATTTATAGAAGATCTATGTGATTAAAATATTAAACTATATTATAAATTGGTTAATACCAATCATATGAGAGGTTATTCTATAAATAATTACCTCAACTTTAATCTAAGCCATTATTTGATTAAAGATCATCTAGTCAAATTATAACCATGAGATCAGAATACTATATTAATATTAAAGAAGTTAATCCAATAGACATAGATTAATCTAGTTAGTTACCAAATTATAAAGTAGGGGGTATCATATAACAAGTGTTGCTACTGTGTAGTACATATTTATACGAAGCTAACGCAACTGGAACGAGTCAATTCGGAGTTAAAATGGGGAAGTTATAGATTTCCAAGTTTTATGTATTTGATACAAGATTAATTAAGAAATTAAATTTAATGGGGTTTTCATGTCAAAACAGTGGCACTAGATGATAAACAATAATCTTACAAAATTATAGAAACTGGAATGGGTCAATTTGGACTTCAAATGAATTTTCTAGGAATTTTACAAGTTTCTGTAATTAATTTCATACTAAAAATCATTTTCCTTAATCATTTATCCCTTTTTACTGACTTCTGGACTGCGCGCATAAAAATAGAGAAATGCAGGGGTCTTGGTGCAAGAATCCCAAGACATAGAGCGTCACTGCGCGGACTGCGGGTTAATTCATGGAGACCCCAGGGGTTCTTTTATAACTCGGACACGGCGAAGGGGTATGGAGTGCTCGAGGCCGCTTGATCAAGAACCAAGGGCCTAGATTAGATCGCCTATAACAGGAATCGGTACGTTCTGTCTACCGTAGGATCTGAGATCCATGGTCGGGGTTTTGTTAACGCATGATCTAACAGCATCCGTTCATCCTGATATCAACGGACCAGATTGACTCAAGTGAGGGATACTCAAGATCTAATCGTAAGCGTTTATCTCTGGATCAACGGTCTAGAAATGGTATGCCCATGATCAACGATATCCGTCCATCCACGGATCGACGGTGAGTGACCCTTCTTCCTTCCCAGTCAGCACACGTGGGGCCACCACACCCCTATGGCGTAAGCACCGGCGATCCACGTTCATGGCGGTCCAATGCACCCTACCCTATGCGGCTAGCATTTCTTGCAGAGAAGAACGAAGCGAGCATGATCGACGAGGACTCACCGGCGACGATGGCGTGACGATGTCTGGCCATGACGTGGTGCGGAGCTGCCCACACGCCCATCTCCGGTGAGCAATTGATGCGCCACCAGGGAAACATCTCGCCGAGAACCACCTCTACAACACGCCGGTATCACTTGCGGTTCCCCAAGACCGCCCACCGAGGACACTATGACGCTACACGCTAGATTCACCCAAGGCGGCATCCTCTTCTCAAGTTCATGGTGTTTTCCTGATGGCGGCGTTTGATGGATAAAGGGGGCGCGGTCCCGGCTTTGTACTCCGAGAGGTGCGCGCAGACTGGAGGAGTTCGTTTCTGGGGTCTGCGGTGCGGCGGTAGTTGGTAGATCCACCACGGCATGCGTGGATTGCGGCAGACACCCCGCTGCGGTGGGTTTGTTGGGATCCCGTTCCGCGCCGCGAACAAATTGGAGAAGACCGACCTGATAGCGCGGTCCCACGATCCAGAGGGGGCACAACTGGTGGCCGGTCAGCGGGCCCGGCCTATCGACGAGCACCACTGGTAAGCGCGCGAAGCGAAGTAGCTGGGGCTGACCTAGCGGGTCTCATTCATCAGTGAGACTGACCCAAGGGGCCCACCTGTCGGCGCCCGAAATTTGGATGGACGAGAGGTGGGCTGAACGAGGTTTATGGGTCGAGGAGGTTAGATTAGGTCCGCGAAGTTGACATATTTCTTTTCTTTTTCTTTTCTATATTCCATTCCTTTTATATTTTGTGTTTCCATTTTGAATTCAAATTCAAACTTGGTTTTGGATTTCAAATTCAATTAGGTGCACATACTATACTCCAGCATGAAATTCCATAGGTTTTTATTAATATATTTATTTATTTTTCTTTGTAATGTATATTCTTTTCTATTTCTATTTCATTTTCAAATGCTATTTTTCAAACATGAACTTGTTTCATGAATTTGTATATAGATGCAAAAATACGAGAACGTCAGCATGATATGCATATCTCTGTTATTATTATTATTATTATTATTACTATTATTATTATTATTATTATTATTATTATTATTATTATTATTATTATTATTATTATTATTAGAAACGAAACCAAATAATCTCCAAAGGTTCCATAATCCCAAAACACTTTTATATAAATACATGTGTTTATTTATTATTATTATTTTACCATATATAAATTTTAGGGCTTTACAATCGAGAGTGAGGAGTGGTGTGCTAGGTTCGTAACAAGATAGCGGAGCAGGGAGGGCCTTCAATTTATAGTGGCCACCTGCGGTTGCTCCGAATTTTGGACGGGATGAACTCACGACGGGGAAGGGGTGAGTCACCGGAGTACGACTACCGTGGCGCTCAGTGGGGTAAGGATTCTAGGCAGTAAATGGGCTGTCCACTGTGACCTCTTGCGACGTGATAACGAACTTAAGTACGTGGCATGACTACAAGGAGCGGCGAACTCCGGTGATGGCACCTCGGTCGATCGCACGGCAAGTGGCGCAGTGAATAGTCTGGCGATAAAGCTCAAGCTCCTCTCCGCGTCGAGATCTTTTACCCCCCCCCCACGTTGTTCATGCTGTCGTAGCGTAAATCTCCCAGGTGAGCGCGAATCACGACGGAGGATCGCCGTCGTCGGATTCATGGAACCGGAGATCTTTTCAGCTACTATACCATTGCTGGCTTCATTCAGCGTCCTGACAGAGCAACTCGAGGGCACTTTTTCTTTGATTTTCATTCAGCAAACCACCAAGTCGACTACGCCAAAGTTGTTCCCCTATATACTAGCTTCAATTTTGTTACAGGATCTTGGTCATCCATTCCCTAGATCAAACACAATTTGGTTCCAAAGTTGGTTAGAAACCACTGTCGGCGTCATTTTTAGACTAGAACTTGACTGACAGCCCAACTTCTAGGCCATTTTGTTCCAATTTCTGTACAGTTCTAGGGCTCAATCACTTAATCAAACTTGGACTACTATAGTAGATCTACAAATTCGTTGTAGTGACCCATGACAAAATCCTCATAGATCAAGAGATACAGGGGCTTGAAGTCAGCCTGATAACACTATTTTTCAGAGTTAAGCATTTGAGTACTCTTTGACCTTTTTGCAATTTACCCCAATTGCTCCACAAAACTTGGAAATCCCCAAACATGAAAGTTGCTTAACTTTTGGTACTCTATCACTTTGATATATACACTTTTGACTAAAAGTGCATAGAAATTGAAATCACCCTATAAGACACTAATGAGGGTTTTAGGGTTTCAATTAGGGTTTTGAGTGCTCTAGGGTTTAAGTGACACTTAAACTCTAAGTATAATCTTTCTTAAACATCTCTACTAACCTTTGGGATCATACTCTAGTTCTCATCTCTCACATCCACATGCTTCTAATCCCTTGAAAAATACCCTATCCTAGGGTCAAAGACCTCTTTGATCAAGTCAAATCACCACATCACATGTTTGTTTTGAAATTTTAGCCTAGTGGATGCACTCTAGGTGTAACATACATAATGAAATTCCAATGCATATGATGTCATGTCAAATTTTTAGTTCTCATAACACCAGGGGTGTTACATGTGATAACCAATGGAGCAGTGGTATCACTTGATAGAGGGCGAGGCCCGATCTTCCGCGAGTTAGGATAACTTGATTGGGTGGAGATCTCAATGTTGATGATCCAAGACTCCGAGCGAACAGATCCTAAAGTACCCCACAACACAACATGCCTTTCTAAAGCTCTTGGTAGTATTCCTACATAGACATGTCACCCTGATCTAAATCTTGCTACTTTTTACAAGATCACATCTATAAGAACGTGGAACAAAACGAGCCCGCAACTCCTCTTTCAATGCATTCCATGTTTGTGGTGCAGCACGTGTGTTAACAAGTTCATTCCACCAAATGGTAGAAAAATCATTGAACTCACTAGTGGCTTCTCTAACCCTATACCGCTCAGGAACAAGATGAGAATTCAATTTTTGTTATATCATCATCTCCCAGTCTAAGTAAGCTTCAACATCATAAGAACCATTGAACGGTGGAATAGAGCACTTAATCATAGCATATGGATCATTGTCTGGTTCAGGATTATGATGACAATGTCTACCATTACCTCCCCTACCTTTTCAATAGAGCACTTAATCATTGTCTATCATTGCCTGGTTCAGGATTATCATTGTTGAGACATTGTCGCAGCATCGTTCTCCTCCTCCGCGGTAGAGAGCACTACCGCTCTAGCAATCGAGGCTAGAGCTTGTGGTGGGGGACGACCCTCTAGCATGTCCATGCGTGTAACAAGTTCAGCAACACGTCGATCAAGCTACTCATACGATGTTGCTGAAGAGTCCTAGTACTTATTAAAAGAGTCAGTCATCACATGTATCATCTCCTTCAATTCCAGTGGAGAGACACACTCATCATCATTAGGCTTAGGGCCTTTCTCCTTGTCTGTTTGAGTCTTTGGTCCTATCATTGTTAGTACAAAATAGAGATAAAAGGAAACAAACAAACAATATGAACCCTACAACTACTCTCAGGGGTGGTGGTGGAACATAAATTATGAAGCGTCTTACCCTGCTCTTACAAGGTTCTTACCAGCACTGCAGGTGGCAAGCGGTGGCCGGTGTGACTACCCAAAGAGTGTGGGTGTAATTGCAAAGGAGTGGCTCTTCTGCTCAAGAGAAAGGTGGAACTTTGGGAAGGCTCACTAAATATATATTTGTGGCACACAAGTCAGTAACAGATAGTAATGCTGAATAAGTGCTCCAAGTACTCGTCCTAGCCACTGGCCTAGTAAATGTATTAGAACATTTGTATCAAGGCACAAGAAAGGAGGTAACAAGGGTCTATGTACAACAAGAAAACAAGTTGGGAGCAAAACAATCACAAATTTTAATTGCGATTTTTCTTTTTTCAAAACAATCACAGATTACTCATCCTAGCTGCTGGCTCTAGTCGTTATTTTATTGCGATTTTTCTTTTTTCAAATATTTTTATATATTTTTCTCTTTTGCAGCAGGACATAAGAAGGAAAAACACCAAATTTCAGATTTTTTGTGCAAAGACGCGTCCTTTGGAATTTCTACAAGTATGCCCAAAAACCGGATTAAATGTTTGGAAAAATGAGAACTCATACTTCTAGTCTGAATTTGGGAATTTTAAAAACAGTGAATTCGGCAAAGTCGAAAAGAATCGAATGTGAAATTTGATTCTATGTGATTTGAAAAAAGGGCCCGATTCGAGTTCCAAGGCAAAAGTTATAGTCGTTTTAAGTTGGGACTCCGAATCAGGGTTTCTAGCGAAGCACTAGAAGGGTGGGGATTGGTTTTGTGGATAGCGTTGGTTTTGGAGATAAGATCTATTTCATAGGTGGGATCAGCTTATCGAGATTGATTTTGTTGGACGACGGAGGATGGAAGGGATCAAACTGACTATTGGTCACTTATTTTTGATTGCTACATGGCATCAAAAACAAGGCAACACAAGTTAGAAGAATGAACCTTCATCCTTATGTTGTTACTTATCCAAAGTAATAGCTTGAGGACGAAGGTTCACGTTTCTGCTCACGTTTCTCTCTGTTTGCATCCGCCGGTTCGCGTGGCCAGCCGAGTAGAGGCTGCTAGGTCTGAAATTGGGGGTAGGGATTGTGTTTGGGGGAGGTTGGGGGCGCTCTCTGTGGTTTGGATTGGGGGACAGAGCTTCACTGTCGGCTATTGGCGCTTGGATGTCCGACGCGAGGTGGGTAACACCCTGTGCGTGACGTTGAACAAGAAGGGGCTGTTTGTGTGAAAAAGAGAAGTCCAGGGGGTTTTGTTGAAAAGAGTTTTAGAGTTTTCTTTTATTTCAGAATTTGTACTAGAATTAGAAGTGCTGTAGAAAATTGTAGGAAAATGCTAAAAATATGAAACCAGTTTTGTTGAGTTCACAAGAATGAGTACTTATTGATAAAAATATTGGTTTGGTAAAAACTATGATTTTTATGTGTCGTTTTTCTTTTAAGATAGGTTATTAATGCTTATTTAATTTCCTGTAATAAATATATCTCTCCTAAAACCCTGAAAATTTTTGTGGGTAATATTTAGACTTAGATTAGCTTACAGAAAAAGTTTGATTCAAATTGGAGTATGTTAAGTTAGATAACTAATTTAAGCCTATTAAAGAAATGCCTTTTAAGAAAAATACTTAAGTAATTAAGAAAAATCGAATAACAGTTTAAACTGTTTGTAGTGTTGAGTGAAGTCCATGGACCACCAACACCAAGGTTGGTCCATGGCATGTGTAATTATTTTCAAGAATCTTACGTCCTTCGCTTAGCAACTAGAATTTATGGCGGTAGCATAGTGGAATTGTACCGTGTAGGGATAGTATGCTTGGGGTTTTATCATTTTAAGTTCTTTATTTTGCATCTGTGTCCATGTTATCATCACATCATGATCATGGCATGCATCTTTACTTTACGTATAGATCACGTTACCGGTGGATCAATCTCTTGGTGAAACAATTTCCTAGAGGTTGGTCGTCACCCTGAAGGCTTGTGATATTTTGATTCTGGTTCATTTAATCTTCACTGCAACAAAGGCAAGCCCCGATGCATTCACCACTTTCCTTGTTGTTTACAAAACTTTTATCACTTGATATGATGCATTAGATGATAGGAGTTGCGTGATCAAACAATTGATGCATTACCATCCTTGAGAATTTGAATAATCATTCCTCGATACCTATTTTAGGAAAAACTAGTGCCGCTTAGCCCTGCTTAAAGTGATAAGATTTTGAAATTTATTTTGATTACTGGTTATTGCTATGTGTGAATGAACTTGAGTTAGATAATTAATATGAGACCGGGCGGGTGGCTTGCATTGTGAAATGAGTCGGGTCGATTAAGGACCGTTCGATGTAGGCCTGATGAGGTGAGACTTTGCAACTAGCCACATGCTCCGGTAAGCCTGAACTCGGCTATTCCATACGTGAAAAGACAACCGCGCACTAGGCGTGGGAGATGGTGGGAGTAGCTTGTACCCTCCTGGCTAGAGGCTGGACAGAGGAGTACTGTGCTCCTGGGTAGCGCGGACCGGTTCACGTTGTGGAGGATCTGTGGGAACGGTTGACATATGCAAGGGTTAAGTGCTACATATATCGTGTGGTTAGGGATCCCCAGCTGGGTATAATCAGTTCGAATCGTCGTTGCTCCTCGGTTATGGAGACTCGACTCATTGACCACTAATCATAGTTAATAAGTGAAAATGAATTGGCTAAAATAAAGCTAGATCAAGACAAGTGAATGATCTAGATTAGGCAAATTTAGAATCAGGGAAGAACTTAACTTGATAATTAAAAGATGGCTTAAGGATCCACTATTAGTAAGCGTTTTTGAAAAATGAGTCCTTGATTATTGCTTAGCCTTACCTTGATTCCTAATCAGCCACCATATCCTTGAGAGCCTTTTTCCTTAGTCGGGTAAGACTTGCGAAAGTACACTTCATACTCAGGGTTTTCGAACCCATGTTGTTGCAAGTACTAGATTTGTGCTGCTTTTGATGGTGCTAAGTGTCGGTGGGCTCGGCCTCCCTATATAAGTATATCCCATCTTTATCTTCTTCTTGAGGATTGTCACTTATGCTAGCATGTAATCCAAACTTACAAATATTTTATAACATTTCAAAGTATAATATTTTAATCACATTTGTAATCACTCTGATAATGTAAACTTATTGTAATTTGAAGCTTGTAATAAAAATTCCGCTGCAAAAAATTTGGTATGTGATTTGTGTTTACTTAATCTTGCGATCTTGGTGGTAATGGTTTATCTGAGGTCCCCTGGGACACTCGGACAGATCCTGTTAAGTTATCGGGCACACATGCATGGCTGTTTGAGGTCTTTGAGACAAGAATAGGCGCATGTGGGTCCTATAATTGGGAGGATCCACCACAGAGCCCACACATTCTGGGCCTTGTAAGTGCTGCACTCGGAGGTTCGTCATTCTCCAAAGAGGAGAACGGGAAGAAGTTCGCTGAAGACGGCAGGTCTTTGAGGCATGAGAAAGCAAAATGAGATCTGAAGAGCCAAACCTTACACTTGGGATAGACGTAACTGAACCTACTCAAATTACCGGGGAGGAGATAGATGAGCTTGGTTTCTTTGTGAGACATCTTGACGAGGGTGAACTGAGTGACATGGAAGCTTTGGAGTTAGAACACCAGGGCATGGCCTTGGGGTACGGTCATATAGCCATGCTCTTCGACGAAGGAGATCTAATGCTTATGTGTATGCCTAATCCTAACAAATCAAAAATTGTAAGGAACATTACCCGAAGCATTGGTTTCCTAGAAATTGAAGACCAGCTCAACCAAGTCAAGAAGAGGAAGCTTTCTCAAAGCTTGGCCTATACTAACATCATGGTAAGAAAAGAATCTTTTTGGTTCTAATTCAACTTTGGAAAAAGTTATATTCAACTAGTTGTGTTTTCGTAATGCAGGGACTGATGTTAAGCAAGGCTTTAAGAATCCAGCAAGAGAAGGAAGAAGAGAAACTATTGACACTTCATGACAAAGTAGAAAAGCTTTAGAAATCTCTAAAAGAAAAAGAGACTAAAGTAACATCCCTGAAAGAGAAGGTAGTCGAGGCTGAAAGGGAGAAAGAAGAAGAAGAAAAAATGCACGAAGCTCATATGACAAAAATGAAAGAAAAAGATATGTTGATCGATGAACAGCATACCAGCCTTGAAGCTACAAAAGAAAATGCTAGCAGCAAAGATAAGGAGAATCAAAGATTACTAGAAACTTTAGATCATCTTCGAGGTAATTCTTTCGCCATTGCTTCTCGGTGTTGTGATATTGATCTTTTCCTCAACTAGTGTGATCTCAAAAACAGTCTCATATACCCATGGAGACACCGAAGGAGCAGTTGACTGGATGGAAAAAGAATTGGGCGAAGTTGAGTCGATGATCAATGCTCACAGTGATTATTGTGCGATGATCGAGTCACGCGGAATGGCTTTAGTATTCGAGAAAGCCAATGTCACACCCGGATTTAAGGGATAAAGCCGGGTGCGTCTCATATGTGCGCCGAAAAAGAACAACACATATAATAACCAAGTGTATAGAGATTAATATCACAAATATTATTACATTGTGGAAGTGTATTACAAAAATAAATGATAACAATAAAGCGAACTAATAATTATTCCTTGGCGCCATAAAGCTGACTGGGAGACGCCACCTAGATTAGCTCGTACGCCTCATTGTAGACCTTCTTCTGGGCTACCTGCCCTTCACCTGTGGAAGGGGGGGGGTTTATATAGCAAGGGTGAGCTCACAAAAAATCATAGCTCAACAGGTTGTGGGGAATAATGTGCATAAACTCACCAAAGGTGGGAGTTCATGTGTAGTGTAAGGCTGATCAACAAATAATGGTTAAAGTTGAGCATTGCTTTTGATAAGTTAGTCAAATTTTATTAGCAGTTACTAAATGTAAGTGTATACCAACCCAAAGTAATAATAGATCAAAATTAATAATAAACCACAATGCGATGCAAATGACAAATTAAATTTACTTCCATAAAATTAATCATGTGAGTGTCCGAGCCGCTCATGACCGTGAGCACGACTGATATACCAATTTTACACTCTGCAGAGGTTGCTCATCTTTACCCACAATCCATGCTACCCATTTGCCAAGGGGTCTAGAAGTCCCATTCATCTCTACCTAGGAGACGAGGCAGGGTAGCACTATGAGGCCTTTCCAAAGTTCCACTAGTTTGAGAAAACCCGTTATGGATTCAGGAAGAAGGAAGCATAGGAATCTCTTCATCCGGAAAGCTAGATAGACAGTCTGAACCAAGAACCTCCCTATACTCTGTAGCGACGCCTCCTCGCTTGCCCTTTCAGGTAAGGTAATCTCTCCCTAGCTTCCTAATTACTTGGCCAAGGGTGTCCCATTCCACCCTTGTGGTAGCACTGTTTTCCTGGGTGGATCTCCATGTTCCAATTAACACAGTAATCTTATCATGAACAATAAATAATCAACAGTAATAATAAAGAATGATCATGTGTCAAATTTATATTAACACCCAAAACCACATATAGCAATAGCAGGACTACCCAAAAGTTCAGTGGTGATCAAGGCATAAGGTAAAGCAGACTAGGGTGACCTATTGAGTCCCATCAAAATTAAGCCTAAACATGCCAAAGTGATTATAGAGAACATTATTAGGTAAATAAAAGTGGTCAATGGCACAACTTGCCTTCAATGAGCTCTTGCTTAGTATTTTCCTCCTACTGAGCACTGGGGTCCTCGGTTGCTTGCTCGTCTACTCGCAACAATAAAAACAAACATGGTATAGGAGAAATTAACATCACACCAAACATCAAAACATAATGTATGATAATATTCTATGCATCATGATGAGATCGTAGGTTCGAGAACCACTAAATTTGGAGTTACGGTTAAAGAGTTATGATTTTCCAAAGATTTAGGTGTTAGATATAGAATGGATTAAGTGTATAATTCTAACCTATAGTTCATGACTATATAAGGTTACTAGATGATTAACAATATTAATATGAGATTAATGCAACTAGAATGGATCAAAAGGAGTTAAATCAAAGGAGTTATGATTTTGTGAAGTTTTAGGATTAAATTTCTATATTAAAATTCATTTCCCATTTGATTTTATTGAACCCAATACCCTATTTGGACTGCGGATAGGATTTTGAAATCCCCCAGGGTGCTCTGTGCAAAAATCCAGTGCCTATGCGCACACTCCCCTGCTCCCCCGGGTGGACGACGGTTTATTTTATAAAAACCCGTGGGCTCTTTAGCATAAAGCCATCGCGAAAGGATACAAATCGATATCAGCTGTTGGATTACACCGACGGCCAGGATTAGATTCCAACTCCCGCGAACCGGTAAGTTCTACTGGCCTCTGGATCAAGATCCAATGACCTAGATTTAATTACTGCGGGTCCAACGACGCTCCTGCAACTAAGCTGCTCCGATGCCTGCGTCTAATCCTGAGCGTTCGTTAACTAATCAAGGGCCCATGGCATCTCTCCTTCCTCCCACCCACACATAGGATGGCACAACATCACCCATGGCGGAATTCGCCGGGGTAACACCAACCACCGCATCGGTGCACGACTCGCACCCCGAAATAGGAGCGGTTCTAGGTAAGAGATCAATAACAAATTCAACTTCCCTATCTGGTGGCATTCCAAGTAACTCCTCTGGAAAGACATCTGGGAAATCTCTAACAATTTTGATGTGATCTCCCACAAATTTACCGTTGATCATGTATACAACAGGTGTGTTAGATGTGGGTGGTGCAAATGTGACTTTAAATCTATCCCCATCAGGACTAGAAAGTTCTACTGTTCCTCTAGCACAATGTATTACTGCATTCCATTGTTTTAACTAGTTCATGCCACAAATTAAGTCTATTGTACTCTCTTCTAGCACTATAGGCATAGCCCAAAACTTTCTTCCCAAAATTGTTACTTCTATTCTATGACTCATATATGTTGCCTCATAAGCCCATTTAGGTGTAATGACTATCATAGGTCTACGCAAGGCAAGGTAAGGTAGACTATTAGCATGAACATAACGAGCAGATATAAATGAATGTGAAGCTCCAGAATCAAAAAGTATAGCAGTTGGCACGGAATTAATGAAGAACGTACCAATGACGATGTTAGAACCATCCTCAGTAGCTTCAACATTGATTTGATTAACCTTGGTGATGTTATAACCACGATTGCTGCCTGGAGTCTTGTCTGCTTGCCCTGAGAATTACCACGAGTCGGTGTGTTGGGGTTCCTCTTTGGACAGACATTAGCATAGTGGCCAACCTCACCATACTTGAAGCATGTGGTGCCTGTAGCAGTGCCCTGGCCAGCAGGTCTCACCGGGTGCCAGTGGGGGCAGCCTAACGAGTATGCGGAGTCTGCTGAGTCTCCTGTGGTGTCTGCTAAGCAGGTCGTTGGTAGGACTGTTGCCCTCCTCCAAGACGAGTTGGTGTATCCTGGGGTGGAGCATAGCGAGGGCGGATGCAATTGCTCCCCTGACCTTAGGTGATAGCCTTCCTCTTCATCTCGCCCAGATGAAAATGTTTGTGTTCAACAGCTATGGCCTTGTCTAGAAGCCTTGGAAAGATGGGAAGGTGTGGGATACCAGCTGGTACTGGAGTAGCCCAATGACTCCCTCCATGAACTGCTCATGCTTCCTTTTGTCATCAGCAACCTCCTCTGGAGCATACCTTGATAGCTGAATTAATTTATCATGGTATTCAATCACTGTCATATTGCCTTGCTTGAGTGATAAGAATTCATTCTTCTTTATTTTCATTAGGCCAGCAAGAATATGATAGTTCCTGAATTGTGTAGAAAATTCTGCCCAGGTAATAATATTAGCAATAGCATGGGCAACATAGTAGGAGTCCCACCAGTCGGCAGCGGGGCCAGTGAGGCGACCCGATGCGTAGAGAACCTTCTCCCAATCAGTACATTGAGCAATATTGAGCATTTTATCCACTGTCTTCAGCCAGTCATCTGCCTAAAGAGGATCTAGAGAGATGGAGAATATAGGTGGCTTGTGACTCATGAATTCCCAGTGCTTGTCCTAGGCTGGAGCTGCTGCTGGTGGTGGTAGTGGTGGTTGTTGCTGTCGTTCCTGTCGTTCCTGTCGTATTTCCTGTCACATTTCTTGCCACTCTTGGCGCATCTCATGACGTTCTTGTTGCATTTGCGCCTGCATTTCCATCATGGTGTTTGCCATTTGCTACAGCAGCTGCATCTGAGCAGCATCAACGGGATTCATCTGTTCCAGCCGGTGGAGGGTTCGGTGGAGGATTCATCTCTAGTTGTGGTTGGTTAACAATCCTCCTGCGACAGTTGTTAGCAGGTAGATCAATACAGCCTCCCTTCCTGGTATTGACCACCTAGGTTAGAAACACATGGTAAGATAGAGTTGCAGATAAGACAAGTAATTATGAGACATCCACTTTTAGATCCTAATCTTTTGGGGTTTTAATAGCTCAGTGGATTAGTGTGTCACCTACTAATACTAATACATTACCTTATGGTGGTACATGCTAGAATGCCCTGCTATACTATTTCAGTCAATCAAAGAAGCAAATCAAGCATTTATCATTAGAACAAACATCCAAACACTTTAGATAGGGAAATATTTTTTGTCTTAGGTCTCCTATCTCTTAAGGGGGTCTTAGATGTAGGATTCCAAGGTGTGAAATCCTTCTTGTCTTTCTAGAGTAGAAAAGATAAGAATAGTTAGAGTAGAACAACCAAAGGTGAGATAGGATCAAGACAAGTGTAGAAATAATCAGAGTAAAGGTAAGTAGGTAAGGGTTTGGTCCAGTTCTATCTAGGTTTCATTCTACAATCAACATTTGCCTCTAATACCACTTCTGTCACACCCGGATTTAAGGGATAAAGCCGGGTGCGTCTCATATGTGCGTCGAAGAAGAACAACACATATAATGACCAAGTGTATAGAGATAAATGTCACAAATATTATTACATTGCAGAAGTGTCTTACAAAAATAAATGATAGCAATAAAGCAAACTAATAATTATTCCTTGGCACCATACAACTGCTGGGAGACGCCACCTAGATTAGCTCATACTCCTAGTTGTAGACCTCCTCCTAGGCTACCTGCTTTTCACCTGTGGGGGGTTTATATATAGCAAGGGTGAGCTCACAAAAGATCATAGCTCAGTAAGTTGTGGGGAATAATGTGCACGAACTCACCAAAGGTGGGAGTTCATGTGTAGTGTAAGGCTGATCAACAAATAATAGTTAAAGTTGAGCATTGATTTTAATAAGTTGGTCAAATTTTATTTGCAGTTACTAAATGTACGTGTATACCAACCCAAAGTAATAATAGATCAAAATTAATAATAGACCACAATGCGATGCAAATGACAAATTAAATTTACTTCCATAAGTTAATCATGTGAGTGTCCGAGCCGCTCATGACCGTGAGCACGACTGATATACCAGTTTTACACTCTACAGAGGTTGCACATCTTTACCCACAAGCCTTGCTACCCATTTCTAAGGGTTCTAGAAGTCCCATTCATCTCTACCGAGGAGACGAGGCAGGGTAGCACAACGAGGCATTTCCAAAGTTCCACTAGTTTGAGAAAACCTGCTACGGATTCAGGAAGAAGGAAGCATAGGAATCCCCCGTCCGGAAAGCTAGACAGACAGTCCAACCCGAGACCTCCCTATACTCTGCAGCGTCGCCTCCCCTCTTGCCCCTTTCAGGTAAGGTAATCTCTCCCTAGCTTTCCTAATTACTTGGCCAAGGGTGTCCCATTCCACCCTTATGGTAGCACTGTTTTCCCGAGTAGTTCTCCATGTTCCAATTAACACAATAATCTTATCATGAACAATAAATAATCAATAGTAATAATAAAGAATGATCATGTGTCAAATTTATATTAACACCCAAAACCACATAGCAGGACTACCCAAAAGTTCAGTGGTGATCAAGGCATTAGGTAAAGCAGACTCGGGTGACCTATTGAGTCCCATCAAAATTAAGTCTAAACATGCCAAAGTGATTATAGAGAACATTATTGGGTAAATAAAAGTGGTCAAGGCACAACTTGCCTTCAATGAGCTCCTGCTCAGTATTTTCCACCTCCTGAGCATCGGGGTCCTCGGTTGCATGCTCGTCTACTCGCAACAATACAAACAAACATAGTACAGGAGAAATTAACATCACACCAAACATCAGAACATAATGCATGATAATATTCTATGCATCGTGATGAGATCTTAGGTTCGAGAACCACTAAATTTGGAGTTACGGTTAAAAAGTTATGATTTTTCGAAGATTTAGGTGTTAGATATAGAACATATTATGTCTATAATTCTAACATATAGTTCATAACTCTATAAGGTTACCAGATGATTAACAATATTAATATGAAATTAATGCAAATTGAATGGATCAAAAAAGAGTTAAATCAAAGGAGTTATGATTTTGTGAAGTTTTAGGATTAAATTTCTATATTAAATTTCATTTCCCATTTGATTTTATTGAACCCAATACCCTATTTGGGATGCGGATAGGATTTTGAAAACCCCCAGGATACTCTGTGCAAAAATCCAGTGCCTATGCGCACACTCCCCTGCCCCCGTGTGGACGTCGGGTTATTTTATAAAGAATCCAAGGACTCTTTAGCATAAAGCCACCGCGAAAGGATACAAATCGATGTCAGCTGTTGGATTACACCGATGACTAGGATTGGATTCCAACTCCCACGAACTGGTATGTTCTACTGGCCTCTGGATCGAGATCCAACGACCCGGATTTAATTACTGCAGGTCCAACCAAGGCCTCCCGATCCCGATTGAACGACGCTCCTGCAACCAAGCTGACTCGATGCCTGCGTCTAATCCTGAGCGTTCGTTAACTAATCAAGGGCCCATGGCCTCTCTCCTTCCTCCCGCTCACACACAAGACGACACGGCCATCACCCACGGTAGAACTTGCCGGGGTAACACCAACCACCGCTCCAGTGCATGACTCACACCCTGAAATACGTAAAACAAAATTCACAACCACGCGAACTGGATGAGATGGGGTTTAAAGCCAAATTTTGGCAATTGCGGCGCTGACCACCAGGGCCTACTGCTGCGGCGGACACAACGCGCCGACGAGCAATTCAGGGCGGTTCCCAGCACCCAACTCTCCCAGGTCCGACCCTAAACAATGCCTAGGTGCGGGTGAACATGAGTGGTGGCTTACCGACGTTTGGAGCAACGACGACGACAAATTCCCTCATTTGCTTCCCCTCTGACCGCCACGAGTTCGATTCCTAATTCTCCCTCACAGACGATGGCAGGGCTGGGCAGTTTGGAGCGCGATGAGCACGGTCAAGGATCCCCCTTGCTTCGTATATCCGCGGAAGTAGCTGTTAGAAATATAGGTATTTTCTATATCATTTTAATTATATAAATTAACATTATGATGATGATATATAACAGATAATTAATCATAAAAATCGTGATCTTAAATATATCCATAACAATATGGATCTTGAGAACATAAAGCATATAAATCATATAAATATAATAAGCATATAAACATGGTACATGTATTATGATGGAACAACTAAAAATAAATAGATAGCAATGTAAAATTAAAACAAACAGATATAACATATTACTAGCACGAGCAGACATCAGACATGTAATGATATCATATGCTAGAACAGATGAGATAAATTCATGGTTATATATGAAACAATAGAGATGAACAACATATATAATCTGCAGAACGTAAAACAGTAAGGAGCTGAATTGATCATACCCTCCCATGCGCTCCGAGGATCTAGATCCTTGTCCAACTTCACATGTCATGTCGTACGGGATGAAGACGTCAGGAACCAGTGAAGAAGACAACGACGGACGTTGGGCAGTTACGTAGACGCTCCCCAAAAACCTAATTGCCGATCCCCCGAGCAAGGTCTCGAACGACAAGGGCTTCAGAGGCACCTGCCCTCTCGCTTCTCTGTGCGCGTAGAGTCACGAGATGGAAATACCCTCACTTGTGGTTGGACTATGACTCTGAAAGTGTTCTGCTCGCGTGTACTAGGTGACAGGGGTTCTCCCCTACTTAACCTCTCACAGAGGGAAGCTGAAGGAGAAGGGTCTCGCCGCGTCACGCCAAGAGATGGGCAGCTGAAGGAGAAGGGTCTCGCATGCAGCTGACGAAGAGATAGGCAACTAAAAGGTTTAACCCGGAGTTGAAACTCCCGCGGTTAATGATTGCTAAAAATTAACACAACCACACCATACCCGCTCACCGCCTGCCTGCCTGCCTCGCCTCACCATGCCACGCCATGCCACGCTCGGCCCGGCCGGCGGCGGCGGCGGCGCGCGCGCGTGGCACACCCTTGTCTATTTCTTAACTTCTCAAATTAAGTGGAATAATTCCTACCATATAAGTCAAGCCAAAAGACCCTTAGACTTCCAATATGGTACTATTGGTATTCCCCACCATTACACACCATAGAGTTTATTGAATAAATGGGTCAAGCCCATAAAAGATCCAATAATCCCCACCAAACTCTAGGGTTTGTAATGATGAAGTATCAGAATCACAATCCTTTGATATACCAGTGTTTTGATGGAGACTGTTAAGTTGAACATCCATCTAGAATAAGAGTTTCACTCATTCACAAGTGAACAATGAACTAAACCTTGAATTGATAGTTTTGTGTGAAATGAGATTCGCTCAAATCCTTTGCTGATACTAGGCTACAAAAGGGCATTCTCGCTGTTTATTAGCATATAAGTCACACTTCAGTGCCTTTCATGAGTATTTAGGGATTACCTAAGTCCCATAAACTGTGACCAGCAGTCTGACTCATATAGGTGTACTCCTCAGAAGATGTTCTGTAGGACAACATCTCATCTTTATAAGACTCTTGGAATACATTAAGGTAAATACCATCCTGCCTTACAGATAGGAAAGATGTGCATCAGAAATGAGTTAAAGGAAGGGATCTTTCCTCACAATCTACTCCTAGCCTGTTTCTCCACTCTACTTCACGGGATCTCCGATCGCATAGAGCAGGTTACCACTAGAGTATATTTCACATGGGTCTCATACCCATTTCTCTCGATGCACTTTCTATCACATTGCGTGACAGACCCTTAGTGAATTGATCTGCCAGATTATTCGATGTGTGGACATAATCCACTGTAATAACTCCAGAGTTTTTCAGCTTTGTGACAGATTTCAATCTCCTCTTAACATTCCTTGTAGACTTCATGTTATTCCTAGAACTGTTAACCTTTGTAATCATCGTTTGGTTGTCACAGTTCATGGAAATAGCTGGTATCGGTTTTTCAACTACCGGTAAATTTAATAGGAAATCACGAAGCCACTCGGCCTCAGCCCCAGCAGTGTCTAATGCTGCAAGTTCTGCTTCCATTGTAGACATTGTTAAGATAGTCTGCTTGCAAGACTTCCAAGAAACAGCGCCACCTCCAAACAGAAACACATATCTGCTTGTGGCATAAAGCTCATCAGCATTAGAAATCCAGTTGGCATCACAATAGCCTTCCAGCACTTTTGGGTTTCCAGTATAATGAATACCGTATGTCATAGTATCTTTCAAATACCGCAACACTCTCTCAAGAGCACGCCAGTTGTAAGGAAAATGAACCCCGGGCCATTTGGCTAATTGAGTTTTGGTGTTTGATGAACAACACAATCCGTGAACTAATAAGTTTTCTAGTGTTTGTGTTTGTAGTTCACAGGATGCGAAGAGAATTGGACCAAGGCAATGAGGATGCAACACCTCAAAAGAAGACATAAAAAGATGCATAGGAGTCCAATACTCAAGAACAAAGAAGCCCGAAGAAATCAGCGAAGAAATCCAAGAAGGGCTGTCAGCCAGCGCCTGGTGGCGCACCGGACATTGGTGTCCGGTGTGCACCGGACTGTCCGGTGTGGGGCACCGGACAGTCTGCGCAGAGAGGCCGCAGAAAGGCGCTCTCTGGCTGTAGCACCGGACTGTCCGGTGTGCACCGGACTGTCCGGTGTGCCAACGGGCAGAAGGCAACGGTCGGATCCAACGGTCGACTGCTACAGGCGCCAACGGTCGGCTGACGTGGCGTGCACCGGACACTGCACAGTGGATGTCCGGTGGTGCACCGGACTGTCCGGTGCACCCGATGACAGAAAGCTGCTGCTTTCTGTCCAACGGCTAGTTTGGGGTGTGGAGGCTATAAATACCACCCCAACCGGCCATTCTCAAGTGTGAGAGCCCAAGCAACATACCAAGACACATAGTGCATATTTCCAAGAGCTCAAACACCCAAGTGCTTAAAAGAATCACTCAGTGATTAGCGTAGGTGCTTTGCGAAGTGCTTAGGTTAGTTAGACCGCTTTAGCGCTTGCTCTAGGTGAACCCTAGTTAGTTGAGTGAGTTTTGTAAAACCACACAACCCCTCGGCTCTTGCGTGAGTCGTTGTAATTGTACCGAGTGGGGCGAGAGTCTTGCGAGACCGTGACAACCGCGTTTGTGTCACGGCCGCCACCGTGTACCGGAGGGAACGAGGCCCGCGGCGTTTCGGCCTGAAGCTCGATAGTGGAGACGGCGAGGAGCGTCCGAGAGGAGCCGGAAGCGGAGCACCACTTGCGCGTGGAGAAGGCCCGCGGCTCTCTACGGAGTTACTCGAACGTGGTGCTTGGCCCTCGCGTGGGCTTCCCTTTGCGTAGGGGCACCAACGAGGATTAGTCGGGACCTTGCGTGGTTCCGGATACCTCGGTAAAAATACCGGCGTCATCCACGAGAGTTTGCTTCTCTACTTAGCTCTTTACATTCCGCATTTATATTAAGCATTTAAGTTTCAATCTTGTAGTCATACTTATTTAGTATAGATTGAAACTTAGCCTTTTGCGGTAGAGATAGCAACACTTAGACAAAACCTAGTTTGCACATTCTAGTTTTGATTATTTGCATAGGTTTTGCTCTAGGGATTTAATTGTGGCCTAGTTTAGTAAAAGTTTTAGAAGTCCTAATTCACCCCCCCTCTTAGGCGTCACCCGTTTCCTACAAGTGGTATCAGAGCCGGTTTGGCTCATTTGAAACGCTTTAGCTTCACCGCTAAAAGAGCCGACGCTTTTTTTAGGAAGGGATGGATACCCATAGGCCACCACACTTCGACGGCACTAACTTCCCATATTATAGTGCTAGAATGGCTTGTTACCTAGAGGCCATTGATCTAGGTGCTTGGAGAGTCACTCGTGACGGGATGAAACCCCTCAAGAATGCCGAGAAACCCACCACGAGTGAGGAAAAAGAAATCCATTTAAATGCTAGAGCCAAAAATTGCTTGTTTGAATCTCTTAGCATGGATATTTTTAACCAAGTATTTACCTTGAAAACTGCTAATGAGATTTGGCTAAAATTGCATGAGCTCCATGACGGCACATCAAATGTACGTGAGCAAAAACATTGCCTAGTCTTAAATGAGTACAATTCTTTTGCTATGAAAGATGATGAGCTTGTTAGAGACATGTACTCTCGTTTGAATCTAATAATCAAAGAGCTCAACTCTATTGGCATTAATAAGCTAGGTGATGCGGACATTGTGAGGAAGATTATCTCCCTGCTACCACAACAAAGATATGGGAGCATCATCACCATCCTTCACAACATGGAGGACTTGAGCAACATGACCCCGACCATTGTGATTGGGAAAATCGCGGCCTTTGAGATGTCGCGAAAAATGAGTCGGGGAGAGGAGCCAACTTCCTCAAGGCCATATGCTTTTGCATGTGATGAAAGGAAGGGCAAAAAGAAGGCTCCCACTCCAAGTTCCTCAAGTGAAGAAGAGGAAGAAGAAGAAAGTGATGATGATGAAGATAATCAACCATGCACATCATCCTCCGAGGACGAAGAAACAATCCGACGCGTCGGAAAGGTAATGAGGATGATCCGCAAGATTAATCTAATGGGTGTGCCCCTGCAGGTCGAGGATCTTCTCTTTAACATTGACAGGAAAAAGCAAAGGAAGAGAGGATGCTTCGCATGTGGGGAGAAGGGCCACTTCAGGGACAACTGTCCAAATATGGCCAAGCCCAAAAAGGAGAGGAGCAAAGGCAAGGCGCTAACAAGTGTTAGAACTTGGGATGATTCTACAAGTGAAGATGAACCTCCAAGGACGCGCAGCCACCGGTCCTCGTCACGATCATCACGGTCATCACACAAATGCCTTATGGCAAGAGGTAACAAAAGCATTCCATCCTCTAGTGATGAAAGTAGTAGTGATGATGAAGGTGAGGGAAAGCCCTCTCTAGATGAGCTTGCGGAAGCCGTAAAATTTTTCCAGGATGTTTGCACTAAGCAAAAAGCTCAACTTAAAACTTTGAAAAATAAGTTGGTTAGCTCTCAAAATGATTACAAAGGTTTGCTAGAAAAATTTGAAACTTTTGCAAACTTAAATAGTGAGCTGTCAACTAAAATTGAGCTATTAGAATCTAGTGCTCCATCCACTACTATCGATGATAGCCTTATTAAAAAGAATGAAAAACTTAAGGCTAAGTTAGCTAGCTCCCAAGAAGCTATTGAAAATTTGCTAGAGAAAATGGAAATTCTTAGCATACACAATAATGAGCTAACTACCAAGCTAGAAAACATTGGTAGCACCCCAGCAGCATCTTTAGTTGAAATACCTGAAATAATTAAGAAAGATGCTTCTACTTCCTGCTTTGATTTAATTGATGATTCTAACCCCTGCAACCAAGTCGTTGTTGAGAATATTGTTGTAGAGACATGTACGGATGAGGTTGCAAAGGAAAATGAACAATTAAAGCAAGAAGTGGCTCGCCTTGGCAAGGCTTTGTATGACAAGAAAGGCAAAGCCAAACAAATCCGACCTCCACAGGATAACACCACTGCGGGAGTGAACAAGCCTGTAGAGGGAGAAACTGTGATTTGTAGGCTATGCCACAAGGAAGGCCACAAGTCTTTCCAATGCAAGGCGATGACCGGGGATAAACAAAGGCAAAAGCTCAAGCAAAAGCCATCAAGCAAAATCTCCAACACCTACATCAAAAAGGTGAACAAAAAGGATGCTACACCATACTTGATCAAGAAGAAAAAGAATGGAAAGGTGATAGCAATCAAGGCCAACAAGCAAGCCAACAAAGGAAAGGTGGCCAAACGCATTTGGGTGCCAAAGGAAATAATTTCAACCATGAAAAGCACCAAAAAGGTTTGGATCCCGAAAGGGAAGTAAGTGGACCGAAGGTCATCGGGAAATTTGGAGACTTGGCAAAATTGGGATGTATATCATGGGATACATCATATTGGATCAAGTTTATTGCCGAGTGGGTTATTGAAAATTTCGGACCCAAATTTCCCACCCATGACAAAGGTAACTAGTTTTATTGTATTCTTCATTTTTAGATATGCGTATCTATTTACCTTTTATCTAGTTTACCTTTCTTGCCTAGTATTACATTTGTTATGTACTTTTGTTTAAAATCATACATACTAGGTAAATCATATGGTAGGATTGCTTGTTTGTAATTCATATACTTAAGCAAACCTACATGGCTTAAAATGTTTAGTTAAAGCACGGCACATAGCTTTTATATCACTCCATAGTAAATGATGCATCAATTGAAAATTTTGATTTCTACAAAGTGTATCATTTAACTTATATGTGCCAAAGTTTGGATTATGGATAATTTGCCCCTCTTGATATCAAATCAAAGTGCATGTCTCCTACAAGAATTCAAAACTTGTATGCACACCTTTAGGGGGAGGTTACTCTATAATCTAACACCTTGAGACTAACATCTTTTCAAGTCTATTTCATGTGATAGTCTCATTGTAAGGAAAATGAAGTCCCCGGAGAAAGACAACAATCTTCCACTGCAAAATCTCCAAGAACTCTTATGTCTCTCAAGCTCACCATTGACTTTCAATTGGTATCTTTTGAGACTACATTCAGTATCATTTACATGTCTTCTCCAATATTTGATTAGACTATATTTCATATCATATGCTTCCATGTTGCAAAAATGCATAAGTAGTTAACTCATATTCTGTTACCTATGCATAACGGAAGTTAGTCTTTTCAAATCATGTCTTGCACCTCTAAGTTTCACATGCTTTTTCCTAAGTAGAGGATCTCTGTCAAGGGGAGTATTTCTTCATCTCTAAAGGGGGAGAAAAACTCTTTCTAAAGGAGACAACTCATTTAGGGGGAGTAATCTTTTGAGGACCCCTTCAAGTAGTATCATTCACATAGTTTAATTTAATATCCCTCTAGTGATATCTTTTGATACAATTCTTGATGAGGGCAAGCTTTTATTTACTTCCTACATGCTTTTAATATCTTCCTTTTCGGTGGTTAATGCCAAAGGGGGAGAAGTTTAGGGACCAAAGCAATGAAAACTATATCAAACACCAAACACCACCAATTTAAATTTTTATATCTACAAATGGTTTTTTAAGTGGTTTTGGTTATTTGGTCCAAAAATAGGAAGTAAGTGAATTATGGAGTTAGGGGGAGGCTTAAGTCCATAATATCACATTGGGGGGACAATCATGCATCTTAGCAAGTAAAATGCATATTTTCATTCAAATACTTGTATTATTTGCTTGCTTTGGTTGTGTTGTCATCAATCACCAAAAAGGGGGAGATTGTAAGGAAAATGAACCCCGAGCCATTTGGCTAATTGAGTTTTGGTGTTTGATGAACAACACAATCCGTGAACTAATAAGTTTTCTAGTGTTTGTGTTTGTAGTTCACAGGATGCGAAGAGAATTGGACCAAGGCAATGAGGATGCAACACCTCAAAAGAAGACATAAAAAGATGCATAGGAGTCCAATACTCAAGAACAAAGAAGCCCGAAGAAATCAGCGAAGAAATCCAAGAAGGGCTGTCAGCCAGCGCCTGGTGGCGCACCGGACATTGGTGTCCGGTGTGCACCGGACTGTCCGGTGAGGGGCACCGGACAGTCTGCGCAGAGAGGCCACAGAAAGGCACTCTCTGGCTGTAGCACCGGACTGTCCGGTGTGCACCGGACTGTCCGGTGTGCCAACGGGCAGAAGGCAACGGTCGGATCCAACGGTCGACTGCTACAGGCGCCAACGGTCGGCTGACGTGGCGTGCACCGGACACTGCACAGTGGATGTCCGGTGGTGCACCGGACTGTCCGGTGCACCCGATGACAGAAAGCTGCTGCTTTCTGTCCAACGGCTAGTTTGGGGTGTGGAGGCTATAAATACCACCCCAACCGGCCATTCTCAAGTGTGAGAGCCCAAGCAACATACCAAGACACATAGTGCATATTTCCAAGAGCTCAAACACCCAAGTGCTTAATAGAATCACTCGGTGATTAGCGTAGGTGCTTTGCGAAGTGCTTAGGTTAGTTAGACCGCTTTAGCGCTTGCTCTAGGTGAACCCTAGTTAGTTGAGTGAGTTTTGTAAAACCACACAACCCCTCGGCTCTTGCGTGAGTCGTTGTAATTGTACCGAGTGGGGCGAGAGTCTTGCGAGACCGTGACAACCGCGTTTGTGTCACGGCCGCCACCGTGTACCGGAGGGAACGAGGCCCGCGGCGTTTCGGCCGGAAGCTCGATAGTGGAGACGGCGGGGAGCATCCGAGAGGAGCCGGAAGCGGAGCACCACTTGCGCGTGGAGAAGGCCCGCGGCTCTCTACGGAGTTACTCGACCGTGGTGCTTGGCCCTCGCGTGGGCTTCCCTTTGCGTAGGGGCACCAACGAGGATTAGTCGGGACCTTGCGTGGTTCCGGATACCTCGGTAAAAATACCGGCGTCATCCACGAGAGTTTGCTTCTCTACTTAGCTCTTTACATTCCGCATTTATATTAAGCATTTAAGTTTCAATCTTGTAGTCATACTTATTTAGTATAGATTGAAACTTAGCCTTTTGCGGTAGAGATAGCAACACTTAGACAAAACCTAGTTTGCACATTCTAGTTTTGATTATTTGCATAGGTTTTGCTGTAGGGATTTAATTGTGGCCTAGTTTAGTAAAAGTTTTAGAAGTCCTAATTCACCCCCCCCCCCCTCTTAGACGTCACCCGTTTCCTACACCAGTGATCATCTCCTGGTTTTGACACAAACCGACTCAGCTTACTCACAGCATATGAGATGTCTGGCCTTGTTGCGCTTGCAAGGTACATGAGCGAGACAATGATCTGGGAGTATGTCAATTGATCCCTTGTTATTCTCCGATTCTTTCTCAATAGCACGCTAGGATCATAAGGTGTTGGAGCAGGATCACAGTCACTAAAACCAAAGCGACTCAATACCTTTTCCACATAATGGGATTGTAACAAAGTTACCCCACCATCAGCTTCTCTAACAAGCTTGATGTTTAGAATGACATCAGCCTCTCCCAATTCTTTCATCTCGAAATTGCTCGATAGAAGATTTTTAACTTCCTCAATCACATTGAGATTTGATCCAAAGATTTTTAATCTCTAATAAGCGCCTTTATGTTGATGACATCTTGATCTTTGGATCAAATCTCTAACATTTTATAAACTTTTTTTTATAATTCCCAATGCTTATACATTTTATAAATCCAATTAATTAGGTATTATAGCCGACTGCGACCATGTTAAATACGTAGGATAAGCTGACCTCGGCATGACTATTAAAGATATCAAGGCCCCTTCAAAAAGCGTACTTAGCTCTACGAAGTGGTTTTTCTTCTAGTTATGGAACAAAGGTGGCCGACAGCTAGCCGCCTTAGAAGCCAAAGAGTACACCAGGATGGTTCGTCCTTGGACTTGTACTGTCGAAGCTTTATTTAAGAACTTTCTTAGATTCTTACCTTGTTTCTCTTTCTATAGAGCAAAGAAACAAAGAAGAATGCAAAGAAGGTGAAGAAGTGAGAGAGGGTCAAAGTATAGTTGAATCATTAGACCGAAGGGACTTTTTATTTTGAAACAAACATTTATGTAGTTGAAATACTGCCTATTATAATATAATGCTTCATTTTCTGTTACTTTCCCATTTTACTCTAAATGCTTTGTTGCATGTAAACCAAATCTTATTGGTATTTTGAGTCGAAGGCGAAAAATACCTTCCCTTATTTTCACTTGGAACAAAGCCTTCGAAGCTTACCCTTGATGATCTTCTGCATTGTGTTTGTCTAGTACTTTTAACTTAGCACCTTTGTGCTTACTGATAGCAAACAATTATGATTAAGCTCGACATTCCCATAGGAAAAACTTTGGAGCGCCTTAAATACTTTTGCTCTACATCCCCTTAATAACGAATTTGGAATTTTCTCAGCTTTAATTGGTGATTAAACTTTAGCTTTGCATTCCCTTAGGAACGACTTTAGAGCTTTCTCATCTTTACTTGGTGATTAAACTTTAGCTCTGCATTCCCTTACCTCGCACTTTTGCTGTTTACCTGTTTTAGTTGAAGCCTTCGAAGGCTCTCCTCGTGTGGCTTTCGCTTTTCTTGGCAGTGCTTCGGCCGAAGGCCACCTTCGTTTGCCATTATCTATGTACGTGAAATGCATTTGTTCATGCTGAAGTGAAGGTATTCTGAGGACCTTCGATAGAGTTGGCGCCCAACACTGACCAAAAACAAATGTAAACCAGCAACCTAATCGAGGTTGTTGACAAGGTAAATGAGGGGTGAATGGGTTCAGTTTATGGGTTGGATCAGTTTTGTAGATAGGATCAGTTTTATAGGTGGGATCGGTTTATCAAGATTAATTTTGTTGTATGGCAGTAGATGGAAGGAATCAAACTAAACTAAAACAATTCTAAACTAGCAACCGACTCAACCTAGGACACTAACTCAGAACTGCGGACTCCAAAACTGAATTGTGCAAAGGCTAAGGTGATGGTTTTAGGTCGGGATAAACTAATCATAATGTTTTTAGCTTTTTAAGGACTGTGGGATGAAACAAAATGAATCTAAAGGTTGGATAATACCTCACGAGTGTCACACCCGGTTTTCTAAGGCAAACCGAATGCAAACCATGTACGTGCGATTACAAAACTAAACATCACTACATAGTGCTCGAATGATAATAACATAAAGAAGTATTATTTTATTACATTAGGATGTCAAGGACATCCACATAGTCATTAACTTAAACAGTGATCTAAGTGCTAAAGGGAAATGCAGAAATGACAAGGCCTTCACAAGCACCTAACTAGGGGGTTTGCCGCTAATCTAATCTAGAACTTGTAACACTACCAAAACCATCAACTAAAAATAATTCATTTAGATTATTAATGGTAAATACGGTAATGAATTTTTCTTTCAAATGTTTGATTTTTATTTGCAATTAGAGTAATTTTGTTTGCTTATATTTGATTTATGGATTATTTAGTAGAATTTCTTTCATATTGAAAATCCAATTAATTAATATAGAAATATTGGTCCAAAATAAATATTTTAGTTATAAATAATTTTGGAATAATTATTATGATTTTTAGAAATATTTAAAAATATATTTATATTTTTAAATAGAAAAGAAAAGAAAAGAAAAAAAGGAAAAACCGAAAACCCTAAAAACCTAACCGGCCATTTGGCCCATTAGGCCCAGCAACCAATCGCGCCCCCATTCCCCCCCTCTCTCTCACCGTCGGGCCCCTCTCCTTCCTCTCTCCCGCGTCGCGCCGCTCTGCTCGAACGCCCACGCCGCGCCAAGCGCCCTAGCCCGCGCTCGGCGTCCGCGCCCGTCCGTCTCCCTCGAGACGGAAACCGCCGCCCGTGTTCCTCTCCCTCCCCCACGTTCCCTCTCCATTAGTGGAGAAACGGTGCCATTGATGGCCGGACGTCGCGCTCTCTCTCCCCTCGGCGCTCCCTCTCCTCCCCTCTCTCTATGAAAGGCCGAGCTCCTTCCTTCTCTCCCTCCCCGAGCTCTCTCTCTCTCTCACGCTCTCTCTCCCTCACCGCCGCGCCGAACCACCAGAGCTCCGCCACCGAGCCGCCTTGCTAGACCGTCCACGCTCACCGTCCGCCATCGACCACGCCCGCGCAGTACCCCGGTCGGATTGTCCGCACCTTGCTCGCCCTGCTCCTCCCCTGCCCGGCCGAGCCCCTCCCCCGTCGAGCTCCATTCCTACGCGTGCGCAAAAGCTCAAGGTAGAAGAAGCACATTTTTCATTTTAGCCCCTAGTTTTGTATAAAACTTAATTCCGAGATTTTCAGTTTAGAAATTATCGAAAAGAGACCCCTATGCATACGTGTAATCGTAAACAAGCCCTGCAACAATATTTTGGACATGTGTATTATTTTACATTTCAAAAATAAATAATGTCACTATTCACTAACTTGGTGATTTACATACTAGAATTTACAATTAACTTTGCTTTAGCACATGGAACGGTATTTGTTAGTATTGGTATAAGTATAATTTTATTGATATAAGAAAGTGGAATAAATAATAGGCCACATATTTCCGGTCAAAATATAGGTTTTACTAGTCATGATAAATGTATTCATAAGTATAGCACTTAATTACTTAGAATTAGAAAAATATTTATTTATGTCATAATAACCATGATTATGTTACTAAAGTCCAATTAGTAATCTACATTAACTCTTGGAATATTAATATTAGGTGATTTTAGAAATAAACATTTTTAGCTATATGTATAATTTCTATTTAGAAAGAAAAGGATAAAACCCAAAAGTCTATTATTAGTAATAAAGAAAATAATTAACAATTACTTTCCGTAAAGTTTGTTAAGACATTTTTTATATTATACTAGATAAACTAGCATCATAGTCACCTACTCATATTTCCACCAATGATAACTCAAAATAGAAGTCATAGTCGATTAATAGGTATTTATGCTTTAGACGTATTTATGAGTACAATTGTGTGATGTATGAATGTGTATGTAATGGTGAATGATTACCCATGTAATGGTGTATGTTTATTTATTTGGCATACGTATTCTTTTGTATGTACGATACGCAACTCATTGCTAGAAGTTGACTGTGAGGTAGACGAACTAAACTCGTTCGAAGACGACCCACAGGACACTTTCATGCAAGGCAAGTGGATTCTCCCTCTGCATTTTCTATTTGTACCCAAATAATGCATACAATAATGTTTACTTTTTGGATATATTGCATAATTTGATGGGATTTGCCTAAATAAGGATTTCCTAGAATTACCAACCCTATTCCTTGAATTACCCTGGGATAAATGCTTCGCTTAGCAATTTTTGCTATTGCTCAACTTGATGAATATGATGTCACTCTTTTAATGATACTATGTTCCGGAAATGAAGTTTTATTATGATGTTAACCTGATGGTTAAACAAGAACATTTTGTGTTAAATGGAACATGGAGTGACCACCGAGGATAACAATGCAACCACGAGTGATATAATGGCTCTGGCTTTGGTAATTAGCTCTATAGACTTAGTGCTTAGCAACCCTGCCTGAAAGATGGGCAAGAGGGGGTGGTAGTGGTTTGGTGGCAGCTCATGTTAACATGGGGTGGTAGTCTTGGCTAAGTTACCTCACCTAGAGGGCCATCAATACTGACATGGAAACATTAGCGGGTGGCTTTGTACTAAGGATATTTTGTGAAAGCCTCATAATGGATCCCTAGTCATTCACCTTGGCAGTGTTTATATGTCCGATCAACCCAAGCTAGATGGGATACATGGCTTTTGGGTAAAGTTGTACCATCTGCAGAGTGTAAAACTGATATGTCAGTCGTGCTCACGGTTAAGAGCAACCTGGACCCTCACATGATAATTGAACTTAAAGATGGAAAATAAATTGTGATCTGAGGATCTACCAGTGGTTTGCTTAAGTGATTTCACTTAAGTGCTTTTGATATAATCTTATACCTTTGATTAATTGGGATATTTGGGATACACACTTATTAGTAAGACAGGTGTTGCTAATAAAATATTGACCAACTAAAATGCTTACCGCTTATCCATAGCCTACCTTGTTAACTTGCATTAATATTCCCCCACTTGCTGAGCCCCGACCATAAGTGAGCTCACCCTTGCTAATATTTTGATCAGAGGGTGATGACGAAGACTTTGCAAATGACGCTGATGAGTTTTGAGTCTAACAATGCGCCAGTCACCTTCTTGTGGATGAGTGTCCTAGTTTAATTCCGCCGTACTTTGATTATGATACTTGTTAAGTTACAATGTTCTAGATGATGTAATAAAGTTACTCTACTCTCTTTACGCCTTTATTGCATTGTCTTTTGATATATTACACTTGTGACGCCAACATATGTGTGGAAAATGGATCTTGGCCCACATATGCTATGCATTCGGTTTTGCCCCTAGAACCGGGTGTGACAGAAGTGGTATCAGAACTATGCTAACTCTAGGTCGTTAGATTGGTTAGAAATGGAAAGCCTAGTCTATTCAAAACATGCTAATTTTGTTCTTACAAAATTATTTTATTAACCTTACCTCTTTAAGCATCAACTAAGTTGACATTTTCTCTTATAGATGGTTTGTACTACTCAACCACTCGGATCAACACCAACTACATCCCTCCACCACGGCAAGTTCCTGTCTACCCAGTGGTAGTCAAGGAAATCCCTGTGGATCTCCCTCGCATTCGGGTGGAGAACGGAGTCATTATGGAGGATAGCTCGGAGGAGTTTCTGCCTACGCCCACCCTGTTGGTAGAATCACTAGCCTTCACAGCTGGATCGTCAGCTTCAGCACCGCCAGTCCAAGCCCCTACTCCTGGAGGCGACGACCCGGACGACTCTGGTGACGATGATGAAGACGACGAGGAAGAAGAAGAAGAAGATGAAGAAAATCTCAACGAGGAAGCCAACGAAGAACAACAGGACCACTATGTGGGGTTATGGCCTGTCACTGAACATTACACCTCAATTTTCGAGACAAGGCACTTCCCTAACCTGCTGCAGGATGTTCTACATGCGTTGGGAACCTACGTCCGACCTCTGTATGAGATCAGGCGAGCGTACGAGCCCCCTAGGGCTTGCTACGACATCACTCGCATTCATGTCAGGGTGATGGATGTAGGTGATAGAGGGTTCAGGATTCTGTCAGCACATGAGTCTCTGACGCTGCTATTCACCTACACCGCTTCGGTCGGTGATGCTGCTAGGCGAACTCTATGGTCTATCAGCCACACCTATCGGTAGCAGCTGCATAACACAAAGTACAGGCATCTTCCTCTGAGTATTCGTGGAGAAAGCTAGACCAGCATTGTTCTAGGTGGAGCTGGAGAAGATCGCCTCAACACCCTAGCTGGTGTGGTGGTAGGTCTTAACACCGACCTGGATAGTGCTACCCTGGACCTCTCTAGGGTACACTTGGAGCTAGAGGATGCACATGCAAGGATCGCAGCCCTGGAAGCTCAGCTTGATGGAAGGAATCCCCTGAAGTTCAAGCCCCTGCCATGGCGTTATCCCCTCCCCGCAAGAGGATCCGCTATGGAGAACCAGGATCTATCACTAGGATGCTTTAGATTCTTCAATTATTATGTCGTAATAAGTTAGTTTTCGTGTTAGACGAAAAACACCTTTATATTATTACACTATTAATAATAACAACAATGTGATGGTGTTATTTGAAATGTTTGATTTGGATTTTTGCTTGAGTGCAATGGTCTTATGGAATGATGGCCATAAGAGCATATATATATATATATATATATATATATATATATATATATATATATATATATATATATCAATAATAATAAGCCATTCCCCCTAGAATCTTTTCTACTCCTCACTTACCCTGGAATTGCACTTCCTAACCAACCAGATGGTGAACACTCGATCAGGTCCCAATAACCATCAGAACCAGCGTGGTTTGTAGTTGCCACCACCACCCAACCCCACTATGGATGTCACAGAACCTCCCAAGGTATTAGGCCCACCTACGAATGTCCTTGTCCTAAGCACCTCGGACAACCCTGTAGATGCGCATAATCACTTGACAAGTTCGGTCATCTGTATCATCATCATCATATCACCCAAGAGCGCTTCACCCATCATGCAGACATTACACACATAATCGGAGTAAGAATAAGTGGAAGGATTACAATAACATAATTTACATTCATATATAAAATATAGAGAGAGTATTTATTACAACACCAGGTGTCCAAGTGCATAACATATTATTACATATCAGGGAGGTAAAACATCCTCCCACCAACAAGTTTACTGATTTGCCTCCTCCTTTGGCACCACCTTCGAGCAGAAACAACAAAACTCGGCTGGTTCATCACCTACAACAACATGGGTTCGAAAACCCTAAGTACGGAGTGTACTTTCGCAAGTCTTACCCGATAAAGGAAAAAGACTTCTCAAGGATATGCTGGCTTGTGGGATTCAAGGTAAAGCTGATCAAGAATCAAAGACTCTGTTTGCAGAAATGCTTACTAACAGTGGATCCTTAAAAATCCAGTTTTATTATCAGGTTAAGTCTTTACCTATATATAGAGTTCTTTCTATCCTAGTTCAAGCACTTAGCCTACACTAGCCATCTTTTATCACCCCTTGAGTTCACTGGATTGCTACGTGTAAGTCAGTGACCAAGTCTTCATGTCCGACAAGTAACGGCGATCCGAATCGATTAATACCAAGCTGGGGATCTCCAACCACACGACATATGTAGCACTTAACCCTTGCATATGTCAACTCACCACTGGGTTTCTCAAGACCAGAATGGGTTCACGCCAACCGAGAGCACAGATACACCACCGTCCAGCCTCTTGCCACGGAGGGTACACGCTACTCTCGCCATCTCTCCACTCCCATTGTGTGGTGCCTTTCTGGTATTGGTCCGACTGAGGCAAAGCTTACCCATGACGAGGCATATGGCCAGTTAAAAGGTCCTCGGTTAGCAGGCCCACATCGATACGATCCTTAATCGACTCAGACGGAGATACTACACCAAGACTTCCTTCTCGTGCAAGTCACCCGCCCGGTCTCATCTTTATCATTTACAACCCAAAGTTTGGTACCTGATAGAGGTACATCTTTTCAGATGTTGAACCCATCATGGCACCATGATGGATTCACCATCAATTCTTTTCTTTGAAAACTTCCCATCCCATATGAAGCATCATCTTTTGTTTAAAAACAAAACATTTTGTTTTCTAAAGCAAGACTAAGCATCAAAAAACTTTTTTAAGTAAAACAAGTATCAAGGGATGGTAAACAATTCCAAGGAAGGAAATGCAGCAATTGTTTAGCACTCAACTTCTATCACCTAATGCGTCATCTCAAGTGTTAAAGAGTTTAAAAACAACAAGGAAAGGGGTAAATGCACCGGGGCTTGCCTTGTGTTGTAGGAGGCTCAGGGTCTGTCCCACAGATGTCAAAATAGAAGTTGTTCTCGACAGGTGGAATTTCAGCTTGTGGGGCAACTTCTTCTTCGACTACAACTTCTTCGTTTTCTATACATAACAATGCATATACATGAATTCTCATTTGATGCTATGAATATGCAGTTATAATAGAAACACACTAAGTTATATCTTGAATACAACTTTCCTTCACGGTATCCACTAGTCACTAGAGTTTCCTGGGTTAGTACTCTATTAGGGTTAGGCACTTATATCCTAGGAAGCTAGTGTCTTAAGTTTGGGACCAAACAATGTCCAAAGCATGTCAAACTCTACCCAAGGGCTTTAATCATCAAACTAAGCTTACCCAAAAAGTTTTATTATTTTTGGAGCTACCAAATTAATTCTAAAATTCTAAAAGGCTAGGTTTAGGCATCTTTAAATACCAAATAAATCCAGGTTTGGACTACAAATCTTAGAACTATTTTTATTAAATACTAGATAAATTTAGGAGTCCAGCAAAATTAGTTTCATAATTTTACCATTTTTTTTAGAATTTCCTATAAATTTCCAAGCCTGACAGAAAAAAAGAAAAGGAGAAAGGAGGAACTGTACTAGGCTGAATCTAGTCCGAACCAGCCCACGATCAGGCAAACGCGCCCGCGCTAGCCAAATTGCGCAGAGGCCCTCAGTGATTTGAATAACCAGAAAAGAATCCCTGGCACTATTCCTATGTCTCACTGACGTTTGCACTAAGACCCCTAGACTTCTATTTCTTCACTGGATATGTCCCTGGCGACGACGCGTTCACCCGCCGGCTATCTCTTCACCGGAATCCATCCTAAATGACGATGACCGTCGGAACTAAGCATCGGATCACCATCCCCGAGCCCAAGCATGTCTAGTCCATGCCCTAATTGAACCAATCTGGCCCTGGATTTTCCTACCCACGACGACGGCGAACACCAAGGACAAACCGAGGCGTTCCTAATGATTAAGTGTGGTCTAGCTTAATTGGTTGAGCCAACAAGCATCACAAGCATGCGAGAGTGCTGAAACACGGATAAGGAGGGCGAGGGCGGACCTAGAGATGGCTGGCCATGGCGCGGCGTCACACGGTGGCGCGGACGACCGATTTGGGGGAAGAACTAAATTAGGGTGCTACGGTGGCTAATCGGAGGCGAGGGTTGGTGCTCTGGCTTCGCAACAACCTACCGGAGCTAGCTATGCACTCAATTTATAGCATCCGAGAGCGGTGGCTCCGAATTTGGAAGAGGAAAGCTGGCGGCCGGAGAGAGGGGGTGAGTCACTGGCGCGAACTACCATGGCTTTCACCGGGGCAATGTCTGAGGCGATGGACAGGCTACCTACGACGATCTACTGCGACGTGGTAACTCTTCTAAGTACGTGGCACGACTACGAAGGGCGGCGAACTCCGGCGAGGACACCTCGGTCAATCGCGCGGCAAGTGGCATGGTGAACAGTCTGGTGATGAGATCTTCCACCTCCAACCGTTATCCGCACACCAGGGCGCATGAATCGCGACGCCGGCGAGGATCGCGGTGCGGATTTCACCGGCGGCACATTCACTGCGTCTGAAGATCTTTTAATTCACTGTACCATGGCTATCTTCATCAGTCTGTCTGACCGAGAAACTTGCAGGGCTTTGTTCTCAAATTTTTGTGTGGCAACTCACCAATCCATCTGTAGCAAAGTTGATCTCCTACAAACCAGCTTTGATTTTGTTATAGCAACCATAATCAAACACTCACTGGATCCTACTCAAAATCGCTCCCAAAGTTTGTCCCAGTTCACTGTCAGTCAAAATTCAGATTCAGGGGTGACTGACAGCCTGACTTTAAGTCCATTTATCTCCAATTTCTATACAACACCAATGCTTAGTCACTTAATCAAACTTGTACCCCTAACATAGCTCTACAAGTTTGATGTATTGACCTAGGGCAAAACCTTTATGGATTAAGAAATACAAGGCTCCAAACTTGGCCTAATTACACTGATTTTTCAGAGTTAACCATATGAGTGTTCTTGAGGCTTTTTGCAATTAAGTCCAAATTGTTCCACATTACTTGAAAATCCTCCAATGTAAAATTTCTTTGGTTTTTTATGTTCTACCACTTTGATATATACACTTTGGTCCAAAAGTGTATAGAAATTGAAATCACTCCATAGGGCACAAATTAGGGTTTTCTAGGGTTCCATTTAGGGTATTGGATACTCTAGGGTTTTTGTGCCACTCAAATTCATCAAACTTAATCTCTTGTGAACATTTCCAATAACTTTTGAGGTACTACTCAATTTGGCTTCACATTTACCCATATTCCCTAATCCCAGGTTTAAGTACCCTACCCTAGGGTTAAGAACACTTCAAGTCACCACATCACATTTGTTTTAAAGTTTTACCTAGTGGATGCATTCTAGGTGTTACAAACATAATGACATGTCAATGCATATGATGCCATGCTCAAGTTTTAGTTCTAGTAACACCAGGGGTGTTACAATGGATCAATTCATCACAGCATAAGTGTAACTTCTGCAAGGACTCACAGCTTCGGTACAACAAATACAACAAAATCAGCAGAACCAGCAGTACCAACAACAACAACATGCGCCCCAAGCTAGAGACAAGCATCAGGACTTCATGAGTCATCACCCGCTAGCTTTCTCTCATGCAGTAGACCCTTTCAATGCTGATGACTGGCTGAAGGTCATTGGAAATAAGTTAGACATCACCCAGTGCAATGACCGAGAGAAGGTCTTATACGCTTCAAGAAGACTCGAAGGAGCCGCGTCCGATTGGTGTGATGCCTTCAACGCTACACACGCCAATGCTGATGCCATAACCTGGCAGGAGTTCCAAGTGAACTTCTGTGCTCATCATATTCCCTCGAGAATAATGAAGCTCGAGAAGAAGCAAAATTCTCAAAGTGTGATTTTTAGCTAAAGAAAGTCGCTTTCCTAGGTCATATTATCATAGATGAAGGAATCAAGGTAGACCCCGGTAAAACCAATGAAATACTAAATTGGAACAACCCATAGATGTGTCAAAGATCAGGAGTTTTCTTGGATTACTAGGATATTACAGAAGATTCATTGAAGGCTTCTCCAAAATAGTGAAAACCCTTACTTCACTGCTGGAGAAAGGTAAAGAGTTTAAGTGGGATGAAGCCTGGCAGAAATGTTTTGACGAATTAAAGGAAAAGCTAACCACTGCACCAGTTTTGATAATGCATGATATTCACAAAGGATTTGACGTGTATTGCGATGCATCACATCTAAGACATGGATGTGTATTAATGCAAGAAGGAAAAGTAATTGTGTATGCCTCAAGGCAGTTGCGGAAACATGAAAATAATTATCCTACGCATGATCTAGAATTAGCTGTCGTAGTGCACGCTTTGAAGATTTGGAGGCACTACATGATTGGAAATAAGTGCAAAATCTTCACTAATCACAAAAGTTTGAAATACATATTGACTTAGAAAGAACTCAACCTAAGACAGCGAAGATGGCTTGAGTTAATCAAAGATTATGATTTGGATATATATAGTATCACCCAGAAAAAACAAATGTAGTGACAAATGCTTTGAGCCGTAAAGGTCAAGTGAACAATCTTACTACCTATTTAATGCCACAGGAATTATGTTAGGAAATGGAACAACTCAACCTTGGTATGCTCAATAATATGGAAGCCACAATTATGGAAGTGGAATCTACCTTGGAACAGGAGATTCGAAAATGACAAGAATCCGATGAGAAAATTAAGGAAATTAAAGCACAGATTAATTTAGGAAGGACCTCAAATTTCACCGAAGATGAACAAGGCATAGTATGGTTTAAACAGAGAATCTTTGTACAAGAAATAGAACACCTACGCCAACTTATTTTTAAAGAAGCTCATGATTCAGCGTATTCTATTCACCCTAGAAGTACTAAGATGTACTAGGATCTGAAAGAAAAGTATTGGTGGTACAGTCTGAAAAGAGATGTTGCTATTTATGTCGCACTATGTGATGTGTGTCAACGAGTTAAGGTCGAACATCAAAGATGTCACACCCGGATTTAAGGAACAAAGTCGGGTGCATCTCATACATGCGCCAAAGAAGACAACATATATAATAACAGAGTGTATAGAGATAGATGTCACAATAACATCAGAATATTTATTACATAGCGGAAGTCTTATATAAAATAAAAGATAAATATAAAACGAACTAAGGATCATACTTAGCGCCATAAAGTCAACTGGGAAACGCCACCTAGATCAGATCGAACTCCTCGTTGTGTGGCTCCTCTTGAACCACCTGTTCTTCTATTGTGGGGGGTGTGAGACAGCAAGGGTGTGCTCACATATGATCATAGCTCAACAAGTTGTGGGGAAACCAGTGGGCATAAACTCACCAAAGGTGGGAGTTCATGTGATGTGTAAGGCTGATCAACAATAGGGGTTAAAGCTGAGCATTACTTTTAACAAGTTGGTCAAATTCTAATAGCAGTTACTGAATGTAAGTAAATACCAAACCATAATAAATAATGGAACAACATTAATAAATAACCTCATGCAATGCAAATGACAAATTGAATTTAAGTTCTATAAATTAATCATGCGAGAGTCCTGAGCTGTTTATGACCATGAGCTCGCTAGTATACCAGTTTTACACTCTGCAGAGGTTGTACCCTGTACCTACAAGTCATGTTACCCATCTACTAAGGGATCGCGACTCCCATACACCTCTACCAAGGAAGCGAGGCAGGGCAACACTATGAGGCCTTTACAAAGTTCCACTAGCTTCCGAAAACCCGCTACAGTTTATGGGAAGAGCACTTGCAAGAATTCCCGTCTGACCGCCATCGCAGCAAAATCAACCCAAGAACCTCCTTGAATGCAACTCCCCTACTGCCCTTGCCCCTTTTGGGCAAGGTAGTCTTCCACTAGCTTTCCTAATTAGTCAGCCAAGGGCATCCCATTTCACCCTTGTGGTGGCACGTGTTTCTCAAGTTAAGATTCATGTTCCAATTAACATTAATGAGCTTGACATGAACATAAATAGAATAACAAAATAATTAGAACATGGATATAATAAAATATTATCCCAAAACCATGTAAAGCAATAGCAAAACTACCCAAATGATTCAGGGGTAAACAAGGTAAAAGATAATCAGTCTAGGGTGACCTATTGGGTCCCGTCAAAATTAAACCTATGCATGAATAAGTGACATTAAAGAACATTATTGGGTAAAAAGTGGTCAAGGGCATAACTTGCCTTCAATGAGCTCCTACTCAGCAACTTCTATCTGCTAGGCACTAGGATCCTCAGTCGCAGGCTCTTCTACTCGCCACAATACAAACAAGCACAGTATATAGAGAAAATTAACATCACACCAAACATGTAAACAAAATACATAATAATAATCTACACATTAAAATAAAATCTTAGGAACAGGAATCATTAATTTTGGAGTTATAGATTTTAAGATATGAATTTCCAAAGGTTTTATGTGCTTGAAATAGGATTAATTGAGAAATTATTTTTTTATTGTTTTCATGTCAAAAAAGAGACTCTAAGTGATAGAGAATAATATTATAAAGTTTTAGAAACTGGAATAGAGTAATTTGGACTAAAACTGAATTTTCTATGAATTTAGCAAGTTCTAGCAATTATTTATATATTAAATATTTATTTTCTAATTCATTTATTCAATTTAATTGGCTCTGGACTGGGCGTCAATTACTGTGAAGCGCAGGGGTCTCGAGGCAATAAATCCCAGGACTCAGTGAACAGTTGTACATGGACGGCGTGTTGTTTTTAAGTAAACCGAGGGGCTCATATGAAAGAGTGCACCCGCGAAGGGGTACGCAACGATCACGGCCGTTGGATTAGATACGAATGCGCCAGGATTAAATCGCCCATGAGTTGAACCGGTATGCACTACCCGCCATTGATTCTGATATCTACGGTGAGGATTTAATTAAAGCGAGATCTAATCATGCCCGCGCGATGAGGATCCAACGGTCCGGATTTGGTATTGTGAGTGGGCGACGGTTTTCTATTCTGCACCGTTGATCAGCCGATCAACGATACCCGTTCATCTCTCTCCTCTCGCCTCTGGTTAGACGCACCAGCGGACCAGCGGTGGCGCCATTGATGCGGACAGTAATTCCCCCAGCCCGTACGCCTAAGCCCTGACCCAAACCGTGCTACGCAGAGAGGAGATGGAACCGAACTCGCAAAGGGGGCACTCAGCAGCACTTGTAGCAAAGGCGGGTCTGTCCACGGCGTAAGGTGCTGTTGCGGCGGAACGATGATCCCAGCGAGAAATTCTCGATCACCAGTGGTCTCTCCTCCCCCGCAGAGGTAACCGGAAGTCCCATAGAGACACGACGAAGTTCATCGCCCAGTCGCGATGGATCCGATGCTGCGCCAATGCGCAATTGACCACGGCGGCGGAACCCGATTAGCTCTACACGCACTGCTGGCGAGGAACTAGGGCGCAGCAACAGGAGTAAGGGCCAGTTAGGGTTAAGGGCCACGCTTTATGGCCACTAGAGAGGTGGGTCAGTCCAGGGATCCCGTAATGGTCGCCGGCGTTCTCGCGCACGCCGTTGATTCCCCCCTCCACGCGACGCAGTCGTAGGGAAGACGTTGGAGCTGACCCCATGGGGCCACGTGCCAGCCAGTACCCGACCCTTGCCTCAGTTACACGAAGTGCCGACCGCATGGCCCCACCAATCAGCCAGATGCGGGAGTAAGTGAACGCGTTGGGTGAGACTGACGGTGGGCCCATCATGTCGGCGCACAAACCCAGCCAGAGCAAGCGCGTGGGCCGTGTGGGTGGCTTCTTCAGCTCGGCCGAAATGAGTTCCGAAGCCCAGGTAAGTTCTCTTTTTCTTTTTCTTTTATGTTTTATTTTCTGTTTTCTTTTATCCTTAATTCTTTTGAATCTAAATTTGAATTTGAATATGAGTTTCACCTTTGAGTCAATTACACAAATTCAAACCCTAGTATAGGAATCACATATCTTTATTTACTTAATTTTCTCCACATTATATTTATTTTCTTCTCTTTTTCTAATTTCTAGAATTTCTTTTAGATGTCAAATTCCACTTTGGACTTTAATATATTTCTTTTCACATTATTCTATGTTGTCACAAAATGTACACAAAATAAAATCCAGCATGATGCATAATTTGGTGGCATACATTTTTATTAATTATTTGTTTTCAAATGAAGTGATCCCATGTGATGATAAATGGAGAAATCACATATAAAGGAAAAATTTCTCCTTTTATTTCTTTATATATTGGGTATTACAAATCCTACCCCCCTTAACAAGAATCTCGTCCTCGAGATTTAGGAAGGACTAGGGAAAAGATGGAGAAAATCTATGCGAAGTTCTTCCTCTCTCTCTCCTAAGTAGCTTCATCTTCTCCATGATGACTCCATTGCACTTTGCACATCTTTATCACCTTATTCCTTGTAACTCGAGTCAAAGTGTCAAGAATCTTAATAGGGTATTCCATATAAGTCAAATCATCCTGAACACTGAGCTCTTCCATTGGTAACTGTTCCTCAGGGACACGGAGACACTTCTTAAGTTGAGACACATGGAATACATTGTGTACATCAGATAGATTATCAGGTAGCTCGAGTTGGTATGCCATCTCCCCAACTCGCCTAAAGATTCTGAATGGTCCAATAAAGCGAGGGGACAATTTGCCCTTAACTTTAAATCTGCTCATTCCACAAAGTGGTGACACCTTGAGGTACACATGATCTCCTTCCTCAAATTCTAGTGGTATCCTTCTATTATCAGCATAGCTCTTTTGCCTGGTTTGAGCTACCCTCAAATTCTCTCGAATGATACGGACTTGTTCTTCTGCCTCTTGAATAAGCTCAGGCCCAAAGAACTGTCTTTCTCTAGTCTGATCCCAATATAGAGGAGTCCTGCACTTCCTTCCATATAAAGCTTCGAATGGTGACATCTTCAGACTGGCCTGATAGCTATTATTATATGAGAACTCAGCATATGGTAGACTTTTATCCCAACTTCCTCCATGCTGAAGGGCACAAGCTCTCAACATATCCTCCAGTACTTGATTAGTCCTTTTAGTCTGTCTATCAGTCTAAGGGTGATAGGTTGTACTAAAATTCAACTTCATATTCATATTCTCATGAAAGCTTTTCCAGAATCTTGAGGTAAACTGTGAACCTCGATCAGACATGATCTTCTTTGGTACTCCATGTAGACACACAATCCGAGCCATATATAACTCTGCCAGTTGAGAACCTTTATAAGTAGTCTTCACCGGAATGAAGTGAGCTACTTTGGTCAATCTATCCACAATCACCCATATAGAATCATATCCTTTCTGGGTGTGAGGCAATCCAGTAATGAAATCCATACCAATCTCTTCCCACTTCCATTCGGGTATCTTTAGTGGATGCAGTAGTCCAGCTGGCCTCTGGTGTTTAGCCTTAACTCTTTGACACACATCGCACATAGCCACATGTGCAGCCACATCTCTCTTCAATCCATACCACCAGTATTTCTGCTTCAAATCCTAATACATCTTAGTGCTACTAGGATGAATAGAATAATCAGAGTCATGGGCTTCTTTCAATATAGTTTCACGAAGGCTATCAATATCAAGAACACATATCCTGTCCTTGAACCATATGGTGCCTTGCTCATCCTCCATGAACTCTGGGCCTCTACCTTTAGTAATAAGATCATTGATCTCTTGTATCTTAGCATCACTGACCTGACCTTTGCGAATTTCTTGTTCCAAGGTAGGTTCCACATCAATAGTAACTCCTTCAGTGTGAGCAACTATCCCTAGGTTAAAGTCTCCTGAAATCCTCAACAATCTCATCAGGTAGCTGGGCCATAATAGCTGAATGAACGTGTTCCTTCCGACTCAAGGCATCTGCAACCAAATTCGCCTTGCCCGGGTGATAGTGAATCTCCAAATCGTAATCCTTTATGAGTTCCAACCATCGGCGTTGCCTAAGGTTGAGATCCTTCTGAGTAAATATATACTTCAAACTCTTACGATCCGTGTATACTTGACACTTGGTTCCCATGATATAATGTCTCCATATCTTAAGTGCGTGCACTACGGCTGCCAGTTCTAAGTCATGAGTGGGGTAGTTCAACTCATGTTTTCGCAACTGACGAGACGCGTAGGCAATCACGTGTCCTTCTTGCATAAGAAAACATCCCAAGCCTTGGCCACATGCATCACAATAAATGTCAAATCCCTTCTATAGATCTGGCATAACTAACACTGGTGGTGACATCAATCTCTTCTTTAATTGATCAAAGCTATCTTGGCACTTCTCTTCCCACTTAAACTCTCTTCCCTTCTCTAGAAGTGAGGTCATAGGCTTAGCAATCTTAGATAATCCCTCAATAAATCTCCGATAGTATCCTGCAAGCCCCAAGGAACTCTGGATCTTCGTAACTGTAGTGGGTACGCTCCACGCCATTATCTCCTTGACTTTAGCAGGATCCACTGATATCCCTCCATTAGAAATGATATGTCCAAGGAATGGCACCTTGTCAATCCAAAACTCGCATTTGCTATACTTGGTGTAGAGTTGATTATCTCGTAGCTTCTGTAGCACCAATCTCAGATGTTCCTCATGATCACTATCACTCTTGGAATAAATAAGAATATCGTCGATGAATACTACGACGAATCTGTCTAGATACTCCATAAATACCTTATTCATCAGATTCATAAAATAGGCCTGTGCATTAGTTAGTCCAAACGACATAACCGTGAACTCATATAAACCATATCGGGTCGAGAAAGCCGTCTTGGGAATATCCGATGGTCTAATCTTCATTTGATGGTAACCCGATCGAAGATCAATCTTCGAGAATACCCTAGCACCTCTCATCTGATCAAATAAATCCTCAATGCGGGGTAACGGATACTTGTTCTTTACGGTAACATCATTAAGGGATCTATAATCCACACACATCTGCTGTGATCCATCCTTCTTCTGCACAAACAGAACCGGCGCTCCCCAAGGTGAGGAACTTGGACGAATGTACCCAGCCTCTTGTACCTCCGTTAACTGCTTCTTAAGTTCTTTTAACTCTTCTACAGACATCCTATATGGCCGTTTAGAAATAGGAGCAGTCCCAGGTAAGAGATCAATGACAAACTCCACTTCCCTTTCTGGTGGCATCCCTGGTAACTCCTCTGGAAAGACATTCGGAAAATCCCTAACCACATGGATGTTGTCACCAACAAACTCCTCGGCTATAAAGAACATCGCACGTCTGGAAGAGGTGGTTACTGCAATTTCAACTTGAAATCTTTCTCCTTTAGGGCTGGTGAGTTCTACATTACCCCTACCACATAGTATATTGGCCTTTGCCTTTCTTAACCATGACATACCATGGATCAGATCTATACTGCTTGCCTCTAATATTATAGCCGTAGCTCAGAATTCTCTTCCCATAATTGTTAATGTCAGTCTATGTGTCATATGATTTGCCTCAATAGGCCCTTTAGGTGTTATTACTATCATTGATGTTTTCATATTTTTCAGTGGTAACTCATTTGTGTTGGCATATCGAGCAGACATGAATGAATGTGTAGCACCAGAATCAAATAATATTGTTGCAGGAATAGCATTAATGTAAAACATACCAAGTGCAATGTCAGCTCCATCAGGAGTAGCATCAGTGCTGACTTGATTAACCCTGGCAATAGAGAATCCCTTGCCAGATCCTAGAATCTGCTGCTTATTCTGAACTGGGGTAGTAGCAATCCTCTGTGGGCAAACATTTGCATAATGTTTAGTATTCCCACACTTGTAGCATGTAGTGCCTGCACTCTGTCCTAAAAACTTCGTTGGGGTGCTAGTGGGGGTAGCCTGACGAGTCGGTGGAGTCCCCTGAGGTGAGTGCTGAGCTGGGCGCTGGCCTCCACCAGTGCGAACTAGTGTACCCTAGGGTGAAGTGTAGCGAGGGTGAACACTGTTGCTTCCCTGTCCCTGGGATATCGCCTTCCTCTTCAAATCTCCCAGCTGAACACGCTTGTGTTCAATAGCTAGGGCCTTGTCAAGTAGCCTCTAGAACGATGGAAATGTATGTGCCACTAGAGCATACTGCAGGTCTATTGAGTCCTTCAATAAAGTGCTCTTGCTTCCTCTCATCTTCTGCAACTTCATCAGGTGCATATCTAGATAGCTAGATGAACTTATCGCGGTACTCGCTGACTGACATGCTCCCCTGCTTCAGTGATAGAATTTCTTTCTTCTTAATCTTCATCAGTCTAGCAGGAATATGGTAGTTTCTGAACTGGGTAGAGAATTTTGCCCATGTGATAGTGTCAGCAGCATCATGGGCAGTAGTGTATGAATCCCACCAATCAGCAGCGGGACCTGTGAGACGACCAGAAGCATATAGAACCTTCTCCCGGTCAGAGCACTGAGCAATATTCAGCATATTCTCTACAGACTTCAGCCAATCATCAGCGTCCAGTGGATCAGGAGAGTTAGCAAATATCGGTGGCTTATGGCTCATGAACTCCCGGTGCTTGTCCCAGGGTGGAACTGGTGGTGGTGGTAGAGGCAGTGGTGCTTGCTGATGTTGTTGTTGCTGTTGTTGTTGCGCCCTCCTCTCCTAGCGTATCTCCTCTCGCTCCTGACGCATTTCCTGGCGTATATCCTCTCGCTCTTGGCGCATCTCCTGGTGTTCTTGCCGCATCTGCGCATGCATATCCGCCATGGTGTCTGCCATCTGCTGCATTATCCTCATCTGTGCTGCAACAGCTGGGTCAACTGCTGCTAGTGGAGGTTGTGGAGGATCCATCTCAGGTTGTTGTTGTTATGGTTGTCTATATATCCTCCAAGTGTGTCGATTGGGAGGTAGATCAATTCCACCACCCTTCCTGGTATTGACCATCTGAATTAGAAACATATGGTAAGAGAGAAAGGATTGTAGACAAGGCAGGTAATTACGAGGCATGTTACCTTGGGGATTTATTAGCTAAGCAGATTAATTTTTTGCCTACCAAAGCTAATTCATTATCTTATGGTGGTACATGCTAGGATGTCCATTTATAATATCTCAATCAATCAAAGAAGCAAATCAGGCATTTATCATCAGAACAATCAACCCACATTTTTAAATAGAGAAAATAGTTTTAATTTTGTCTTAGGTTCACTATCTCTTAAGAATGTCATAAACTTAGGATTCCAAGGTGTGAAATTCATCTTGTCTTAGAGTAGAAAAGATAAGAGTAATCAGAGTACGACAACAAAAGGTTAGACAGGATCAAGATAAGATAAGTATAGAATGAATTAGAGTAAGGTAAGTAGGTAAGGGTTTTGTCCATTTCTATCTAGGTTTCGTCCTACAGTCAATATTTCCTCTGATACCACTTCTGTCACACCCGGATTTAAGGAACAAAGCCGGGTGCATCTCATACATGCGCTAAAGAAGACAACATATATAATAACAGAGTGTATAGAGATAAATGTCACAATAACATCAGAGTATTTATTACATAGCGGAAGTCTTATTACAAAATAAAAGATAAACATAAAACGAACTAAGGATCATCCTTGGCGCCATAAAGTCAACTGGGAAACGCCACCTAGATCAGATCGAACTCCTCGTTGTGTGGCTCCTCTTGAACCACATGTTCTTCTCCTGTGGGGTGGTGTGAGACAGCAAGGGTGAGCTCACACATGATCATAGCTCAACAAGCTGTGGGGAAACCAGTGGGCATAAACTCACCAATGGTGGGAGTTCATGTGATGTGTAAGGCTGATCAACAATAAGGGTTAAAGCTGAGCATTGCTTTTAATAAGTTGGTTAAATTTTAGTAGCAGTTACTAAATGTAAGTAAATACCAAACCATAATAAATAATGGAACAACATTAATAAATAATCCCATGCAATGCAAATGACAAATTGAATTTAAGTTCCATAAATTAATCATGCGAGAGTCCTGAGCTGCTCATGACCGTGAGCTCGGCTAGTATACCAGTTTTACACTCTGCAGAGGTTGTACCCTGTACCTACAAGTCATGTTACCCATCTGCCAAGGGATCGCGACTCCCATACACCTCTACCAAGGAAGCGAGGCAGGGCAACACTACGAGGCCTTTACAAAGTTCCACTAGCTTCCGAAAACCCGCTACAGTTTATGGTAAGAGCACTTGCAAGAATCCCCGTCTGACCGCCAACGCAGTAAAATCAACCCAAGAACCTCCTTGCATGCAACTCCCCTACTGCCCTTACACCTTTCGGGTAAGGTAGTCTTCCACTAGCTTTCCTAATTAGTCAGCTAAGGGCGTCCCATTCCACCCTTGTGGTGGCACGTGTTTCTCAAGTTAAGCTCCATGTTCCAATTAACATTAATGATCTTGACATGAACATAAATAGAATAACAAAATAATTGGAACATGGATATAATGAAATATTATCCCAAAACCATGTAAAGTAATAGCAAAACTACCCAAATGATTCAGGGGTAAACTAGGTAAAAGATAATCAGACTAGGGTGACCTATTGGGTCTCATCAAAATTAAACCTATGCATGAATAAGTGACATTAAAGAACATTATTGGGTAAAAAGTGGTCAAGGGCACAACTTGCCTTCAATGAGCTCCTGCTTAGCAACTTCTATCTGCTGGGCACCAGGATCCTCAGTCACAGGCTCTTCTACTCGCCACAATACAAACAAGCACAGTATATAGAGAAAATTAACATCACACCAAACATTTAAACAAAATACATAATAATAATCTACACATTAAAATAACATCCTAGGAACAGGAATCATTAATTTTGGAGTTATAGATTTTAAGATATGAATTTCTAAAGGTTTTATGTGCTTGAAATAGGATTAAGTGAGAAATTATTTTTCTTACTGTTTTCATGTCAAAACGGAGACTCTAAGTGATAGAGAATAATATTACAAAATTTTAGAAATTGGAATGGAGTAATTTGGACTAAAAATGAATTTTCTATGAATTTAGGAAGTTCTAGCAATTATTTATATATTAAATATTCATTTTCTAATTCATTTATTCAATTTAAATGGGCTCTAGACTAGGCGTCAATTACTGTGAAGCGCAGGGGTCTCGGGGCAATAAATCCCAGGACTCAGTGAAGAGTTCTACATGGACGGCGGGTTGTTTTTAAGTAAACCGAGGGGCTCATATGAAAGAGTGCACCCGCAAAGGGGTACGCAGCGATCACGGCCATTGGATTAGATACGATCGCGTCAGGATTAAATCACCCATGAGTTGAATCGGTATGCATGACCCGCCATTGATTCTGAGATCTACGGTGAGGATTTAATTAAAGCGAGATCTAATCATGCCCACGCGATGAGGATCCAACGGTCCGGATTTGGTATTGTGAGTGGGCGATGGTTTTCTATTCTGCCCCGTTGATCAGCCGATCAACGATACCCATTCATCTCTCTCCTCTCGCCTCCGGTTAGACGCACCAGCGGACCAGCAACGGCGCCATTGATGCAGACAACAATTCCCCTAGCCCGTACGCTTAAGCCCTGACCCAAACCGTGCTACGCAGAGAGGAGATGAAACCGAACTCACAAAGGGGGCACTCACCAGCACTTGCAGCGAAGGCGGGTCTGTCCACGGCGTAGGTTGCTGTTGCGACGGAACAGTGATCCCGGCGAGAAATTCCCGGTCACCAGTGGTCTCTCCACCCCCGCAGAGGTAACCGGAAGTCCCGCAGAGACACAACGAAGTTCACCGCCCACTCACGATGGATCTGATGCTGCGCCAACGCGCAATTGACCGTGGCGGCAGAACCCGATTAGCTCTACACGCACTGCTGGCGAGGAACTAGGGCGCGGCAACAGGAGTAAGGGTCGGTTAGGGTTAAGGGCCATGCTTTATGGCCGCTAGAGAGGTGGGTCGGTCCGGGGATCCCGTAATGGTCGCCGGCGTTCTCACGCACACCGTTGATTCCCCCCTCCACGCGGCGCGGTCATAGGGAAGACGTTGGAGATGACCCCATGGGCCCACGTGCCAGCCAGTACCTGACCCTTGCCTCAGATACGCGAAGTGCCGACCGCATGGCCCCACCAATCAGCCAGATGCGGGAGTAAGTGAACGCGTTGGGTGAGACTGACGGTGGGCCCCACATGTCGGCGCACAAACCCAGCCATAGCAAGCGCGTGGGCCGTGTGGGTGGCTTCTTCAGGTGGGCCGAAATGAGTTCCAAAGCCCAGGTAAGTTCTCTTTTTCTTTTTCTTTTATGTTTTATTTTCTATTTTCTTTTATCCTTAATTCTTTTGAATCTAAATTTGAATTTGAATATGAGTTTCACCTTTGAGTCAATTATACAAATTCAAACCCTAGTATAGGAATCACATATCTTTATTTACTTATTTTTCTCCACATTATATTTATTTTCTTCTCTTTTTCTAATTTCTAGAATTTCTTTTAGATGTCAAATTCCACTTTGGACTTTAATATATTTCTTTTCACATTATTCTATGTTGTCACAAAATGCACACAAAATAAAATCCAGCATAATGCATAATTCGGTGGCATACATTTTTATTAATTATTTGTTTTCAAATGAAGTGTTCACATGTGATGATAAATGGAGAAATCACATATAAAGGAAAAAAATTCTCCTTTTATTTCTTTACATATTGGGTATTACAAAAGACCAGCCGGATTGTTACAACCTCTCAAGGTACCGAAATGTTAATGGGAAGAAATCGGTATAGATTTCATAGATGGATTACCCCATACTCGTGACGGCTATGATTCCATATGGGTTATAGTTGACAGGTTGACTAAAGTGGCACACTTTATACCTGTGAAGACAACTTACACGGGAGCCCAGTTAGCAGAGTTATACAAGTCAAGGATTGTTTGTCTGCATGGAGTACCGAAGAAGATCGTATCAGATCGAGGAACCCAATTTACCTAGCGGTTTTGGATAAGATTACATGAGTCAATGGATACCAAGCTAAACTTCAGCTTAGCTTATAATCCACAAAAAGATGGACAAACAGAAGAACAAATCAAGTGTTGGAAGATATGTTAAGAGGTTGTGCTCTAAAGCATGGTAGAAGTTGGGATAAAAGTTTTCCTTATGCAGAATTCTCATATAACAACAGTTATCAAGCAAGTCAAAATATGGCACCGTTTTAAGCACTTTATGGACAGAAATGCAGATCCCCACTGTATTGGAATCAAAGAGGAGAAAGTCAAGTATTTGGTCCAGAATTTCTCCAAGAAGCAGAAAAGCAAGTACAGATTGTCAAAGAGAATCTGAAAACAGCACGGTCAAGAAAGAAAAGCTATGGTGACAAGAGGAGAAGAGAATTGATTTTTGAAGTTGGAGACTTCGTATATCTTAAGGTTTCACCAATGAGATGAATGAAAAGATTTAAGGTTAAAGTTAAACTATCTCCTCGCTACGTTGGCCCATTCAAAATTTTGGAAAGAAAAGGTGAAGTAGTGTATCAGTTGGAGCTACCCGATAGCTTATCGGACATGCATGACGTATTTCATGTATCACAACTTAAGAAGTGTTTAAGAGTACCTGAGGAATAATTACCTATGGAAGAACTCAATGTTACTGAGGATTTGACTTATTCAGAATACCCTATCAGAATTCTAGAAACATCTCGCAGAATTACTCGGAATAAAGTTATCAACATGTACAAACTTCAGTGGAGTCATCATTTGGAGGATGAGGCCACTTGGGAAAGAGAAGATGAACTCAGAGCAGAATTCCCCCAGCTATTATCAGAAGTTCCTTAATCTCGAGGACGAGATTCTTTTAAGGGGGTAGGTTTGTAACACCTAAAAACCATCAACTAAAAATAATGCATTTAAACTTTAGTGGTAATTATAGTAAAGAATTTTTCTTCAAGTGTTTGATCTTATTTGCCTTTAGAATAATTTTTGTTTGATCATATTTGATTTATGGTTGTTTTGTGGAATTTCTTTTATATTGAAAACCCAATTAATTTAATATGAGAACTTTGGTCCAAAAATAAATACTTTAATGGTAAATATTGTTGGTATAATTATTATGAATTTTTAGAAATATTTAAAAATATATTTATTTATGAAATAGGAATAAAAGAAAAAAAAGAAGTCGAAACCCTAACCTAACCGCGCGGCCAATTTAGCCCGGCCGCCACCATCCCCCATTCTCTCTCACCGACACGTGGGTCCCATTTGTCAGGTTCTTCTTCCTCCTCTCGCGCAGCACCCTCGCGTGACTCACACCGCGTGTCCCGTGCCCGCGCGCAGCCGACCAGCCCGGCCGCATCGACCTGTGTAACACCCTGAATTTAGGGGCATAAAATTTCTTTTCTAATATCCACCAAATTCAGTTGTTACTCTCTCCGTTCTTCGCTTTCCTTTCTCTTTTTCCTAAAAATGGAGAATTATTTTGTTTTATATTAGCGTAAACCTAGTGGAATGAGCCCTAGAAGCACTTTAGTTGTTGCTTAATGACGTTGCATGGTGTTTCTAAGTGCAAAATGTGATTGAAACATGTTAACATATGTTATAGAAGCGCTCGATAAATTTTCATATTCTCGGAATATTTTTCTATTTTCCAGAAACCAAAATCTATTTATTTGAGGAACTTAAAATGTTTTTAGAAATTCTAATTATGTTTTTTGAGTTCATTAGGTGGCAAAACATTTATAGGAATTTTTCTAGAATTTTTAAAAGTATCTATAATATTTTGAGCACAAAATAATGATTTCTAGGCTTTTTTTGAATTTTAAAAATAGTAAAATCCGAATTTTAACTGAATTTCCATCTCGTCCAAACTGATATATATACATGTCCGGCTTCATCTCGTCGAGCCAGTTCCAGAATACGAAACAGTTTCTTCAAATCCGATCCCTAGCTCCTGGTATTGCTCGCCAAAGTTCAGAGCGGTTACAACTCCGGCGACAACTCCGACGAGCAATTACTCCCAATCCGTGCATCGTCTGCGGAATCCGAGGGTACCACTGCGTTCGTCTCGTCAAGGGCTTCGTCGGGGCACGTTCGGTTCGTCGATCGGACCCTTCGAATCTCCGGCAATCGACAGGTTTGTCCTCGGCTCCGGTGAGAGTCTTCTTCCCCGGTGAGCTCCTCCATTCTTGTTCTTCGTTTTCTTCAATTTCTACGGTTTGGAGAGGTATCACCTCGTTCCACTGCACCCCTGCCCCGGCGGCGCGGCGCCCTGCCCCCGGCCCGTGCGCGCGCGGCCCCTACGAGCACGACCTCCGGCGGCGGCGCAACTGCTCGGCGAGGCTGGCCGGCCAGCCATGGCTTTGGCCGCGGCCCTGCCCGGGCGAGCCCTCCCAGACATGGCCCCCACCCGCGGTCGCGCCTGCCCTGCGCAACGTTGGCAGCCCCCTGGCGGAGGTCGAGCTCCCCCTCCCCCTGCGCAGCTAGGGATGAAAACGGACGAAAACAGACGGAAAAACCCCTCTCCTATTTCTGTATCCGCATTTTATCATCGGAAACTAGATCAGGTCCAGAATAGCCAGGAACGGAAACGGGAGCGGGATAAACAGAATTGCGAAAACGAACGGAAACGGAAATACTAACGGAAACTCATAATTTAATACAAATACAAATGTTATTGATGTTTGACTAGTGATTGATTGGCAGAACAATAACATAAAACAAATAGATATAGAGAGGCAACATTCTATTGTTGTTTGGTTGCTAAATGTGTACATTTAGTACATCTGATGTTGTTTAAGATTTTAGATCACTTGTCATTAGAAAAGAGCCGGTGGTTACAATGGCCAATTGTGCTATAATTTGTCACCTAAATACACGAGGATTTAGTTTATATACTAATGCACATTAGGCTCATTCCATATTTGTCAAATACGGAATAAATACGGGTTCAATCTGGAAAAAACGGGATCCCGCAAAAACGGACAGAATAAGCCCTCTCACGTTTCCGTCCCGTTTCCATATTTTTCCGTAAATACGGAAATGGCCGGGTCAAATGTAGAAAATGGTACGTGTCGGCGTTTCGAGACCGGGGGGTCCCTAGGCCGACGAGTGAATGTCGCCGCGTGCCCCAGCCCAGATGGGTCGAGCGCGAGGCCGAGCGCGAAGGGGGGAAAGCGAGGCGGCCGGAGACCGGCGTGAGAGAGGTGGGAATCCCGCGGCCTTCGTGTTAGTCCCGCGCCCAGGTCGGGTGCGCTTGCAGTAGGGGGTTACAAGCGTCCACGCGGGAGAGGGAGCGAGTGGCTTCAAGCGAGCGCGTGTCTCGTCCCCGTCCCCGCGCGGCCCACCTTCTCTAAGAGGGCCCTGGTCCTTCCTTTTATAGGCGTAAGGAGAGGATCCAGGTGTACAATGGGGGGTGTAGCAGAGTGCTACGTGTCTAGCAGAGGAGAGCTAGCGCCCTAAGTACATGCCGTTGTGGCAGCCGAAGAGATTTTGGCACCCAGCTGGTGTGATGTCGTGGCCGTCGGAGGAGCGATGGAGCCTGGCGGAGGGACAGCTGTCGGAGCGGTTGAATCCTTGCTGACGTCCTCTTGCTTCCGTAAGGGGGCTGAGAGCCGCCGTCGTCACAGAGTATGCAGGGCGCCATCATTGCCTATCTGGTGGAGCGAGCCAGATGGGACGCCGGTCTTGTTCCCTGCGGCCCGAGTCAGCTCGGGGTAGGGTGATGACGGCGCCTCCTGTTGACGTGGCTGGTCTGGGCCCTAGGTTGGGCGATGTGGAAGCTCCTCCGAAGCCGAGGTCGAGTCTGTCTTCCGTGGCCGAGGTCGGGTCCGAGCCCCAGGTTCGGGCGAGGCGGAGATCGCCGGCTGATGCCGGGGCAGAGTCCGAGCCCTGGGGTCGGGCGAAGCGGAGTTCGTCGTCTTCTGGGGCCGAGACCAAGTCCGAGCTCTGGGTCGGGCGAGGCGGAGATCGTCGTCTTCTGGGACTTAGCCCGAGTCCGAGCCCTGGGTCGGGCGGAGTTCGCCGTCTTCCGGGACTTAGCCCGAGTCCGAGCCCTGGGTCGGGCGGAGTTCGCCGTCTTCCGGGACTTAGCCCGAGTCCGAGCCCTAGGTCAGGCGGAGTTCGCCGTCTTCCTATGGTGCCTTCGGCAGGGCCTGACTGCCTGTCAGTCTCACTCTGTCAAGTGGCACCGCAGTCGGAGTGGCGCAGGCGGCGCTGTCCTTCTGTCAGGCCGGTCAGTGGAGCGGCAAAGTGACGGCGGTCACTTCGGCTCTGCCGGCTGGGGGCCGCGCGTCAGGATAAAGGTGTCAGGCCACCTTTGCATTAAATGCTCCTGCGACTTGGTCGGTCGGTGCGGCGATTTGGTTAGGGTTGCTTCTTAGCGAAGACAGGGCCTCGGGCGAGCCGGGAACACATTCGCCGTTGGAGGGGGGCCTCGGGCGAGACGGAGATCCTCCAGGGTCGGCTGCCCTTGTCCGAGGCTAGGCTCGGGCGAGGCGTGATCGAGTCCCTCGTATGGACTGATCCCTGACTTAATCGCACCCATCAGGCCTTTGCAGCTTTATGCTGATGGGGGTTACCAGCTGAGAATTAGGAGCCTTGAGGGTACCCCTAATTATGGTCCCCGACAGTAGCCCCCGAGCCTCAAAGGGAGTGTTAGCACTCGCTTGGAGGCTTTCGTCAAACTTTTTTGCAAGGGGACCAGCCTTTTTCGGTTGCGTTTTGTTCCAGTGGGTGCGCGCGAGCGCACCCGCCGGGTGTAGCCCCCGAGGCCTCGGAGGAGTGGTTTCACTGCTCCGAGGTCTTAATGCCTCGCGTAATGCTTCGGCTGGTCTGGTCGTCCCTCATGCGAGCTGGCCGTAGCCCGGGTGTACGGTCAGGTCCCATGTTCTCGGGCTGGTATGTTGACGCTGTCAACGGTTCGGCCGGAGCCAGGTTTGCGAGAGCAGCCCCCGAGCCTCTGCACACGGCGAGAGGACGATCAGGGACAGACTCGACTTTTTTACATACGCCCCTGTGTCGCCTTTCCGCAAGGAGGAGGGGGGAAAGCGCCATGTTGCCCTCGATGGGCGCCGAACATGGTGCCTCCGGTGAGCTACAAGCGGGTAATCCGAGCGGACATCCGTGCCCCGTTCGTTGGGGTCGGCTAGGGGCCCAGGGGCACGCCCAAAAGTACCTACGGGTGATCTGCCGGACCCGGTCCCCTGGCGACGGGGTCCGAGGGCTCGATGCCTCCCTCTGATGGGATTCCGTTACAAGATCGTTCCCGCTGGTCTCGGAAATGTCCTAGGGTACCTCGGGAGCGCAGCCCGAGCCTCGGCTATGTATCGAACGTACCCATGGTCATCCCTCGCTCGGCGTCTGAGGCGGCTGTGAACCCTTCGGGGGCCAGCCTTCGAACCCCTGATCAGTAATGGGCGCGGAGCCCGAGTAGCCTGAGGCGGCCGTTGAACCCTTCCGAGGGGCCGACCTTCGAACCTCTGACCAGTAGTGGGTGTAGGGCCCACGCGATCTGAGGCGGCTGTCGAACCCTTCCGAGGGGCCAGCCTTCGAACCTCTGATCAGTAGGGAGGCTCGGAGCCTGGTTCCTTCACGGGGAAGGATCCTTTTCGGGGTATCACCCTTTCCCGGTCCCTGTTGCAAGAGAGAGAAAGAGGAAAAAAGGAAAAGGATACGAAATCGAACGATGCGGCGTACCTTTTTGACGCGGTCATTATGGCGAAGGCGAAGCGTCGCCCGCTTCTCCTGCCAGAGGCGCCGTCTGTCCCGCCGCGGAGTTAATGCGACGGGGCGAGTGGTTGGCGGGGCGGCCGTTGCGCGTGCGCGAGCCGTTCGGGGAACGGCTGTTTCGCTTTGCATTTTTGAATCCCGCGTCCGGTCCGGGCGGAACGTTTGGACCGGTCTCGCCTTGGTCCTTATATACTCGGGAGAGGGTCTGGTGATGGTTCTTTGCTCCGCTTTCTGCCTCCCTCTCAGGTTTTCGCAACCCGAGAGACTTAGCCAGAGAAGAGGAAACCGCCCTCCCTGTCCCTTGTGCCGCCACCCCTTCCGCTCGGTGATGGCTGACCGGGTGACCATCATCTCGCCGCGCGACCCATGGCCTTTTTCCACGGTGACGGCGAGTGATCTGGAGGATCTTGTCGGTGAGGGTTTACTTCGCCCTCTCACTGATGAGAAGCGGCCGGAATGGATTCCCCCCATGGGCGGAGCCGCTCCGTCCCCACCGCCGGGGTACATCGTGAGCTTCATCTCCTTCCACGAGCGGGGATTTGGTGTGCCGGCGAGCCGATTCATGCGGGCGATCCTGCACCACTACGGGGTGGAGTTGCACAACCTCAGCCCCAACTCCATCTCGCAGGCCGCCATCTTCGTAGCGGTGTGGGAGGGGTACTTGGGGATCGCCCCCCATTGGGATTTGTGGACCCGTCTCTTTTTCGCGGAGCTTTTTGCTTCGCCGACGGGGGAGAGGAAGGTCCGCACGGCGGTGCGGGCCGGCGGCTGCACCCTCTTGTTGAGGCAGTCGCGGGCGTCGCTGTATATTCCCGCTATCCTTGCGTCCTCGAACAAGGGGTGGCAGCGCCGGTGGTTCTACCTCCGGAATGACGGCGAGTTGCTCCCGCTGTTCTCCCAGCGAGTAGTCACCACCGCCGCCGATGCTTGGCGCCACGGGACCCCGCACGAAAGGTAGAAGAACCTTGAACCCCTTCTCAAGGCCTTGGAGGCGTTGCGAAAGGGGGGACTCACCACTGCGGGAGTGATTGCTGCCATCCACCGCCGGAGGGTGCTTCCCTTGGCGGAGCGACGGCTGCCGCTTTGGGAGATGACACCGGAGGCTGACTTGGAGGGCTCGCGGATGTCCTCTGATCCTCTTCCCTTCGACGTTCTCCATGGGCGGGTGTCCGTAGCGTTGGGGAAGCCAGACCCCGGCGCCTTCTCCCAGCCTTTGATGCGCCCTGACCAAGGGTGCGTGACTCTGGTGAGTGTCCCCTCCTTCTTTCTTCTTGCGTCGGGTTGCCCCTGTTTTTTACGGTCGGGATTTCCATCCGTCTTCAGGAGGTAGGGTGGCACAAGCCTTCCCTGCCACGGGTCCTGCAGGATGCGGCGGACCGAGCAGCGCGGCGGGTTGCCGCGGAGGAGAAGAAGAAAAAGAAGGACGCGGAGAAGGCCCGGGCCCGCGAGCGGAGGCGGGCTCGAGACGCTTTGGAAAAGCTTCGTGGCCGGCAGGAGAGGGAGGGGCTCCCGAGGGAGCCGTCGCCGGAAACGCCCGACGACGACGACGATGATGAAGATGATGACGAGGAAGACGACATGGGTGTCCGCCTTGGACTCAGCCCTGGCTTGGGGTTAGGCCAGGAGCCGTCAAGCCAGCCCCCGAGCGGGCTGATGCTGTCAGTCCCTGGAGTCGGGACGCCGGGGTCCCGACCCGAGGGGCGGGGGCAATCCGAGAGGGTACTTGACCCCTCGGCTGGAGGAGTTGAGGCGACCCCGGGGAGCCAGGCCGAGGCGTCTGCTCCCCGAGATCCGCAGCCCACGCGGACAGCGCAGGGGAGCGACCCTCAGGTCGTCGTGGCGGTGCCTGGGCAGTCCGCCCCCCGGGCGTTCAGGGCGCCCAAAGCAAGGGTGGTGCCGAAGCTGCCGGCGAAGCGGGCCTCGGCGGCGGCTCCGGGGGTCGAGATCCAAGAGACCTCCCCCCAGGCTTGGTTGGTCATGGCCCGGAGCGGGTAAGTGTCTTGGAATGTCTTCGTCCTGGCTCTTCATTCGCATGTCCCGGTCGTGATTTTTCTTTTTTCCCTCAGCAAGCGAAGCCATGGCCTGACTGACCTGGCACCCCGGAAGGCCCTTAAGACGGCGCCGGCTTGCGTGGCCAGCGCCGCTTCGGGCCTTGCCATTCAGCTGACCTTCTCGCAAGGTGCTCCACAGCAGGGGGCTCAGGCGGCACCAGCCGCCGTGGAGCGGGTTCCCGAGGCTGGCTCTTCTGCTAAGGCGGTCATTGTGATAGGGGAGGTGGCTGACGCGGACATGGCCCCGGGCCCACCGGACGTGCCGGCGATGTCGGCACCTGTCGCTACTGAAGTCGCCGCCGTCCCGGTCGGGGAGCGACCAGTTGCTGCCGACGTCGAGACGGCTGAGGCGTTGGCGCTCGGTGCCTCGGAAGAGGGGGGCGTGGAGACGCGATCCGTCCCGCCGGGCGGCAGTCTCGTCGCTGTGCGGCGGAGCTCCGAGGGCCGGCGCCAGTTGCTCCGGTTCTGGACCCGTGAGGCCTCGGATCCCGACTTCGTTCTCGACGATGAACGGGAGGACCAGTCCTGGGACGAGCTCCGCGAGTGTGCCGAAGCAACGGTGGGGTCGCTCCGGTCGTCGCTGGAGGTTTTCTGCAGGGACGTCCCCAAAATCCTCCAGGTAACGGTTTCAGGCATACCTTTTCTCTTTTGTGACCAAGGCGTCCTTCGTGACGCCCCGCTTCCTTCCCTCAGGATCTGACGGATCGGAGCGCCGCCAAGTCGTCGTTCATCCGCCGCGAGGTCGACGTCTGGGGCTTGTTGCGATCCCTGAGGACCTCGCTCGCCGGGGCTACTGCGCGCCTCTCTCAGCAGGGTGCCGAGGTAGCGGACCATCGGTTGCTCTGCACCGATCTGAGAGCCGAGGCGGCAGCGGCGCGCGCGGAGGCGGCCGCGGCGCGCGCAGAAGCGCGACGACAGCAGTCGGAGTTCGACCGGGTCGTCAAGGAGCGGGACCAATCTCGGGGTCGGGCTGCCGAGGCCGAAAGCCGGGCCGAAACCCTTGCAGCCGACCTAGCCGTAGCCTAGGTCGTAGCCTCGGAGCAGCGTGCCCGAGCCGGAGGTACGCCTTGGCCATCTTCGGTTTTCGTTCCTGCTTGTTTCCTCTGCTTGTGTTTGAGATCTTTCTTCTGGCTGTTCGCAGAGCTCGAGTCCGCCCTCGATGAGTCTGCCAAGGCGCTTGCTGAGGCGCTTGCCGGGGCGGCCGAGCAGAGGGAGGCCAACCACGCGGCCATGTCCGAGGCCGTCTCGGACATTGACCGGGTCCTTGGCTCCGGCGACGTCCCCTCAGGAAGCTCCCCTCACAGTCGCCTTCAAGTCTTGGGCGATCATGTGCGCGGCAGACTCCGCGAGGCGCTACACCACGGCGTCAGGCGGGCCTTCGTCGTGCTCGCTTCCCACTACGTTATGGACCTGGAGCGGGTTAGCGAGGGGTATTGCCTTCCCGACGAAGATGACGCCGCCCTGGCAGAAGTCCAGAGGCTCGATGCGGCCGTCGCAGGTCCGAGCGCAGTGCTGGCGACCACCTTTGAGGCAGAGATCCTCCCACCTGCACCGTCGCCGGAAGTCAGGATGGACTTTGCCGAAGGTGGGGATGAAGCCGAAGGCGTGGCTCCTTCCCAAGGCAACGCCTAACTCTGTTGGAACAGTTTCTGTTGGATGCACGTGTGTCTTTCTGCGGCCACTGAGGCCTGAACACTTTGTTACCGTCGCATGAAGTCGTACTCCTTTCCCTTTTATTTTGTGTGTCCAGCTTCGCCTGTTAGTAACAGGGTGGCTTCCCCAAGTAGGGGTCACTTTTCGTGGCGGGTGACGAGTGAGGTGTCCCTAACCCGGAGGCAATAGGAGTCCCTCGGCTCAGTCGGCCTTGCCACTTACATGCACCCGCGTTCGCTCCTTGGGGTCCTGCTTCCGACATAGCCAGGGGAACGCAAAAGCCTTTTTGATTGAAAATTTTGGACGCAGAGAGGTTCCCCAATCTTGATGCAGAGGGGTTCCCCCCTTTTTAGCCCCCGAGGGAGGGTCGGGCTCTGCCGAGGCGAGGCTGACCCTTCCTTGACGACTAAGACTTGCGTGGGAGCGAGGTATACGAACAACTTGAAAACATCTTAAGGGTAGAAGCGACGTAGCTGTTGGATGTTCCAAGCGCTGCCGTAGACCTCGCCTTGACGGTTGGCCAGCTTGTGCGTTCCGGGCCTCAGAACGGGTGCGTGTAGCCCCCGAGTGCCCCCAACAAGGGCTCGGGGTGCTGCGCGATGGTCGCGATCTTCTCCGGGTTGGCTTCGATGCCCCGCTTGGAGACGATGAACCCCAAGAACATGCCCTGGGGCATCCCGAAGACCCACTTTTCGGGATTGAGCTTGACGCCTTTCGCCTCTTTGATGAACCCCTCCGCCATTAGCTTGTGGATCACCTCACCTATGGCTCTGCGCTTCTCCCCGTCGAATCGGCGCAGAGGCTTCTTGACAGGTCGGGCTCCGGCTCGGATGTCTAGCGAGTGCTCGGCGACATCCCTCGGTATGCCGGGCATGTCCAAGGGACTCCCGTGAAGACGTCGGCGCTCGCGCGGAGAAAGTCGACGAGCACTGCTTCCTATTTGGGATCGAGCCCGGAGCCGATCCGGATCTGCTTGGAAGCGTCGCCTCTAGGGTCGAGGGGGACGGACTTAACCGTCTCCGCTGGCTCAAAGTTGCCGGCATGACGCTTCACGTCTGGCGCCTCCTTCGAGAGGCTCTCCAGGTCGGCGATGAGGGCCTTGGACTCAGCGAGGGCCTCGGCGTATTCCACGCACTCCACGTCGCATTCGAACGCGTGTTTGTACGTGGGGCCGACGGTGATGACCCCGTTGGGGCCCGGCATCTTGAGCTTTAGGTAGGTGTAGTTGGGGACGGCCATGAACTTCGCGTAGCATGGCCTCCCCAGTACCGCGTGGTAGGTTCCTCGGAACCCGACCACCTCGAACGTTAGGGTCTCCCTTCGGAAGTTGGAGGGTGTTTCGAAGCAGACGGGAAGGTCGAGCTGTCCGAGGGGCTGGACGCGCTTCCCGGGAATGATCCCATGGAAGGGCGCAGCGCCTGCCCGGACAGTGGACAGATCGACACGCAGGAGCCCGAGGGTCTCGACGTAGATGATGTTGAGGCTGCTGCCTCCGTCCATGAGGACCTTGGTGAACCTGACGTCGCCGATGATGGGGTCGACGACGAGCGGGTATTTCCCCGGGCTCGGCACATGGTCGGGGTGGTCGGCTTGGTCGAAGGTGATGGGCTTGTCGGACCAGTCTAGGTAGACTGGCGCCGCCACCTTCACCGAACAGACCTCCCGGCGCTCTTGCTTGCGGTGCCGAGCCGAGGCGTTCGCCGCTTGCCCACCATAGATCATGAAGCAGTCGGGGACCTCAGGGAACTCTCCTGCCTGGTGATCTTCCTTCTTGTCGTCGTCGCGGGCCTTGCCACCCTCCATGGGTGGCCCGGCCCTATGGAAGTGGCGCCGAAGCATGACGCACTCCTCAAGGGTGTGCTTGACGGGCCCCTGGTGATAGGGGCACGGCTCCTTGAGCATCTTGTCGAAGAGGTTGGCACCTCTGGGGGGCTTCCGAGGGTTCTTGTACTCGGCGGCGGCGACAAGGTCCGCGTTGGCGGCGTCGCGTTTCGCTTGCGACTTCTTCTTGCCCTTCTTCTTGGCGCCGCGCTGAGTCGACACCTCGGGGGCATCTTCCGAAGGGCGGCCCTGGGGCTGCTTGTCCTTCCGGAAGATAGCCTCGACCGCCTCTTGGCCAGAGGCGAACTTGGTGGCGATGTCCATCAGCTCGCTCGCCCTGGTGGGGGTTTTGCGACCCAGCTTGCTCACCAGGTCGTGGCAGGTGGTGCCAGCGAGGAACGCGCCGATGACATCTGAGTCGGTGATGTTGGGCAGCTCGGTGCGCTGCTTCGAGAATCGCCTGATGTAGTCCCGGAGAGATTCTCCCGGCTGTTGTCGGCAGCTTCGAAGGTCCCAGGAATTCCCAGGGCGCACGTATGTGCCTTGGAAATTCCCGGCGAAAGCTTGGACTAGGTCGTCCCAGTTGGAGATCTACCCCGGAGGCAGGTGCTCCAACCAGGCGCGAGCGGTGTCAGAGAGGAACAGGGGGAGGTTGCGGATGATGAGGTTGTCATCGTCCGTTCCACCCAGTTGGCAGGCCAGACGGTAGTCCGCGAGCCACAGTTCCGGTCTCGTCTCCCCCGAGTACTTTGTGATAGTAGTCGGGGGTCGGAACCGGGTCGGGAACGGCGCTCGTCGGATGGCTCGGCTGAAGGCTTGTGGACCAGGTGGTTCGGGCGAGGGACTCCGATCCTCCCCGCTGTCGTAGCGTCCCCCACGCCTGGGGTGGTAGCCTCGGCGCACCCTCTCATCGAGGTGGGCCCGACGGTCGCGGTGATGGTGCTCGTAGCCGAGGCGACCCGGGGCCGCAGGCGCGGTGTTGCGCGTGCGCCCGGTGTAGACCGAGGCTTCCCGCATGAATCGGGAAGTCGCGGCATGAGGTTCCGAGGGGTACCCCTGCCTTCGGGAGGCGGAGCTCTCGGCCCGTCGGACCGCGGAGCCTTCCAAGAGATTCTTGAGCTCTCCCTGGATTCGCTGCCCTTCGGTGGTTGATGGCTCCGGCATCGCGCGGAGAAGCATCGCTGCTGCAGCCAGGTTCTGGCCAACCCCACTAGATGCGGGTGGTGGCCTGACCCTGACGTCGTCGGCGACGCGGTGCTGGAAGCCCTGGGGTAGATGACGTATTTTTCCGGCCGGGGGTTGGCCCGCCCATGTCTGCCCGACGTCCCAGCGGATCGGCTCAAGCGCTCCTGCTCCCTCGTCGAGCCTGGCCTGCACCCCGCGGATTTGCTCGAGCTGTGGGTCATGGCCCCCCGCCTGAACGGGGACCACAGCTAGCTCCCGTGGGATGTCAACGCGAGGCACCGGCCTAGGGAGATCACCGTCCTCCGGCATGCCGAGATGGTTGCCTTCGGAGGGACCCCCCAGATCGACGTGGAAGCATTCGCGAATTGGGCCGCAGGCCTCGTCGCCGAGGCTACGGCTACCGTCGGAACAGTCGGAAAGGCAGTAGTCGCATGCGGTCATGAAGTCCTGCATGGCACTGGGGTTGCCAAGTCCAGAGAAATCCCAACAGATGCTGGGCTCGTCGTCTTCCTCGGACCCAGAGGGCCCGTAGGTCGAGACGTCCGTCAGCCGGTCGCAAGGTGACCGCATACGAAACCCTAGAGGGTTTGGACTTGCCTCTACGAGAGCGCCCGCCAAAGCAAAGTTGCTAGGCGGGTTGAAGCTGAATCCGAAAGACGTGGGATGGGAATCGGTCGGTACCTTCTGGTCGACGGGCGGCGATGAGGTCACGTCGGGGACTGACTGCGCCGTCGTCTCAGGTACGAGGGTGACGTCCAGCAGGCTTTTCGCGAGCGTGCTGGCGTCGTCCGCTTGCTCGAGATTGGCGTGTCGCGGGGAGACGGCGCTCGCCTTCGCCTCAAACGCGAGGTCGATGCCCGACGCGCCCCCCGTTGGGGCGCTGGGGCCGTCGACTCGCTCGATAGCCGACGAGGCGCTGCCTCCTGCTTGGCCTTGGTTGCCTCGCCTCCTCCTCCGTCGGCGGGGGAGAGGACGGGGTGAGCTCGAACGTTGTTCTTCCACCACGCGGGGAAGACGTCGTCGATTCTGCCGCCGATGGGCGGGCTGTCGGCCGCCATTGTCGTTGTCGCGCGGCGGTGGAAGGAGTATCATGTCGTAGCTGCCGTCGAGGGACATGAACTCAAGACTCCCGAAACGGAGCACCGTCCCGGGTTGGAGAGGTTGCTGGAGACTGCCCATCTGGAGCTTGACAGGAAGCTGTTCGTCAACACGCAGCAGGCCCCTACCTGGCGCGCCAACTGTCGGAGTTTCGAGACCGGGGGGTCCCTAGGCCGACGAGTGAATGTCGTCGTGTGCCCCAGCCCAGATGGGTCGAGCGCGAGGCCGAGCGCGAAGGGGGGAGAGCGAGGCGGCCGGAGACCGGCGTGAGAGAGGTGGGAATCCCGCGGCCTTCGTGTTCGTCCCGCGCCCAGGTCGGGTGCGCTTGCAGTAGGGGGTTACAAGCGTCCACGCGGGAGAGGGAGCGAGCGGCTTCAAGCGAGCGCGTGTCTCGTCCTCGTCCCCGCGCGGCCCACCTTCTCTAAGAGGGCCCTGGTCCTTCCTTTTATAGGCGTAAGGAGAGGATCCAGGTGTACAATGGGGGGTGTAGCAGAGTGCTACGTGTCTAGCGGAGGAGAGCTAGCGCCCTAAGTACATGCCGTTGTGGCAGCCGGAGAGATTTTGGCACCCAGCTGGTGTGATGTCGTGGCCGTCGGAGGAGCGATGGAGCCTGGCGGAGGGACAGCTGTCGGAGCGGTTGAATCCTTGCTGACGTCCTCTTGCTTCCGTAAGGGGGCTGAGAGCCGCCGTCGTCACAGAGTATGCAGGGCGCCATCATTGCCTATCTGGCGGAGCGAGCCAGATGGGACGCCGGTCTTGTTCCCTGCGGCCCGAGTCAGCTCGGGGTAGGGTGATGATGGCGCCTCCTGTTGACGTGGCTGGTCTGGGCCCTAGGTTGGGCGATGTGGAAGCTCCTCCGAAGCCGAGGTCGAGTCTGTCTTCCGTGGCCGAGGTCGAGTCCGAGCCCCAGGATCGGGCGAGGCGGAGATTGCCGGCTGATGCCGGGGCGGAGTCCGAGCCCTGGGGTCGGGCGAAGCGGAGTTCGTCGTCTTCTGGGGCCGAGCCCAAGTCCGAGCCCTGGGTTGGGCGAGGCGGAGATCGTCGTCTTCTGGGACTTAGCCCGAGTCCGAGCCCTGGGTCGGGCGGAGTTCGCCGTTTTCCGGGACTTAGCCCGAGTCCGAGCCCTGGGTCGGGCGGAGTTCGCCGTCTTCCGGGACTTAGCTCGAGTCCGAGCCCTGGGTCGGGCGGAGTTCGCCGTCTTCCGGGACTTAGCCCGAGTCCGAGCCTTGGGTCGGGCGGAGTTCGCCGTCTTCCGGGACTTAGCCCGAGTCCGAGCCCTGGGTCGGGCGGAGTTCGCCGTCTTCCTATGGTGCCTTCGGCAGGGCCTGACTGCCTGTCAGTCTCACTCTGTCAAGTGGCACCGCAGTCGGAGTGGCGCAGGCGGCGCTGTCCTTCTGTCAGGCCGGTCAGTGGAGCGGCGAAGTGACGGCGGTCACTTCGGCTCTGCCGGCTGGGGGGCGCGCGTCAGGATAAAGGTGTCATGCCACCTTTGCATTAAATGCTCCTGCGACTTGGTTGGTCGGTGCGGCGATTTGGTCAGGGTTGCTTCTTAGCGAAGACAGGGCCTCGGGCGAGCCAGGAACACATTCGCCGTTGGAGGGGGGCCTCTGGCAAGACGGAGATCCTCCGGGGTCGGCTGCCCTTGTCCGAGGCTAGGCTCGGGCGAGGCGTGATCGAGTCTGTCATATGGACCGATCCCTGACTTAATCGCACCCATCAGGCCTTTGCAGCTTTATGCTGATGGGGGTTACCAGCTGAGAATTAGGAGCCTTGAGGGTACCCCTAATTATGGTCCCCGACAGTACGGGTCGGGACGGGATTTTTTCCGTCCGTTTTCAACCCTATGCGCAGCCCCTTGCTCCTTCCCCTATGGCTATGGAATTCCTACGCATGGAAGAAGAAAGAAAGGAAGAAGATGACAGTTCTGTAAATTAGTACGCGCGAATTACAGTATAGTTTAAAACAGTCATAACTTTTGCATTTTGAACCTGATTCGATCCATTCAATTTGCGTTAGATTCATATTAAAATTATCTTAATTTAGAAATATTTATTCCCACTATTGCACATTTTATTTTATTTATTTAAACGTTTGTTTAACCAATGGTTACTGTAACGACAATTCAATTTTAAAATCTAATTTAGGAATTCGATTTACTCATTTATGATTAGTCACCAACATGATTAACCTTAACTAAAATATTTCTCATTAATAATTTTTTAGTTTAATCACATTGTTTATTTATTAGTTTCGTATGTCGGTCCGCGCGTACCGTGCGCATGCTGCGGTGCTGTTTCGCACGTGTTGTTCGCATGCGTTGTCGCGCGACGTTCGCGTGTGTCGCGCGCCTTGTCGCACGCCGTTCGCGCGTATCGCGCGTTGTCCGCACGCGCGATTAAATCGTTCGCATATAATTACTTATGTGAGTTAATTAGTTATTTACTTAATCATCAACTATTAAAATAGTAAGTTAGTCAAAATTAGGTAGTAGTATTAATTTACATTTGATTAATATCAATTAATATAATTATGTTGAATTGGATGTTCTAATTAGTACTTGTTTAACGTAAACGCGCTAACCCCTCGACCATAGCTTCATCTATCGTGATTCTTTTCCTCACGTAACCGTAGAGGCGCTCTCTATTTTCCCTTTTGATTATGATGATGCTACTGTGACATTTAAGGGGACTCGAGCGGTTTCTCGAGTGCCTCTCCATAAGGACTGGTTCGTTGGATGACCGTCCGGAAAAACAGTGCAACCATGAGGGTGGTATGGGACGCCCTTCACTGAATAATTAGAGGAACTGAGGTGTAGTTTGCTTCGCCGTTGTGCCGTCAATGAGGCTCAGTGTATGCGGCTCGCTCTGCTGAGGGTGGATTGCCCCTTAGAGAGGAGTGCGGTACATTTATGAAACCTAACAGGCGGCTACAGCCTCAGGGAATCTTTGTAAAGGCTTTATAGTGAATCCATGGCCATTCACCTCGGGAGTGAACAAGGGTCTTGCAAGCCCAGGCTAGAGAGAGAATCACGGCTCGTGGGTAAAGTGCACAATCTCTGCAGAGTGTTATGAAACTGATATATCAGCCGTGCTCGCGGTTATGAGCAGCCAAGGGAGCTCCATTGATTAGAGACACATTGAATCATGGCTACTTTGTTTACAAATGATGATGAGGATAATGTTGATTTCTATTGTGATTATGATTATGATTATGGTTTTCTGGTATTCTTTCCGTTTGGAAAGGGTACTTCTGGGTTAACAACTTGGGTTAATGTTAAAACCGGGCTCTCTACTAGTAATAATTATCTGATCAACTAAAAGCAACTGCTTGACCCTAACCCCACATAAAGCTAGTTCACTTCAGCCAAACGAGACATTTGATGAGTAGGTTGATGTGTACTCACCCTTGCTTTCACAAAACACCAGGTTGCCTTTGGTGCAATCTATGCTCAGGTAAAAAAGGTGTCGAGACGGATCTCCAGGAGTTCTAGGACTTGGACGAGTTCGAGGATTAGGCTAGCGACCTTTCCCAGTCAGCTGCCTGTGGTGGGTTTGTTTATGTTGGCTACGTTTCGATTCTGGGTACTTTGATTTATATTATGTAAATGGCTCTAGTCTATAATATTATTACTTACTCTTTATTGTTATTCGAAGCATTGTGCTATGATGAGTTATTTATGTAATCGTTGTGTACGTGAATTACTGATCCTAGCACGTACATGGTTCGCATTCGGTTTACCTTCTAAAACCGGGTGTGACAACCTGGCCACACCCTCTCGACTTCCTCCAAGCCGGAAACGGCCGACTCCTCCCCTTCCTCTCCCTCCCTCATTCATTCTCCCCTAATGAACCGGCCGCCATTATTGACTTTGATGGACGCCGGCCATCTCTTCTCCTCCCCTGGCGGCTCTCCCTCTCCCCCTCTCTCTATAAATAGGACCGGCCGGAGCTCACTCTCCCCTGCCGAGCTCGCCCCTCTCTTCCTCCGAGCGCTTTGTCTTCGCTCCCTCACCGCGACCGCCCGTGCGACTTGCTCGCCGTGTCGCGCCGTGCCCAGTCTCGGTCCCACCGAGCCCTGCCAACCGAACCTCGCTAGAGTCACGCCCACGCCGTCGAGCTCCGCCGTTCACTGCGCCCATCTACCCTACCCTCGCCGAACTCCCCTGAGCACGAGAGTAGCCGAAGGTAGGAACCTTTTATGTTTTAGCCCCTGTGCTTGTGTAAAATTAATTCCGAAATATCCAGTTCAGAAACTATTAAAAAGAGACCCTGATGTATACGTTTAATTGTGAATCAGCCCTGCAACAATATTTTAGATATGGGTATTTTTATATTTTGAAAAATAAATAAGTTATGTCACGATTAATTAATTCTGCGATTCAGTACTAGAAACGGTTGCGATTAACTTCTCATCTTAGCACATAAAACAATATTATGTTAGTAATTATTTTTAAGTATAGTTTTAATAATATAATAAATTGAAATAGGTACTAGGCCACATCTGTTGGTCAGGTTAAAATTTAGAGTTTTTCTAATCATGATATATATGTTCATATGTAAATCGCTTATTCACTAAGAATTAGTAAAATATCTATTTATATCGAAATAACCATGATTATGTTACTATAGTCCAAATTAGTAGTTACATTAATTCTTAAAATATTAAAGATTATGTGATGTATAAATAACATTGTAACCATACATATAAATTCCGTTTAGAAATAAAGGATAAAATTAAACTAGTGACCGTGTTTTACTATAGGAACAATTAGTTAGTTATTAAACCAGTTCTTTAGAATTTGGTGTAGTGTCGTAACTATATTACTTTAAATAAATTTATATAGCATGTGTTTTCATAATTTATTTACCATATAGTTTTCACTAGTGAATTCTCGAAACAAAATTAGTATATTGAGTCATAACAAATGAGTTGGATGTCGATGTGAGTAGACTTATATTATAGTTACAAATCAGGTTCTATTTCAAATGAATTTTCTTTTATAAGTATGATTTGTATTGTGTATAATTATTTAGTAATGGTGTATGTTTATGCAATGGTGTATGTTTATTTATTGGGTATGATTTCTTTTGTATGTACGATATGCGAATCTATATTAGAAGCTGATTTCATGGTAGAAGAACCGAATACGTTCGGGGATGACCCGCATGACACCTTTGAGCAAGGGAAGTGGATTCTCCCTCTGCATTTCTGTTTGTACCCAAGTAATGCATATAATAATGTTTCCTTTTCAGATATTTGCATAATTTGATGGATATTCCTAAATAGGATTTCCTAGAAATACCAACCCTATTCCTTGATTACCCTAGGTTAGATGCTATGCTTAGCAATTTTTGCTACTGCTCAGCTTGATAATTATGATGTCACTCTTTAATGATACTATTGTTATGGAAATGAAATTTGTATTATGATGTTAACCCGACGGTTAAACAAGATCATTTTGTATTAAATAGAACATGGAGTGACCACCCAGAAAAAACAATGCAACCATGAGTGCTATCATGGCTCTAGCTTTGGTAATTAGCTTAATTTGCTTAGTATTTAGCAACCTTTCTTGAAATATGGGCAAGAGGGGGAGCGGTTGATGGTGGTAGCTCATGTTAACATGGGGATGTAGTCTTGGCTAAGTTGCCTCGTCCAGAGGGCCTCCACACCAACTTGGAAACCTTAGTAGGTTGTTTTGTACTGAGTGTATTTTGTAAAAACCTCATAATGGATCCCTAGCCATTCACCTCGGCAGTGTTTAAGGGTCCGTACAACCTAGGCTAGGTGGGATACATGGCTTGTGGGTAAAGTTGTACCACCTCTACAGAATGTAAAACTGATATGTCAGTCGTGCTCATGGTTAAGAGCAACCTGGACCCTCACTTGATAATTGAACTTAAAAATAGAAAATAAATTGTGATCCGATGATCCATAAATGGTTTGCTTAAGTGGTTTCACTTAAGTGTTTTTGATATAAACATATGCTTATGTTTAATTGGAATACTTTGGGATACACTTACAATTAGTAAGTGAGGTGTTGTTGATAAAATATTGACCAACTAAAATGTTTACCGCTTAACCATAGCCTACCTTGTTAAACTTACATTATTCCTCCCACTTGCTAAGCCCCGACCATAAGTGAGCACACCCCTTGCTAATATTTTTATCAGAGGGTGATGAAGAAGACTTTGCAGATGATGTCGACGAGTACTAAGTCTAACGATGTGCCAGTCACCTTCTTGTGGAAGACTGTCCGTGTTTAATTTTGCTGTACTTTGATAATGATACTTTTTAAGCCACTATGGTCTGGATGATGTAATAAAGTTACTCTACTCTCTTTACGTCTTTATTATATTGTCTTTTGATATATTACACTTGTGACATCAACATATGTGTGGAAAATGGATCCTAGCACACATATGCTATGCATTCGGTTTTGCCCCTAGAACCGGGTGTGACACCTTTGAGGATGCATACTTGTTTATGATCATAGTACCTACCAGTCTGTTCTTTGAACTTAGCAAAAAGGTTAACATTTCCTATGCTATTCAAAACCCCTTGTGGTCTGTTATGGGCAGCAATTTCTTCTAGAACTATTTCTATCCATGCCCTGCGAGCAATGGCATCCCATCCAACACTTGCTTTCTTTTTCTTCACTCCTCGATTCATCTAGTATTTGTAGACAAATATCATTGGAAAATTGCACGTACACACAGCCATATAAATATAATGGGTATGTGTGCCGAAGTAAATTAACACCATCGAAATCATTGGGATTTAATAATATAGCTGCAACCATTGGGGGAATTAACTAACATACCCAGTTTGGAAAGTTTTGTGGGAAGAAATTCAATAGCTCCATGTTGACGCCTTTTTGGGCGCCAAACACTCAACAAGAACCGGCGGAGGTACTCTCTGCACAGGCGCGGACGGTCCGCGGCCAGGGGCCGGACGGTCCGCGGCCAGGGGCCGGACGGTCCGCGACCTGGCACAGGGGCTAGAGTTCCCTGCCTGACGGCCGGACGGTCCGAGCCCTAGGGCCGAACGGTCCGCGCGTGCGCAGGGGCGGCGGAAAGTCACCGGCGGCGCCTGGATTTCTCTCCCGGGAGGGACCCTGTCGGGGAGTAGAGATCCTAGGTGGTGTCTAGGCCTGGGTAGACCGACCTAGACTCCTCTAATCGACGTAGAGTCGAGGAGAGGCAGAGAATTTGGGGATTGGAATACTAAACTAGGGCTAAACTAGAACTAGACTAGAACTACTCCTAATGCATAAGGTAAAAACAAGTAATAAACTTGATTTGATCGATTGTTGGGGGTTCAATCGGCCGTAGCCCTTCATCTATATAAAGGGGGAGGTCTGGACCCGCTTCGAAGTGATTTCCGAGTCAATCCCACGGTTTTAGGTAACAAATCCTGCGAGAAACTAGGAACCCTAACTGACTCTGCGCACGCGCGTACCGTCCACGCCACCACCGCGACAGTCCGGACCGTGGACCGTCCGGCCTCAGGGCCGGACCGTCCGCACGGCCTCTTTTTGGCTTCTAACATATGCCCCCCTGCCATTTGGTGAAGTTTGACGAACCAAAAGCATATGAACTAAACCTGATGTAAGTCATCAGCTTTTCAAAATAGAGATCATTCAATAAAGCACCAATGTATAAAGGTCGTTTTGGATTGTATCTTTCTCGGCCATGACCATTTGATCAATGGATCAAAATGAATAGAATGGAGGTGCCCCCAGCCTGGATAGACAAAGGGACTATACATGTACCATGGATTCATCGTCATGCTATTCCACATTTGGGTAGGACAATATACCGACGATGAATAAACGGGTGGAAAGTACCCTGGTCTCATAGGATGAACAGACGATGCTTGTCGCGTCGCCTTTTGGGCTGTTTTGTTCGGCCGTTTCGTTTTAGTAGGTGACCGGGGTTTCTTTGTTGACCGATCACGTGGAACGGTCTTTTTGCTAGCATTTTTAGAGAGCAACTGATCAAAAGTAGGGTCGGCTTTGATCAGCCGACTATATGTGCTTTGACCTTACATCTTTTTCCTTGCTTCGTGTAGAGGTTGACGCCTTTGGACATAGGTGGACTGTCCGGCTGAGTTAGCCGGACCATTTGTCTGAGCACCAGATTGTCCACACGTAGGTGCTGGACCATCTACGATGCTCGGGCTAGGCTGATGTGTTTGGTTCATTAACTATGCCTGCCCCCCGGCGTCTTCGGACTTTTTAGCCTTCTCGTCCGAAGCCTTTCGAGCAATCTCCTTTTGTGATATATCTGACATGCAAGGATCGCCAATGACGATGCCCTTGCCTTTGCCTTTATGGGCCATTTCGGGCCGAACCAAGACCTTTTTGCATGTGAGTTCTATTGTATTAACAGGAAAGGGTTGTGTGTCTACTTGCATCTCCTGAAAAGCCAATCGACCCTCATTTATGGCCGATTGTATCTATCGACGAAAAACATTACAATCATTGGTGGCATGAGAAAAGGAATTATGCCACTTACAATAAGCACGCCTCTTTAATTCATCAGGAGGAGGAATAGTATGAGTTAATTTAATGTTGCCATTTTTCAGTAACTCGTCAAATATTTTATCGCATTTGGCAACATTAAAAGTAAACTTAACTTCTTATTGTCGATTCTTTCGAATCGACTGTAAAGCAGAACACGCTGAAGGTTTAGCCTGTCCTGGCCAAACCAGTTCGGCGGTGTAAACATCTGTGGATTCATCGTCCGAATTATCGTATCCCACTAGATGCATCTTATGGCTAGCCGATTTTGATGTTTCCTTACTTCGGCTTTCACAGGTCATAGCCCGCTGGTGCAAGTGCACTAGCGAAAAGAATTGGGTGCCATCTAATTTTTCTTTTAAGTAGGGTCGCAACCCATTGAAAGCCAGCCCTGTTAGTTGTTTTTCTGCGACATGGATCTAAAAGCATCGGTTTCTAGTGTCTCAGAATCTCCAGATATAGTCATTAACCGATTCTTCAGGACCCTGTCGGACTGAGGCTAAGTCGGCCAATTCTAATTCATGTTCTCCTGAGAAGAAGTGTTCATGAAATTTCTGCTCTAATTCTTCCCAAGAGTTAATAGAGTTTGGTGGCAAGGCTGCGTACCATGCAAATGCAGTGTCAGTAAGAGACAACGAGAACAAACGAACGTGGTAGGCTTCCCCATCAGCTAATTCTCCCAAGTGTGCTATGAATTGGCTTATATGTTCGTGTGTGCTTTTCCCACCTTCACCAGAAAACTTAGAGAAGTCTGGTATTCTAGTTCCCTGTGGATATGGCACGGTGTCGAATCGGTGGCTATAAGGCTTCCGATACGATTGCCCTGTACCTGACACAATAACACCGAGTTTGTCCCTGAACATCCCGGCTACCTCGTCTCTGATCCTCTTCGCCATATCTGGCGACCATCCATTGAGTTTGTGGGTGGAAATCTCAGGTTCCCTGACATCACTCTGTCGGCTTTCCTCTCAGGGATGTTTGAGGTGTGTGCTAGGTGTCCTATTAATGTCACCAGCTCCTGCCCTATACCTCTCAGGCTCTCTTGTGGCCGAACAGTATTCAGCCCTATGTCCATGAGGTGGTATGGTATGATTATAATGTGTTGCTGGTGGGGCACCATAATGTTGCTGCGATGAATGTGGGAACTGTGCGTATTGCGCAGCTCTCAACTCTGTGTATGCATATCCGGACGGTCTGGCATAAGAGGCCGGATGGTCCACGACCTGGCCAAATGGTCCGAAGGTATATCCGGATTGTCCAGCTGTATATGGTGCTACGTGGGTAGTCTCGTACCCAGACCGTTTGTCGTAAAGAACTAGACGGTCCGCGATCGGGCCGAATGGTCCAGGGCTGTACCCGGATGGATCGGCCATATATGGCGCGACTTGGGCAGTCTGCGCATGGACTCGTGTAGAGTCGGATGGTCCAGCGTAATACGTCGGTCGGTTCATGCCATATTCGGACGGTCCGACGTAAGATGGCGGACGGTCCGCAACATATCCGGACGGTCCGGCGTGATGCACTGGACGGTCCGTGATGGGGCCAAATTGTTCGGGGTTGTACCCTGGTGGTCCGGCCATGTACGGTGTGACCTGAGTGTTTTGTGTGTGGGCCTGCATCTAGTCAGACGGTCCGGCGAAATACGTCGGACGGTCCACAGTATAACCGGACTGTTTGAGATGATGCTTGGACGGTCCGGTCGCGTCCAGTACCTGCCGCGTGCCTAGTGGTTGCGGCTGCGATGGTGACACGAAAGTGTGCATCGGCATACCATATGATGGCTGGGTCAAGGGTGACCCATTTATAGCCGATGTGTTTGACGCGGGTGGCTCTGTATTAGACTCTCGCGATGGAAAGCTAGGAGCAGCTGATTTCTCGTATGCACGTAAATGCATTTTAATAGATTCATCTACATATTGCTTTAACTGATCTCCTCGTTGATCCATGAAAGTCGTAAGAGATAGATCTGGAGTACTTACAGTGGGACCCTAAAGTGGAGGTAGGAGAGATTCCATATCGATCTCCCCTTGACGGATGATCTTCTGGTGGCGATCCACCATGAAGTGTGACAAGTACTTTTCTGCCGCCTCCTTGCGCCGTTCGGAGAGTTTATGCAGCAATTCCGCCTCTTCCTTGTCGCATTGTTCATTCCATTACCGCATCACCTCCTTCTCATCGCGCATCACGAGGTCTTAAAAGGGTCTTTGGTCATCAGCTGGGAGCGCCTCCATGGCCGGCTTGATGATGTTGGTGGTGGAGATCTTGGTGTGATCCCTAGAACCGGCCATCTATGGGCCAATTTTTAGCAGGTCTAGACACCTAATCCCCAGCGGAGTCACCAAAAAGTATGTTGACACCTTTTCGGGCGCCAAACACTCAACAAGAACCGGCGGCGGTGCTCTCTGCACAGGCGCGGATGGTCCGCGGCCAGGGGCCGGATGGTCCGTGACCTGGCGTAGGGGCTAGGGTTCCCTGCCTGACGGCCCAACGATCCGCGCCCTAGGGCCGGACAGTCCGCGCCCTAGGGCTGGACGGTCCGCGCGTGCGCAGGGGCGGCGAAAAGTCGTCGGCGGCGCCTGGATCTCGCTCCCGGGAGGGACCCCGTCGGGGAGTAGAGATCCTAGGTGGTGTCTAGGCTCGGGTAGACCGACCTAGACTCCTCTAATCGACATAGAGTCGAGGAGAGGCAGAGAATTTGGGGATTGGAATACTAAACTAGGGCTAAAGTAGAACTAGACTAGAACTACTCCTAATGCATAAGGTAAAAACGAGTAATAGACTTGATTTGATCGATTGTTGGGGGGTTCAATCGGCCGTAGCCCTTCATCTATATAAAGGGGGAGGTCTGGATCCACTTCGAACTGATTTCCGAGTCAATCCCATGGTTTTAGGTAACAAATCCCACGAGAAACTAGGAACCCTAACTGACTCTGCGCACACGCGGACCGTTCGCGCCACCACCGTAGACAGTCCGGACCGCGGACCGTCCGGCCTTAGGGCCAGACCGTCCGTGTTGGGGGTATGCTTCGTAGCCGAAGATCCTAAAAGAGGAAAACACCTTCGGCAAGATCCTTTCAAGAAACAGCGCCGAAGTTATCACTGATAGAGCTTCGGCACAGTGGCAAGTCCCAAGACGAAGGGGGCGAACCGACTTAAAGGTCAAATGACTCAAAAACCCATGATGTTTTGTGTCAGTATTGTAATTGATTGTAAAGGGGATAGATGTAATTTCACATAGGCTGTGTCCTGTGCCTATAAGTAGATGAACAGTGCCCCTGTACTGTTTACGCAATCTTGTAATTGTTGACGCATCACACTGGAATTGTTGTTTTCCGTCAAGGAGAAGGTATAAATGTATTTAAATGTCATGTTTTAATATTCAAATTGATATAATAAAAAAATAAGAATAATATTATCTGCTCTTAATACATGTCTTATATGTTATTCTTCATTTTACATTATTCTGTAAATCTGAACACAAAGGTATGACCTTCGTGACACCTAAACTACAACCTTCGTCCGAAGTTCATTAAATCCTCGGGGAGATAATGCTTCAACGGACAAAGGGCATTATTATTTAACATTTTCTATGTTGCCTTGTTCTTAATTCATAGCCTTTGAGAACAAGTGCCCAACATTGGCGTCCACCTCCGGTGAACTCACTTCCACTTTTTGAGTTGATGGCTTTGTTCAAGAACCAGGCTGCAGCTGCTTCGGCTTCGAAGCTGGTCCTCCCGATCACAGGCGGTTCATGCTCAGAACCGGCCAACAAGAAACAGAAGAAGGAGGCACAAAGAAGGGTACAGCATGTCGAGGTGCAGGGACCCTTCATCAAGTCAAGATGGTCTCATATCCCAATTACCTTCTCCCAAGAGGACCTTCAGCTCAAGGATTTCCCTCACAATGATGTTATGGTTATTTCTTGCGTTATTAAAGGGTTTCTGGTTCACAATGTTCTGGTTGATACAGGAAGTGCAGCTGATATCATATTTGCTAAGGCCTTCAGACAAATGCAAGAGCCAGAAGACAAGATTCATGATGCTACACACCCTCTCTGTGGCTTCGGAGGAAGACAGATTGTAGCACTTGGCAAGATCACCATGCCAGTGACCTTCGGATTTGTTAACAACACCAGAACTGAGCAAGTTGTGTTTGATATTGTCGACATGGAGTACCCCTATAATGCAATCATCGGTCGTGGAACACTTAATGCTTTCGAAGCAATTCTTCATCCAGCATATCTTTGCATGAAGATACCTTCGGATCAAGGACCTATTGCTATTCATGGGAGTCAGGAAGCTGCCAGAAAAGCTGAAGGGAATTAGACAGATTCAAAGGCAATCCATAATATAGATGGAAACGAAGCTTGTGAGCAGTACAAGTACAGAAGCGAGAAGGCTGCTTCGGTCGATCAGCCGAAGCCCATGCTTTTATGTGAAGATATTGCAGAGCAGAAGGTGTTGCTGGGCCCTCAATTGTCTGAAGAACAGGAGAAAACCCTGATAAGGTTTTTGTTCAACAACAAAGATGTCTTTGCGTGGTCAGCCAATGATCTCTGTGGCGTTAACAGGGATGTCATTGAGCACTCGCTGAATGTTGATCCATCTTTCAGACCCAGAAAGCAGAGGCTTCGGAAAATGTCTGATGACAAAGCCGAAGGTGCTCGGAACAAAGTGAAAAGACTCCTTAGTGCTGGAGTCATCAGAGAAGTGAAATACCCAAAATGGCTAGCTAACACTGTTATGGTGAAGAAAGCCAACGGTAAATGGAGGATGTGTATCGATTTTACTGATCTCAACAAGGCTTGCCCGAAGGACGAGTTTCTATTACCAAGGATAGATTCTCTAGTAGACGCAGCAGCTTCATCAGAACTTATGAGTCTGCTAGATTGTTATTCAGGATATCATCAAATTTGGATGAAGAAAGAAGATGAGCCAAAAACCAGCTTCATAACCCCTAGCGGAACATATTGTTACCTTCGGATGCCTGAGGGGCTCAAGAATGCTGGAGGAAGCTTCAGTAGAATGACAGCGAAGGTTCTCCATTCTCAGATAGGCAGAAATGTGCTAACCTATGTTGATGATATTATTGTGAAAAGCACGAAGCAACAAAATCACATTGCTGATCTGCAAGAGACGTTTGCTAATTTTAGACAAGCTGGTATAAAGCTGAATCCAGAGAAATGTGTCTTCGGAGTGAAGAAGGGGAAATTCCTTGGTTGTCTGGTTTCAACAAAAGGAATCGAAGCTAATCCAAATAAAATCGAAGCTATTCTTTGGATGGAGCCGCCAAGCACAAAAAGGGGCTCAACGGCTGACAGGAAGACTAGCATCTCTAAATCGATTCATATATAGATCAGCAGAGAGAAATTTACCATTCTTTGAAGTGCTAAAGTCAGCCGAAGTCTTTCAATGGGGATCAGCCCAGCAGAAAGCCTTCGAAGAGCTGAAGTAGTATCTGATAGAACTAACGACCCTAACTCCACCAGCGCCAAGGGCTCCTATGTTGTTGTATGTGGCAGCTTCGCACTCGGCAGTGAGTGCGGCACATGTCCAAGAAAAGCTTGAAGGACAAACCAAGAAGCAAGCCCCAATATACTTTGTTTCCGAAGTCCTCAGTCTATCAAAAAAGAACTATACAGAATTGGAGAAGGTGTTATATGCTGTCTTAATGGCCTCCAGGAAGCTTCGGCATTACTTTCAAGCATATCATATAATTGTTCCTTCGTCACAACCTTTGAAGGATATCATGAGGAATAGAGAAGCTACTGGAAGAATTGGAAAGTGGGCTACGGAACTCAACGAGTTCAGCATTGATTATGTGCATAGATCCTCAATACAGTCTCAGGCATTAGCAGACTTCATCGCTGATTGGACGCCAGGGGCTCAGGGAGAAGAAACAACTAAAGATGCCGAAGCTTGGACAATATTCTGCGATGGTTCTTGGGGAACCTTCGGGGCAGGAGCAGCTGCTGTGTTAGTAGCACCTTCCAAAATTAGAACTTGCTACGCAGTAAAACTTGATTTTAGCTGCACAAATAATATTGCTAAGTACGAAGCTTTGCTTTTGGGGCTTCGGAAGTTAAAGGCAATGGGGATCAGAAGGGCGGTCCTCAAAACCGATTCCTAAGTTATTTCTGGTCATGTTGACAAAAGTTGTAAAGCAAGAGACCCGAAGCTTGAGAAATACCTGGACATGGTCTGAAGCATTGAAGCCTCTTTCGAAGGGTTTTCTGTCAAGAATATTCCTCGAGGAGAAAATGAACATGCTGATTTGCTAGCCAAGTCAATGGCATAGGGGCTGCCCTTACCTTCGGAAGTATTCTTTGAAACAATAAAAGCACCTTCGGTGGAACTTCTTGAAAGAGCAGTACTCAATATATCTCCTGTTCATAGTGAAGATTGGAGAACTGAGATTATGTCTTTCCTCCAGGGTAATTTCCTTTCAGATGACGAAGCTTATAATAAGAGAATAGAGGCAAGAGCTCGGCCATATGTCATAATAGAAGGGGAGCTATACAAGCATGGAGTTTGTTCTCCATTGCTCAAATGTTTATCCAGAGCTGAAGGTATATAATTGATGAAGGAAATACACGCGGGCTTGTGTGGTTCTCACATTGGATCTAGGCCCTTGCTGGGAAAAGTTTTTTATCAAGGATTTTATTGGCCGAAGGCAGCTTCGGATGCAGCAGAACTAGTTTAAAAATGCGAAGGCTGTCAGAAATGCGCAAGAGATCAAAAACAACCTTCGTCTATGACTCAGTTAATACAACCAACTTGGCCATTGCAAAGGTGGGGCCTTGATTTGTTAGGCCCCCTACCACCAGCACAAGGAAATTTAAAATATGTTGTGGTGGCAGTAGAATATTTTTCTAAGTGGATTGAGGCGAAGCCTTTAGCCACAATAACTTCGGTTACCATTCAGAAATTCTTCTGGCAGAATATTGTTTGTCGCTTCGGAGTGCCGAGGGCCATTACTGTGGATAATGGAACACAGTTTGATGCCGAAACTTTTAAAGAATTTTGTGGACAAATTGGCACAAAGATCCATTTTGCATCAGTTAGGCATCCAGAGTCGAATGGACTTGTCAAAAGAGCCAATGGCATCATAATGATGGGAATAATGAAATCAATCTTCAATCAGCCAAGAGGAAAATGGCCAGATGAATTAATTAAAGTGGTGTGGAGCCACAATACAACAACATCAAGGTCAACAGGCTTTACACCATTCAAATTATTATTTGGTGATGAAGCAATAACACCAGAAGAAGCAAAAGCGGGATCAATAAGAACAGTGGCTTCGGCAGAGGAGGAAGCTGATTACTCTGTGGAGAAAGATGCTATAGAAGGGATCAGGCTTCAGGCTGTGGAAAACATCAATAAATATCAAGCCGAGACAATAAAATGGCGTGATAGAAAGGTTCGGCTAAAGAACATTAAGCCAGGACATTTGGTGCTTCGGAGAGTGGCCAACCCAGATACAGTAGGCAAGCTACAGCTAAAATGGAAAGGACCTTTTCTGGTAGTATCTTCGTCAAGACCCGGTTCTTATAGATTGAATGATATGGACGGCAAAGACATTCCTAGATCATGGAATGCGGATGAGCTTCGGCGATATTATGTCTAGCTTGATGTAATTTTTTTTGTTTTTTCCTATGGCACCCTTTTCCTTTCTAAAGGCGGAGAAAGGTTTTTAATGGGGCCATAACATGTAAATTCTCTTTTTTTCATATTTCAGCTCTATAAGAGCAATATCCCCTGTTGGGGGCCTTCGGCTTCCGAAGGTCCTCAAAAACATGATTTAACAATGTTTTCCAAGTGGAATATGTGAACAGGTATCTTCGGAATCGGGTCATGAGTATACAAGAGTATGGTCAGTACGAAGCCTGAGCGAGACGGAAAGCGATTATGACGAAGGATAAGATGATCACGAAGCTGTGCGCAGAAAAGCTTCGGCATGATAGCAGAGAAGGGGAACCGACTTAAAGATGAAAAGGCAAATTAGACCCCGAAGAATTACTATAGAGTTATTGATAAATGTAAAGGGCACAAATGTAATTCTACACGGGTTGCGTCCCTTGCCTATAAATAGATGAACAGTACTCTCGTACTGTTCAGGCTGACTTGGCATTCGCTTTTTGCATCATCGCTTGTACCTTTACTTTCTGTCAAACCGAAGGTACATTTATAATTTGTTATTCTGAATATGATAATGCTAAATAAAAATAAATTGGTGATATTATATATATTATTCTTTGTATTTCGCATATGAATTCTCCCTTATTATTTACCGTGCTTACGAAGGTTTTTCCTTCATAACCTTCGTCCGGAACTCATTATATCCGAAGGGTTATAATGTCTTGAAGGACGAAGGACTTTAGTATTTAACACATTTTATGTTGCCTTGTTCTTAACTCTTAGCATTTGAGAACAAGTCCCAACATTGGCGCCCACCTCCGGTGAACTCACTTCCATTTTTTGAGTTTTGAACACCTTCGGCAAGCATCACCTTCGTCATGCCGCCAAAGAAAACTTCAGCAACAGGGGTTGCCGCTTTGCAGCCGCTGGATCCCAATTAGGATGTCCTTTCTCTTAGGGAGGCCCGAAGCCAGAAGAGGAAGTCCACCAGTCCGACGCCTCCGGAGGACGACTTGGATCAAGAAATCCAAAACTTGGAGATGCTCCATCAACAGGTCCAACGGAAGAAGGAAAAGATGGCTCGTCTAGCTGACCTACAAAGGCAGATAGATGAAGCCTCTGAAGAAGTTCGTCCTCTTGCTCAAGATGACCAGAACCGAAGGCCTCCTCGCAGAGAGCTTCATCAGGAGGGCTTCTACAACGAGGACGATTGGTATGAGGATTTCCATCATGGAAATTTTGCTTTTGATGATACTTCTCCTCTATCAACAGAACTGTAGGCTACACCTTGGCCCCAGTCTTACAAGCCACCCCAACTCCCCATGTACGACGATCATTCAGACCCGAAGCAATTCTTGATGAGTTATGAAGCAACCATATCTTCGTATGGTGGCAATACTGCAGTCATGGCAAAGTCTTTCGTCATGGCTGTCAAGAGTGTTGCACAAACTTGGTACTCCTCTCTCCAGCCAGGAACAATCACCTCATGGCAAAAGCTGAAGGACATGCTGATAATCAGCTTCCAAGGGTTTCAAACGAAGCCGGTCACTGCTCAAGCTTTATTCCAGTGCACCCAGGACCACGAAGAATACCTTTAGGCGTATGTCCGAAGGTTCCTGCGTCTGAGGGCACAGGCACCAACAGTGCCCAATGAAATTGTCATTGAGGCCATGATTATGGGGCTTCGGCCAGGACCTTCAGCTCAATACTTTGCCAGGAAGCCTCCTCAAACTTTGGAGAAGCTGCTCCAGAAGATGGACGAGTATATTCGAGCTGACAATGACTTCTGCCAAAGAAGGGAGGAAGCATACAGGTTCTCTGAAATGACCAGGGGCTTCGGAGGAAGATTTCATCCGAGGCACGTCAGGTCAATTCACAACTCTGCTCAGAGTGATGATAGAGGGAGTCAACAGCAAAGACCACAATACTCCTCGCAAGCTTCGGGGCAGCAGCAAAGCTCTTTCCGGCCGCCAGCTCCAAGGGGCAGAGGCGCCAGGGGCTTTGGAGGAAGATTTGGGGATCAGCCAAGGAAAAATTATTGTCTATTCTGTGGTGAGGACAAGGGCCATACCACCAGGATGTGCCATGTTACCATCCAGAAGCAAAAGGAGATAGCAGAAGCTGCAGCGCAACAGAGTCAGCCAAAGCAAGTCATGCATACTGCTTTGTACCATTCACCTTATATTCCAGAATATGTAGGCAACCACCCTGCAGCTTCTGCTGCTTCGGCAAGCCAACCCCAAGCATCTTGGCAACAGCCTCCACCTCCACCACCAACGCAACGAGGTCAGCAGCCAGAAGGGAGTCAGCACACTCACCTTCAGCGGGACTTCAGAGAGGAGTCCGAAGCTCGCACAGTCAATAGCACTATGCTAGAGTCGAAGCATATTTACTGACAAATATCCTACCCCAACAGCAGTTTTTCGCATTCAGTATTATTTTCTTTTTAATAAGGAACAATTATGGGAGGCTTAATGGCTTTTGTCGTTTTTAATCTCTTGTAACAGTTTCGCTTTTTACCGTAATGAAAATATGTCTTCTCCATAGGCTTAAGCTGCCGAAGCATAAGAATTTATGGTGCCAAGAAGGACCTTCGAATTATCAAAAATTTTGTTCTAAGGAACGAAGCGTAATTTCTTCGAAATAGCAAAAGTCGTTCCTAAGGGAGCGCAGTGTAAGTTTTCTGCTCAAAAGTCGTTCCGAAGGGAATGCAGAGCTTACAGCGAAAAATAAACGCTGATTCCGCTGAAAGTAAAAGGCGAAGAAGCTCCTAAGGGAGGCTTACAGCGAAAAATAAACGCTGATTCCGCTGAAAGTAAAAGGCGAAGAAGCTCCTAAGGGAGGCTTACAGCGAAAAATAAACGCTGATTCCGCTGAAGTAAAAGGCGAAGAAGCTCCTAAGGGAGGCTTGCAGTGAAAAAACATCGACCTTCGGCAAATATCATTTTGCATAACATCACATCATTCCATCATTTGCATAGCATAACATCATACATCATGTTGCATCAACAACGCAAGAAGGGGATCTCAGTATTGATATTCGAAAATTGTTTCGAAGAAATAGTGACAAGGCACAAAAAATAGCTATTGAGGAGTTACACCTTTGTCAAACTCTGAAATGGAAAGATCCATTGGTTATTGACTTTATGAGGATTGGTTACTGATCTTGTGAGAGCACGGGTACTGATTACGAAGCATGAAAAGAAGGGAAGGTGTTTTTTCGCCGAAGGCTCAAAAACGGTATGTATAAGAAATTTCATGCATCGTAAAGGATAGAACCATAAACAGCTAATATATTACATTCAAAGTTACAAAATATTACACATGTTTCTCAACAAACATTACATTCTAAATGTTTTTTGCAACAGCATCTAATCTTCCCTTAGAACTACTTCTGCAGCTTCGTTTAGTAGCTGATTAACAACTTTATCCATGATGGCTTCGGCCATTTTCCTAATTTCGTCATCCCCCTTCACGTGGGGGCCCGTATATGGCTCAGCAGGTTCTGAGGGAGGAGAAGATATGGCTATATTACTATTACAAACCGTAAACAAGTTCGAAATCAAAAAATTACAACAGAGCCAAAAACCACTAGTTAGTACCTATTTGCCCTTCGAGCTTCGCACTATTCTCAGCGGCCTCTGCTACTTTTATAGCGTCATGGATGCCTTTTTCGCTTCTTCGTATAATTTCTTGGGCCATTTCCCGGCCACCATTGTCCTAGATGTCGGTGAAAAATTTTCCACCGACCAGGCTTGCTTCGGCCGAGGGGTCTTTTATATCTTCGGAGGATAAGGCGACTTCGGATTGTGCCAAAAATTTCACATGCTCACAGCCTTTCCTCTCCAAAATGGTAGCAATCTCCCTGGCACCCGAAAAGGCACATATGTCTCCGCGGCTATTCAAAATTTCTTCAAAGGCCTCAGCTTCGTGACTGATCCATGTAATTGGGCCCTCGGGGTCACCCTTTATGAAGTTCTCTTCATTTGAAAAAGCACCAACGCTGGCGAAGCTGGTTTTTACTTTTTCAACACATTCTATAGATTTCTCATAGCATCTTTTCTTAGATGCACGAAGCTCTTCAACGCTTTTTTCCAAATGGTTTGCCCATTGTTCACTGATTTCTCGTTTTGTTTCTTCAAGTGTACGTTCCTCTTTAGCTCTAGCTAGTTGTTTTCGGAGATCTTCAATTTCACGCCTCTGAGCCTCAGCTTGAACTTTAAAAGTAGCTTCGTCTTCTTTTATTCTATCTATCAATGAATGCAATATTTTATCTTTTTCGAGACCTTCGTTCCTTAGTTCAATTACTTCGGAACGAAGGTTGCTCAGGGCCATAACACACCCTTCGTCTTCGGCATCTTTTTGGGCCCTGAGGGCATTGCTAAGTATAAGGCCCTACAAAGAAAAATGTGTGTGCGTCAATAAATTTAAGCAAACAAAAAATTTTGATTTCAAGAAAAAATACGAAAACCTCATTCTCTGCACCTTTAAGCTATTATATGCCAGGCTGTCGGCTAGCTCGTTTTTCCACAGCACAGAGAGCCCGTCTTCTAGTGTTGGGAATCCGAAGCTCTTGCTCATCTCCCGACAGACAGAAATCTCCTTGCTGTCAGGGAGACAATACAAAAAGTCTTCTTCTCCACTGCCATTGAATATCAACGCCCCCTTTGGATATTTCAATTTTTGGGCGTAAAACTGGGTCTCTTGCTGTTCTTTTTCAGTCAATTTTTTCCCCGAAGCATGACGTAGAATATAATCCAAGGCTTCAGAAGATGCTTCGGGGGCGGCAGTACCAGTTTCTTCAGCCGAAATTTGTTCTGCTGTTTCTTCAACTTCCAAGGATTTCACCTTGGTGGGCTCTGAAGGCCCAGCTTCAGTCTCAGACTGATGTTTTGAAGTTTCGGTATCAAATGCTTCAATATGCACTTCGAAGGATTCATCAATTTTCTTCGGAGTTGTGCTTGAAGACTTAATTGTCTCCAAAACATCCAGCACATTAACCATCCTTTTTCTTTTTGGGGTCACTACTGGACCCTTTTGGCTTTTTGCTTCCTCAATTTTTGCTGAAGGACTTAGAACTTCTGATGTCTTTGTTTCTTCAGCCCTCGGTCCATCTATTTTTTCCGTCGCCGGCACTTCGGCCAGCCCTTCAATATTTGTCAGGGGAGTTGGCTCTTTAGCTTCGATGGTCGAAGAGGTCTCACCGATAAACTCAGACACTGTGGTCGGTTCAATATAACGTGGCCGGTGTGTGAGAACCTATACCCTTTTCCTCTTCAGCGCCGGCTCGCTAGGAGCGGCTGAAGCAGCTTCCTTCGCAGAAGATGTATTCTTTCTTTTTTGACCCCGCGTTGGATAACGGTAGTCGGGGTAGACAAACCCAATTGCATCAAATACTCGGCTGAGTCCCTTCTTCTTTCGGCCTCCGAAGGCCGCTGATAGTGCAGTGTCTTCGGCCTTTGAGTATAATCCAAGCAATTCATCACTTATGGCCTCAATACTTTTTAGCCAGTCATCATCTAGCTCGACGAATTTATCTCCATATTGGAATGTGTATTTTAGCCTAACTAATCCACCTTCGTCATTTTCTCTAACGGTCTCCTTCGGCATTTCCCACTTTTCTACAAGTGGCCATATTCTGATGGCAATGTGTTCTTTGACCAAATCCCTTGTCCCAATAAAAGAGCAAACCACGCCGAAGGCTCTCTGGCATTCTTCGGCTGCTTCATTCATTTCCACCTTCGGCCTCCGAAGGCCGAAGCGTTGCCAGACAGGGCGCATAATGATACCTTTAATATCTTCTCGTGCTTTCAAGTCATTCTTCACATAAAACCATTCCGTCATCCAATCGCCGGGCCACCTCTTTCGAAAGGTTGGCACGGGACAGCTTGACCCAGACCGGGCGCCAAAGCTGTAGCAGCCAAAATTGTTGTGATACTGCTCTTTACCCTAGGGTTTTGTCTCATACAATAGCTCATGTATGTTGCAGAAACTTTTTGCATTTGGTTCTAAACCTTGGCTCCTCACGGCCCAGACAAAGATGCCCATTCTTATGATTGCTTCGGGAGTAAGTTGATGAAGGTAGATTTCAAATATCTTCAGTACTTCCACGACAAAACTGCTCAACGGAAACCGCAGTCCAGCCTTTAAGAAGCTTCGGAAGATTACGACTTCATTCTCTTCGGGAGTAGGCACAGTCTTCTCCCCGTCATCTGCCCTCACAGTAGACATGTCTCGAAAGTATCTTCCCCTCATGTTATCAAGATGACTCTGTTTAATGCTCGATTTTCCGAAGACTGTGTGACTTGGTCGCCACGGCCGATCTTCAGAGTCTTCACCCCCACTTTCTACATCATAGCTGTCACTATCACCAGTGTCTTCAGATAAACCCTCCAAAATCTCCCTAGTGATCTTCTCTGTATTGGTATTTGCTATTGATTGAAGAAATCTGAGATGCATCTCCTCAGAAAGGCTCAGCTTTGATTCAGCAACAGCTTTCTTATCTTCAGACATCTTTGTAAACGCTGAGAAAGTGCTCTCAAATCCGAAGCTTAAAAATTTAAAAAGCCAAGCAATCGTTGTTGCGCACAGGCAGAAAGTCGAGTGAGCAAGAGCAGATGGCAAGAAAGCGTGCCAAATAAACTTGTGGTAAGCTCTTATTTATACACCTAGTGCGATGAAAACTGGAGGGTCCCGCTTGTCAATGACTGTTGCTATTCTAGCAAAGGGAAGGTGTTTTTTCGGACCTTCGGCTTAAGGCCTTCGTCCATGTCGCAATATGAATTTATCATTCTAGCAAATTAATATTGCGAGGGGCTACTGTTGGGGGCCTTCGGCTTCCGAAGGTCCTCAAAAACATGATTTAACAATGTTTTCCAAGTGGAATATGTGAACAAGTATCTTCGGAATCAGGTCATGAGTATACAAGAGTATGGTCAGTACGAAGCCTGAGCGAGACGGAAAGTGATTATGACGAAGGATAAGATGATCACGAAGCTGTGCACAGAAAAGCTTCGGCATGATAGCAGAGAAGGGGAACCGACTTAAAGATGAAAAGGCAAATTAGACCCCGAAGAATTACTATAGAGTTATTGATAAATGTAAAGGGCACAAATGTAATTCTACACGGGCTGCGTCCCTTGCCTATAAATAGATGAACAGTACTCCCGTACTGTTCAGGCTGACTTGGCATTCGCTTTTTGCATCATCGCATGTACCTTTACTTTCCGTCAAACCGAAGGTACATTTATAATTTGTTATTCTGAATATGATAATGCTAAATAAAAATAAATTGGTGATATTATATATATTATTCTTTGTATTTTGCATATGAATTCTCCCTTATTATTTACCGTGCTTACGAAGGTTTTTCCTTCATAACCTTCGTCCGGAACTCATTATATCCGAAGGGTTATAATGTCTTGAAGGACGAAGGACTTTAGTATTTAACACATTTTATGTTGCCTTGTTCTTAACTCTTAGCATTTGAGAACAAGTCCCCAACATCCCCCAAAGATGTAAATGTAAAAGTTGAGCACGCACCATCGAGTGCAAAAGAAAAAAGAAAAGAAAACAGGGAGAAGCTCAAAAGACATCCCTAAGGGGATGCAGAGCACGACGGAGCTACAAAAAAAGTCGTTCCTAAGGGAGCGCAGCGTAAGTTTTTCTGCTCAAAAGTCATTCCTAAGAGAATGCAGAGCTTACAGCAAAAAATAAACGCTGATACGGTCGAAGTAAAAGGCGAAGAAGCTCCTAAGGGAGGCTTACAGCGAAAAATAAACGCTGATTCCGCCGAAGTAAAAGGCGAAGAAGCTCCTAAGGGAGGCTTACAGCGAAAAGTCAGCGCTGATAAACCGAAAACTAAACGGTGAGGCCGAAAAATAAATGGCAAAGAGACTATGACTATTCCTAAGGGAACGAAGACTATGGTTATGGCTTCGGATATGCGTTTGAACACTCATCTGCATGATACATCACATCATAGCATTTGCATTCATAAACATTCATTTAGACATACGTAGGTTCATTGTCATCATAACACAAGTAATCGCTTCGGCTCTAAAGATCATGCTTCGGCAAAGGAGAAAAAAGAAGCAGTTCTTTTGCTTCGCTGCATACGAAAAGATGGGAAGGTGTTTTCTCGCCTTCGGCTCAAAAATGATAATTTCGTCCACACCAAAGCATTCCATACATTGACAGAAAGGTAAGAATATATTACAAGGTATGGACATAGTTCACAGATTACGATTAATTACATTTGTAAATGTTACTACAGAAAGTTTTTAGAATCTCTACTACAGTCATTCATCTAAGTTTCATCAATATTTACTAAGCTTCAGCTTCGGCGTTGTTATCCAATAAAAGCTTCGACATCATCTTCCTGCTCCTCAAGCTTCAGTTTCGGCTTCATCATCCTACACGAATTAAAAGTATTATAGGCGAAGTCCAATTTCGAAGGAAGAGGTAAGCACGAAGGTATAATTTTGTTACCGGCTTAAGATGACTCCGAGCTTCGTCACCAGCTTTCTCTCGTCCGCCCTTTGTCCATACCACCTTTATAAATTTGTTCCCAATGCTTCAGGCGAGGTTGGGAATATCATCCAGAACTGCTGGTGATAGGCTAAAATTGGGTCTGTTGATAATTTTTCCGTGTTCACAGCCAGATTTCAGGAACGCAGCAGTAGTGCCCCGAGAAGCTACCATGGTGCAGAAGTCACTGTGTCCGGCAATAACATCATCGAGGTCTTCAATCTCACCTTCGATGTGTTCGAAGGCTCCTGGTAGATCTTCAGCTGAAGGAGTGAATTTTTCACTACTGGCCCCGACCGAATGAAATACCTTCTTCAACCGTTGAATACATTGATTGCTGAATTCCAAACATTTACTTTGAAGGTCTTTCAATGATTTTTTCAAATCTAAACCCTTCTGGACTTCGGCCTCAAGTTTTTCATTAAGCTTTAGCCTTTCCTGTTCAAAACTTTTTGACTGGCAGAGAAGCTTTGTGTTCAGTTCTGTTATTTTAGCTTCGGCATCTGCTAATAAGCCTTCAGCTGTCTGCAGTTCGAACTCTTTCTTTTCAAAAGCAGCTGATTGTTCTTTTATTTTGTTTTCCAAGTTTTCAATTATAACCTCGTGTTTTTTATCTTCCAGATCCTGTTGCATCTTCAAAGCTTTGCTCAGTAGCATACTCTATACGCGAAAAACTTTCTTCAGGAAACATTTTTGTTGTGAAAAATAAAAAGTTAGACAGAAATTTTTACCTTGAAATTGGAATAAAACAAACTACCAACGATGTGCTGTCGTCGGTAGCGGCTGATATCGGCTTCGAGCTTCGGGAAACCGATACTCTTTGATAGAGTACCAATAACCTTCGCTCCGACCTGATCTCGAATGCAACCTAGCTTCTCATCATCAACACCCCCGAAGAGAATCGCCCCCGGCCGATAACCTCAAGATATGGCATACTCTTTTAATTCCTCTTTTTCGGCTTTTGTCAGTTCTTGCCCAATCAAGTTTTGAAAATTGAAAATTTCGTCTTCCGATGCTTCTTTGGCAACTTCTTTCTTTTTCCCAGGTTCTGGGGTCGAAGCTTCTTCGGTGGCCCCAGCAGCTTCTTCTGTGGCCAGGTTTACCAAAATTTTATCTATATCAGCAACCATGCTTTCTAAATTAATGTCTTCGGTTCCAGTAGCTTCAGCATCCGTAGCCTCTGAAGGTGCAACTTCAGTAGCTGTCGAACTTTTAGCAACTGGCGCCTTCGGAGCTGAAGCTCCTGGTGGTGTCTTTTCAATGACCTCTGTCACTGTGATGATTCTTTGCTTCTTTGCTTTAACTGCTTCCCTCGATTTTACGGGCTCCTTTTCCTTCTGAAAAAGCTTCGTCAGTTGTGGCCCTAGTGGACTTAGCTTGACAGGCAAAGATTCAGTCATTACCTTTAAGATTTCCTCTACTTCAGTAGTAGAGGGTGTTGCAGGAGTTCCTTCTTCTTCGTCAAATGCTTTTTGCTTCGGAGACGAAGCTTTTATTTTCTTCGAAACACTTATTTTTGGCTCAGACTCTAGTTTTTTCTTTTTCGTTTGATCTTCATCATCTTTGTTTAGAACATCAGCTACTCTTTTTCTCTTTTGGCCTTCAGCACCCTTATCTAGCCACTTGTAGTCAGGATATTCAAAGCCCAGGGCATCCATTACACGGTTTAGCCTTCGCTTCGGACGGGTGCCAAAGGCTGCAGTCATCAATTGGTCTTCTTTCTTAGAATAATTTCCGAGTATTTCATTACACATCACTTCAATTGTGTCCAGCCACTCTTGGCAAGGTACCTTGAAAAGTTTCTTGAATTTGAAATGGTAGGGCAACCGAACAAGTTCCCCTTTCTTCTTCTTCCCCTCTAGCTTTGGCATTTCCCACTCCTTCAAAGTCGGGAATACTCTGAAGGCCAGAAATTCCTGCACCAAGTCCCTAGTGCCAATATGATCTGTAATCACTCTAAATTCAGCTAGAGCAATCTGACTTGGACTCCCTGGTAACATGTTACACGGGGGTCGGGTCTCTCCAAAGATCAATTCCAACGGACTCTGGACCAACTTATCTTCATCTTCGTCAACTCTCACGTAGAACCATTCAGACTTCCATCCAGCTGGCCATTTGCTTCTGTAACTGATCACTGGGAACTTTGTAGTCTTACAGTAAGCAAAGTTGTAGCAGCCAAAATTTTCATGAAGACCATCTCCCCTAGCCTTGGTATGGTAGTACAGTTCGTGCACTCGGTAGAAACCTTCAGCAAATGGTTCCACACCCTGGCTTCGGAAAGCCCAGATATAAACATTTAGCCTAACAATAGCATTAGGGGTTAGCTGATGAAGATAGATCCCAAATTTCTTCAACACTTCAGCAATCATCTTGTTCAAAGGGAATCTTAAACCAGCTTTAAAAAGGCTTTTGAAAACCACTACTTCGTTCTTTCCCGGCTTCGGGATAGTTTCTTTTCCACCAAAATGAATCAACTCCTTCTTCGCTTCACTAAGATAGCCCAACTTCACCATCTTAGGAAAATCAGCTTCGGAGATGGTGGACTTTCCAAAGTCTAGGTGGCTAGGTTTGCTCGGTTCTGCGCTGCTGTAATCATCTTCGGAGTCAGTTTCTTCAGCATCAGCTTGTCCTGCTTCGGCGACAGGAATATCCTCTGATGTTACCAGCCCAGACCGCCTCATTGCTTCGGAAATTGGAACAGTTCCAGTAGCTTCGGCTTCATCTCTCTCACGGTCAATCCTAGCAGTAGAACGCAATCTCGCCATCTGATTATGAATTTTTTGAAATTTTTTGAAGTTGTTGATTTTCTCGATTTCTCCGAAGCTCTTTTTCTGGTGATGAAGCAGAATCGAAAGCGGTGCTTCGCTTGAACACGACGATCAAGCTTCGGCTATGGTTAAATTTTTGACAGCACAACAGTACAATATCAATGAATGATGTGGTAACTTCACACCTACCCGTCTGTTTATATAGCGTCGCAGGTGGAAAGGTAAACCGCCAAGGTCTTTCACATCAGAAAAACAGCCACCCACACTCATTGACTGGTGGGCCGCAAGGTCCGCGAACATGAATCGCCAGGGCGCGCGCAACTGCTACAAGATGGGGCCACCTTCGGATTATTTTAATCGTTTCCCGTCAACGAGCTCAGGGAAGGTGTTTTTTCGGATCTTCGGCATCCCGAAGCCTAGAAAATTTTTTCACGGATCAAGCTCGTTATGAAAAACGATCTAGCACCGCGAAGGGGCTACTGTTGGGGGTATGCTTCGTAGCCGAAGATCCTAAAAGAGGAAAACACCTTCGATAAGATCCTTTCAAGAAACAGCGCCGAAGTTATCACTGATAGAGCTTCGGCACAGTGGCAAGTCCCAAGACGAAGGGGGTGAACCGACTTAAAGGTCAAATGACTCAAAAACCCATGATGTTTTGTGTCAGTATTGTAATTGATTGTAAAGGGGATAGATGTAATTTCACATAGGCTGTGTCCTGTGCCTATAAATAGATGAACAGTGCCCCTGTACTGTTCACACAATCTTGTAATTGTTGACGCATCACACTGGAATTGTTGTTTTCCGTCAAGGAGAAGGTATAAATGTATTTAAATATCATGTTTTAATATTCAAATTGATATAATAAAAAAATAAGAATAATATTATCTGCTCTTAATACATGTCTTATATGTTATTCTTCATTTTACATTATTCTGTAAATCTGAACACGAAGGTATGACCTTCATGACACCTAAACTACAACCTTCGTCCGAAGTTCATTAAATCCTCGGGGAGATAATGCTTCAACGGACGAAGGGCATTATTATTTAACATTTTCTATGTTGCCTTGTTCTTAATTCATAGCCTTTGAGAACAAGTGCCCAATAGTCCGCACAGCCTCTTTTTTGCTTCTAACACTCCAATTCTGCTTTACCTGAACCAGCACCAGCAGCAGTAGGCGTCTTGTTCTAGATAGAGGAAACCAGGAGTCGCCTGGTCCAGCAATTGCGTCCAGTCGCCGGCTGAAGAAGAGGCCACCGGAGATGGTGGATAGATGCTGATCGGAGATGGTGGAAATGAGGCAGACTGATGGGCAGATGGCAGATGAGCGAACCCTAACTAGCCATCGCCTGCGTTCGTGCATCGCGAGTTTGAAGAAAAATGAGGAGCGACGAGGATGGAAGATGTTGATCTCATTATTTATGTAATGGCAGATGCAGGTAAATATGGTGATGTTTTAGGGGCACTATTGTTTTGGACCGCGCATAAGCCAAATTAAGCTGCAACCCACACGCTTACTCAAAAAGCAGGTCTCACGTTTATTTTAGAGAAGCACTTATTGGAAAAGCTACAAACAAGCTTGGTGTTTGGTAGACTTAGAGCTTTTTTGTGATGGGAAGCTACTAAATAAGCCCTTCTAAACAGGGCTTTAGACTCAGCTAGCGCTTTTGGCAAACCAAACTCCTCAGCCAAATAGCTTCATGGTTTAGAAGTAGAGTAGACTCCTCACACCAGGTAACTCTAGCTGAGTATTTGTATACTCAGCCTTGCTTGTGACATAATTTTACAAAGTTTGCTACAAGACATGGTTGATGGTGTGACTTGGCCAGCCACCTTATCACTGGGTTGGACGGTCAAGTGGGATGCTGCCTTAGCAGGAGATGATCAAGAGGAGTAGTAGGCCAGGCTTCGCCCTACTCCCCATTTATCGAATCTGCTGCACTAAAACAATCTTTCGTAATGTTAAACTTCAATTCATGTAATAAATCAAGTACCTCTTTAATTTGTGGTTTCGTGCTTTATTGTATTTCTCTGTGTCTCACCTTCGTGTGAGAAAATGGTACTCGGTCCTTGTTAGTGCTTTTATCGAACTAGATCCAACGGACTGACAGTTTATTTCGATTTAAGTGTATCATTGCCCCTAAGACGATACATGAGCACTTAAGCTGGAATAATCTGGGCGGTTCCGCCACAGCCTTTGCCTCTATCAAACGTGGCGGCACATGTGGCAGGGTCTGGTAGTGCACTGGACCAGTCCAGTGCCACTAACAAGACAACTTTCCGTCAAAACGGTCACTGATCTCATAAGCATGGAAGAAGTCTGGTGGTGAGTTGGACCTATACTGTAGGCGGTCAGGTGCATCCACAAAAAGTGCAGTTTTGGGGATTGTCCCCAACTTATATTTGAGTGGTCGAGGGATATAAATATACCCTCAACTAGACCATTCAATACACAAGAACTGAGCAATAACTCCTACAAGCTAGAGTAACACTCCCAAGAGATAAAAAGCCTCACAAGTGTCACAATAGAGAGAATTAAGAAAGTGACAACCATTCTAATGTTATTTGTGATAGTGCCTTATGAGAGAGCAATGGAGAAGAGTGTGTGCTATGGTTTTGTGCTTCGAGTTTTTGACTCACATTGAGATTATAGAGCTAGCAAGAGCCTCCAAACTTGTGGAGCGCCTTGCAGAGGCTCTGGTCACTCGATCGAATTGAGAAAAGTGAGAGGACTCAAGTTTGATCTTCGGAATCGCTTGAAAGGGTGGAAAGAGACCTAGTCCCTTGGGACGTCTCAACAGAGACTTAGGTTTCATTTGGAAACTGAACTCTCGTAAACAAATTGTCGTGTCACTTGTGTTTGTATGATTGAGATATGTTTTCCCTCTTCCTCTCTGTTAGGGGGCCTTCGTCTTCCGAAGGTCCTCAAAAACACGACTAACATGTTTTCCAAGTATAATATACTGTCACATGTACCTTCGGCTTTGAGATGAAGGTGCACACGGTATGAAAGCCGTGGCCTGGAAGAAGAATAAATCAATTCCAAAGCTATGGATGGAGAAGCTTCGGCTTAGCGATGGAAAATGAAACCGACCTAAAGAGGAAAAGGCTGCCTAGTCCTCGACAGATTACTCCTTAGTTAATAGTAAATGTCAAGGACATGGATGTAATTTTACACATGTTGTGTCCTGTGCCTATAAATAGATGAACAGTAACACCGTACTGTTCACGCTGACTTGTATTCACTCGCACGTCACTCCTGGATTCTTATCTTCTGTCCAGCCGAAGGTATAAATGTAATTTGATATTTTTAACGTTTATTCATGATTATATAATGAGAATACGGATGATCTAATGATTTTATATGGTTATTCATATTCTTTACGTATACCATATGTTTCTGCTTTTCATTGTATATTGAGTTTATGAAGGTATGCCCTTCATAACCTTTGTCTGAAGATCATTATATCCTAAGGGAGATAATGCTTCGAAGGACGAAGGTCTTTAACCATTAACATTTGTGTTGCCTTGTTCTTAATTCATAGCATTTGAGAACAAGTGACCAACATTGGCGCCCACCTCCGGTGAACTCATTTGACCACCTTTGGCAAGTTGTGACATTCGTCATGCCGCCGAAGAAGTCTTCAGCACTAGGGGCTGCACTGCAGCCACTTGACGTCAACCAAGACACAGTACGCGAAGCTAGAAGCCAAAAAAGGAAGGCTACCAGTCTAACACCCCAGGAGGAAGAGTTGGACCAAGAAATCAGGGACCTCAAAGCCATTCATCAATAGGTCCAAAGGAAAAAGGAAAGATGCTTTGTCTCGCCGATTTTCAGAAGAAGATTGATGAGGCCGCTAAAGAGTGTCATCTCACTCAAGATGACTAGGACTAAAGGCCTCAGCATAGGGAGCTTCTTCAAGAGAGCTCATTCAACGAAGATGAATGGTACGATGACTTTCATCATGGTAACTTTACTTTTGATGATGCTTCTCCCCTGGCAACAGAATTGCAGGATATCCCATGGCCACAATCCTACAAGCCACCCTAGTTACCCATGTACGATGGGCACTCGGACCCAAAGCACTTCTTGATGAGCTATGAGGCAACAATATCTTCATATGGAGGCAACGCCGCCGTCATGGCAAAGTCCTTCGTCATGGTAGTCCGAAGTGTGGCCCAGACATGGTACTCTTCTCTCCAGCCAGGGACAATCACGTCATGGCAGAAGCTTAAAGACATGTTGATCACCAATTTCCAAGGGTTTCAGACAAAGCCAGTCACTGCTCAGGCCTTGTTCCAGTGCACACAAGACCATGAGGAGTACCTTCAGGCATATGTCCGTAGGTTCTTGCATCTGAGAGCACAAGCGCCTATAGTGCCCAATGAAATTATCATTGAGGCCATGATCAAAGGGCTTCGACCAGGACCTACGGCTTAGTATTTTGCCAGGAAACTCCCATAGACCCTCGAGAAGCTTCTTCAAAAGATGGATGAATACATCCGGGTTAATAATGATTTCCGCCAGAGAAGGGAAGAAGCCTATAGGTTTTCTGAAATGACCAGGGGCTTCGGAGGAAGAAGCCACCCCAGGCATCTCAAATCAATCCATAACTCAAGCCTAAATGATGACAGAGGAAGTCAGCCTCAAAGACCATAGCACAGCTCCCAATCTTCAGGGCAACAACAAACCTCTTTCAGGCCACCAGCTCCAAGGGGCAGAGGCGGTAGGGGCTTCGGAGGAAGGTACGGGGATCAGCCTTGAAAGTTGCCTAGAGGGGGGTGAATAGGGCGAAACTGAAATTTACAAAGTTAATCACAACTACAAGCCGGGTTAGCGTTAGAAATATAAATGAGCCTGAGAGAGAGGGTGAAAAACAAATCACGAGCAAATAAAGAGTGAGACACAAGGATTTGTTTTACCGAGGTTCGGTTCTTGTAAACCTACTCCTCGTTGAGGTGGTCACAAAGACCAGGTCTCTTTCAACCCTTTCCCTCTCTCAAACGGTCACTTAGACTGAGTGAGCTTCTCTTCTCAATCACACGGGATACAAAGTCCCCCCAAGGACCACCACACAATTGGTGTCTCTTGCCTCGATTACAATTGAGTGAATCACAAGAAAGAATGAGAAAGAAAAGAAGCAATCCAAGCGCAAGAGCTCAAATGAACACAAATGTCACTCTCTCTAGTCACTATTTGATTCGGAGTGATTCCGGACTTGGGAGAGGATTTGATCTCTTTGGTTGTGTCTAGAATTGAATGCTATAGCTCTTGTAAGGTGTTGGAAGGTGGAAACTTGGATACCATGAATGGTGGGGTGGTTGGGGTATTTATAGCCCCAACCACCAAACTAGCCGTTTGGTGGAGGCTGCTGTCGACGGGCGCAATGGACAGTCCGGTGCGCCACCGAACACTGTCCGGTGCGCCAGCCACATCACCCGGCCGTTAGGGTTCGACCGTTGGAGCTCTGACTGGTGGGGCCTCTGGGCTGTCCGGTGGTGCACCGGACAAGTACTGTAGACTGTCCGGTGCGCCAACTGCGCGTGCTCTGACCTCTGCGCGCGCAGGCGCGCATTAAATGCGTTGCAGTACCGTTGCGCACGAAGTAGTCGTTGCTCTGCTGACACACCGGACAATCCGGTGTGCCACCGGACACTGTCCGGTGCATACACCGGACGGTCCGGTGAAGTATAGCGGAGCGGTCTCCATTTTCCCGAAGGTAGCGAGTTCAGCGTTGAGTTCTCTAGTGCACCGGACACTGTCCGGTGGTGCACCGGACAGTCCGGTGCGCCAGACCAGGGCACACTTCGGTTGTATTTGGCTCGCTTTGTTTGAACCCTTTCTTGGTCATTTTATTGGTCTATTGTGAACCTTTGGCACCTGTAAAACTTATAATCTAGAGCAAACTAGTTAGTCCAATTATTTGTGTTGGGCAATTCAACCACCAAAATCAATTAGGAAAAGGTGTAAGCCTATTTCCCTTTCAATCTCCCCCTTTTTGGTGATTGATGCAAACACAAACCAAAGCAAATATAGAAGTGCAGAATTGAACTAGTTTGTATAATGTAAGTGCAAAGGTTGCTTGGAATGAAACCAATAAATATTACTTACTAGATGCGCATGAATGTCTTTTCTTCTTATTAACTTTTGGACCACGCTTGCACCACATGTTTTGTTTTGCAAAATGTTTTGGAAATTCTTTTCAAAGTTCTTTTGCAAATAGTCAAAGGTAAATGAATAAGATTTTGAGAAGCATTTTCAAGTTTTGAAATTTTCTCCCCCTGTTTCAAATGCTTTTCCTTTGACTAAACAAAACTCCCCCTTAATGAAATCCTCCTCTTAGTGTTCAAGAGGGTTTTAGATATTAATTTTGAAGAGGGTATACCAATTTGAAATTATATCAAAATAAGATATTAATTGAAAAACTTCTTTTTAATATCAATTAAAAGACTACATTTTTTTGAAATTGGTGGTGCTGCGGTCCTTTTGCTTTGGGCTAATACTCTCTCCCCCTTTGGCATGAATTGCCAAAAACGGATATATGAGTGAAATATAAGCCCTTTTAAACTACTCTCTCCCCCTTTGGACGGAAGTAAAGGAGTGAAGATTATACCAAAGTTGGAGAGTTAGTGCGGAGCGACGGCGAAGGATGAATGATTTGATGGGGCAGAGTGGAAGCCTTGTCTTTGTCGAAGACTCCTTTTCCCTTTCAATCTATGACTTAGCATGAAATGGAACTTGAAAGAACACATTAGTCATAGCATATGAAAGAGATGATCAAAGGTATAATAATGAGTTATGTGTGCAAGGCATCAATAAAAATTCCTAGAATCAAGAATATTTAGCTCATGCCTATGTTTGGTAAAGGTTTGTTCATCCAATGGCTTGGTAAAGATATCGGCTAATTGTTCTTTGGTGCTAACATATGCAATCTCGATATCCCCCTTTTGTTGGTGATCCCTTAGAAAATGATACCGAATGGCTATGTGTTTAGTGCGGCTATGCTCAACGGGATTATCCGCCATGCGGATTGCACTCTCATTATCACATAGAAGAGGAACTTTGGTTAATTTGTAACCATAGTCCCTAAGGGTTTGCCTCATCCAAAGCAATTGTGCGCAACAATGTCCTGCGGCAATATACTCGGCTTTGGCGGTTGAAAGAGCCACAGAATTTTGCTTCTTTGAAGCCCAAGACACCAGAGATCTTCCCAAGAACTGGCAAGTCCCCGATGTGCTCTTTCTATTGATTTTGCACCCTGCCCAATCAGCATCGGAATAAACAATTAAATCAAATGTGGATCCCCTGGGGTACCAAAGGCCAAACTTAGGAGTATAAACTAAATATCTCAAGATTCGTTTTACGGCCCTAAGGTGAGCTTCCTTAGGATCGGCTTGGAATCTTGCACACATGCATACGGAAAGCATAATATCCGGTCGTGAAGCACATAAATATAGTAAGGAACCTATCATCGACCGGTATACCTTTTGATCGATGGATTTACCTCCCGTGTCGAGGTCGAGATGCCCATTTGTTCCCATAGGTGTCTTGATGGGTTTGGCGTCCTTCATCCCAAACTTGGTTAGAATGTCTTGAATGTACTTTGTTTGGCTAATGAAGGTGCCCTCTTGGAGTTGCTTGACTTGGAATCCTAGAAAATACTTCAACTCCCCCATCATAGACATCTCGAATTTTTGTGTCATGATCCTGCTAAATTCCTCACATGTAGATTCATTAGTAGACCCAAATATAATATCATCAACATAAATTTGGCATACAAACAAATCATTTGCAAGAGTTTTAGTGAATAAAGTAGGATCGGCTTTTTCGACTTTGAAGCCATTAGCAATAAGAAAATCTCTTAGGCATTCATACCACGCTCTTGGGGCTTGCTTGAGCCCATAAAGAGCCTTAGAGAGTTTATAAGCATGGTTAGGATACTCACTGTCTTCAAAGCCGGGAGGTTGCTCAACATAGACCTCTTCCTTGATTGGTCCATTGAGGAAGGCACTTTTCACGTCCATTTGGTAAAGCTTAAAGCCACGGTAAGTAGCATAGGCAAGTAAAATACGAATTGATTCAAGCCTAGCTACGAGTGCATAGGTTTCACCGAAATCCAAACCTTCAACTTGTGAATATCCCTTGGCCATAAGTCAGGCTTTGTTCCTTGTCACCACACCATGCTCATCTTGTTTTTATGGAAGACCCACTTGGTTCCTACAACATTTTGGTTAGGACGTGGAACTAAATGCCATACCTCATTCCTTGTGAAGTTGTTGAGCTCCTCTTGCATTGCCATCACCCAATCCGAATCTTGAAGTGCTTCCTCTACCCTGTGTGGCTCAATAGAGGAAACAAAAGAGTAATGCTCACAAAAATGTGCAACATGAGATCTAGTGGTTACCCCCTTATGAATGTCGCCGAGGATGGTGTTCACGGGGTGATCTCGTTGGATTGCTTGGTGGACTCTTGGGTGTGGCAGCCTTGCAACTTGATCATCCTCCTTGTCTTGATTATTTGCATCTCCCCCTTGATCATTGTCATCGTCTTGAGGTGGCTCATCTTCTTGACCTTCTTCTTCATCATCTTGAGCCTCATCCTCATCTTGAGTTGGTGGAGATGCTTGCATGGAGGAGGATGGTTGATCTTGTGCTTGAATGGGCTCTTCGGATTCCTTAGGACACACATCCCCAATGGACATGTTCCTTAGCGCGATGCACGGAGCCTCTTCATCATCTAGTTCATCAAGATCAACTTGCTCCACTTGGGAGCTGTTAGTCTCATCAAACACAATGTCACAAGAAACTTCAACTAGTCCAGTGGACTTGTTAAAGACTCTATATGCCCTTGTGTTTGAATCATATCCTAGTAAAAAGCCTTCTACATCCTTAGGAGCAAATTTGGATTTTCTACCTCTTTTAACAAGTATAAAACATTTGCTACCAAAGACTCTAAAATATGAAACATTTGGCTTTTTACCGGTTAGGAGTTCATATGATGTCTTCTTGAGGATTCGGTGTAGATATAACCGGTTGATGGCGTAGCAAGCGGTGTTGACCGCCTCGGCCCAAAACCGATCCGAAGTCTTGTACTCATCAAGCATGGTCCTCGCCATGTCCAATAGAGTTCTATTCTTCCTCTCCACTACACCATTTTGTTGTGGCGTGTAGGGAGAAGAGAACTCATGCTTGATGCCCTCCTCCTCAAGGAAGCCTTCAATTTGTGAATTCTTGAACTCCGTCCCATTATCGCTTCTAATTTTCTTGATCCTTAAGCCGAACTCATTTTGAGCTCGTCTCAAGAATCCCTTTAAGGTCTCTTGGGTTTGAGATTTTTCCTGTAAAAAGAATACCCAAGTGAAGCGAGAATATTCATCCACAATAACTAGAGAGTACTTACTCCTGCCGATGCTTATGTAAGCGATCGGGCCGAATAGGTCCATGTGGAGGAGCTCAAGTGGCCTGTCAGTCATCAAGATGTTCTTATGTGGATGATGAACACCAACTTGCTTTCCGGCTTGGCATGCGCTACAAATCCTGTCTTTCTCAAAGTGAACATTGGTTAGTCCTAAAATGTGTTCTCCCTTTAGAAGCTTGTGAAGATTCTTCATCCCAACATGTGCTAGTTGGTGATGCTAGAGCTAGCCCATGTTAGTCTTAGCAATTAAGCAAGTGTCGAGTTCAGCTCTACTGAAATCAACTAAGTATAGCTGACCCTCTAACACTCCCTTAAATGCTACTGAATCATCACTTCTTCTAAAGACAGTGACACCTACATCAGTAAATAGACAGTTGTAGCCCATTTTGCATAGTTGAGAAACGGAAAGCAAATTGTAATCTAAAGAATCTACAAGAAAACATTGGAAATAGAATGGTCAGGTGATATAGCAATTTTACCCAATCCTTTGACCAAACCTTGATTTCCATCCCCGAATGTGATAGCTCGTTGGGGATCTTGGTTTTTCTCGTAGGAGGAGAACATCCTTTTCTCCCCTGTCATGTGGTTTGTGCACCCACTATCGATGATCCAACTTGAGCCCCCGGATGCATAAACCTACAAAACAAATTTAGTTCTTGTTTTTAGGTACCCAAACAGTTTTGGGTCCTTTGACATTAGATACAAGAACTTTGGGTACCCAAACACAAGTCTTTGATCTCTTGTGTTTGTCCCCAACATACTTGGCAACTACTTTGCCGGATTTGTTAGTCAAAACATAGGATGCATCAACAGTTTTAAATGAAATGCTAGGTTCATTTGATGCACTAGGAGTTTTCTTTTTAGGCAATTTAGCACGAGTTGATTGCCTAGAGCTAGATGTCTCACCCTTATACATAAAAGCATGATTAGGGCCAGAGTGAGACTTCCTAGAGTGAATTCTCCTAATCTTATGCTCGGGATAACCGGCAGGGTACAAAATGTAGCCCTCGTTATCCTGAGGCATGGGAGCCTTGCCCTTAACAAAGTTAGATAATCTTTTAGGAGGGGTATTAAGTTTGACATTGTCTCCCTTTTGAAAGCCAATGCCATCCTTGATGCCAGGGCGTCTCCCACTATAAAGCATACTACGAGCAAATTTAAATTTTTCATTATCTAGTTCATGCTCGGCAATTTTAGCATCTAATTTTGCTATATGATCATTTTGTTGTTTAATTAAAGCCATATGATCATGAATAGCATCAATGTCAATATCTCTGCATCTAGTGCAAATAGAAATATGCTCAACAGTAGATGTAGAGGGTTTGCAAATTTGTAGTTCAACAATCTTAGCATGTAAAATGTCATTTTCACTTCTAAGATCGGAAATGGAAGTATTGCAAACATCTAATTCATTAGCCTTAGCAATTAATTTTTCATTTTCACTTCTAAGGCTAGCAAGAGAGGCATTCAATTTTTCAATCTTAGCTATAGAAATAGCATGATCATTTCTAAGATTGGCATATGAATCATCACAAACATCAAAATCAACCTTAGCAATTAATCTAGCATTTTCATTTCTAAGGTTGGCAATAACATCATGGCAAGCGCTTAGCTCACTAGTTAATTTTTCACATTTTTCCATCTCTAGAGCATAAGCATTCTTAACCTTAACATGCTTCTTATTTTCCTTAATTAGGAAGTCCTCTTGGCTATCCAAGAGATCATCCTTATCATGAATAGTGCTAATCAATTCATTTAACTTCTCCTTTTGTTGCATGTTGAGGTTGGCAAAAAGAGTAAACAAATCATCCTCATTATCACTAGAATTAGCCTCATCACTAGAGGTGGCATATTTAGTGGAGGATTTAGATTTAACCTTTTTCTTTCTGCCGTCCTTTGCCATGAGGCACTTGTGGCCGACGTTGGGGAAGAGAAGTCCCTTGTTCACGGTGATGTTGGCGGCGTCCTCATCGGAGGAGGAGTCGGTGGAGCTCTCGTCGGAGTCCCACTCGCGGCACACATGGGCATCGCCACCCTTCTTCTTGTGGTACCTCTTCTTTTCCTTTTTTCTCCCCTTCTTGTCGTCGCCCCTGTCACTATCACTAGAAATAGGACATTTTGCTATAAAGTGACTGGGCTTACCACACTTGTAGCAAACCTTCTTGAAGCGGGGCTAGTAGTCCTTCCCCCTCCTTTGCTTGAGGATTTGTCGAAAGCTTTTGATGATTAAAGCCATCTCCTCATTGTCGAGCTTTGAGGCGTCGATGGGGAGCCTACTTGATGTAGACTCTTCCTTCCTCTCCTCCGTTGCTTTGAATGCGACGGGTTGTGCCTCGGGCGTGGAGGAGGTGCCTTGCTCGATGATTTTCTTTGAGCCTTTAATCATTAGCTCAAAGCTCACAAATTTCCCTATAACCTCCTCGGGAGACATTAGCTTGTATCTAGGATCACCTCGAATTAATTGAATTTGCGTAGGGTTAAGAAAAACGAGGGATCTTAGAATAACCTTGACCATCTCATGGTCATCCCATTTGGTGCTCCCGAGGTTGCGCACTTGGTTCACCAAGGTCTTCAAGCGGTTGTACATGGCTTGCGGATCCTCTCCTTGGTGAAGCATGAAGCGACCGAGCTCCCCCTCGATCGTCTCCCGCTTGGTGATCTTGGTCACCTCGTCTCCTTCGTGCGCGGTCATGAGCACGTCCCAAATTTCCTTTGCGCTCTTTAACCCTTGCACCTTATTATACTCCTCACGACTTAGAGAGGCGAGGAGTATAGTAGTGGCTTGGGAGTTGAAGTGATGAATTTGGGCCACCTCATCCGAATCATAGTCTTCATCCCCCATGGATGGTACCTGTACACCAAAATCAACAACGTTCCAAATGCTTGTGTGGAGTGAGGTTAGATGATGCCTCATTTTGTCACTCCACATATTATAATCTTCACCGTCAAAAACTGGTGGTTTGCCTAGTGGAACAGAAAGTAAAGGGGTACACTTTGAAATATGAGGGTAGCGTAGGGGAATCTTACTATACTTCTTGCGCTCATGGCGCTTAGAAGTTATGGACAGCGCGTCGGAGCCGGAGGTGGATGGCGATGAAGAATCGGTCTCGTAGTAGACCACCTTCCTCATCTTCTTTTTCTTGTCGCCACTCCGATGCGACTTGTGGGAAGAGGATTCCTTCTCCTTCCCTTTGTTGCGGGACTCTCCCGATGGAGCCTTCCCGTGGCTTGTAGCGGGCTTGTCGCCGGTCACCATCTCCTTCTTGGCGTGATCTCCCGACATCACTTCGAGCGGTTAGGCTCTAATGAAGCACTAGGCTCTGATACCAATTGAAAGTCGCCTAGAGGGGGGTCAATAGGGTGAAACTGAAATTTACAAAGTTAATCACAACTACAAGTCGGGTTAGCGTTAGAAATATAAATGAGTCCGAGAGAGAGGGTGAAAAACAAATCGCGAGCAAATAAAGAGTGAGACGCAAGGATTTGTTTTACCGAGGTTCGGTTCTTGTAAACCTACTCCCCGTTGAGGTGGTCACAAAGACCGGGTCTCTTTCAACCCTTTCCCTCTCTCAAACGGTCACTTAGACCGAGTGAGCTTCTCTTCTCAATCACACGGGACACAAAGTCCCCCCAAGGACCACCACACAATTGGTGTCTCTTGCCTCGATTACAATTGAGTGAATCACAAGAAAGAATGAGAAAGAAAAGAAGCAATCCAAGCGCAAGAGCTCAATGAACACAAATGTCACTCTCTCTAGTCACTATTTGATTCGGAGTGATTCCGGACTTGGGAGAGGATTTGATCTCTTTGGTTGTGTCTAGAATTGAATGCTATAGCTCTTGTAAGGTGTTGGAAGGTGGAAAACTTGGATACCATGAATGGTGGGGTGGTTGGGATATTTATAGCCCCAACCACCAAACTAGCCGTTTGGTGGAGGCTGCTGTCGAAGGGCGCACCGGACAGTCCGGTGCGCCACCGGACACTGTCCGGTGCGCCAGCCATGTCACTCGGTCGTTAGGGTTCGACCGTTGGAGCTCTGACTGGTGGGGCCTCTGGGCTGTCTGGTGGTGCTCCGGACAAGTACTGTAGACTGTCCGGTGCGCCAACTGCGCGTGCTCTGACCTCTGCGCGTGCAGGCGCACATTAAATGTGTTGCAGTCGACCGTTGCGCGCGAAGTAGTCGTTGCTCTGCTGACACATCGGACAGTCCGGTGAATTATAGCGGAGCGGTCTCCATTTTCCCGAAGGTAGCGAGTTCAGCGTCGAGTTCCCTGGTGCACCGGACACTATCCGGTGGCACACCGGACAGTCCGGTGCGCCAGACCAGGGCACACTTCGGTTGTCTTTGGCTCTATTTGTTTGAATCCTTTCTTGGTCATTTTATTGGTCTATTGTGAACCTTTGGCACCTGTAAAACTTATAATCTAGGGCAAACTAGTTAGTCCAATTATTTGTGTTGGGCAATTCAACCACCAAAATCAATTAGGAAAAGGTGTAAGCCTATTTCCCTTTCAAGCCTAGAAAGCTCTATTGCCTATTCTGTGGAGAAGACAAGGGCCACACTATAAGAACATGCCAAGTTACAATTCAGAAGCAAAAGGAGATTGCCGAAGCTGAAGCGCAACAGAATCAGCTGAAGCAAGTTTTACATACTGCTTCATGCTACTCTCCCTATGTACCAGAGTACGTAGGCAACCAACAACCTTAGGCTTCTATTGCTTCGGCAAGTCATTCTCAAGCTTCTTGGGCCCAGCTCCCATTACCACCACCATTACCACCCACTCATACCTGAAGCCAGCAGCTAGAAGGGCACCGGCACGTTCAACAACAGCGCAACTTCCGGGAAGAGTCCAAAGCTCGTACAGTCAACAACACTGTACCAGAATCTAAGCATATCTACTAAAGAATATCCTACTCTTGATGTACCTTTATCTTTTATGCCATTTTATTTTTTGTAAGAGAAACAAGTAACGAAGGACTAAATTTCGATTTCATGTAATAATTGAGCTTGCATCAATGAGTAAAGTATGCCTTCCTCACGGACTTCTGAAGCTACAAAAGTCGTTCCTAAGGGAGCGGAGTAGGTTCCGAAGCTACAAAAGTCGTTCCTAAGGGAGCAGAGTAAGTTCTGAAGCTACAAAAGTCATTCCTAAGGGAGCGCGGAGTAAGTTTTCTGCTCAAAAGTCGTTCCTAAGGGGATGCAGAGCCAAAAAATCCACCGAAATAGAAGGTGAAGAAGCTCAAAAGTCATTCCTAAGGGGATGCAGAGCTTAAATGCCACCGAAATATAAGGTGAAGAAGCTCAAAAGTCGTTCCTAAGGGGATGTAGAGCTTAAAGACTCAAAAGTCGTTCCTAAGGGGATGCAGAGTCTTGTGTGTTTCAGTGTGGGCGTGCGTGTGTGTGTTTGACATCATCATCATATTGCATCATATCATAGCATCATTTCACACAACATTACATCATACATCATATTGCATTAACGGCAAAAGGATTGGACACAAAGTAAATCTTCGGCAATACTTTGTCAAATGAAAATGTGCTAAGGCATGAAGCAAACTTCGAGAAACGCAATTGTATCAGACTGGCCATAGAAGGGGCATCTTTCTTTACGAAGCATGAAAAGAAGGGAAGGTGTTTTTTCGCCGAAGGCTCAAAAACGGTATGTACGTAAGTTTCATGTATCGCAAAGAAATATATTACAACAATTTACATGTCTCTTCAATTGTTCAAAACACCAAATGTTACATAGTATCATTACAATAAAATTTAATCTTCCCTAAGTATTTTCTCTGTGGCTTCATTCAGCAGCTTGTCGACGACTTTGTCGATAATAGAGTTAGCAACGCTCATTATGTCAAGTGCTTCTTTCATGACCGGATCAGCTAGGGGTTATATGGCTCGGGCAGCGGTGACAATTCAGCTGTAGTAGGCAAACCGTTAGTTCGAAGCCAGAAAATAAGAACCGAAGCTAAAATTCAAGAACATTACCTATGTGCCTTTCGCGTTCAGCAGCTTCTTCGACTCGTCTAGCTTCTTCTTGGGCTTCATGGGTTTCCTTTTCATTTTTCTTTATAATTTTGTTGGCCAATTCCCAGCCACCGTTCACCTAGACATCAGAATAAAATTTTCTACCCACTAAAGTAGCTTCAGCCGAAGGGTCTTTTGTGTCATCTGTGGAGAAGGCGGCCTCAGCCTGAGCTACAGTTTTAATGTTGCCGCAACCAGCCTTCTCCAGGATTTCTTCAAAGGCTTCAGCTTCCCCACTTATCCAATCAATGACGCCTTTGGGGTCGCCTCAAATAAAGTTCTCTTCAGAAGTGTCGGCGTTTCGACCCCGGGGGGTCCCTGGACCGACGAGTAAATTGTCGCTGCGTGTCCCTGCCCAGATGGGTTGGCACGGGATGGAACACAAGATGTGGGACAAGCCTTGTATTATCCTGTACCAGGGGTGCCGCTCGCAGTAGGGGTTACAAGCGCGTCGCGTGAGGGAGAGAGAGAGAGGGGGGGGGACACAGAGCTCGTCCACCGCTTCCCTCGCGCGAACCTCCCTTCAGGGTGGCCCTGGACTCCCTTTTATAGAGGCAAGGAGAGAGTCTAGGTGTACAACGGGGGGCGTAGCTATGCGCTAACGTGTCCGGCAGTGGAGTGCCTAAGCCCTGTGTACAAGCCAACGTGGCCGTCTGGGGAGAGCTTGGGCGCTGTACATGTGATGGCGTGGCCGCCGGAGGAGCGCCTGAGTCCTGTAGGAGCATAGCTGGCAGCGCGGCGAGGACCCTGCTGACGTCTCCTTGCTGTCGTAAGGGGTGGAGAGCCACCGGCGTCATGGCGCACGCGGGGCACCATCATTACCCATCGCCGGGGTAAGCCAGATGGGACGCCGGTCTTGTTCCTTGTAGCCTGAGCAGGCTAGGAGTAGGGGAATGATGCATCCCCTATCAGCATGGTCAGTCCGAGCCCGGGGTCGGTCGAGGCAGAGACTTCTCTTGTGGTCGAGGTTGGGGTCAGGCGAGGACGCGATTCCTCCCGAGACCGGGGTCAAGGCCGAGTCCGGTGGTTGGGCGAGGCGGAGACCTCCTCCCGAGGCCGGAGCCTGAGGTCGGGCGAGGCAGAGACCTCCTCCTGAGGCTGGAGCGTGAGGTCGGGCAAGGTGGAGCTTCCTGTTGCGCCCGAGGCTTGAGCTCGGTGGTTGATCGTGACCTGTTGTCAGTCGTTGCTGGGGTGCCTGACATGGCAGTCGAAGCGGAGCGAGCGGTGCTGTTTTCCGGTCATATTGGACAGTAAAGAGGAGGGGCGAAGTGACTGCGGTCACTTCGGCCTGGCCGACTGAGGCGCGTGTGCCAGGATACATCGCCAGGCATCCCCCGCATTTAATGCGCCTGCGAAGCGGTCGGTTGGTGAGGCGGTATGGCCAAGGTTGCTTCACAACGAAGCCTGCCCGAGCCGGGCCTCGGGAGAGCCGAGGGGGCACCTGCCGTCTAAGGAGGCCCTCGGGCGAGGCGTGAATTCGTCTAGGACTACTTTTCCAACCTGAGGCTGGGCTTGGGTAAGATCGCGTCCTTCGGGTAGACGAAGTCTTGGCTTGAACCGCACCCGTCAGTTGGTCTGAGGGTGTTAACCAGCCGTGATTAGGAGCGTTGGGGGTACCCCTAATTATGGTACCCGACAGTAGCCCCCGAGCCTCGAAGGGAGTGATGGTACTCGCTTGGAGGCTTTTGCCGCGTTTTCGGTGAGGGGACTGGCCTTTCTCGGTTTTTTGCCTTATTCTGGTGGGTGCGCGCGAGCGCACCCGCCGGGTCTAGCCTCCGAGGCCTCGGAGGAGTGGTTTGACTCCTGTGAGGTCTGAATGCTTTTCGTGGTGCTTCGATCGGTCTGGTCGTTCCCTCTTGTGGCCTGGCAGTAGCCCGTGTGCGTGGTCGGGCTCCAAGTTATCAGGCTAGTTTGTTGACGCTGTCAACAGTTTTTGGCCGTAGCCGGGTGCAAGAGCAGCCCCCGAGCCTCTGCACGGAGCGAGAGGACGATCAAGGACTTTCCTGATTTTTATTATACGCCCCTGCGTCGCCTTTCCGCAAGGAGGAGGGGGGGAAGCGCCATGTTGCCCTCGGAGGGCGCCGAACATGGTGTTTCCAGTGAGCTGCTAATGGGTGATCCGAGTGGACGCTCGTGCCCCGTTCGTTAGGGGTCAGCTGTAGCCCGGAGGCGCGCTCCAAAAGTACCTGCGGGTGATTCGCCGGACTCAGACCCCTTCGACAGGGTCCGAGGGCTCGATGCCTCCCTCCGGTGGGATTCCGTTACAAATCGTTCCCGCCGGTCTTGGAAATGTCCTAGGGTACCTCGGGACCGTAGCCCAAGCCTTGGTTATGTAACGAACGTACCCAGAGTCATCCCTCACTCTGCATGCTCTACGGCGACTGTCGAACCCTTCCGAGGGGCCAGCCTATGAACCCCTGATCAGTAGTAGGCATGGAGCCCGGGTGCTCTGGGAGGCTGTCGAAACCTTCCGAGGGGCCAGCCTTCAAACCCCTGATCAGTAGGAGGGCTCGGGGCCCGCTTCCTTCGCCGGGAAGGATCCTTTCCACAACGTCCCCTTTCCCGGTCCCTGTGACAAGAGAGAGAGAGAGGAGGAGGGGAAGGATATGAATTTTAAATAAAGTGGCGCACCTTTTTTGATGCGGTCATTATGGCGAAGGCGATGCGACGCCCGCCTCGCCTGCCAAAGGTGTTGCCTGCTCCGTCGGGGAGTTGATGCGACGGGACGGGTGATTCGCGTGGCACCCATTGCGCGTGCGAGCCGTTCGAGGAACAGGGCACAGGCGCGTCGTCTTCACGCCGTGAGGGAGGGCTCCTCCGTCGCTTCAGGAGGGACGCGAGCCTGCAGGCGACTTGACTGCTGCCTCCGTTCGTCTGCCGCTGCAGTTACTGCCGGCCCACTTTTGACCATGCCAACCATCATGCCTACCCCGCGGCTGATCGACACGTGGTCGTCGCCTTTAATCGGCACTGTTGGGTCATGCGCAGGGGTACCTCGAGTCGCGGTACTGGTCCCGCAATCAAGGAGGCGCAGCATTGGCGTGAGTGGCGGTGGAGCTTCTTGCACGTCGTAACCGGCGCGCCGGTTACATGACATGCAGGCCCGCTTCCTTCGTGCTGGTCCACCAGGTGTGGACAGAGCCGAAGGGGCGCACAGATGTGGTGCAGTTGGACGCTTGTCGTGTGGCAGTCCACCCTTTCGACCACCGATTTCTACGAAGACGGGAGAGTGCTTGTAACCGCGGGGCGGTTACATGCCTTGCGTGCAGCGGTTCGCCTTCTTCGTGCTTCGGTTCAGCTCGTATGACGTGTGGGTTCCAGCCCCCGTGTCGTGGGGGGAGAACCCTGGAGGTTGTCAATGGGGACTTCGCCCGTGGCGCTAAGGGGTGCGAGCGAGGAGGTCTGCCTATAAAAGGGGGAAACGATCCCCTGGGCAGTGGCCATGCCTTCGTCCTCCCCTCATGCCTTGCGCCCTTCCGCCTTTTGAGCCCCCGGATGGGGTGCCCCAGCGTCGCCTTGCTCTTGCTGTCGTTGGAGGAGTGCGGCCTCGTGGAGATCGGTACCTTTCAGCCATCGTTCGGCTTCAAGGATTTTCGTCGTGCAGTCCGGCTGCATTCCCTCACCAATGGGCAGTTTGGTGGGGAAAGCAAGCTGGGCTGCGGCCTCCGCCCCGCCCTCAGCTTCAAGGATCTTTGTCATCCTTGCTGAGGCGGAGGGAGAGCTGAGTGGGGGGTTGCATCTGCGTGGGCCGGTAACCCTTTTCTTCCCCCAGTGTTTGGGGGAGAAAGGCATCCTCCAGCCCTGCGGAGGCTTCCTCCAGCCATGCGGGGGAAGGCGAACTGCTGCTTCCTGGACAGGGTGCAGCTTTCCGTCCTTCGTCCGAGCGGTAGTTGTGCCGCGCACAGGCCGGCCGCGTCCAGGTCTTCCTCGCGCCGTCAGCCGCGCCAGAGGGTTGCCCAGCATGTCGCGCGCCGCGAGGGCGGTGCTCGTGTTCTGGGGCGACCTCGGCGGGGGCAGGAGTGAGGACCTGCCGGTGCGCTTTGGGGCGGCCGACGCTCGCTGGTGCGGTGTTGGCGGACAGGTGGACACCGCCGTCGGTGCTGTGGTGGCAGCAGCCGGAGAAGGTTTCTCCGTCGACGAGATCGTCGGCGCTAGCTGCACTCCGAGCCTCCGGCTCTTCGGCTTTAATGGCTGGTTCTCGTCCTCCTATGAGGGGATATGAACGAGAGCCTTCCATCGGTGGCATTCGCCCTGGGGCCATCGCCGCTGTCGCAGAGGTCGCTGACGAGCCACCCGGAGCTCGTCATCCCATAGGCCCTCCGATGTGGGGGGTTGTTCGTACCCGCGGGAACGGAACCGGAGTCCCGTTTGTAATGGCACCTTGAGCGCCAGTGTATGTTCATCGTGGCTGTCGAGGCCTGAACATTTGGGTATTTGAGAACGAAGCTGTGTGTCTTCCTCATTCCGAGCGCTGGGACTTGTCTGTTGGCTGGTCGAACCACTTAACCGAGCATCGGTCGCCTTTCACGGAAGGTGACGAGTGAGGTGTCCGTATCCCGGAGGTGTAGGAGTCCCTCGGCTCTGTCGGCCTTGCCGCTCTAGGCTTCCCTTGCTCAGTTTTCGGAAACCTCGGCTGATCTGCGATGAGCTGGAGCTGGAGGCAGCGGTGTTAGCGCGGACAGACGCGGAGTCAGCTCGGAAAGAGACTTCATCGGCCCAGGAGACGGCGGCTTCCTGGGCCGAAGAAGGGGTGGCAGCAGCTCTGGAGCTTGGCCAAAACATCTGCTGGCGTGGTGCTGGCGTCCTCCCTTAGGTGGAGGTCCTTTTGCCTGGGTCGCCGTCCGAGGCCTGGCCTGGTTCCGCCGAGGGTGGAATCAACACCGAGGGTGCTGCTGCTCCCCCTGCCGATGCCAGAACCTGCAGGAACGGTTTGTCTGTAGCATGCGCATGCTTTTTTGCGGCCGCCGAGGCCTAAACACTTTATCGTCGTGTTTAAAAAGCTATGTCTTCTCTCCTCTTGTTTCGAGCATCACGACTTGTCTGTCAATAGCAGAATCGTTTATCCGAACGAGAGTTACTTCTCACGGAAGGTGATGATGAGGTATCCGTATCCCGGAGGCGTAGGAGTCCCTCGGCTCGGTCGGCCTTGCTGCTTACGTGCGCTCTCTTTTGGTCGAAGGATTCCATTATTGGGACAGTCGAGAAGGCGCGAAAGTCGTTTTCTACCCAAGTGTTAGGACCTGTTTGGTAGCAGGATCGCTTATCCGAGCGTGAGTTACTTCTCGCGGAAGGTGATGAGTGAGGTATCCGTATCCCGGAGGCGTAGGAGTTCCTCGGCTCGGTCGGCCTTGCCGCTTACGTGTACTCTCGTCGTTCTCAAGATCCCGCTATCAATATGGAAGTCGAAAGCACAAAGGTTGTTTTGGTAGAAAATTTTTCCGAGGAAAATTTTGACGCAGAGGGGGTTCCCCCCTTCTAGCCCCCGAGGGAGGGTCAGGCTTTGCTGAGGCGAGGCCGACCCTTCCTTGACAGTTAGACTTTGTGTACGTAAATGAGGTACATGAACGACTTAAAACATCTTAAGGGTAGAAGCGACGTAGCTGTTGGATGTTCCAAGCGTTGTTGTAGACCTCGCCTTGGTCGTTGGCCAGCTTGTATGTTCCGGGCTTCAAGATCTTGGCGATGATGAAGGGCCCATCCCAGGGAGGAGTGAGCTTGTGGCGCCCTCGGGCGTCCTGTCGCAGGCGAAGCACCAAGTCTCCCACTTGGAAGCCTCGGGCCCGAACGCTTCGGGCGTGGTAGCGCCGCAGCGATTGCTGGTATTGTGCCGAATGTAGTAAGGCGATGTCTCGAGCCTCCTCGAGTTGGTCCAGCGTGTCTTCTCGGCTGGTCTGGTTGCTTCGGTCGTCGTACGCCTTGGTCCTCGGGGAGCCATATTCTAAGTCCATGGGGAGGACGGCCTCGGCCCCATAGACTAGAAAGAACGGCGTAAAACCCGTGGCGCGGCTCGGCGTCGTCCGCAGGCTCCAGACTACGGAGGGTAGCTCTTTCATCCACCGCTTGCCGAACTTGTTGAGGTCATTGTAGATCCTTGGTTTGAGCCCCTGCAGAATCATACCGTTGGCACGCTCCACCTGCCCATTCGTCATGGGATGAGCTACGGCGGCCCAGTCCACACGGATGTGGTGGTCGTCGCAGAAGTCTAGGAACTTTTTTCCGGTGAACTGCGTGCCATTGTCGATGATGATTGAGTTTGGGACCCTGAACCGATGAATAATGTTGGTGAAGAATGCCACCACCTGCTCGGACCTGATGCTGTTTAGGGGTCGGACCTCGATCCACTTGGAGAATTTGTCGATAGCGACCAGCAGGTGCGTGAAGCCCCCGGGCGCCTTCTGCAAGGGTCCGACGAGGTCCAGACCCCACACAGCAAATGGCCAGGTGATGGGTATCGTCTGCAAGGCCTGAGCGGGCAGATGCATCTGCTTTGCGTAGAATTGACACCCCCGGCAGGAACGCACAATCCTAGTGGCGTCGGCCACCGCGGTTGGCCAATAGAAACCTTGTCGAAAGGCATTCCCCACGAGGGCTCGAGGCGCTGCATGGTGGCCACAAGCTCCCAAGTGTATTTCTTGCAACAGCCCTTGTCCTTGGGTGATGGATATGCATCGTTGAAGGATGCCCGAGGGGCTGCGGTGGTAGAGCTCTTTTTCATCACCCAGCAGGACGAATGACTTGGCGCGCCGAGCCAGCCACCAAGCTTTGGTCTTGTTGATGGGAAGCTCTCCTCGGAGGAGATATTCCAGGTACGGGGCCTGCTAATTCGGATCTGGCGCGACCCCATTCTGTTCCTCTTCGACGGGCAAGGCCTCTTCCTCGATGGCCGAGGGTGCCTCGAGTGCCGCCGAGGGTACCTCGGGCTCAGCCGCATCGTCGATCTCGACGGATGGTTGATGCAGATCTCTAAAGAAGACGTCGGGGGGAACTGTTGTTCGCCCCGAGGCTATTTTTGCCAGCTCGTCCACAGTCTCGTTGTATCGTCGGGCGATGTGGTTGAGCTCCAGTCTGTAGAACTTGTTCTCTAGGCGCCGAACTTCGTCGCAGTAGGCTTCCATCCTCCGGTCACGACAGTGGGAGTTCTTCATGACTTGATCAATGACAAGCTACGAGTCGCCTCGAGCGTCGAGGCGTCGGACCCCTAGCTCGACGGCGATGCGTAGCCCGTCAACCAGTGCTTCGTACTCGGCCACATTGTTTGACGCCGGAAAATGGAGGCGAATGACGTAGCGGAGATGCTTTCCGAGGGGTGAAACGAAGAGCAGGCCAGCGCCCGCTCCTGTTTTCATGAGTGACCCATCGAAGTACATGGTCCAGAGCTCGGGCTGGATTAGAGTTGTCGGTAACTGGGTGTCGGTCCACTCAGCCAGGAAGTCTGCCAAGACCTGGGATTTTATGGCCTTCTAAGGAGCGAATGATAGCGTTTCGCCCATAAGCTCCACCGCCCACTTTGCTATCCTACCCGAGGCCTCGCGGCACTGGATGATCTCCCCCAGGGGGAAGGATGACACCACAGTTACCGGATGAGACTCGAAGTAGTGTCGCAACTTTCGCCGCATCAGGATCACCGTGTAGAGCAGCTTCTGGATCTGTGGGTAGCGAGCTTTGGTCTCGGAAAGTACTTCGCTGATGAAGTAGACCGGCCTCTGGATGGGTAGTGCATGCCCTTCTTCTCGTCTCTCGACTACGATCGCGGCGCTGACCACCTGAGTAGTCGCGGCTATGTAGATCAAGAGGGCTTCTCCTGCGGCGGGAGGCACCAGAATGGGTGTTTTCGTAAGGAGCGCCTTAAGGTTTTCGAGAGCTTCCTCGGCCTCGGGGGTCCAAGTGAAGCACTCGGCCTTCCTTAAGAGACGGTACAGAGGCAAGCCTTTCTCGCCGAGGCGTGAGATGAAGCGGCTCAGAGCCGCAAGGCATCCCATGACCCTCTGTACTCCTTTCAAATCTCTGATCGGTCCCATGCTGGTGATGGCCGCGATTTTCTCCGGGTTAGCCTCGACGCCCCGCTCGGAGACGATGAACCTAAGGAGCATGCCTTGGGGGACTCCGAAGACACACTTCTCAGGATTGAGTTTCACGTCTTTCGCTCTCAGACACTTGAATGTCGTTTCAAGGTCGGAGAGGAGGTCGGAGGCTCTCTTCGTCTTGACAACGATGTCATCGACGTAAGCCTCGACCATTCTGCCGATGTGTTCTCCGAATACGTGGTTGATACACCTCTGGTAAGTGGCGCCTGCATTCCTCAATCTAAATGGCATTGTGGTGTAACAGTACATGCCAAAAGGTGTGATGAAAGAAGTCACGAGCTGATCGGACTCTTTCATCTTGATTTGGTGATAGCCTGAGCAGGCATCGAGGAATGACAGGGTTTCACACCCAGCTATGGAGTCCATGATTTGATCGATGCGAGGTAGAGGGTAGGGAACTTTCGGACATGCTTTGTTTAGACCAGTATAGTCTACACACATCCTCCATTTCCCATCCTTCTTCCTTACAAGAACAGGGTTAGCTAACCATTCGGGATGGAATACCTCTTTGATGAACCCTGCCGCGAGTAGCTTGTGGATCTCCTCTCCTATGGCCCTGCGCTTTTCCTCGTCGAAACGGCACAGGGTTTGCTTCACGGGCCGGGCTCCAGCTCTGATGTCCAGTGAGTGCTCGGCGACATCCCTTGGTATGCCGGGCATGTCCGAGGGACTCCACGCAAAGACTTCGGCGTTTGCGCGGAGAAAGTCGACGAGCACTACTTCCTATTTGGGGTCGAGCTCGGAGCCGATCCGAACTTGCTTGCTGGCGTCGTTGCTGGGGTCGAGAGAGACAGACTTGACCGCCTCAACCAGTTCGAAGTTGCCGGCGTGCCGCTTCGCATCGGGCGCCTCCTTGGAGAGGCGTTCAAGGTCGGCGATGAGGGCCTCGGACTCGGCGAGAGCCTCGGCGTACTCCACGCACTCCATGTCGCAATCGTACGCGTGGCGGTACGTGGACCCGACAGTGATGATCCCATTCGGGCCCGGCATCTTGAGCTTGAGGTAGGTGTAGTTGGGGACGGCCATGAACCTGGCGTAGCATGGTCTTCCTAACACCGCATGGTAGGTTCCTCGGAACCCGACAACCTCAAAGGTGAGAGCTTCCTTTCGGAAGTTTGAGGGAGTTCTGAAGCAGACGGGTAAGTCGATCCGTCCGAGGGGTTGGATTCGCTTCCCGGGCGCGATCCCGTGGAAGGGTGCCGCATCGGCCCGGACTTCGGATCGATCAACCCCTAAGAGTTCCAGGGTCTTGGCGTAGATGATGTTAAGGCTGCTGCCTCCGTCCATGAGGACCTTGGAGAGCCTAGCGTTGCCGATGATCATTCCTGGGCTCGGCACGAAGTCGGGGTGGTCGCCTTGGTCGAAGGTGATAGGCTTGTCCGACCAGTCTAGGTAGACTGGCACCGCCACCTTCACCAAGCAGACTTCCCAGCGCTCCTGCTTGTGGTGCCGAGCCGAGGCGTTCGCCGCCTGCCTGCCGTAGATCATGAAGCAGTTATGAACTTCCGGGAATCCCTCTTGCTTGCCGCCCTCCTTGTCGTTGTCATGGCCCTTGCCATCCTCCGCCGGGGCCCGGTCTTATGGAAGTGGCGTCGGAGCATGATACATTCTTCGAGGGTGTGCTTGACAGGCCCCTGGTGATAGGGGCACGGCTCTTTGAGCATCTTCTCGAACGCGCCGGCCCCTCCAGGTGGTTTCCGAGGGTTCATGTGCTCGGCCGCAGCGACGAGATTCGTGTTTGCGGCATCGCACTTCGCTCGCGACTTGTTTTTGGCCTTCTTCTTCGTGCCCCGCTGGGCAGACGCCTTAGGGGCGTCTGTCTTCGGCTCCCCCTGAGGCTGCTTGTCCTTCCGGAAGATGGATTCGACCGCCTCTTGACCTGAGGCGAACTTGGTGGCGACGTCCATCAGTTCGCTCGCGCGGGTGGGAGTCTTGCACCCCAGTTTGCTTACCAGGTCCCGGCAAGTGGTGCCAGCAAGGAAAGCCCCGATGACATTCGAATTGGTAACGTTGGGCAGCTCGATGCGCTGCTTCGAAAACCGCCGGATGTACTCTCGGAAGGACTCCCCTGGCTGCTGGCGACAGCTTCGGAGGTCCCACGAGTTCCTAGGGTGCACGTACGTGCCTTGGAAGTTCCCCACGAAAGCTTTGACCAGATCATCCCAGTCGGAGATCTGCGCAGGAGGCAGATGCTCCAGCCAGGCTTGGGCGGCGTCGGAGAGGAAAAGGGGTAGATTACAGATGATGAGGTTGTCATCATCCGCCCCTCCCAACTGGCAGGCCAGTCGGTAGTCCGCGAGCCACAGCTCCGGCCTCGTCTCCCCCCGAGTACTTGGTGACAGTAGTCGGGGCTCGGAAACGGGCAGGGAACGGTGCTCGTCGTATGGCCCAGCTGAAGACTCGCGGGCCGGGTGGTTCGGGTGAAGGACTGCGGTTCTCCTCGCTGTTGCAGCGTCCCCCGCGCCTGGGATGGTAGCCTCGGCACACCTTCTCGTCGAGGTGGGCTCGATGGTCGAGATGGTGGTGCTCGTTGCCAAGGCGTTCCCGGGCGGTGGGCGCCTCGTCCCGTGTACGCTCGGGATGGACCGAGGCTTCCCGAATGCGCCGGGAGGACATCGCGTGACGCTCCGATGGGTCAGCTCGCCTACGGGAGGCAGAGCTTTCGGCTCGTCGAACCGTGGCGCCCTCTAGAAGATTCTTGAGTTCGCCCTGGATGCGCCTGTTGGGGACTTGTTCTCAAATGCTAAGAGTTAAGAACAAGGCAACATAAAAAGTGTTAAGTGTTAAAGTCCTTCGTCCTTCGAAGCATTATGTCCCTTCGGGAAATAATGAGTTTCGGACGAAGGTCACAAGAGACATACCTTCGTAAATATAACAAGTAATGACGAAGGATTCATATAAAGCATGAAATATAAACATCATCATAGAATCATTTCTATTTTATTAACATGGAGAAATAGAAATGATTACAGATTACAAATGTACCTTCGGTCCTGAGAGAAGGTAAAAAGTACAAGCGTGACGCAAAAGCATATGCCAAGTCAGCGTGAACAGTACGGGAGTACTGTTCATCTATTTATAGACGCGGGACGCAGCCCACGTAAAATTACATCCATGTCCATTACATTTGTTAATGACTTATGGAAATCTGTCAAGGCCCACGTAGTCTTTTCATCTTTAAGTCGGTTCCCCTTTCTGCTATCGCGACGAAGCTTCCCTGCGCACAGCTTCGGCTGTGTATCATCCTTCGTGGAGCTTGGTAATCAGCTCGTCCTTCGTCTGGTCCAGGCTTCGTCCTGACCGTACTTCATGTTCATAATTCTGAGTCCGAAGGTACCTGTTCACATAATCCACTTGGAAAACATTGTCAAATCATGTTTTTGAGGACCTTCGGAGGACGAAGGCCCCCAACAGTAGCCTCTCGCAATATTAATTTGTTAATGATAAATTCAGATTGCGATATGGACGAAGGCCTTGAGCCGAAGGTCCGAAAAAACACCTTCCCTTTGCTAGAATAGCAACATTCACTGACAAGCGGGGTCTTTCAATTTTCAACGCCCTGGGCGTATAAATAAGATCATACCGCAAACTTATCTGGCACGCACACTTGCCATCTGCTTCGGCCCGCTACATTTTTAGCTCTTGTGCACTAAGATTTGCTGATCTTTTTGGTTTTAAAGCTTCGGCCTTGAAAACAGTTTTTTAGCGCTTCCGAAGATGTCTGAAGGTAAGAAGATCCCTGCTGAGACGAAGCTGAGTCTTGACGAAGAGAAGAACTTGGGGTTCCTTATAGCGATGGCGGAGACCAATACAGAGAAAATCACCAAGGAAATTCTTGAAGGTTTGTCCGAAGATACTGATGACAGCGACAGTTTTGATGTAGAAAGTGGTGGGGAAGAGTCCGAAGATCGACCATGGCGACCAAGTCACACGGTTTTCGGGAAAACCACTATCAAGCAGAGTCATATTGATAATATGAGGGGGCGGTATTTTCGAGATATATCTATTGTGAGGGCTGGCGCTGGAGAAAAGACTTCTCCCACCCCCGAAGAAGATGAAGTTGTAATCTTCCGAAGCTTTCTCAAGGCAGGGCTTCGATTCCCCCTAAGCAACTTTGTCGTTGAAGTCCTGAAGACATTTCAAGTCTACCTTCATCAACTTACTCCCGAAGCTATCATAAGAATGGGGATGTTTGTCTGGGCTGCAAGAAGCCAAGGTTTAGAACCAAATGCTAAAAGCTTTTGCAACATTCATGAGTTATTATACGAGACGAAGCCCTGGGGAAAAGAACAATATCACAACAACTTTGGGTGCTACAGCTTCGGTGCCCGCTCCGGGTCAAGCCGCCCTGTGCCAACCTTTCGGAAGAGGTGGCCCGGAGCCTGGATGACTGAATGGTTCTATGTAAAGAATGACTTAACAGCGCAAGAAAATGTCAAGAGTATTATTATGCGCCCCATCTGGCAACGCTTCAGACTTCGAAGGCCGAAGGTTGAAATGGATGAAGCAGCCGAGGAATGCCAAAGGGCCTTCGGCGTGGTCTGCTCTTTCATTGGGTCAAGGGACTTGGTCCAAGAGCATATTGCCTTCAGGGTGTGGCCACTTGCAGGAAAGTGGGAAATGCCGAAGGAGACCATCAAAGAGTCCGACGAAGGCGGATTGGTCAGACTGAAATACACATTCAAATATGCAGATAAATTTGTTGAACCTGATGATGACTGGTTGAAAAGCATTGAAACATTAAGTGACGAACTGCTTGGGGCATATTCGAAGGCCGAGAACACTGCGTTATCAGTAGCCTTCGGAGGCCGAAAAAAGAAAAGGCTCAACCGGGTATTTGACGCAGTCGGGTTTGTCTACCCTGACTACCACTATCCGGTATTGAGTCGCAAAAGGAAAAATACTTCTACTGCGGCAGAAGCTACCACGAGTGCTACTAATGAGCCAGTGCCGCAAAGGAAAAAGATAAAGGTGCTCACTCACCGAGCGCGTTTTATTGAGCCGGCCATAGTGCCAGAATTTATTGGTGAAATCTCTTTGGCCTCTGAAGCTACAGAACCAGCTCCAGTGCCGAAGATAGAAGAGAAAACTGAAGCACCTTCAGCCGAAAAAGCAGAAAAACCGAAGATTGAAGAGCAAAAAATATCGGAAATCTTAAGTCCTTCAGCAACTGTTGAAACAACAAAAAATCAAAAGGGCCCGTCGGTGACCCCGAGAAGAAAAAGAATGGTGAACGTGTTAGATGTTTTGGAGACAATTAAGTCTTCAAGCACAACTCCAAAAGGGACTATTGAAGTTGCTGAAGTGTCTATCGAAGCTGAAGTTGCTGAAGCTTCGAAGCAACAACCTGAAGCTGAAGCTGGGCCTTCAGAGCCCACCAAGGAACAATCTTTGGAGACCGAGAAAATATCAGAACCAGCTTTGGTTAAAGAAATTGACACTGCCGCCCCTGAAGCTCCTTCCAGCACATGCGATTACATCGTGCGACATGCTTCGGGGAAGAAATTATCTGAAGAAGAGACTTATGAAGCGAATCACTATGCTAGAGAGTTAAAGTATCCGAAGGGGGCAGTAGTATTCAATGGGACAAATGAAGATGACTTCCTATACTGCCTCCCTGATAACAAAGAATTATCTGTTTGCCGGGAGATGGCTAGAAGTATGGGTTTCCCGAAGCTCGAAGCTGGATTGTGTGCTATGTCGAAGGAAGATCTCGCGGATAGTCTTGCATATAATAGCCTGAAGATTTGGGAATTAGACTTTTGAAAAAATTTTACAATACGTAATTCATTCCTTTATTCTTATATGGATTCTTTTTTTATAGGGTTTAATCCTGAGCAACACATTGAGAGCACAAAAGAGTGCCGATGATGAGAGTTATGAAATTGCATTCAACAATCTACGATCAGAAGTTATAAAACTGAGAAACGAAGCTCTAGAAAAAGATAAAATTCTGGTTACACTAGTAGACAAGATAAAAAAGGACGAAGCTGCGGCAAAGATTCAGGCCGAAGCTCAGAAACGCGAAATTAAAGATCTTCAGAAACAATTGGCCCGGGCGAAAGAAGAACGCATACTTGAAGAAACAAGACGGGAATGCAGCGACCAATGGGCTGATCATTTGGAAGCAACCGTGGAAGAGCTTCGGTCCTCTAAGAAAAAATGCTACGAAAAATCCATGGAATGCGTAAAGAAAATTAAAACCAGCTTCGCTAGCGTGGGCGCATTTTCCAGTGAAGAGAATTTTTCAAGAGGCAATCCCGAAGGCCCAATAGAATGGATCAGCCACGAAGCAGAGGCCTTCGAGGAAATCCTGAGTAGCCGCGGTGACATCTGCGCTTTTTCTGGCGCCAGAGGAATTGCTAGTGTCTTGGAGAAGCAAGGTTGTGAACATGTAAAATCTTTAGCTCAGTCCGAAGCTGCCTTATCCTCCGAAGACATCAAAGACCCCTCGGCCGAAGCAAGCATGGTTGGTGGCAAATTCTTTACTGATGTCTGGAACAACGGTGGCCGAGAAATGGCGCAAGAAATCATTCAAAGGAGTGAAAAAGGCATCCATGATGCTAGGAATGTGACAGAAGTTGCCGAAGGGCAAATAGGTATTAATTAGTCGCTCCTATTGTGTTGTTATTTTTATTTCAAACTTTGCCCGCGGTTTGTAATAGTAATGCAAAAATATTCTGTTTCCTCAGAACCTGCTGGATCGTCTGGTGATCCTCTCACAAAAGGCGATGACGAAATTAAACAAATGGCCGAAGCTATCATGGATAAAGTTGTTGAACAACTTCTAAATGAGGCTGCCGAAGTAGTATTAAGAGAAGACTAGGTGTTATTAGAAAAAACATTTGAAGTGTGATCTATGTAATATTTTATACATTTGAATGTAATATACAAGTCTCTTTTCATTATTCAATTCTTTACGATGCATGAAATTCTACATACATACCATTTTTGAGCCTTCGGCGAAAAAACACCTTCCCTTCTTTTCATGCTTCGTGAAGAAGACATTCTCCGTTAAAACTATTCTGATGAATCACGTCCACGCTTCGTGAAAACATTCTTCGAAGCTTTACAATTTCGATATTGCTCTGATGAAGCTCGTCCATGCTCCGTAAAAACATTCTCCGAAGCTGTATTCCGAAGATTATCATTGTATTCCCTCGTGACTTTACACAATTTTCACTTTCTCAAAGCGTCCATTCGAAGGTTGATACTGTGTCCCCTTCTCTTGCCAAATGCAACATGATGTATGATGCTTATGCTATGCAAAATGATGTGATGATGTTATGTTATGCAAATGACATTTGTTCCGAAGATACACACAATATATTTGTAAGCTCTGTATTCCCTTAGGAACGTCTTTGGAGCTTCTTCGCCTTTTACTTAGACGGTATAAGCTCTGCATTCCCTTAGGAACGTCTTTGGAGCTTCTTCGCCTTTTACTTAGGCGGTATAAGCTCTGCATTCCCTTAGGAACGTCTTTGGAGCTTCTTCGCCTTTTACTTAGGCGGTATCAGCGTTGACTTTTCGCTGTATGCTCTGCATTCCCTTAGGAACGTCTTTGGAGCAAAAACTTACACTGCGCTCCCTTTGGAACGGCTTTTTGTAACTTCGACAACTTACTCTGCGTTCCTTAGAACGACTTTTTGTTGCTTCGAAGGAATTTTGATAATTCGAAAGTCCTCCTTGTTACCGCAAACTTTTAAGCTTCAGCACCTTAAGCCTGTGGAGAAGATAGATTTTCCTCATAACCAACCACGAAACTATTATATGAAAACTGAAATGTTCTTTATTACACAGAAAATAGAACTTAAACGGAAAAGACTGCTATCAAAGTAGGATATTTGTCAATAAATGTGCTTCGACTCTGGCACAGTACTATTGACTGTGCGAGCTTCAGATTGCTCTCTGAGATCCCTTTGGTGAGGAACATATTGGCTCCCTTCTGGCTGTTGGCCTTGTTGCAGCGGAGGTGGAGGCGGGGGCTGTTGCCATGAAGCTTGAGGCTGACTCACCGAAGCTACGGAAACTGCAGGGTGGTTGCCCACGTATTCCGGGATGTAAGGCTGATGGTACGAAGCAGTATGCATGACCTGCTTCGGCTGGCCCTGTTGCGCTGCAGCTTCTGCTAGCTCCTTTTGTTTCTGGATGGTGACATGACACATCCTGGTGGTATGGCCCTTGTTTTCACCACAGAATAAGCAGAATGTCCTCCTTGGTTGATCTCCAAATCTTCCGCCGAAGCCCCTGGCGCCTCTGCCTCTTGGAGCTGGTGGCCGGAAGAAAGTTTGCTGTTGCCCCGAAGCCTGTGAAGAGCACTGCGGCCTGTTCTGCTGACTCCCCTTATCATCATTTTGAGTGGAGCTGTGGATGGACCTGACATGCCTCGGATAGAATCTTCCTCCGAAGCCCCTGGTCATCTCAGAAAATCTGAAGGCCTCCTCCCTTCTTTGGCGAAAGTCATTATCGGCACGAATGTACTCGTCCATCTTTTGGAGCAGCTTCTCCAGAGTCTGAGGAGGCTTCCTAGCAAAGTATTGAGCTGCAGGTCCAGGACGAAGCCCCTTGATCATGGCTTCGATGACAATTTCATTGGGCACCGTTGGTGCCTGTGCCCTCAAACGCAAGAACCTTCTGACATACGCCTGAAGGTATTCTTCATGATCCTGAGTGCACTGGAACAAGGCTTGAGCAGTGACCGGCTTCGTCTGAAATCCTTGGAAGCTGGTTAACAACATATCCTTCAGCTTCTGCCATGAAGTGATTGTTCCTGGTCGAAGGGAGGAATACCAGGTCTGAGCAACACTTCTGACGGCCATGACGAAAGACTTCACCATAACTGCAGCATTGCCACCATACGAAGACACTGTTGCTTCGTAGCTCATCAAGAACTGCTTCGGGTCTGAGTGGCCGTCGAACATGGGAAGCTGGGGTGGCTTATAGGACGGAGGCCAGGGTGTAGCCTGCAGCTCAGCGGACAGAGGAGAGGCATCATCGAAAACAAAATTTCCATGATGGAAATTGTCATACCAGTCATCTTCGTTGAAGAAGCCCTCCTGACGAAGGTCTTTTTATTGAGGCCTTCGGTTCTGCTCATCGTGGGTAAGATGACGAACTTCTTCAGAAGCTTCGTCTATCTGCCTTTGCAGCTCAGCTAGCCTGGCCATCTTTTCCTTTTTCCTCTGCACCTGTTGATGAAGCATCTCCATATCCCTGATCTCTTGATCTAGTTCATCCTCCTGAAGCGTCGGGCTGACGGCCTTCCTTTTCTGGCTTCGAGCCTCCCGAAGAGAGACGGTCTCCTGGTTGGGATCCAGCGGTTGCAATGCTGCAGCTCCAGTCGCTGAAGCTTTCTTCGGCGCCATAGCGAAGGTCTATAGCTTCCGAAGGTGTTCAAAAAACTCGAAGTGGAAGTGAGTTCACCCACGGTGGGCGCCAATGTTGGGGACTTGTTCTCAAATGCTAAGAGTTAAGAACAAGGCAACATAAAAAGTGTTAAGTGTTAAAGTCCTTCGTCCTTCGAAGCATTATGTCCCTTCGGGAAATAATGAGTTTCGGACGAAGGTCACAAGAGACATACCTTCGTAAATATAACAAGTAATGACGAAGGATTCATATAAAGCATGAAATATAAACATCATCATAGAATCATTTCTATTTTATTAACATGGAGAAATAGAAATGATTATAGATTACAAATGTACCTTCGGTCCTGAGAGAAGGTAAAAAGTACAAGCGTGACGCAAAAGCATATGCCAAGTCAGCGTGAACAGTACGGGAGTACTGTTCATCTATTTATAGACGCGGGACGCAGCCCATGTAAAATTACATCCATGTCCATTACATTTGTTAATGACTTATGGAAATCTGTCAAGGCCCACGTAGTCTTTTCATCTTTAAGTCGGTTCCCCTTTCTGCTATCGCGACGAAGCTTCCCTGCGCACAGCTTCGGCTGTGTATCATCCTTCGTGGAGCTTGGTAATCAGCTCGTCCTTCGTCTGGTCCAGGCTTCGTCCTGACCGTACTTCATGTTCATAATTCTGAGTCCGAAGGTACCTGTTCACATAATCCACTTGGAAAACATTGTCAAATCATGTTTTTGAGGACCTTCGGAGGACGAAGGCCCCCAACAGCGCCGTCCCTCGGTGGTGGATGGCTCCGACATGGCCCGAAGCAGCATCGCCGCTGCAGCTAGGTCCTGGCCGGACCCGCTGATGGCCGGAGGCAGCGCTGCCCTGGCATTGTCGACGATGCAGTGCCGGATGTCTTGGGCCTGGTGACAGGCTTCTCCGGCGAGTGATCGGCCTGCCCACTCCTGTTCGATGTTCTGTCGGAGCTGTACAAGCCGGCCTGCTTCCCCGTCGACCCGGGCCTGCATCTCACGGATTTGCTCGAGCTGTATGTCCTGACCCCCCGCAGGGACTGGGACGACAGCTAGCTCCCGCAGGATGTCAACGCGAGATGAGGGCCCAGGGGGATCGTCAACCTCTGGCATACCGAGGTGGTTGCCTTTGTTGTGATCTCCCAGATCGACGTGGAAGCATTCGCGACTTGGGTCGTAACCCTCGTCGTCAAGGTCATGACCATCGTCAGAACAACCGGAGAGGCAGTGGTCACATGTAGACATGAAGCCCCGCATGGCACCAGGGTCATTGAGGGCAGAGAAATCCCAACCGGAGTCGGGGATGTCCTCTTCCTCAGAACCCACCGGTCTGAAGGTCGAGACGGCTGTCAGTCGGTCCTAGGTCGACCACATGTGGTACCTCGGAAGGTTTGGATACGCCTTTATGAAGGTGCTCACCATTGCGGGGTCGCTAGGTGGATCGAAGCTGAACCGAAAAGGTATGGGATGGAAAACGGACGGTACCTCTTGGTCGTTGGACGGTGGTGAAGTCGCGTCGGGGGCGGTGCACACCGTCACCTTAGGTACGAGGGTAACGCCTAGCAGGTCCTTCGCGAGGGTGCTGGCATCATCAGTCCGCTTGGGGTTGACACGTCGTGGGGAAGTGACACCCGCTGTCGCCTCAGGTGCGAGGGCAATGTCCGACATGTCCCGCGGGGGAGTGCCGGCGTCGTCGACTCGCTCTGGTGCGACAGCCGACAAGGTGCCGCCTCCTGCGTGGCCATGGTTGCCCCGTCTTCGCCTCCTCCGACAAGGAGGATGGCGGGGACGACCGGAGTGCTCCTCTTCTGTCGTGGGAAGATGTTGTCGTAGAGCTCGCCGCCGTCGAGCGAGTCGAAAACTGTCGTTGTCGTCACACCGCGGGGGGAGGAGTACCATGTCGTAGCTGCCGTCGAGGGACATGAACTCAAGACTCCCGAAGAGGAGCATCGTCCCGGGCTGGAGAGGTTGCTGAAGACTCCCCATCTAGATCTCAATGGGAAGGTGTTCGTTAACACGCAGCAGGCCCCTACCTGGCGCGCCAACTGTCGGCGTTTCGACCCCGGGGGGTCCCTGGACCGACGAGTAAATTGTCGCTGCGTGTCCCTGCCCAGATGGGTTGGCGCGGGATGGAATACGAGATGTGGGACAAGCCTTGTATTATCCTGCACCAGGGGTGCCGCTCGCAGTAGGGGTTACAAGCGCGTCACGTGAGGGAGAGAGAGAGAGGGGGACACAGAGCTCGTCCGCCGCTTCCCTCGCGCGAACCTCCCTTCAGGGTGGCTCTGGACTCCCTTTTATAGAGGCAAGGAGAGAGTCTAGGTGTACAACGGGGGGCGTAGCTATGCGCTAACGTGTCCGGCAGTGGAGTGCCTAAGCCCTGTGTACATGCCAACGTGGCCGTCAGGGGAGAGCTTGGGCGCTGTACATGTGATGGTGTGGCTGCCGGAGGAGCGCCTGAGTCCTGTAGGAGCACAGCTGGCAGCGCGGCGAGGACCCTGCTGATGTCTCCTTGCTGTCGTAAGGGGCGGAGAGCCACAGGCGTCATGGCGCACGCGGGGCACCATCATTATCCGTCGCCGGGGTAAGCCAGATGGGACGCCGGTCTTGTTCCTTGTAGCTTGAGCAGGCTAGGAGTAGGGGAATGATGCATCCCCTATCAGCATGGTCAGTCTGAGCCCGAGGTCGGTCGAGGCGGAGACTTCTCTTGTGGTTGAGGCCGGGGTCGGGCGAGGATGCGATTCCTCCCGAGACCGGGGTCGAGGGCAAGTCCGGGGGTCGGGCGAGGCGGAGACCTCCTCCCGAGGCCGGAGCCTGAGGTCAGGCGAGGCGGAGACCTCCTCCTGAGGCCGGAGCGTGAGGTCGGGCGAGGCGGAGCTTCCTGTTGCGCCCGAGGCTTGAGCTCGGTGGTTGATCGTGACCTGTTGTCAGTCGTTGTCGGGGTGGCTGACATGGCAGTCGAAGCGGAGCGAGCGGTGCTGTTTTCCTGTCATATCGGACAGTAAAGAGGAGGGGCAAAGTGACTGCGGTCACTTCGGCCTGGCTGACTGAGGCGCGTGTGTCAGGATACGTCGTCAGGCATCCCCCGCATTTAATGCGCCTACGAAGCGGTCGGTTGGTGAGGCGGTATGGCCAAGGTTGCTTCACAACGAAGACTGCCCGAGCCGGGCCTCGGGAGAGCCGAGGGGGCGCCTGCCGTCTGAGGAGGCCCTCGGGCGAGGCGTGAATTCGTCTGGGACCCCTGTTCCAACCCGAGGCTGGGCTCGGGTAAGATCGCGTCCTTCGGGTAGACAAAGTCTTGGCTTGAACCGCACCCGTCAGTTGGTCTGAGGGTGTTAACCAGCCGTGATTAGGAGCATTGGGGGTACCCCTAATTATGGTACCCGACAAGAAGAATAAGCACCTACTTTTGCAAAGCTGCTTTTCAATTTTTTCACGCAATCCAAGGATTTTTTGAAGCACCTTTCCTTGGATTCGCGAAGCTCCTCAACATTTTTCTCTAGCCTAGCTTTTGACCATTCACTAATTTCTTCACTGGCTTTTGCAAGTGCAAAGTTCTCGTTAGCTTCGGCAAACTTTTTCTGAAGGTCTTCGACCTCGACTTTATGAGCTTCGGCCTAAGTGTTGTATTTCGCTTCATCTTCCTTCACTTTACTCACCAATGAAATTAGAATCTTGTCCTTCTCCAAGGCTTCGTTTCTCAGCTTAATTACCTCTGATCGAAGGTTGCCGAGAGCTATGGTGCAGCTTTCGTCTTCTGCATTTTTTTGCGCCCTTAGGGCATTGCTAAGAATTAAGCCCTACAAGAAAAAAGAAAGGATTAGCATGAGAATTAAAGACTTCATCTCCAAGTCCATAAACTTTAAAGTTCACAGCTTCTGTACTTTTATACTATTGTATGCGAGGCTGTCTGCAAGGTCATCCTTCGACATGGCGGCGAGGCCAGCTTCGAGCTTCGGAAATCCCATACTTTTGGCTATCTCCCGGCAAACGGATATCTCTTTGTTGTTCGGGAGACAGTACAGGAAATCATCTTCGTTAGTGTCGTTGAACACTAAGGCCCCCTTTGGATATTTCAGTTCCCGGGCATAGTGTTTGGCTTCGAAAATTTCTTCTTCGGATAATCTTTTCCCCGAAGCATGTCAAATAATATAATCAAGATCTTCGGATGGTGCTTCGGGAGCAGGAGATTTAGCCTTTTCCATCACGTCCTGGCCTGCTGCCATGCCAGCATTTGGAGATTCTTGCTCAGCCTTCTCCTCAGTCGCGGTAGGCTTCGCCTCAATGGGCACTGAAGGCCCATCTTCGGCTTTAGCCTAGGCCGTAGCAGCTTCGGCAACTTTCTTCGCAGGGGCAGGAGTCAATGCCTTTGTAGTTTCCATAACAACGTCTAGCACGCTGGCCATTCTCCTCCTCTTAGGAGTTGTGGCGGAAGCCTTTATCACCTTCGGAAGTTCTGCCTCTACCGGTGGACTCAGAATTTCTGGCAACATTACTGTTTTTTCCAACTCTGGTTCTTTGGCCGCACCATCTTTGGTTTTGGCTGACTCGACTATAGGTACCTTTGGCACTACAGTCGATCCTTCAGCGCTCCGAGCGGTGGGAGCAACTTGTTCCGCTTCGGTAGCGGAAGAGGTCCCTTCACCAAATTCAGGCAATACGACCATTTCAATATATCATGGCCGGTGGGTCAAAACCTTTATTTTCTTGCCCTTCGGCACAACAGTGATGGCTGAAGCGGCAGTTTTCCTCTTTTTTTCTTGCCTTCGCGAGGGGTAGCAGTAATCAGGGTATATGAAACCAATTGCATCAAAAACCCTGTTCAATCTTTTCTTGCCCCGACCCCCGAAGGCTGAGGATAAAGCGTCATCTTCGACTCTGGTATATGCTCCAAGTAACTCGTCACTAGTAGCCTCAATACATTTTAGCCAGTCGTCATTTGGTTCGTCAAACCGGTCTCTGTATCTGAAGGTATATTTCAAACGAATTAATCCACCTTCACTGGACCCGGCAGCGGTCTCCTTCGGCATCTCCCAGTTATCCACAAGTGGCCATACCATGTAGGCTATGTGTTCTTGGATCAAGTCTCTTGTGCCAATGAAAGCACAGACATTGATGAAAGCCTTTTGGCATGCTTCGGCATCATTTTCAATCGCCACGGTCGGCCTTCGAAGGCCGAAGCGAGACCAGATGGGGCGTTGGATAATCCCCTTTATGTTTTCCCTTTTAACCAGATCATTTTTTATATAAAACCATTCCTCCATCTAGGCCCCGGGCCACCTTGTCTGAAATGTTGGAACCGGGTAGCTTGCATTAGAACGAGCAATGAATCCATAACAACTGAAGTTGTTGTGATACGGCTCTTTGCCAGTGGCCTTCGTCTCGTACAACAGTTCATGCAAACTGCAAAATCACTTCACGCTCGGTTCCAGTCCTTGGCTTCTCACAGCCCAAACAAACAAACTCATTCTGATTATAGCTTCGAGAGTGAGTTGATGAAGAAAAATCTAAAATATCTTTAACACTTCAACCAAAAATCTGCTTAATGTGAACTGAAGACCCGCCTTCAAAAAGCTTTTGTAGACAATAACCTCATTTTCTTCAGGAGCAGGGGCGGTGCTGTCTCCTCCAACCCTCACAATAGACATGTCACGAAAATATCTTCCCTTCATGGCGTCAACATGACTTTGCTTGATGGTCGACTTTCCGAAGATGGTATGGCTTGGTTGCCAGGGCCGGTCCTCAGAATCTTCATCCCCACTTTCCACATCATAGTCATCACTATCGTCGGAATCTTCAGACAAATCCGCCATTATTTCCTTTGTGATCTTTTCTATATTTGTTTTTGCCATAGATTCATAAAACCCAGCAAGAAAAGAGTCTGCAACTTTCTTCTCCTCATACAGCTTCTCCTCCTCGGATATCTTCTTCTCTTCAGACATGGAACAAGCACTTGTCTTTATCACGAAGCTTAAAAATCAAGCGAGAGCTGATGCGCAAGAGTTAAAAATTTGAGAAAATAACGCAAGCAACAGAAATAGCGTAGCAAATGCTGCCGCTGTGGGTTTCTATTTATATGCCTAGTGCATTGCAACTTGGTGGGCCCCATTTGTCATTGACTTTTGCTATTCAAGCGAAGGGAAGGTGTTTTTTTGGACCTTCGGCTAAAGGCCTTTGTTCACGTCGCAGTCTGAATTTGCTAGATACAAGAACAAATTAATACAGCGAGGGCTACTGTTGGGGGACTTCGTCTTCCGAAGGTCCTCAAAAACACGACTAACATGTTTTCCATGTATAATATACTATCACAGGTACCTTCGGCTTTGAGATGAAGGTGCACACGGTATGAAAGGCGTAGCCTAGAAGAAGGATAAATCAATTCCGAAGCTATGGATAGAGAAGCTTCGACTTAGCGATGGAAAATAAAACCGATCTAAAGGGGAAAAGGCTGTCTAGTCCTCGACAGATTACTCCTTAGTTAATAGTAAATGTCAAGGACATGGATGTAATTTTACACATGTTGTGTCATGTGCCTATAAATAGATGAACAGTAACACCGTACTGTTCACGCTGACTTGTATTCACTCGCACATCACTCCTGGATTCTTATCTTCTGTCCAGCCGAAGGTATAAATATAATTTGATATTGTTAACGTTTATTCATGATTATATAATGAGAATATGGATGATCTAATGATTTGATATGGTTATTCATATTCTTTACGTATACCATATGTTTCTGCTTTTCATTGTAAATTAAGTTTGTGAATGTATGCCCTTCATAACCTTCGCCTGAAGATCATTATATCCTAAGGGAGATAATGCTTCGAAGGACGCAGGTCTTTAACCATTAACATTTGTGTTGTCTTGTTCTTAATTCATAGCATTTGAGAACAAGTGACCAACACTCTCTAAGTTCTTTTGCTTTGATCTTCAATTCAAATCATTTGTGTTGCTCCCAAATTTATTCCACACTCATTAGAGCAACAATTTCAAGAACTTATCCCCCTAACTTCGATTAACTTACCACTTGCTCTAACCGACTAATTTGGGATCAAGTTTTGGTTAAGTGATTAAATTTCAGATTTTGTCTATTCACCCCTCTAGATGACTATCAACTTATTTAAGCCAACGACTGTTATTAATTATTTAGTACCAAGTCATACAGTCGAATTAAATATTGACGTATTTAGTCCTAGATACCCAATATAGATTGGGGGATCTGGTGCCGTAGTCAGTTTTTCAATCGGTATTATTGATGTCCCTTCCTACAGTACGCTAGAGTGAGCTAGTAACCTCAGCTTTTACTTTGTGAACTTTAGTCGCTTTCAATATCAATATAAGCATAGGTATAACTTGTAACCAAAAAAAATTCTTCTTTCGCCCACGTGTGGACGTGGCAGATTGGCAGCACCACAGAATTAGCTATCACACGCCTCCACCCCACACGCTCTATCATCAAGTCCGCAGCATCCCGACGAACTCCTGGTGTCCTGGCCTGCACCCAAAATATCCATATCCTTCCGCCGGCCTGCCAAATAATCTTTCTTGCCGAGATCGGCGCGTATATCTTTTCCGGTGTCCGATGATTCATGCATTAGCAATTTGACTCGTGCGTGCGTGACTACAGTTGCATGCTATGGCCATGGTCACCACTTCGCCGGCAACTGTGCAGCCATCATCATGCAAGCACACGAGCCGCGGCGCGGCGCGGTGCTGCCCTCCTCCTCTGCTGTCCTGGAAGACACGAAGCTTTGGGCAGCAGGTGACGACAAGGGCCACGGCGGCGAGCTCCCGTGGGCAGCCCGCGGGCGTGGCACTGGCAGGGGGAGAAGAGGGCGACAGTATCAGGCGGCTGCAGAACGGGTCGGACGTGCGGGGCGTCGCGCTGGAGGGCGAGAAAGGCCGGGCCGTGGACCTCACGCCGCTGGCGGTCGAGGCCATCGCCGAGAGCTTCGGTGAGTGGCTGCGAGAGGAGGAGCTCCGGCTCCGGGGCCAGGAGCCCGAGCAGCTGCGTGTGTCCGTCGGCCGCGACCCCAGGCTGTCGGGGCCGCGGCTCAGCGCGGCGCTCTTCGCGGGGCTCGCCAGGGCGGGCTGCTCCGTCTTCGACATGGGGCTTGCCACCACGCCGGCCTGCTTCATGAGCACCATACTGCCACGCTTCAACTATGACGGCTCTATTATGGTAGTTACGTTTGCGTCGTGTTGGTGTGCGTGCCATGCATTGCATGTGTTTCACTTGTCAATTACGTTCGGATCGGAGTTGCATGCATGCAGATGACGGCGTCACACCTCCCCTACACCCGCAACGGCCTCAAGTTCTTCACCAAGCGCGGCGGGCTCACCTCCGGCGACGTCGAGAACATCTGCGACCGCGCGGCGCACAAGTACGTGGCGCGGAAGACGGGAGTCGGCGGCGGCGGCAGGGGCACGCCGCCGGTGGTGATGCGCGTGGACCTGATGAGCGCCTACGCGCAGCACCTCCGCGACATCATCAAGCAGCGCGTGGCGCACCCGACGCACTACGACACCCCGCTGAGGGGCTTCAAGGTGGTGGTGAACGCCGGCAACGGCTGCGGCGGCTTCTTCACCTGGGACGTGCTGGAGAAGCTGGGGGCCGACACCACGGGCAGCCTCCACCTGGAGCCCGACGGCAGGTTCCCCAACCACATACCCAACCCGGAGGACGCCACCGCCATGTCGTTCACCCGCGGCGCCGTGCTGGCGCAGGGCGCGGACCTGGGCGTTGTTTTCGACACCGACGTGGACCGCAGCGGCGTCGTGGACGCCGGGGGCGCGGCCATCAACGGCGACCGCCTCATCGCGCTCATGTCGGCCATCGTGCTGGACGAGCACCCGGGCACCATGGTGGTCACCGACGCGCGCGCCAGCGACGGGCTCACGAGGTTCGTCGAGTCCAGGGGAGGCCGCCACTGCCTGTACCGCGTCGGCTACCGCAACGTCATAGACAAGGGCGTGCAGCTGAACGCCGACGGCGTGGAGACGCACCTGATGATGGAGACGACCGGGCACGGCGCGCTCAAGGAGAACTACTTCCTCGACGACGGCGCCTACATGGTGGTGAAGATCATCATTGAGATGGTCCGGATGAAGCTGGCAGGGGTGGAGGGAGGGGTAGGGAGCCTCATCAGGGATCTGCAGGAGCCCGCCGAGTCCGTGCTCCTCCGGATGGACGTCATGGGTGAGCCCAAGGATGCCAAGGAAAGGGCCACCCATGCAGTTGAGGCTTTTAAGAACTACATCCAGGTAAACTCACATAGATGAATAAATAAATATAATCATCCCCCGATGGAGTAGAATATTAATGAATACGCAACATTAGGAGGACAAACTTTTCGGTTGGGTGCTGGACGACTGCGGGGATTGCTCAGTTGCCGAGGGATGCCTTATGGACACAAACAATGATCCCATCGATGTTGATGCACACATGTACAGGTATCATCTACATGCATACATGTTTTACAATGTAGTATATCTTTAGGAGTTACTTTTAAAAAATTAGAAACCTCCTTCTTTGATATTTTCAATTTTTTGGTGGCTTAAAAACCAAGAAAGTAAATTTTACAAACCTTAGAGATGGTCTAAATCATCCATGGATTGCCACCACGATGGCTACCGGATGCTTTACTCACTATACTTTGTGAAAGCAGAGCAAAACTATACGACGAGAATCAGAGAGCAGTAGGCATGGTCCACATTCGTCAAAGTGTGCATAATCCCAACATAGCACTAAACATGCAGTCCTATGCTCCTGGTGGCTGCAAATCCATGGCAAAGGATCTTCTTGAGAGGTAACATAGACAAAACACTGAGCGGATCCTAACTCTCGCTTCACTTTATGAGATTGTTGATCTTATGCTTCTTGTTGATTCTAGGTTCTTGCTGGCAAGCGGACTGAATGAGTTTGTTGACATAAGCCAAGTAGAGAAGTTTGTCCAGTAGTTCTTATGCTTATTATAGGATCTTAGATTTACCTACTCTGAATATGTAACAGCTCAGAACCTACCTAGGATTTCACTACTGTTGCGAGTGTACATCTATTACATTATTCTCCTATCCCATCCATGGTAAACCTTGTATGTGTTTAGCAAATATACATAGCATTACCTTTTTTGATTTTAGCGTTTTTTTTAAATATTCGCATCTACGTACCATACTGTCCGTTCGACGCTGACTGGTGGTGGCCAAAATTTTAATTGTCAAAACTTGGCCAAGCCAAATTCTTGCCTTCCATTTGGTTTGCATCCAAAATTTGTGAACCTTTCGGAATTGGCACGCTAAATCTAGGGTAAATGTCTGTTGGTCACTTGTTCTCAGATGCTATGAATCAAGAACAAGGAAACATAATTGTTAACCATTAAAAAACTTTCGTCTTCCGAAGTATTATATCCTCATGGACATAATGATCATTAGACGAAGATCGTGAAGGACATGTCTTCATCATCTTATAGATAAACAATAATGTGAAGAGATAAACACAGAAAATATAACTCATTGATTTATTGCACTCTATAAAACGTGTATGAATATCAATAGAATTTATATTACATTGATACCTTTGTCTTGCTCGAAAGTGAAGACGCGAAAGAGTGATTACAATCCAGCGTGAACAGTACGGTGCTGCTGTTCATCTACTTATAGGCATGGGACGCAGCGCGGGTAAAAATACATTTATGTCCCTAACATTAACTTATGATCAAAATATAAATCATTAAGGGCTAAGTAGTCTTTTCCCCCTTCGGTCAGCATCATCATCAGACTTCATCACCATTACAAGCCGAAGTTGTCACTCTGGCAATAGCTTCGGCGTTTATCCTTATCATCCTTAGATCATATCTTCTTCTCGTATGCCTTCATCATGAGGGAAAGACTTTCATCCTGAAGACGAAGCTCCCTGTAATAGCTTATACTGAAAGCAAATGTTAATTATATATTTCAGAACCTTCGGAAGAGGAAGGCCCCCAACAGTAGCCCCTCGTTGTATTAATTTGTTCCTTTGTAACAAATTTAGACTATGACGTGAGCAAAGGTCTTTAGCCGAAGGTCCGAAAAAACACCTTCCCTTCGCTTGAATAGTGAATCACTCTGAGCCGCGAGACCCACCAAATGGTGAGGCTCTGGGTATATATAGAAGACTGTGTTGCAGATATTTTTCGTGCCATCTAGCTTTCGTGTTGCAGATGTCGTTTTAGTTTTCCTATTCTATGAGTGTAATTGTTTTTGAGCTTCGGCTTTCTGCAGTGATCATCACCGAAATGGCTGAGGATAAGAAAAGCGTTGATCTCACACTCGCTGGCTTCTACGAAGCCATGGAAAGGACCAACGTAGAAAAAATCACCAATGAAATGTTAGCTGGACTATCTGGTGATTCAAGCGAAAGCGATAGCGTCGATGTTGAGAGTGAGAACGAAGATGCCGAAGATCGGCCGTGGAGACCAAGCCACATTGTTTTTGGGAAATCAATTATCAGACAGGGGCAAATTGAAGCGATAAAAGGCAAATATTTTCATGATGTGTCCATAGTGAGGGGTAGGGGAGAAGACATCGTTCCCCTCCCTGAAGATGATGAAATGGTGGTTTCAGGAGCTTCATAAAAGCTGGGCTTTGCTTTGCGCTCCACAAAATGCTGGTCAAAGTTTTGAAGACGTTCGAAATATACCTTCATCAGCTTACCCCCGAAGCTCTTATCAGAGTGGGGGTCTTTATATGGGCCATGAAGAGTCAAGGACTGGAGCCAGATGCAAGACGCTTCTTCAATATTCATGAGCTGTCTTACCAGATGAAGGCGATCGGAAAAGAATAGTATCATAACAACTTTGGCTGCTACGGCTTTGTGCCCCACTCTGAGGCGAATTACCATGTGTCTACATTTCAGAAGAAGTGGCCAGGTTCTTGGATGAAGGGATGGTTTTACGTGAAGAATGACCTGAATCAGAGGGAGGATGTGAGGGGCGTTATCCAACGTCCTATATGGTCACACTTCGGCGTTAGAAGGCCATCCATCACACTTAGGAATGAAGTGCAGGCGTGTCAAATTGCTTTCAACACCATATACACCTATATTGGCATAAGAGATTTAGTTCAAGAGCATATTGCTTATAAAGTATGGCCTCTTGCCAATGAATGGGAGATGCTGAAGGAAGCCGCTGGTGGCTCCAGCCAGAGTGGCTTGGTTTATCTCAAGTATACCTTTCGGTATAGAAGCCAATTTGATTAGCCAAATGATGATTGGCTAGATGCTATAGAGGCAACGAGCGATGAACTACTTGGAGCGTGCTCGAGGGCAGAAGACGAAGCTATGAAAGCTGCCTTCGGCGCTCGCGGGAAAAAGAGACTGAATAGGGTGTTCAATGTTATTGGGTTTGTTTACCCAGATTACTGCTTTCCCGTCCAAAGGCAAGGGAGAAAAAGGAAAGTCGTTGCTTGGACCTCTTCTGGTGCGCCGAAGGCGAAGAAGTCAAGGTCTTGACACGTAGACCGAAGCGCATTGAGATGGCCGATGTGCCAAAGTTAATTGAAAAGGCGGAAACTGCCCCCCTAGCCACAGAGACGGCTCCTGCTATGCCGATGGAAACTATTGTAGACCCGGCCAAAGAGCCAGAATTAGAGAAGGTAGCAGAGTAGCCAAAGATGTTGGTGACAACGCTGCCGAAGCTACTAGCTACTACAACAGCAACTCCAAGGAAGAGGAGGATGGCTAGTGTTTTGGATGATGTGTTTAGAATCTGTGAAAACGCCACCTCCTACTTCTGCCGAAGCTTCTGGTGGGAAAATTGAAGATGCCAGAGAGATGGTCGCTGCAAGCACTTCTTCTGCTCATGCTGAAGCGGGACCTTCAGAAGCTGTGCCAGAAAAACTTGTGGAAGAAAGCCTTCCAGAGAAACCCACAACATCTGCTCCCGAAGCACCTCCACAGAGTGATTTGAATTTTATTGTTCGACATGCTTCGGGAAAATAGCTATCGGCAGAACAAGTTGCCGAAACTGAACATTATGCTAAAGAGCTGAAGTATCCCTAGAGGTCCTTAGTATACGGAGGATATAATGATGATGATTTCCTCTACTGTCTACCAGACAGTAAAGAGATCAATGTTTGTCGTGAAATTACGGATAACATGGGGTATCCGAAGCTTGAACTTGGTTTGTCTGCGATGACTAAGGATCAGCTTGCAGATAGCCTTGCCTACAACATCCTGAAGGTTTGTATACTTTGGTTTGCCATTTTGTAATTTGTGTTACGGTGAACTATTTTTGTGGTATTTCTTATCATTGTTATGTGTTCACTCTTCGTTTGCCAGGACTTGATTTTCAACAAGGCTCCGAAGGCCCAAAAAGATGCAGAGGATGAGAGTTGTCGAATAGTGCTTGGAAACCTTCGTTCGGAGGTCATAACATTGAGAAACGAAGCTCTTGAGAAAGATAAGATCCTACACTCTTTAGTGGAAAGATCAAAATCTAGCGAAGCCAGGCTCTCTACCCAAGTTGAAGCTCATGAAGCTGAGATGCAAGAGCTAAAGAAGAAAGTTGTCGAAGCAACTGAGAACTTTAATGTTGCAGTGGTAAAACATGAAATATATTAAATTGAAAGATCAAGGGCACAGAAAAATGTCGATGAGCTTCGTGCTGCCAAGGAAAAATGATATGAGATATGTATGGAATGCACTAAAAATCTAAAGAACAGCTTTTCTAAAGTTGGAGCATTTTCCTTTGAGCAGAAATTTATTCATGGAAATCCTGATGAAGTTATTCAATGGATAAACGGCAAGGTCGAAGCTTTCGAGAAAATTTTTAGCGACAAAGGGAACTTTTGTGCCTTCGTCGGTGCCCGTGGGGCTACGTCCATTTTGGAGAAGGTTGACTGCGATCATGCCAAGGTTGTAGCTCAGCCAGACTTCTGCTTCTCAGCTGATGATGTTAGAAACCCTTCAGCCGAAGCTACTACCTTAGGTGGGAAAATTTATTCTGAAGTATGGCTGAAGGGTGGATGAGAAATTGCTGATGAAGCCATTAAAAGAAATGAGAGAGAATCTCATGATGCCTTAGAAGAGGCCAAAAGAGTTGAAGAAGCTGTCGAGCAGGCCAGACTTATAGGTATGCCCTTTATAACTCAGCTTCGTAAGTTTTTAGCTTCGGCACTGATAGATATTTGTGTTTCAATGCAGTTGAGCTTTCTCCGCCTCCCGAGCCATATAACCCTAAAGCTGACCCATCCGTCAAGGAGGCGCTCGATATAATCAAAATTGCTAATGATGTTATTGACGAAGTTGTCGACAAGCTACTGAACGAAGTTGTCGACAAAGTCCTAAAGTAGGACTGATAGCTTAATGTCTTTGTGTATAACTCATAGTTTTGTAAGAAACACTTATAAATAATTTGCATGTATATTGATGTAATATATTTCTTTGTGAAGCGTGGAACCTTCGTACATACCGTTTTTGAGCCGGCGGCAAAAAAACACCTTCCCTTCTTTTCACGCTTCAGAAAGAAATCCCCCTTCTTTGCCGAAGCAAATGTATGATGTTTGATTCTTGTTGTAGACATTGCACAAACTTCGTATGACAGTACTGTCGCAGGCATGGACCATGCCTCTTCAATGCTCTTTCATGAGTCTTTGTCGAAGCTGAAGAAGGAATTCTCATTGTTTTCTCTTTTCATTGCTTTTGTCGATGCAAAATGATGTATGATGCGATATGATGTGATGGCATGATGGAAATGATGTTGGCAAACGAAACATAAAAAATAAGACTCTGCATCCCCTTAGGAACGACTTTAGAGTCTCTTCACCTTTTACTTAGGTGGTATTTTAGCTTTGCATCCCCGTAGGAACGACTTTAGATCTAAGCTCTATATCCTCTTAGGAACGACTTTGGAGCTTCTTTACCTCTTATTTAGGTGGTATTTTAGCTCTGCATCCCCGTAGGAACGACTTTGGAGCTAAGCTCTGCATCCCCTTATGAACGACTTTGGAGCTTCTTCACCTCATACTTACGTGGTATTTTAGCTCTACATCCCTATAGGAACGACTTTGGAGCTTCTTCACCCATCTTTGTTACACTCGATGGTGTAACCACAGATTTATTATATCAAGCTGAAGGTTAAACCTTCTTGTATTGTCTTTTGAGGAGGAAATATAAAGGCAAAAAAGTAAAAATACATTGAATTAGAAAACTTTCTGGTCAGAGCGCTGTGCTGCTTTCAGTAGATGTGCCTTGACTCGGGCATAGTGCTATTGACCGTGCGAGCTTCGGATTCCTCCTGAGTATCGCGTTGTTGTTGCGCCTGACGATGCCCTTTGGCTGCTGATTATGGGCCAAGGTAGGCACCAGTGGTGGTGGTGGTGGTAGCTGAGCCCAAGCATCTTAAGAATGACTCGTCGAAGCAACCGACGTCGTGGGTTGCTGATTGCCCACATATTCAGGGATATATGGCGAATAGCATGAAGCAGTGTGCAAGACCTGCTTCGGCTGATTCTGTCACGCTTCAGCTTCAGCAATCTCCTTCTTCTTTTGGATCGTGACTTGGCACGTCCTTGTTGTGTGTCCCTTATCCTCTCCACAAAATAAGCAGAACAATCTCCTAGGTTGAGTACCAAACCTTTCTCCAAAGCTTCTCCCCCTTCTGCCTCTTGGGGCTGGTGGCCTGTATGAAGTTTGCTGCATTCCCGAAGATTGTGAACTTTGCTGGTTGCTCTGGGTGTGATTTGCCCTATCATCATTTGTGTTGGGATTGTGGATCGTTCTGACATGCCTGGGGTGGAGTCTTCCTCTGAAGCCCCTAGTCATCTCAAAATACCTGTAAGCTTCCTCCCTTCTCTGGCGGAAATCGTTGTCAGCTCGGATGTACTTATCCATCTTCTGGAGAAGCTTCTCTAAGGTTTGTGGTGGCTTCCTTGCAAAATATTGTGTTGTCGGTCCTGGTCGGAGCCCCTTGATCATGGCTTCGATGACGATCTCATTAGGCACCATTGGCGCTTGGGCTCTAAGTCGCAAGAACCTTCGGATGTATGCCTACAAGTACTCCTCATGGTCTTACGTGCACTGGAATAGAGTTTGAGCAGTCACTATCTTCGTTTGGAAGCCCTTGAAGCTTGTGACTAGCATATCCTTCAGCTTCTGCCACGATGTGATTGTTCCCGGTCGAAGACAAGAATACCAAGTCCGAGCCACACTCCTGACTGCCATGACAAAGGACTTTGCCATGATAGCAGTGTAGCTCATGAGGAATTGTTTCAGGTTGGAGTGCTCGTCATACATGGGGAGTTGTGGCAGTTTGTACGAAGGTGACCATGGGGTAGCCTGCAACTCTGCTGCCAGGGGAGAAGCATCATCAAAAGCAAAATTACCATGGTACAGGTCATCATACCATCCATCGTCGTTGATTGGAGTTTCTTGACGAAGCTCTCTATGTTGAGGCCCTAGTCATTGATCATCCTGCGCGATGTGGCGCATTTCTTCAGCGGCTTTGTCAATCTTCCTCTAAAGTTCGGCTAGCCGAAGCATCTTCTCCCTTTTCCTCTGTACTTGGTGATGTATAGCTTCTAAGTCTCTGATTTCTTGGTCCAACTCCTCCTCCTAAGGTGTTGGGCTGGTAGCCTTTCTTTTCTGGCTCCTAGCTTGTCTCGGTGAGAGTGTCTCCTGATTAGTATTCAGTGGCTGCAGAGCAACCCCTAGCGTTGTTGCCTTCTTCAGTGGCATGACGAAGGCGAACGCTTGCCGAAGGTTGTGGAAGTGAGTTCACCAGAGGTGGGCGCCAATGTTGATCACTTGTTCTCAAATGCTATGAATCAAGAACAAGGCAACACAATTGTTAAGTATTAAAAGACCTTCGTCTTTCGAAACATTATCTCATCATGGACATAATGATCATTAGACGAAGGTCATGAAGGACATGCCTTCATCATCTTATAGATAAAAAATAATGTAAAGAGATAAACACAGAAAATATAACTCATTGATTCATTGATATTTGCACTCCATAAAACGTGTATGAATATCAATAGAATTCATATTATATTGATACATTCGGCTTGCTCGAAGGTGAAGATACGAAAGAGTGATTACAATCCAGCGTGAACAGCACGATGCTACTATTTATCTATTTATAGGCATGGGACGCAGCGCGAGTAAAAATACATTTATGTCCCTAACATTCACTTATGATCAAAATATAAATCATTAAGGGCTAAGTAGTCTTTTTCCCCTTCGGGCAGCAAGCATCATCATCAGACTTCATCACCATTACAAGCCGAAGCTGTCACTCTGGCAATAGCTTCGGCGTTTATTCTTATCATCTTTAGATCATATCTTCATCTCGTATGCATTCATCATGAGGGAAAGACTTCCATCCTGAAGACGAAGCTCCCTGTAATAGTTTATACTGAAAGCAAATATTTAATTATATTTTTGAGGACCTTCGGAAGAGAAAGGCCTCCAACAATGCCTGTTCGAACTTTCACAACTTTTGCTTGTCAAGTTTTTGTTATAACATTTTTTTGGTGGCCAACCAAGCAAGGCTTTCGTGACTCGTTAAATCTATGATAAATAGTTTACTTTTTCAAAAATTTAGCAATATTTGTTTGACAGATCTTTGTCAGGACAAATTTTGGTTGCCAATCAAACAAGGTTTTTCTGTAAATTTATAGCAAATAATTGTTTCAATATTTTATTCAATTTTTGCTTCGATAAATTTTGGTAGCCAACTAAGGATCTGTTTGTTTAGGATTATAATATGTTCAAATTATATGTCTTACTTATTTTGAACTAACTGTTAGTTCAAAATAAATGGAATTATATAATCTAGGCACATTATAATCCAAAACAAATAGACACTGCTTTCCGCCAAACGAAGAATTGTAGGGATTATTGTTGCAAAGCTGCTCATAGTAGAAGTATCACAAGAACTTTATACTTTTATAGTGTGTTGCATCATAAGAAATGATGTGACGTCTTTTAAATTAAAAGGAAAGGGGAAATTGGCATTGTTTTCGGTTAATAAATACGGATTGTTCACTTCGGATTAAAGTCAGATTATTTAGGCTGCTATAGCTGTAATCTATAAAGATAAAAACATTGTAAAAATTAGTACAGATTAAAATCAAGTGAACAGGCCGAACACCGAGAGCCCACCTTTTGCTCATGTGGGCCTGTGGCTCGTATATTCGTGCAAATCGTATCTTTCATGTCCATCATACGCTATGTGCAATTTATTTTACATGACTTTTGTTATATTAGTTATATATCATACTAGTGTTGAAGTAAACTAAACTGTTTTTGTTGACATTTTTATGCTAGTGTGTATGTTATATAGTATTGCAAGTGGCTATATTATTCATATGGCCTAACTATCTGATGCAATGACTAGTGTATGAAACTGTAAGTTAAAGTTGTGCATTACCTTCCAGTTTTTAAGACTGATACGTCTTAGACATCTTCTATTAAGACTGGACTAAGTACTGACCCAGCTACACGTGAGTTTCCTCACACATTAGTTTATGTGAGCAACTAGAACGTGAGCGGTGATCGAGAAAACTAGAAAGTGAGCTGATGAGCGACAATGGTAGCCATCAATTACTCATGAATGTCTTTTTGTTCCATTCTTTTTGTATGACAGCAGAAGGTTAACTATAATTTTATTACCGGCCTTTAGGTGCTTGTTCATGTCGCACGATTTAGGTAGACAGGACTAGATGTTGTGCTGATCTGACGCTTCATGTTGCACATGAAAACTACAAAATTGCACATATTACCATCAGATTATGAGCACGTCTAACACGAAGCAAATGTGGCATGCAGAACTTAGGTTTAAGAAACAACTTATGCCTGTGTACCTCCTTCACTTTGCTTGCTTGAAGTAGCAGAACTGGAGAACAACTTTCCAGCTCAATCCCTACATGGTACTTGCAACAAATTCTAGTTCCAGCTTAAACCGGCCAACCATTTCAAAACTGAACTACTTTGTTAGAATAGGAGCAAATGTTAACATTAAAATAATAAACATCAGCATACTTCCCTGACCTGGGATGATATTTGCTTTCAGTGCTCTGCAGAATTTTTATAATCAGCCATGGCAACATTATATATGGTACGCGTCAATTTCCCACTGGTGCAACCAGCCAGTGGGCAACTGGTGCAACGCGTCAATTACAACAAGAGCATAATAGCCTACTTAGCGGACAAACGGTCGGGTTTATTAAAATTAACCTAACACATGGTAGGGTCTATAAAAATCCAACAACACACTGCTTTCCATCTGGAGCCCCACTAAGTTCTTAAGGAAGCCTAGAAATATATACATGCTGCCTGGCTATCATCATCCTCATCCCCCATGGGAACAACTGATTCGAACCCTTATGATTTTTGTCCTACGGTATACAGATATGCTCTGCCATATGCTACTCAACTAAGTATGCTCCTGCTATATTTTGTTCGACCAAATCACACATAGACATAGTCATGCACGTCAGTTCTGCTCCGTGTATTTAGCTTGATATGTAGAGTATCAAATTCCGCTATTGATCATAAAAAGCTAGTCTTCGGTTTTGGGGTTGCTGACCTGACACAGTGAATTAGAGAGCAACAAACAATTTCAGAAATAAGTGGGAGAATCAAATGTTTGAAGATAAGACTAACTGTTCACCATGAATTTGCTAAGTGGATTGACAAGACTTAGTGGACTAGATAGAGGATGAAGATAATTATGCTATACTTAATTATAAGTAGCACACAAACTATCAATTTCATAGTTCGGTGACATCATTTACTGCATATCTGTTAAACAAATAAGTTACTCACTGAAGTCGTCATCGTTATCATCATCTGTCTGACTGGTAAAAAATGGAGTGAGATAGTTCTTGTCAAGGGCAGTGAATGATGTTGTGCTGCATCATCATTAGAAAAGGATAAGTTATTGTTTCTATCCCATTACCTGTAAGCACATGGAAACCAAATACCTTTTGTGAAACTGTTTGAGTTTCATTCTCAATCCTCCTCCAGAGGATGTTCCTTCTTCATAACTTGGAGGCATGTAACCATTGTTGTCCTCGTAATTCTAAGAATGGTGAACGCATAGAAATGATAAAGTAGCCTCACATGTTTTTTGAAGGGCTCAGATGTATTAAAAGCAAAGAAATAGCATGACACAAAAGAGTACAATAACCTAAAATCATTTAAGCCTGAGAAACTAAAGGCAGATAAATCAACCACACCTTCACTAAGCAGGAGTCTACGTCTGTCAGGAGCAATACCAACAAACCCTTGACAAAATAGCCAAATTGTGGTACTGTAATTTTAATATTTTGGCTACCTTTATGGTACCCTCCCTGTCTTGCTCAGACGCCACAACACCCCTCCCCTATGTCATAAAGTAAAGTTACTATAGGACAAATGTACAATAGCCAGAGTGTGCTGTAGCAAACTGCACACAGAACAATGTGCATTCTAGTGGAGTGTCATAAGCCAATTTTTTGTAAATAGGAAGACTAGAAGACAAGTTCTTCCATTTTAAAATGCTAAAATACAAACATTTGGAAAATTAGCAAAGTGCCATATGTTGTACGGTTTTCATTTATGCTTGAGTATAAAGTATAAAACATAAAAACATGTGTTCTATTGGCTAGATGGCTATAAATATGGGTTTAGAGCCAACAACCATGGGTCGAACCGCCATTTGTGCATAATTTTAGCTTTTTTACCATTTAAATGTGAAGGAGCAGGGAGAGGAGAACGTAAGAGAAGGGATGACGCACGACGACAATTAGGGGTGGAAATTTGGCTCGGGCTCGACGAGCCGGCTCGGGCTCGGTGAGGCTCGGCTCGGCTCGAGCCGGCTCGCGAGCCAAAACGAGCCCGAGCCGAGCCTGATTTTGTAGCTCGCCAGAACTGCGAGCCGAGCCGAGCCGGCTCGGTCCAGCTCGCGAGCCGGCTCGCGAGCCGAGCTAACAACGTCAAGTATACTATTATACCATATTATTGTTATGTTTTGAACTATTTTATTGAATTTCTTGAACTTGATATGTGATACACTTATATTGTAGTCTAAAAATATATTATACATAATTTTTTTATCTTATATATAATAAAAAATATATAATTTATACTCTAAACGTGATTTAGTGTGAGGCTCGCGAGCTGGCTCGAGCCGGCTCGCGAGCCGTTACCGAGCCGAGCCGAGCCTCTAGGTCGGGCTCGCAAAATGACCGAGCCGAGCCTGGCTCGGCTCGCAGCTGCACCGAGCCACGTCGAGCCGAGCCGAGCCGAGCTCGGCTCGGCTCGTTTCCAGCCCTAACGACAATAGAAACGATAGCAACTGATGCTTTATATAGTAGAAATTGAATGGCTATGAGCTCAAACCGAAATGTGAATTCCACCTGATATTCAAAATACTACATAATTGACATAGCCACACGTCTCATACAAGCTAAGATAAGCAAGTCTTACTTCTCTTGATGTGTTTTCATCTCCAACAACATCCAAAGATTCAAGCATAGTTCCTGTCGACCCTCCAATGAGAAGTACCTGGGTGATTAGTCATATTTGATCAAAGTAATAAAGTAGACTTGTAAAGATATTGTAGTGGTTGTGTTGTGTATCATTCCAACATATAGCATTCCTATTCCTTAACAAAAATGGACAACAAAGAGAAACACACACAAATACAATGTATGCAAGCCACATGCCCACACACACTAGTCAAGAACAATCATGGCATGGGCTGATGATAGGTGACCAAAAATAATACTAACTAAACCAGGGAGGGGAACCTAGGCTTGTCTCACAACCAAGTTCCTGAGAATCCCTAGCCCCAGCAGCACACAGACAGTACCTTCTTCGGTTACTATTTTTTTCTCGAAAACGGGCAGGAGAGCTGCGCCCCTTTATATATTAAGAAGATAGGAAAAAGGTCTAAAATAGACCAAACAACAGCAGGCCTCCTCACGGGGGCCAGAAAATAGCATACAAAAAAGGAGGTGAATCCAAATAGTCCAAGCACCCAGGATAATGAGGGAGTTAAGGCCTTTTCTGGTGACACCTGAGACCACCTCTGAAACCTCCTCCCACCAATTCAAGAAGGAGGTGACCGCCGGCTGGGAAGCTAGGGAGTGAAGCCCAAATTTCCGGAAAAGCTAGTACCAAAAGACTCTCGAGAAGGAGCAAGCCACCAGAAGATGATCAAAGGTTTCTTCAGCTTGGTCACAAAGCAGACATTTCTCATGGTGGTTTAGGCCTTTCTTAGCTAAACGATCTGTTGTCCAGCATCTATTATGGGCAGCAAGCCAAATGAAAAAACGACACTTTGGCGGGCCCAGGTTTTCCAAACCCTTGTGAAGTGTCCAAAGGAAATTGAACCCATGAACAGTCCATTATAAGCAGATTTTGCAGAATACATTCCATCTGGGGCAATACTGAAAATATGTCTGTCTTCAACTCCAGGCTGCAGCTCAATGGCTGAGAGCATCTCCCATAGCTGAAGGTAATCAATCAACACACCCACTGAGAGAGCCCCTTTTATATCGGCAATCCATTTTCTGTGAGTCAAAGCTTCAATCACAGTTCTGCTGTTCACAATCCACTTAGGAATTGTAGCTAGGTGTCTAGGTGCCAGGTCTGCAATTTTTTTACCATGTAACCACTTGTCTTTCCAGAATTTGGTGCTGGCCCCGTCACCAACTTCAGTGAGCACTACCTCATTAAAGAAGGAAGTGGCCTTTTTTGGGATTTTCATTGGGAGACCAATCCAAGGCCTGGAGGGGCTTTTTAGACAGCCATAGCCATCTCATTCGAAGGGCCCAGCAGAGTTCTTTTAAACTGGAGATACCCAGCCCACCAAGCTGAAGGGGCGGCAAACCTTTCTCCAAGCCACAAGGCAGTGCCCCCCATTTACCTTTTTTCGACCTCGCCAAAGGAAACCTTTCCTTAATCTGTCAATGGCATCTAAACCCCATTGTGGGATATCCACTGCCATTGCCATATAAACCGTCATGCTGGTAAGAACATGTTGAACTAGGGTTCTTCTCCCTGCCTTCGTTACTATCATGACCACCATAGTGAGGCCATAACATATGGCACTTTAGGAAGCCCATAATTTCAATCTTTTTACAAAGAAAACATGTCTGCTTGACAAAACTACGCATGCACTAAATTTTAAACTTAATGTATTATTTTGCAGAATTTATATTTTAGCTTTGCATTAGGCAACAAGCAAATGCTACAAGTGCACCAAACGACAAGCACAGTGACAGTCATAACTGAACTACAAGTCTACAACCCTAATGCATTATCTTATGGAACTGCAGTATGTTACCGAGCTGTATGGCATTCCAGCTTTATGTGACGTGTGCGGTGGTAAAAAAAATAAGTGTCAAAAAGAAGTAATTACCGTCAAAACAACAATGGCAGTGGTGGTGGTGAATATCGTTTTTCCATGTCCTTCAGGAAGTTCATGCACAGATTGGAGAGCAAGTGCAAAAGCCATGGCCCCTCTAAGACCTGTTTGTCAAAAAACAGCGATGAGCTTAATAAAGTATCAGTTTACACTTCACACTTACAGTATAAAATTATTACTCTAATGGTACTTACCACTGAACCAGAGTGCTTTTTGATGTTTTACAGGTATACGGCGATGTTCTGGCCGAGACATGTTAACCAAGTATGCACAAGAAAAGACATTTGCAGCCCTATACATTAAAAAGTTCCTTAAGTTTACCTTGAAGCAAAGCAAAATAAAAAAGCATAACATATTGAATATAAATTCCTCCCACAAACGAAAGCAGTAAGAAAACAGCATACTGTTTGTCAGCAAAGCAAAAAAAACATAACATATTGGAAATAAATTCCTCCCACAATGAAAGCAGTAAGAATGCAGCATACTGTTTGTCACATGCACTGAGGCTTAACTTGGATAAAATAGATTAAGTTTTTGGATTTAGGAATAGGTCATTTTTCTAAGTACTTTACTGCCATAGACACACAATGATGACTCCATCTCTCATGCTTCTACAAATCATGTGCTTTGTCAAGAATGAAGTGTTCATGGATCCATCCATTCCAATCCTCAAAGTAAACATGAAAATGAGAAGGAAGAAGGTCATGGATCACCCGATACCTCAAAACAAACAGCTCAAATCTCAGTATAGGCATAGCATAATGATAAAAATCATGCAAGTCCCAATATAAGCAATGCTACAAACTATAGAGAAACAAAAATAGACATGTGGCTATGTAATATGTAAAGGGATATCGTATCAATACCTTGCAACAACTATGAATATCTGTTTTCGAATAAGTCAAGGAATCGAAGGTAAACTAAATAATTGAAAGGCCACAGCCAGTAATTATTCTTTTGTTAAAACTATAAAATGCTTTTTTAAGGATACAATTGAGAAGAAGATGAAGCCAACATGTGACCAGCTATGCTCTTCCATGGCAATATCGAAACCCATATAGATGAACCTAAAAGAAAATAAGAAAGTGCATGGTTATATTTTCCAATTAGGCAATTACACACTACAAGTGTTCCTGATGCTTACACAAATGTTTCGGCTAAAGATGATAGTAAATGAAAAAAGGCAGAAACAAAGCGCTGTGAGTTGTCTGAAAGATTGGAATATGTGTAATGCTTCATAACCTGAGGATAAATATGAAATGTGTCAGGTACAGTCTCAGTACAATCATGAATAATACAATATGATGAATTGCAATAGCGCTTACCATCCCTGTGAATAATATAGAAACAATCCCTGACAAGCCAAGTCCTTCTGCTAACATGTACCTACATATAATTCACAAAGTTCCACTGAAACAAATCTCTCAACAGGAAAAATTACATTGAAGTTTAGAAGTATTCTTACGAAAAGTAAGGAAAGAGAACAAAAAGGCAGCACTCCAAGTTCTGCAGACTGAAAGAGTAAGCAGGTAAGTAGACCAGTAAATTAACATATATCAGTCCTTTGAAACAAAAGAAAAGGAGAAAAGTAAAAATAGGCAACATGGTGACTTACTTATCAACGTCCAATCCAGCATATTTGAATAGGTATTGAGTGGTCAAGGGCTCACAAGGTTATATAGTAACTCAATGTGCAGTAGAGCAAGCATTTGGCGTACAATAGCAAATAAATGCTCCAAGTTTGCATCAAACTTGCTAGAAGTCAGCACTGCAGATGCACTAACTACTAATGTATTAGGTGAGAAGAACATAGCAAATAGGTATGCCAATAAATCTTTTCTTCTTAATATAATGATGCGCACTACGCATTCGAGAGAAAAATACGTATGTCAACAAATTTCCTGTGTAAGTTGGCTAAAAGACAAGATATTGAATTGATCAAAATATGCTCCATAATACATCTGATGAAAAAGTAAAAGTACATTGCATTAGATCAACAGACCAATTATTACAGGTGTGCAACTATTCATTCATATGCTAGAAACAAACTTTTGTATTTAAGACTTAGGAAAAAGGATATAAGAGCAGAGATAAATCCAACTCCCACACCTGCAAACAGGATCTGGAATGGTTATATAAGCTCATGAATGAACAAGAACAGGGAAAACACAAAAAATCAGAGGAACTTTATGAGTGAAAAGTATGCTTATTCCTAGAAAAATCCATCCCTAAATCAAAAGAGACATGCAACAAATATCATTTAAGCAAGAGAGTCTCTTGGCTTGTTGTTTCAAGAATGACATTAGAAATAAAGAAAAGATTTGTTATTGTTAAAATAACTGATCACCCTACTTGAAACATTAAGACAAAACTACTCCATGACACTGCAAGGTTCAGCAGCTTAACGTGATACTGTCAATGTTCAAATGGATGTTATTTCCAAAAGTAAAGGTGCAAATAAATATCGTAGAAAGTTAAAAATAGAAATCTGCCCGGGGCAGTTTAAAGAAAGCGAACAAGAACAATTTGCTCCAGTGCTTTAAAAATATGATAATGTGACTGTAGTATAAAATGAATTGCCCACCTCTCCCCATGAACTTAATCTTTTGGGTTAAACTGGTTGGTGCATTCCATGGTTTTAAAGTCGTCCGACTAATTCTGATTAGTCGGACTTATCGCTGCTGTAAGGGCGATTAGGGCTACCGACGCGATTAGGGCGACTAGAAACCTAGTCATCCGATTAGGGTTGTGTCCGACTAGGTTCTCTGTTTTGGGCTCCAGCAGATGAAGCAGGTATCTACTCTTTTCCATTTGGGCCGGCCCACCATGGGAGCTGAAACTGAGCGCCGCTGCCCTTAGCACCTTATACAGTCTTTTGCCCTAGCTGGAGCTGAGCGCCGCCGCCTTCATCTGCTTACTAGACTGCTGACTGCTCTGAGCGCCGCCGCCCTCATCTGCTTGCTGGAGCTAGACTGCTGACTGCTGAGCGCCGCCGCCCTCATCTACCGCCGGCCCGTCGCCCTCATCTCTGCTTTGACATGTCCCTGCTCCAGCAGGAATCAAAAGGTTCAAGCAACATCTTGCTCAAGGGTTTGGTGATGTAGGGAAGTGCCCAAGAGCGCCTGAATTGGTTAGGAAGGAGATGACAGGCTACTTGAAGAAGAATGCAAGGAATAAGAACTTGTTATTAGATAATGAAGGGGAGAATGTAGAAGAGGGACAAGAAGATAGTGATGCAACAAGTTCTGGCACGGTAGGAAAACAAGTGAAGAGGAAATTAGCTCAAGCTGCTATTAACTCCTTCATGGTTTCTGGTCCAGTTAAACCACAAACCCAAAAGCAATGCAAGTCAGTTAGTTCCATGTTGTATAAGACACCGGAGGAAGTTGTTGCAGAAAGGAATAACTCTAAGTGTTCTCAAACTACTCTTGAGCATCTCACAAAGAAGGATAAGGAGTCAAAACAGGTTGTTGATGATCATGTGGCTGACTTCTTAATTAAGAATGGGATACCGTTCAATGTCATTAATTCAAGAAGTTGGACCTCAATCATGGTTCCTCAATCATGTCTGATGGGTGGACCTCTACAAACCACCGTCATATCATAAATTTCCTTGCCAACAGTCCAGCAGGGACCTTTTTCCTTGGATCGGTGGACGCTTCAAGCGAGGTAGCAAATGCAAACATGCTAGCAGATCTGTTGGAGCAGCACATAAATCAGGTTGGCAAGGAAAATGTGGTGCAAGTTGTTACGGACAATGGGGTAAATTTCAAAGCAGCGGGAAGAATCCTTATGGAAAGGATTCCAAATTTATTTTGGTCACCGTGTGCAGCCCACTGCTTGGATTTGATGCTAGAGGATATTGGGAAGATAAACGATTTCAACACTTGCATTAATCATGCAAAGAAGGTGACCAGATTTGTATACAAGCATGGCCGAATTATTGATATGATGAGAGGCATGATTGGTGGAGATCTAGTGAGACCTGTTGTGACCCGTTTTGCTACTGCATTCCTCACATTGGCGAGTATGCAAAAGAATAAGCAAGGTCTTAAAAGTTTGTTTGTTTGTGATGAATGGCATAATCACAAATTAGCGAAAACTAGAGAAGGAGAACTAGTTGAAAGCATTATCCTTTCTGTTCCATTTTGAACAAAGTTGGAAAACTGTCTTCGAACTTCACAACCACTTCTTATTGCATTAAGAATAGCAGATGGAGATGAAACACCAGCAATGCCTGAGATTATGGCAGCCATGGAAAAAGCAAAGAGCAGCATCACTAATTCTTTGAGTAAGAAGCCCCTGTTGCTTAGAGAGGTCTTGGATTGCTATGAAAAGAGATGGGGTGATCAAATGGAGCAAAAGATATATGGGGCAGCCTTGTTCTTGAACCCAAGCAAGTTTTTTATTTTGAGAGAAAAAGATAGGAGGAGTGTTGCAAGGTTGAGGTCTATGTTTAATGATGTTTTATGGAAGATGGTGGTTGATGAAGGTGAGCAAAGTAAGATAAGTAAACAAGCTGATGACTATGAGAGGTCAGAAGGTGATACTTTCTCGAAGCCTGGTGCAATAAGAAATAGAGATAAAAAAATCCTAGTAAGTTTATCCCCTCTTCTAGTAAGTTTTGTTCCCCTTTCACTAGTAACAATTTGATTTTAATTACCTACAGTTAACTGGTGGGGATCATATGGTGGTAATACCTTTGAGCTCCAATGTCTAGCAAAAAAAATTGTGAGCCTTCGTTGTTCTGCTTCAAGCTGTGAGCGCAGTTGGAGTGCATTTGCTAATGTATGTGTACATTTTGTTTGCATATTTTGTCTTCTCAAAATTGCTTAGGTTTCCTTTTTGTCGTTATGTAGGTCCATACCAAGAAAAGAAACCGTTTAGAACATAAAAGGCAGGACAAATTGGTGTATGCTAGCTACAACCGAAAGATGGCAAATAGATGTCAAAGAATTAGAGAGTTGGGCTCGAAGGGAAAGAAAAGCAACCCCTAGATCCTACAAGAGTTCCAATGGGAAAATGAGTGGGTTCATGAAAATGATGAGGACAATAACGATGAAAATTCTCTTTGGAGGGCTGTTGATGAAGCTATTGGTGCAACTGAGCATCTAAGGGGTAGAAATCTCCCTAGAGCTGCTGCTGGGGCTGTTAACAGAATATACACTAGAACAAGGAAGCGTATTGCTCGTCCTCCACAGTTTGGTGAATCTGATTCTGATGAAGAAAATGCAAGAACAGGGAGAAGAACTTGCTGTTGCATCCACTGAAGTGTAATCCTGTCGTAGGCATACCAGAAGTGTATCCTAGAGTTGAAATCAATGTGGCAGTGTGTTGCTGTATACTCCAATCCAAGGTAAGTGTCTAAGTGATCTTTACCTTTTAGTGAAAACATGATCATTCTACAGTTTCATTCTGATATAGTCAATAGATTTGCAATCTAGTATATTGTTATATATATAGGGAACGTATCTGGTGCAAACCAACCCCTCAGTACAACCGTGCAAACTTCTAATCTGAACCACATGATGTTGATCCAAGGGACGTGCGGAGGAGTGGGAGGGGAAATTTGAAAAAGTGTGATTAGCAGCGGGCGGTTAAGTGTAAAATTATCCACGCCCCTGCGTCCCTTGGATCAACATCAGGTGGTTCAGATTAGAAGTTTGTACGGTTGCACGGAGGGGTTGGTTTGCACCAGATACGTTCCCATATATATATATATATATATATATATATATATATATATATATATATATATATATATATATATATATATATATATATATATATATGGGACTGTTATAGATGGACGACTAGGAGTCGACTAATCGCGATTAGTCACCTTATCGGTGCTCAGTCGACTAGTCGACTTTAAAACCTTGGTGCATTCAACTCAATATGATAATAAGCCAGAGGTCTTGATTTTATATCCTGATTAACGCAGTTAAATAAAATAATTGTTGCTTGCTCCTATTCTACGTTGAGGCCTGACCTCACCCCATTAGCTTAAGCTTTTGATTCAACTGGTCAGTGCATGTAACTCAATAGTGACCATGTACCTTTTAATAAAGAGCAGCCCAGTATTCAACTATATATTAGATTGGTAACATGATATTTTACCTACGCCTATTGTAAGATTGTAAATGTAGCCAAACAGACAAATGCTGCAGCAGATTCAGTTGAAACAAAACTTGCAGTTAGATAACTTGTATATTGCCTATTTAGGTTCAGCAGGAGACCAAGCCTTAGATTGTAAAAAATGGTAGAAATGGAGATTTCACAGTATTAAATCTCGCAAGATGTGAATTGCCAAATTCCATATGCTCACAATAGTAAAGGACACAATTTTGTAAACTTTAGGGCCATGCAACAGCTGAATGTGGACCAAAAGTGCAACCTGATGACATTGAACCAACAAAGGTTTCGAGAAATTGGAGAATCATCATAAAAAAGTTCTCGCCGCCTGCTGCATGACTTCTGACTGATGACATTGTCCTGAAGAGAAGTACATATGTAAGCAAGAAAATGGTTTTGAAAAAATATGCATCAGCTCAGAGCCAGAGGCAGACCTGTAAAGAGAAATTGCCATCTGTCCTTTCCAAACAGGGATACATGCAAGTTAGTCATAAGTACAAGTGCTGACTAGTAAACTGCAAGCAATTGAAAACAGACCGCATCATTCAAAACAGATTCTCCAAACACCAAAGCATACAAGTTAACATCAGAACCCAGTTCCTGCACAGAAACAAATTCAAAGAGCTGTGCATTATCAGTCTATGGACATCTTCAGAATCAGACATCTTCTCAACCTAATGCATAATAAAATTTAGGTCATGGTTACCACTGGACAGAATCTGTTTAATGAAAGACTAAGGAAGAAGAATATCTACTGGAGCATGTTAGAATGGTTGCTTAGCACAACTTCACTAAACTGATGAAATATACATTAACTTTACAGCTAATGAAGACATCTGTTCTGATGAAAGACCTGTATGTACTGATTATCATGGATTTCATTTTGAAACTTACAATTACCATAAACAGTTATAATTGTATGAGAAAACAATGGCACAAAAAATTTTTATCAGATAGTGGGAATGAGCCTTTTCCTTTTCAGGTAACTTTAAGTTCCAGATAGTATGTGCAGTGTGCAGGACTGCAAGCCATCTCTTGTTCATTTTGCACTGCAGCTTAGGTATCTGACATGCAACAGCATAAGCTAATATTTATTTTCGTAATCAGCAAAACTTTCTATGACTAGCTGCCTATTTGAAGCAAATAAATAATAGGCTGCATAATTGGGCTGGTTAGGATTAAAGCTGTTACAAGGAGGGGATGCTCAAAATAAATTCTGAAGATCTCTTCTAAATCCAAACTTAATGTGTAAGGCCTGATTTACTGAAAGTTACAATAAACCTAGGCTAAAGAGCATGCTCAAAATCACTAACAGGTAAAGTATCAAAAAATGATAGAATCTAATGTTCCATAAACAAGAAACTAGAACGCTGGAGCTTCTTCGAAGAATAGAGACAACTTAGCTGTTGCATTGATTTCATATATAAGAAACATAAGAAAAAGATCAAACATATCAATAAAATGGCTTTGTAAGATTATATCGAACTACAAGTTCAACAATGACAACAAAAACAAATCCGAGGCACCTGGAATATTGATAGCACTGTGACAGGATCAGTTGCAGATATAAGAGCACCAAACATAAGGCATTCACCCAGTGGAAGTTTGTACATTAGAAATGTCAGCCCACCAAGATAGCTGCAGTGTGATACAGAATAGAATCAGGAAACAAAATATTTCAGCAAAATCTGGTAAGTAGAGTTTGTTTAATTGCTTACACAAGAACTCCTGTTACAACAGAAGCAATGAATGTCCCAAGAATTGCAAAAGTTACGATAGCCCCAAAGTTTGCAAAGAATGGTTTCTGTAAACCAATTAAGAGATTTAAAAAGGTAGCTTAGAGAAAGAAAAATGTAGCCACGCTGAAGTACTAACCGGAGATAAGCTGAAACCCGACTGGGTATATTGGAGTCAAGGAATACAAATCTAATGTTCAAAAATACTCCAGTAAATATGCTTATGGATAAGCATTAAGGTAGGTAGTAGACCTTTCTTTTCATCAAGAAAATCCAAGTGATAGACAAAGAATTGCAAAAAAGGATATAATATTATCGGAGGTAATAAGAACAAGAAGAAGAACTCTTCATGGAAGTTGAACCACGTCCTGCAAATTGATGTAAACAGGACATGCTCAAATCTTGTACAAATTTAAATCACAATGAACAAACAGATATTGAAGATGTATAATAGATAAAATTGCAAAAATAATATAAACCTTGTGTTGGTCTCTGTATTTGAAATATTAGCGAGGCCACCAACAACTAAGCCTGAAACAGAAACATTGAAGTTCCACAGGTAAACAATGACTGCACTGTGCATGAGCAAAAAATCAAATAAATATACCTGGAGGGAAGCACCAATTTAAGAAGGAATTATAACTTTATAAGAACAAAAATAATGGAAAGAGCCCAGTTATTTCTACCTACATTCCTTTTACTTGTTGACTGACCTGTGACCTGAGTAATTGGCTTCACAGAAGCACGCTTTCCATACAAGAAGCCTACTTTTTCCACTGGTTCTCATTGATCAAACAACAGAAGCTATCGTGAATCACCACGTAAAATTGTGCATTTGAATTTTTTTTTCTAGTGATCAAACTTGACTATTGAATTTTGTCAGTCCATAACACTCCCTCCAGTCCCGGTTTCTAAGGCGCTGCAGTATTTCTCCAAAAGTTCAATTACCTATGTGTGGTCGCTTTACAAGGTTCGTGGCAATTAAATACTCCTGCTGGTCATGCATACATGTTCAGGTGTAGGCATCCATGTAGACTTCCACTGGGCAGTTGTGAGCAAGGGACAAATGCGGACTAGGTGATGGCCAGTCGTCTGTGACTGTGAGGCATGCATATGAACAGGATGTGGCATTTGGCATTCCAGCATGCCACCCGAGGCCAAGTTAATGCCCATATTAATGTGAACATCCATGCAACCATTTACCAGTACCTGGAGTACTGCTCATCACGCTAAGAAACCGGATAAGAGGGAGAAAATACCAAAAAATAACTTTTTAAGTCACCTTATGTGATGTTTTGGGAAGCAATATGGCTTGACTAGAGAAAGGGCCTCTAGCTGAGTTGGTTAAAAAATATGTTCTGAGTAGCACCCTCAAGTCCTAAGTTCAACTCCTCATGGAAGCGAATTTCAGGCTGGGGTTAAAAAATCCTCTTGTTTGTCCCATACTCCCACGCCAAAGCACAGGTCTAAGGCCCGGCCTTGATCGCATCGTTATCACATGGGCTACGGTTGTTGTGTACGGGTGGAGCAGAGGTTCAGTGGTTTCCTCGACCTGCATGAGAAGGACTTTTTTTAATACAAAACCTGGGGCTGTCTTAGCCCCCGCATGTCATATTTTAATATTGCCTGGCTGCAATGGATATAGAGCCTGTTTGGTGGGCTGGCTCGGGCGCCACACCGCGCCACACTCCGGCTGCCGCGGGTGTGGCGCCCAAATCGGCCGCCGTGGGTGTGGCGCGCTGCGGCGCCTACGGCGCCTGTCCAAACAGGCCCATAACCTCCCAGCATGATTTAGCCTACAGATTCAAGTATGCATTTGTTGACATGATTATTTTCTTGAACACACAGGAGGGATTTGTATCATCAGATTTAGAAGAAAATGGCTTATAACATACCAACACCACACAACAGTTATACATGCTTGCCACTAAAAATAATTAGTAAAAGTCAAAACGACCTCAACCAACAAATCAACTATCAGTTGGCGCAAGTGCAAGGAATAGAGAAACCCTTTGAGCCCTAACCAAACACCAGAGTTTTAACTCCTTCCTAATGAGCACTAGCACCCCATTCAATTTAGGCATGATCCCATCACCCTGTTCATTGGTATGAGGACGAACTGACGAAGGAAATGGATTATTCTGACCTAATCTTGTCATCATGTACCATTTAGCACAAGCTACCAAGTCATCTTATGATACCGATCAACAGAAAACCATGACAGACCCATAGGCTTCAGTAGAAGATTTTTAATTTTCTTTCAAGGGTACCACTCAATGTGCATTACTGCAATAAATTTCAGTAATCAAGATTACATACCCCACAAAGATAATGTTTCCTCGTTTCACTCAACCAAAGGTTTTTAATTCCATACTTTAGAGATAGTTCAATGACACATTGGCTAGCTAGAGGGCACATTTTGGATAATTTTCTTCAAGGGGATTACCATAACCATTTACCCTCAAATAAACTTGCACTATCAACATCGTTTAGCTCAATACCAGTAGCATGACATCACGAACAGGGATTTCAAATAGAAATAGTAGCAACAAAACAGAAATCTCCTTTATCCAAGTCAAAAGTAACCATAAATACAGTTTACCTAGTGCTACAAAAGGAAGTGGTGACATGAATTTCAGGATTATAGCTAACAATTCAAACGAGGCAAAGTTAGAAATAAGTATTGCCAAAAGAGGTCATTTTAAGTTGAAATTCAGTGGTTATTATTATTTCAGGGCGCAGTAAGATTTGAACCATGTGAGAGGATTTGGAAAACTTGGGCACCAGGCAAATACCTCTTCTTTTGTGGCTGGTCACACATAATAGGTGCTGGGTAGCCAATAGACTAGCACGGCATGGTCTTGATCATCCAACTCAGTGTCCTTATTGTTATTAGGACTCGTAACTATCAACCATCTTCTGGCGTTGCATGAGATTTTTGGTACAGATTGCTGCAAAGGATTGGTAGGCAAAGTCTTGCAAGTGCTGCTGGGCCAGAACAAACGAGGTCTGTGGATGGTTTGGCAATAAAAAGCTTGAACTCTATCATCATCTTGGGAGCTTGGACACTTTGGAACCATAGCTCCATAAGAATCATTGTGAGTTTGATGGAGCTTTGCCTAATCTAGCCCAGGGCCCTGGGCTTCGACTCTTTCCTTAGAGGACATGAGCTTGTGGTATATTGCAGGCGCCAGGAATATTTCTTACTTAGCTGGCCTGCTGCCTATGTGAGACTAAGCCAAGGTCGCCTTTTATTATAGCAAGGGCCAGCATCTAGGTTAGCTTCTTTGGTGTGAGTTTGGGGTGTTTGTAAGGGGTCTTTGCCCTTTTTTCTTCTTATTATAAATGATAAGCAGCTCTCCTACATGTTGGAGAAAAAAGTATTGACCAAAAGAGGCCAATTCGAGTTCAAACCAGCAGCAGAGTGTCAAGGAAACTAGAGGTGCTTGCTTGAAAAAAAAGGTTGAGACTAGAGATGTCAAGGAGGCTAGGGCCTACCTAGGGGTGATTGCTTGAAAAAAAAGTGGATACTAGAGATGTGAAACTGAATGTAGGCATTGCATCCTGAGGGATACAGGACACTGACTTAAAAGCTCTTCCGACAGGCGCTGATGAATTAGTCAAGGTGACAAGGAACAAAAGCACCGATGAAGTAACCATTATGTTTTTTGATAGATTTTACGTCGTGAATACGCTCCAATTCTGTAAGAAACTCGATGAAAGCATATTTATGAACTTGAGAACTAAGATTTATTTGTAGCATCTAAAACCATCGTCCTAAATGAATCGTCTATAGTGTACCAGAGTGAGTAGCCACTATGCCTAACATTTCAGCCTCGGGGAGGTAAGGCATGGTGCGCAGGGCAGGCGCATACGTACCGATTAGAAGCGAGGCGCTGGCTTCCGGGAGGTAGTAGAAGCGGTGGCGGCGCAGGACGTGGCCGAGGACGAACGAGAGCACGAGCATGGAGATCTGCAGTAGAATCCCCACGCCGGCCACTTGCTGCTCCTTCCCGGGTGGGGCGAGGGGCGGCGGCTGCGCCAAGCCGCCGCCCGCCGGCGGCGAAGCCGAGGCCAGGCTCAGCTCCAGCGCCATCTCCCCCACCGGCGGCGCTGGAACCTCCCTAGTCTCGTTCGGGCTTGACCCGATCAAGGGATTAGGCGGAGCGGAGGTTCTCGAAAAAACGACGAGGCGAAGAATCGGAGGTAGGGGAGAACAAAGGACGGTTCGGGGAGAACAAAGGAGCGACGCCGCGGCGGGACGGAATGCGGGGGTGGGGGTGGGGGTGGGGGGGGGGGGGGGGGGGGGCTTGGTGCCGCGGGGGCCCGCGATTCCTCGATGCGAAGGGAGAATGCGTACAAGGCCGGTGCTTCGTGCTAGACTAGATGTTGCTGTCTGCTCGGCTTGCCTTCGTGCCTGCCATGTTGGAACTTGGAACCAACTAGAAAAAGTCATCGGTCCAGAAGAACGGGCTGGAAATTTGATGTCGTTTTGTTCCTTGCGCCTTTGTACAGGAAGAAGAACAAAAAGGTCAACTAAGACATTTCTTAGACCATGTTCCACCGTTTATCCATATAATCAACTAAAATACTATTATGTATTGTACATTACACTGTTTGAATAGTGAATTTTAAATATTGATGTAGCGATCGATAAGTTATCATAGATAGATTTAGAGCAAGTATAATAAGTTAATGTAAATGGACGATAAAAGATGTCACATCAATTATATTCTGGCTCTGTGTGTTGGCTGTCAGGTGACCCAAGCAGGTTCCCACATCGACATCCTCCTATGCTATTTGTCTTCATAATGCATTCAACACAATGATTACGTGAGTGCAGTGTCTAAGAATCTTGCTTCTGCTATGTTGTCCCATGCTATTTTACATATAATGTTAATTTTGTTCATTTCAAAACATGTGTGTCTAATGCGTTGTATTAAGTATGTTTGCTGCGTCAATGCTCCTTCGTGTAATATGTGAAACTTTCTTATTAAATCATTTGTATTCCATTTTTAGGAGGTCCGGCAATTTAGACACAAGGCTTGTCCAATCTAAAAGGACCTCCACATTCTAAAGGTGATGTGAAAATTTGTCATGACTTTGTTTTTTTTCTGTATCTGTGCTTGCAGAATGCTTATCGTGCCCTCTGTTGTGTTTGTTGTACATGCATATGCATTTCCTTGCAAGCCTTTTTTTCCTTCACCTTGATACAATTTGTTCTGCCTTTTAATTTATGTTGGCCTTATCTTTATTTTTCCTAATACATCTTTTCAGTTTCTTATGAATATTTTAACTATGTGTGAACTATAGACTTTCGTTGGCCAGTTCAGATTTCATTAACTTCTACATATATGCTTAGAAATTTGTTGCTTGATTAAGGTACCTTTAGTTATGCCTTCCTTTATGTCTTCCTAATACCTGCTATTATTCTTTTATGTTGGTGGTGGTATTATAAGTTTCTTCTTTTAAGTGTTGCATGCTTTACTTTTTCGCATTGTTCATTGTTGTTGATGCATTTTTTAAATGTTGTACCTTATCAGCATTATAATAATGCATCCTCTGCTTTCCAATTATTGTGTGCTTCTTTTTACTGAGGTATAAAAAAGTGGGCAGAGGTAGATACAAAAACTAAATAAGGCACCAGAGAAATATACTTCTCTTATATATAAGGTTTCCAACGAATACTTTTTCTGGAGTGTAGACTATGGACAATGAGGATCACACACCCTCTAAGAAAATATATGATACGATTCAACAATCATCATAGAAACCACTTTGTCACAGAAGCATATGTACTATTAATGTGCATAAGATTGATGGACTTGCGCGTCAAAATCGAGATTCAACAATCATCATTAGAAACCACTTTGTCGCAGAAGCATATGTACTATTATTGTGCATACGATTGATGGACTTGCGCGTCAAAATCAAAAGTGGGCACAAATTGGTAATTTTGTACCTTTCTATTGTACACTCAAGAAGCTTAGTTCAAGTTGTAGTCCGGACGACTACAATGCTAACAAAACACCATGAACAATCCATTCAAAGAATACTAGACGGGCACCTTTAGAATATCTTTTGTTATTATGCAATGATGAACAACCTACTTAATGTAAATATAAGGCAATGTAATGTTTGTTGTACAAATATTATGTTAAATTTACATTTCCTCTTTCTAGCTATTTTGGACCATCTTTTGTTACTATACGCAACTATGTATCTATCAAAGATGTTATGGAATTAGTTATTATCAAGTGCTCAACTGGTGCAACCCTATGATAATATTATATTATGTTGTAGTTTACGCTATGCAAGTTGTTAATTGTATATACTATTTTAATCTATGTTCTTATCTAAAATACTATTTATTTCTAATCTATAAATGTTAGATTAGTTACGCGTGCACTCGGCTGCATAAGTGAGTAGTGACAATGAAGTAAAATAGCGAGCTAGTTATCTCAAGAGATTATGTAATGCTATGTGCTCTCATCTCGGGTCTACCCGCGCGGTTGAACAAGTGTTGTATCAGATGTCATTTCATGCTGAGTCGCAAGAATCTAGCTACCGAGAAATATCCGCTAGTGAATTTACGGGTAGATTATGAGATCGAGAACTAAAGGTAAATACATAGGAGACACGAAGATTTAGGCATGTTCTGGCTCTCGACACAGGATAATACCCTATGTCATGTATGCTAGTGGTTGGTGCATATGATTTGACTAGGTGAGTGCCCGTGCGTTGCAACGGAAACATATAATACTATAATAATTTATGTACAAATGTGTGTTATACTGTTAAGATGAGTCGTCTGTTAGCCCTAGATTTGCAAAAGAACATGGAAAATCATGATATTAATGTACAACACGCACATTTTCTTTGTACTTGCAATGTTTGGAGCAACCTTTCTGATGTATTTTTCTCGCTTTTTCAAGGGTAAGAGTTTAATATGTTTGACAAGCTTGCAACAATCGAGCTTGCATTGGGAGCACTTGGCATGTTCTATTTGAAATAGTGCCTGCATATAATTACTAAGAAGCTTTATTGCATATATATGAATTAACTTGTAATTTTCTTTGATTTTATATAACTGAAATAAGTCCTAACTATTCAATGGAACCTACAAAAATTGTTCACTTATGTGGATAACAGAAAGAAGACTCAACTGTCACAGGGTCCTACCATTGGTTCTTAATCTGTATTCCTGGAAACAAGCCAGACCACAGAATAAATCTTCAAAATATTCTGGTGACTTTGCAAGCCTTCCACTGAACCAAGTAAAACAATATTATTGTGACCAAATATTGGTTGTTTATAATAAAAACAAGATTTACTTCGAAACACAAGGAGTTGTTACTTGCAAAGTCCTTGACAAAGTTTGCACAAATGTTCGTCGTCAGTGGTCCAGCCCTGAGTGTACTGTCTATACAGGTGTCATTACACAACACATATCTCCATTCAGAAGTATCAAAATCCACGTATCAATCAATGTGACATTTTGGATCAGTTGGTTAGAGCCTAGAATATAATTGGAAAAATAGATCAAAGTTCATATTACCCCACCAAAATGCGTTGCGATGACGCACAAGAACAAATATTATAATTATCTTTTCACACTATATTTATCAGAACAATCCGTTCAATTTGGATACAGAAGATCTGGTCCATAGAAAACAAAGCTTACATCTGCAGGTCAGCTTCATCTTCATCCATAAACTGCACAGGTCGAAGTAGCATATACACCATGGCCAGTTGCATCATCTGTCTATACATAGAAACAAGCGAGCGCCAGTTCGATGAGTCCATGAACAAAAAAATAGGTGAACAACCAACACTGACATCAAAGGTTGAGAACTCACCATATGTAGTACCTATCATCTGTAAATTGTTTCTGCATTCTCCCTGATAGTTCAATCTTCACTATACCACAAATGCAAAGGGTCGGGTGTCGAAGCTTGAAGGTTTCAAAAAAAATCCTATCACAACAGAATAAAGTAGCGTCGGTAAAATTACCAAATCATCCATTTAGTAAACAACCAGGCGGGGAGCTACAAGTTAAAGATTGTAAACAAGGTTCAAAAGTGAGCAGCTAGTCATGTAGAATCACACCAACGACGACGACTCCTGTACACAGCCAAGAAGAGAAGGGTGAATGGGACGACGACGATGGCTCCTGCACACAGCCAGCACACGCGTCACGTCTGTCATCAATGGTTAGGGTAGGTAAGATGCTGAGATCAAAAGATGGCTGTCAATGAAGGTTTGTTTCTGATTTCATAGCACTTCTTCCCTAAAGATGAAGGTAAGGTGGCTCAGTGTCGAGGAGCATTTCAGTTTCCTAAGCACTCGATGCCTAATGATGACAGTGGAAAGATTGCTAACAATATGATCAAACAGAGAGTGAGGGAATGAAGGACCCAACTTTTCAGAATGCTCGGCATTAGAAGAGAGGAAAGTAAGTAATCAGAGTAGTTGATGCAAAATGTTCTGAGTTGTCTAAATTTGAGTATGACTATCATGATGTATGCAATTCCATTTGACATAGTTTATTTATGAAGGTTCTCCATTTATCATAAAATTTTAGCAACAAACTGCTACAAGTAAATCCCAATTAAACTGAACCTTCCGGTGATCAGTGTAGGCAACCATAACTAAGTTACCTTTTCAAGCCACCTACAGTGGATTTGATGAAGAAACTTAAGCTCGACAGGTTTTTAATTAGATATTCCCTTCGTAACTGCAAAATTTTTAGATATGTATCAACAGATTATAGAATAATAAACACTTGTACAAATAATTGAAGTTGTGAGTTATAGAATTTTAGATGCAGTATTGAGTATTGAGTATTTCTTTGTGTTTTTTTGTGAGTATTGAGTATTTTCTGTGAAGATCAATTCTATTTTCCTCTTAAATTTCTTATATTTATATTTTTTTGGGGATATGCAAGAGAATTGTTTGTCATTTGTTAGAGAATCAAAGAAAGGATCGATTCCTTATGGAGCCCTAGGGGTGATGATCAAACTTAGACATGCATGCATAAACCATATGAACTATACCTACAGTTCAAGACAAACGGTGTTGTTTGTACAAATGTACAATGGAGAACTTTTTAAAATTTCAAAAAAGAGGTTGACTTATATTGCTAGAACTATTGGAAAAGATTAAACTTAATGTTTGCTAGAACTGCTGAAAAATATGTGTGCCAACAAACACTTAGTTTACCTAGAATATTAACAACAAAGAAATGGTATGTGGTTACCTAGAACCAAAAGAAAAGCCCATGCAAAAGCGCCAAGCTGTTTGTATAGTTATTGCATTTGCGATTGAATTGCTCAGCAAGATCTGAAATTCAACAAACAAAGAGGTGTCATTAGTATTGTGAAGTGTTGACAGCATGCATTCTAGGGTAGCAGCTCAAAATCCTTTGATGACCATGTTGTTTGTACAAATGTACAATGGAGGTAGACAAACTAACAAAGCCATGCAACAAGTCTACAGAATATGTTGGTTCTATAAATAAATATTTTTCGACAGTCCCCTTGTGTACAATATATTTACATGCAAATTAATAGATTCATATCTGATATAGGATAGCCTAATTAACACTGGGCCCATTATTGGACACATAAAAATTAGATTATTCACACAAATATAGATAGAAGGTTGAAATAAGTCCCTTCCTTTTATTACCATGGGAATGTCAAGGCAAAGAACTATGACACTGTATGTTGTCCAACACGTGCACCACTGCGACAATGGGTAATGGCCACAAGGCCAAATTTTGGCACAGTAGCTGGCTGCAAGAAGATGTCCTAAGAATGTTGGCACCAAACTTCTACAGTTTAGTTAAGTACAAGAACAACTCAATTAGCCAGGAGCTGAGGAACAATGTGTGGATTAGAAGCCAACATGAAAGAATCACCCATTCAACTTAACTGACTCGTTAATATGGAAACATTACAAAATCTAGGATGATTGCAGAAGTAAGTGCTTAACATTGGTGTTAGAATAGGTTAAAATGTAATCATAGCTATAGAGACATCTGCTTTTGAAGTGTTACGTCCAAAAAATTGAATATTTGGCGCAAAATACTGAAATGTTACATTTATTTAAGCTCACCATCCAATTCTAGTGTTGTAGATATATATTGTTTCTTTCTGTAATTCTTTTAACTGTCCAGTGTCCATTTATAACAGCACAAATGAAATTATCAACTAATAGTAAATTCATGCATAAAATGTGATGTACCTTCATGAAGAAACAAAATCACTCCTGACGCAACTCCTAGTGCACTTTCCTCAACCTACCACGGCGGATATCAAGCTAGCAAGATTTACTTGAAATCTAAAAATTTTGACGAAGTATTATATTAACTATAATAATATAGAAGTAACTTCCAAATTGAAAAGTTGGGCTAAACCTAACTGTAACTGAAGTGTGATTGACATATGTTCCACATCGACTAATTTTAGTATTAGGAGATAAATGAGAATAATCAGAACAATATAATAAGCGAGATTTTCAGCTTACAAAATGCATTTTTTCATAATTCGTATTGCTTTGTTGTTTCAGGATGATGACAAATACGAGTTTGTTGACCCCACCAGGATTTAAGAATTAGTTAAGATCTACTCACAGTTTGTTTCATTCCCCATATATACATGGCAGGAGAAAACAAGAACAGTTGACGTAGGATTGTGATATGGTTTACTGTAATTCTGCTTCCTTCTGCTACAATTATGTATTTGCAGCTACACCTATATTCCTTGTCTTAACAGGTTGAAGAGGAGGAAGAATCAAAAGGTGAAGAGGCTACTGAGGTTAGTTCCGTGTGAGTGCAATTTTATTTGAGTTCGAGTTTGGTCTCTGTTACTGTTGTATCACCCTGCATGTAAAGTTCATATAGATAATTTCTGGTGAGTGAAGAGCATTAGCTCATGAAGGAAGGAATTAAACTGCATAATTTTGTTTCAACTGAGGATATGAAATGCCTCCTGATGTTTTGGCATTATGGTGAATATTGACCACATGGAAATAGATAGTGGACCAAGACTTCATACTGGCAGTGCATATAATTACTTGATAACATGAAAATAATTCTATCTACAACATTATTTAGATCTTGGCTTTCACTTTGCACCAGTGCATAGCACGAATTTGATCCCAATTCTTCAAAGATATTTCATCTGCATCTGCAGCAAACCATGCCTCAAGCCGACAGACACACCATAGCAAGCACATAAATATCATTTATACACAAACATTTTATAAATATCAACATTAGGTTCTCGGAACACCCAACATAAGAAAAGCACGAAGAGAAATGTGATAAATAGAAGGGGTGTTACCTTCAGCCCTGCACACCCTACTATCCCAGTGACAACTGTAATTGCATCCAGGTGTCGAGCGACCTATTATTCAAGGGTTGAATACCAAAGAAATTTTTGGAGCAAACCTTTAGTTATTCACAGACATAGGATCATAAGAATCACCTTACTTCTATGACACCTTGCTCCCCAAGAATAATTTTTGGCTTCTGTTCGCAATCAGCTAAAGCTTCTTTTAGTTCATCAACTAATGTTTCATTTCTTAGTTCTTACAACAACCAACTTAGGCGTCAATGTTTTGACATGTAGTAAGTTATATCCAGAATGCTCAAATGAGTGCATAGTTTCTGTATTACAAGATTAATGCTCGAATAAGTGCACAATTCCATTTCAAATGTCCAAACTGCACATCACAGAGAAAATTGGGAATAGAAAGAAAAAACTCATCACTTGCAGGATTAATGATTTGGGAAATGCATTATTATTATATACTTGCATTTAAACCTCAATATATGATTACCCTCTTGTGCGCCCATTCGTTCAAGGTTAAAGGCATAGCTTCAGATTCACCATCTCATCACAAGATGTAATTACATAGTTTAAAGGACCATTGCACATTTTACAAACTATAAATTTATAAATTTAAAGGATAAGAGGAATGGTGAAAAAACCTAGAATAATAGAAACAAGAAGCAGACATTACTTGTATGAGTCTAGCAAGATCAGGAGCATCTTTCGGCCCGGCTAGCCTAGTATCTGTATTCTGTGAGACCAAGAGCTCGCAATGGCAACTTTCAATATCAGTTTCGACAAAGATCTCTAATATAAATAGAAAAAAAGCCCTCCAAAAAAGAGTTCACGTTGAACATACCAGGGAATTTTTAATCTGAGCGCGGCCTTTGCTCCTACTCAATTTGATTTCGATTCTGACTTGCTGCAACGAGGTGTCCAACGACACCATGGACAACAGCCAATGCAGTGACGACAACTATATTGTGTGTGTGCTCATTGCACTTCCCGAACATCACGTTGACGCAATGCCTGTCGTGAGGTGCAGGAAAAGATCAATAGCATTTGTGATGTTCTGCTCCCGGGTGTTAACATACCCCTCATCCTTGACCTTTGAATCGAAATGATTAACACACCAGGAAATGCCACAAACAACGAACCAAACTATTACATGCCAGCTCACAAACTGCCGCTGCATCCTAACACAACGTCATTCCCGCATTGACGCATCGAACACGAACATCCAGATCTCAGGAGATTTAGGACCGAACCTGTCCAGTAATGTTGGGACGAGGCGCTCGGCCACGAGCGAGAACAACCTCTGCTGCGACACCTCCTCCGCGTCAGGGTTCAGGCTGATCACATTCTTCAGCAGCAACATGTTCCTGCACACACACGCAGACCGGTGTAATGAACAATTGTCTACTATGCATTCAAACGCGGCTTATATTAAGATGTGTAACATACAAGTATCATGCCTAATTGCTATTGCTAATTTTAGCCAACATAGCCCCGTCCAGATTGCGAGTGGCAAGGCTACAATTAGACAAGGTAGGACGATGTGCTGACATACACATTAAACGACTTTGATGCTTGACTTCGGCTGAGTCGTGATACTTATGCTATGTGTTGCACCGATTGCAGGTGAGCAGACGCCTCACAAAACTGAAGATGGTCGGTCCGATAAGAGAAGACCGCCGTTCTCGCCCCATGATCCTACGTCATCACACTGTCAAAGCAAAGTTTCTACAGAAAGCTTCAAAAAACATTGAGATTTTGAAGAAACTTGGCCATTCCAATGCCTGAAACCCCTACCAAAAACATGCTGAATTTGTACCGATTTTTATTTCTCCCAGACCAAGGCAAGGTATATTTTATCAGATACACACACAAAACAAAAAATTGCCACTCCATCTAAACCAACAGAGATTGGAACTCTAGTCCATTTCATGATCAGAAAATTCACAAAGGCACCAAGAATAATCCCTAGACTTCAATTATGGTAATTCACACCTAAGGCAGAACATTTCAAGAACTCAAGCATGGCGATCAACCTGGGTAGTGAGCAACTCGATGGGCTGCCTCATGTCAGCCGTCGTCGCTGATTCACCCCCGCCTCTACCGTCGCTAGGGTGGTGTTGTGATAAAAAAACAAAAAACTCAATAGAATAATTCGAGAATATATCATTTCATTCATGTGGCAATAAAGGAAAGCAAAAGAGTAATCACCTGATGAAGTTCTTCTAGAGCAAGAACTGATGCTTCGAAGAATTTTGCACATGACACATTTGATGGTGTATGAAGTATTGAAGCCACTGAGCAACAAAGGCAATAATTCAGCAATATTCCAAGGTATGACTGATCAGCACAAGTAGACATAACTTCTCGCACACAAGTTGATTTGCTCAAACTTTTCATAAGGTCACTTTCCTCAAAGACTTGTACTTCCTTATGGCGATCTCTTTAAACTTCTAATCTTGTCTAGTTCATGGCTAAAACAGGAAACAAAATCAAAACATGCTTAAGTAAAACACATGTGTGTCTATGAGGGAAATTAATTATCTAATAATAAAATCAATATAACCAGGCAGAATCCTTTAACATACCAGATCCCCTAACTTGGACGAGGCTAATCTCACTGCAATCAGCAGCATATATGCACATTTTCCATTCCTGAGAAACAAATATACAACTGAGTATCAGTATAAAGAATCCCATAAAATGGCAGATAATTAATACAATCAAACATTCATCAAGACAATCAAACCATGTTGTTTGCGTGACAAGCTTCGAGGTAAGCATCCTCCATTGGATGTGGCAGCGCATTATCTGCTGCCTCCATGAACGCATGCTCCAGAATCTTCACCTTGTCCTCGCCGAGACGCTGTTCTAGCCAATCGCCATCAGCTGTCCCCCAAGTAAATCGCTTCCCGGTCGTCTTCCACATCAACAGACCCGCGGTCTCGCGCCCGGGCCGCCTGCGCCATCTGCCGCGGCCCAAGCCACGGCCACGGGAGCCACGACCCCCGCCTCCATGCCCTCTGCCATCTTCACCGTTGCGGCCCCCGCCGCCCAGGAGTTCAACCGCACGTTTCACGGCTTCCTGTGGCGACAACTTCGGTTGCTGCGCGCTGGGAGCCGAGGGCCGCTCGGCCTCGGCGGCAGCCTGTTTCGCCGCCTCACTGCGCCGGATGAACCGGTTCTCTTCCAGAGGCTTATCCGGCGCAGGATGCTGCGACCGGTGGGCACCGCGGCTAGCACCGGAGAACAAGAGCGTGCGGGGCACCGGCAGCGCTGAGGAGGAGGGATCGAGGCTCGGAGGCTCTGGATCGGGGCGCTGAGGAGCATTGTTGAAGCGCTTGGTGAAGGTCGGTTGCTTGGGGAGCCCTCGGGGGTGGCGGCGGGGGCAGTGGGGATTGGGGCTGGATGGGGATTGCAGAGATGTGACAGGGACTGTGGATGAAGGAATGGCGGGGGGATGCGGGGGATGCGGGGCGGTGGTGTAAGACCCAAAATTAGTAGAAAAAAATATAAATAAAGTATCATAATGCTTTGGAAATAAGGGAATAAGAAAGATGGGAAAAGAATTTTTCTTTTAAAAGAAACCATTTATACATCCCATGAAATAAATCACAAGGAGAATAAAACTTAAATTAGTAATATTAAAATAGTATGGTTCATATTCACCTTTGGGTTTCAATTGATACATTTGAAAAATCTGAAAACAAATAGAAGTATAAATTTGAATTTGGAATAGAAAATAGAAAATAAATGGGAAGGGAAGAAAAGAGAAGTAATATGAAAACATGAGTAATATATTTGAACAAATATTCTCAAACCAAATACTTTTAATTGCACCAAAATAAACCAGTTACAAGTTTGAATTGAATTGGTATTTTAAATTTGAATTTGTGAAAGAATAGAAAGGAAAAATAAAAAGAAAAAGACTAAGACCTTACCTGGGCTGCCAACCTGGATTTCGGCCCATCTACTGTTCTTCCCCGTGCGGCCCAAGTCTCCAACCGGCGCCGACAGGCGGGACCGCCTTGTCAGCCGCACGACCCAAGCCCGGTTCTTCCCGCTTTGCTCTGGCTTACGTGTGGACCCCCTGTGTCAGTCGCGCTCCATCACTAACATGTGGGGCCCACTGGCCGGTCTCGCCTCCCCGCGCCCTCTCGCACTCGTTCCACTGGCATGTGGTCCCGCGTGGTCAGCGTGTTCTTCTCAACGAATCTCGCCGGTGTTGGCACGTTCGCGCCGCCCAAGTCGCCGCGATGATCGGGGAGGCCGTTCCCGACCTCAACTCGTGAGTCCGTGCTCAGCCAGTATATAAACCCGCACCGAATCCCGGTTTCGTTCGCCCTGTCCTCGCGCTTGAACACACGACTCGCGAGCTCGCCCTCTAGTTTTGGAAGCCGCCGCCGAGGATAGCCGTCGTTGGGGGGTCTCGGCTCTCGAAATCGGGTCGTGGAGTGTCGTCTTCACCTAGGGAAGCCGTCTGTGCCCTCGATTTGGGTCGAACGCCGCTAAGACTCGAGCAATCGCTCGTCGCACTTCGATTCTCCGCCGTGGGCCGCGCGACACCGTGGCCAGCCGCGGTCATCGCTTCAATCACTGGTACGTCAACTCCTTGTTGTTCGTTAGGGCCCGGACATCGTCTAGCGCCGTTTAATTTGAATTTGGGGTGGTGGAGCGCCGGATTGAGTTCCCTCCGGCGGGGTCGCCGCCGCGCGCGTGTTCCTGGGTGCTCGGGTGTTCGCGTGGGAGAAGCACTACCGGAATCAATCGCTTTGCCGAGTGCCTGAAGCACTCGGCGAAGCGTTCAAAACACTCGGCAAAAGCTTTGCCGAGTGTTACACTCGGCAAAAGCTTTGCCGAGTGTTACACTCGGCAAAGAAGGCTCGGTGAACAGTGCATCGGCAAAGCCTTCTTTGCCGAGAGCTTTTTATCGGGCACTCGGCAAAGATCTTTGCCGAGTGCCAGAGAGCACTCGGCAAAGAAAAGCAGCCGTTACGGCGTCGAGTGACGGAGACGGCGGCTTTGCTGAGTGTCCCACCTGACACTCGGCAAAGAAGTTAGTTTTGCCGAGTGCCTTCCGTGCAGCACTCGGCAAAGAATCCATCTTTGCCGAGTGCCACATGGGACACTCGGCAAAGAACCCGCCAGGGAGGGTCCCCATGTCAGGTTTTTTGCCGAGTGTCCCGTGTGGCACTCGGCAAAGAACCTAAGCCGGTGCCCAGGTCTGTGCTCTTTGCCGAGTGTTATGACCTTGACACTCGGCAAAGAGCCTCTTTGCCGAGTGTTACACTCGGCAAAGTGACCAGTATATACCTTTTTTATTTGTTTTTTGTATTCCATCCACACAAACAGAAGATATCACATATATATCACATATATACATCACACATATCATCACAGACATAAATAGCCAACACAAACATAAAACCGTCACCACAAACATAAATATCCATCACAAACATAAGTGTTCAACATAAGTATCAAACACAAACATAAGTCTCTAACGTCGCAAGCTCTCACATAAGTATCAAACACAGACATAAGTATTATACACAAGTACAGAAGTCTAAAGCAATGAAAACACAACACTCATGGAGGTGGGCGGCTTGACCGGGGCTGCGTTGGGCTGAACCCTTCCGGAGGATTGTTGGATGCCTCCCCAGATTGGCCCTGCACAGAGAAGAGATTGCATGTGTTATACCAGATGCATTACAAACATCTAACTACAATTTTGATACTCACAGGAGTGTGGAAGAGAGCAGGGTCAACTGGAGGGAACAATGGAGGTGGCGGAGCGATGCCCTGTGCGGCGCCAAGGCTCTGCATGTACTGGAACATCTCCGCCATCCTCTGTTGATCTGCCCGGCGGGCCTCCCGCTCCGCCTCCCGCTCCGCCATCATCCTCGCCTCCATCTCGCGACGTTCCCTCCTCTCTTCTTCTAGTTGGGTCTGTAATATTACAAGCCAACGTTATAGTAACTCAAAGAGTAGGTATATAACTCAAGGAAGGACGAGTTACACTAACCTCGAGTGCCTGTATGCGATGCTGTGAGCTGTCGTGCCGAGGTCGTATGACTGGACTCGAGCCCGTGCTCCTTGCTCTCACCTGAGACAGAGTGGGAGTGGAGGACGAGTCGATTGCCCCGTCGGCAATCCAGTACCGCCCATGTCTCTTGCCTCCTCCGACCCTCATGAGCACATCAGTGTCGATCGGCTGGGTGCTCGGATCATAGTCTGGGCCATGGACCTCCTGCGCCATGGCGGTGTAGTCATGGAGGCGGCTGTAGACGGCGGGGTTGGTGTAGGCCTCGGGCCCGTCATCTGGGTTGTAGGTGACGTCGGACGTCGCCTTACCCTTATGGGCCATAGCATAGGCCGAGAAGGTGGAGCAAGGCCTTCCACCATGTGACGCCGACTGCAACGAAAACCAACGAGATAGTTAGAAATAATATCTAACTTAGTGCTATATATCTAAATAAAAAAGGTGGCGTACCCATGCTTCGGCATATTGGCCCAGGCTCCGGCTGCCTTGGTGGTGGGAGGGGCCTTGCATCATCAAACGCCGTTCCCGGCTAGCTGTGTGCGCCTCGTCCCACTCAGCCGAACACCACCTATCCACCATCTGCTCCTAGCACAGAGGATGTGCGGCGCACCAATGTGGAATCATCTGCAAAGTAAACACGTAAAGTGCATATCAGAAGATAAAATAAAATTCATGTATCGAGTACTGGTACCAAACATGCATGACTTTACCTGCAGGTACTGCTCCCTGGTCAACGACATGGTTCGGGCTTGAGTTTTGGTCACCTTCTCCCCAAGGACGGAGCCGTGGTAGGTGATGATGGCCTGGATGCGGGCCTCATAGTGCATGTCCACGACGAGCTTCTTACAGCTCGTGGTGGCCACCACATCCGCCCTAGCCTCGTATCCAGCATCGCATCTGAAGAAATCCTGCATACAAAAACGATGTATCCATACATTATTTCAAGAATTTGCAACGAATGCGACATATTTTACATTATACTAAGACTTACCCACAGCTCTTGCTTCACCCGCTCCGCCTTGTTATTGAATTCCCTGCCGTCCTGGTCTACTGCATCGGGGGCGACGGCGTAGTGGTCAAAGGTGAAGGCTGGGCCTGTCACTCCGGCGTACTCCACAAGTCCAGGGAAGTGTTCCCTGCACAGCAGGCCGAGGATGCCATTGGGGGGCGACGAAGACCCCCAGCATAATCCAAAACCGTCCAAGACCTGTCCAAGTGATAAATAAAAAGTATTAGTTTATATTATGATTTTGAACACATAATATGAACAAGAATGAAGAACATAAAGTTACATACTGTTGGGGGCCTTCGTCCTCCGAAGGTCCTCAAAAACATGATTTCACTGTTTTCCAAGTGGATTATGTGAACAGGTATCTTCGAACTCAGAATTATGAACATAAAGCACGGTCAGGACGAAGCCTGAACCAGACGAGGGACGAGCTGATTACCAGGCTCTACGAAGGATGGTGCATAGCCGAAGCTGTGCGCAGGTAAGCTTCGTCGCGATAGCGGAAAGGGGAACCGACTTAAAGATGAAAAGACTACGTGGGCCTTGACAGATTTCCATAAGTCATTAACAAATGTAATGGACATGGATGTAATTTTACGTGGGCTGCGTCCCGCGTCTATAAATAGATGAGCAGTACTCCCGTACTGTTCACGCTGACTTGGCATTGGCATTTGCGTCACGCTTGTACTTTTTACCTTCTCTCAAGACCGAAGGTACATTTGTAATTTGTAATCATTTCTATTTCTCTGTGTTAATAAAATAGAAATGATTCTATGATTTACATTTCATGTTTTGTATGAATCCTTCGTTATTACTTGTTATATTTACGAAGGTATGTTTCTTGTGACCTTCGTCCGGAACTCATTATTCCCGAAGGGGAATAATGTTTGGCAGGACGAAGGGCCTTAATGTTTAACACTTTTTATGTTGCCTTGTTCTTAATCCGAAGCATTTGAGAACAAGTCCCCAACATTGGCGCCCACCGTCGGTGAACTCACTTCCACTTCGAGTTTTTTGAACACCTTCGGAAGCTGTAGACCTTCGCTATGGCACCGAAGAAAGCTTCAGCGGCTGGGGCTGCAGCACTGCAACCGCTGGACCACAACCAAGAGACCTTCTCTCTTCGGGAGGCTCGAAGCCAGAAGAGAAAGGCCGTCAGCCCGACGCTTCAGGAGGAAGAGCTAGACCAAGAAATCAGGGATATGGAGATGCTACATCAACAGGTGCAGAGGAAGAAGGAGAAGATGGCCCGGCTAGCTGAGTTGCAACGGCAGATAGACGAAGCCTCTGAGGAAGTTCGCCATCTTACTCAAGATGAGCAAAACAGAAGGCCTCAGCAGAAAGACCTTCATCAGGAGGGCTTCGTCAACGAAGATGACTGGTATGACAATTTCCATCAGGGAAATTTTGTTTTCGATGATGCTTCTCCTTTGTCCGCTGAGCTGCAGGCTACACCTTGGCCTCCATCCTATAAGCCACCCCAGCTTCCCATGTTCGACGGCCACTCAGACCCGAAGCAGTTCTTGATGAGCTACGAAGCAACAGTGTCTTCGTATGGGGGCAATGCTGCAGTCATGGCGAAGTCTTTCGTCATGGCTGTCAGGAATGTTGCTCAGACCTGGTACTCCTCCCTTCGACCAGGAACGATCACTTCATGGCAGAAGCTGAAGGATATGTTGTTAACCAGCTTTCAAGGATTTCAGACGAAGCCGGTCACTGCTCAAGCTTTGTTCCAGTGCACTCAGGACCATGAAGAATATCTTCAGGCGTATGTCAGAAGGTTCTTGCGTTTGAGGGCGCAGGCTCCAACGGTGCCCAATGAAATTGTCATCGAAGCTATGATCAAGGGGCTTCGTCCTGGACCTGCAGCCCAATACTTTGCTAGGAAGCCTCCTCAGACTCTGGAGAAGCTGCTACAAAAGATGGACGAGTACATTCGTGCTGATAATGACTTTTGCCAAAGAAGGGAGGAGGCCTTCAGATTTTCTGAGATGACCAGGGGCTTCGGGGGAAGATTCTATCCGAGGCATGTCAGGTCCATTCACAACTCCACTCAAAATGATGACAAGGGGAGTCAGCAGAACAGGCCGCAGTGCTCCTCACAGGCTTCGGGGCAGCAGCAAACTTTCTTTCGGCCACCAGCTCCAAGAGGCAGAGGCGCCAGGGGCTTCGGCGGGAGATTTGGAGATCAACCAAGGAGGACATTTTGCTTATTCTGCGGTGAGAACAAGGGCCATACCACCAGGATGTGCCATGTTACCATCCAGAAACAAAAGGAGCTAGCAGAAGCTGCAGCGCAACAGGGACAGCCGAAGCAGGTCATGCATACTGCTTCGTACCATCAGCCTTACATCCCGGAGTACGTGGGCAACCACCCTGCAGTTTCTGTAGCTTCGGCAAGTCAACCTCAAGCTTCATGGCAACAGCCCCCGCCTCCACCTCCGCTGCAACAAGGCCAGCAGCCAGAAGGGAGCCAGTATGTTCCGCACCAAAGGGACCTCAGAGAGCAATCTGAAGCCCGTACAGTCAACAGTACTGTGCCGGAGTCGAAGCACATTTATTGACAAATATCCTACTTTGATAGCAGTCTTTTCCATTTAAGTTCTGTTTTCGGTGTAATAAAGAACATTTCAGTTTTCATATAATACTTTCGTGGTTGGTTATCAGAAAAACCTATCTTCTCTACAGGCTTAAGTTGCTGAAGCTTAAAAATTTGCGGTAACAAGGAGGGTCTTCGGATTATTAAAAATCCTTCGAAGCAACAAGAAGTCGTTCTAAGGAGCGCAGAGTAAGTTGCCGAAGTTACAAAAAGCCGTTCCAAAGGGAGCGCAGTGTAAGTTTTTTGCTCCAAAGACGTTCCTAAGGGAATGCAGAGCATACAGCGAAAAGTCAACGCTGATACCGCCTAAGTAAAAGGCGAAGAAGCTCCAAAGACGTTCCCAAGGGAATGCAGAGCTTATACCGTCTAAGTAAAAGGCGAAGAAGCTCCAAAGACGTTCCTAAGGGAATGCAGAGCTTACGAATATATTTTGTGTGTATCTTCGGAACAAATGTCATTTGCATAACATAACATCATCACATCATTTTGCATAACATAAGCATCATACATCATATTGCATTTGGCAAAAGAAGGGGACACAATATCAACCTTCGAAAGGATGCTTTGAGAAAGTGAAAATTGTGTAAAGTCACGAGGAAATACAATGATAATCTTCGGAATATAGCTTCGGAGAATATTTTTACGAAGCATGGACAAGCTTCATCAGAGCAATATCGAAGTTGTATAGCTTCGGAGAATGTTTTCATGAAGCATGAACGTGTTCCATCAGAATAATTCTAACGGAGAATGTCTTCTTCACGAAGCATGAAAAGAAGGGAAGGTGTTTTTTCGCCGAAGGCTCAAAAATGGTATGTATGTAGAGTTTCATGCATCGTAAAGAATTGAATAATGAAAAGAGACTTGTATATTACATTCGAATGTACAAAATGTTACATAGATCACACTTTAAATGTTTTTTCTAAATAGCATCTAGTCTTCTCTTAATACTGCTTTGGCGGCTTCATTTAGAAGTTGATCAACAACTTTGTCCATGATAGTTTCGGCCATTTGTTTAATTTCATCATCCCCTTTTGTGTGGGGGTCGGCAGTCGATCCAGCAGCTTCTGAGGGAAGAGAACATTTCTTCATTACTATTACAAACCGTGAGCAAAGTTTGAAATGAAAATTACAACACAATAAGAGCGACTAATTGGTACCTAATTGCCTTTCGGGCTCTGTACTCCTTTCGGCAGCTTCTGCCACTTTCCTAGCATCATGGATGCCTTTTTCGCTCCTTTGGATGATTTCTTGCGCCATTCCTCGGCCGCCGTCGTTCCAGATATCAGTAAAAAATTTGCCACCAACCACGCTTGCTTCGGCCGAGGGGTCCTTGATGTCTTCGGAAGATAAGGTAGCTTCGGACTGAGCTAAAAATTTTACATGCCCGCAACCTTTTTTCTCTAAGACAGAAGCAATTCCTCTGGCGCCCGAAAAAGCGCAGATGTCGCCACGACTGCTCAGGATCTCCTCGAAGGCCTCTGCTTCGTGACTAATCCATTCCAGTGGACCTTCGGGATTGCCTCGAGAGAAATTCTCTTCGCTGGAAAAGGCGCCCACGCTGGCGAAGCTGGTTTTAATTTTATTCACGCATTCTACAGATTTAACATAACAGTTCCTCTGAGAAGCACGAAGCTCTTTAACACTTAACTCCAATTTGCTGACCATATAATCACTAAGTTCTCGTTTCGTTTCCTCAAGCACACGTTCCTCTTTGGCTCTAGTTAGCTGTTTCTGAAGATCTTTAATTTCACGTTTTTGAGCTTCGGCCTAGGCCTTTGAAGCAGCTTCGTCCTTCTTCACTTTATCTACCAGTGTAAGCAGAATTTTATCCTTTTCCAGAGCTTCGTTTCTCAGTTTGATAACTTCGGAGCGTAAATTGTTAAACGCAATGTCATAGCTTTCATCTTCGGCGCTTTTTTGGGCTCTTAATGCGTTGCTCAGAATCAAGCCCTATATGAAAAAGAATCCATATAAGAATAAAGGAATGAATTACGCATTAAAAAGTTTTTTCAAACGCTTAATTTCCATACCTTTAGGCTATTATATGCAAGACTGTCTGCGAGATCCTCTTTCGTCATGGCGCATAATCCAGCTTCGAGTTTCGGGAACCCCATGCTTCTAGCCATTTCCCGGCACACGGATAATTCTTTATTGTCTGGGAGACAGTACAGGAAATCATCTTCGTTTGTCCCATTAAATACTACTGCCCCCTTCGGATACTTCAACTCTCTAGCATAGTGATTCGCTTCATAGATTTCTTCTTCAGAAAGTTTCTTCCCCGAAGCATGTCGCACGATGTAATCGCGTATGCTGGAGGGAGCTTCGGGGGCGGCAGTGTCAATTTCTTCGACTAAAGCTGGTTCTGATATTTTCTCGGATTGTTCCTTGGCGGGCTCTGAAGCCCAGCTTCGGCTTCAGCTTCAGCTGGTTGTTTCGAAGCTTCTGTAGATGCTTCAGCGAGTTCAACAGACTCCTTTGCGGTTGTGCTTGAAGACTTAATTGTCTCCAAAACATCCAATACGTTCACCATTCTTTTTCTTCTTGGAGTCACCGATGGGCCCTTTTGATTTTTTGTTGTGTCAACATTTGTTGAAGGACTTAAAATTTCTGATGTTTTTGGCCCTTCAATCTTCGGTTTTTCTACTGCTGAAGGCGCTTCAGTCTTCTCTTCCATCTTCGGCACTGGAGCTGGTTCTGTAGCTTCAGAGGCCAAAGAAACTTCACCAATGAATTCTGGCACTGTGGCCGGCTCAATAAAGCGTGTCCGATGGGTGAGCACCTTCATCTTTTTTCTTTGAGGCGCTGGCTCACTAGGGGCACTCGTGGTAGCTTCTGTCGCAGGAGAAGTATTTTTCCTTTTGCGACCCAATACCGGATAGTGATAGTCAGGGTACATAAACCCGACTGCGTCAAACACACGGTTGAGCCTTTTCTTCTTTCGGCCTCCGAAGGCTGCTGATAGCGCAGTATTTTCGGCCTTCGAATATGCCCCAAGTAGTTCATCACTTAACGTTTCAATGCTTTTCAGCCAGTCATCATCAGGTTCAACAAATTTATCTGCATATTTGAATGTGTATTTCAGTCTGACCAGTCCGCCTTCGTCGGACTCTTTAATGGTCTCCTTCGGCATTTCCCACTTTTCTGCAAGTGGCCATACCCTGAAGGCAATGTGCTCTTGGACCAAGTCCCTTGTCCCAATGAAAGAGCAGACTATGCCGAAGGCTCTTTGGCATTCCTCGGCTGCTTCGTCCATTTCAACCTTCGGCCTTCGAAGTCCGAAGCGTTGCCAGATGGGGCGCATAATGATACTCTTGACATTTTCTTGCGCTGTTAAGTCATTTTTTACATAGAACCATTCAGTCATCCAGGCTCCGGGCCATCTCTTCCGAAAGGTTGGCACAGGGCGGCTTGACCCGGAGCGGGCACCGAAGCTGTAGCACCCAAAGTTATTGTGATATTGTTCTTTTCCCCACGGCTTCGTCTCATATAACAGTTCATGAATGTTGCAAAAACTTTTAGCATTTGGTTCTAAGCATTGGCTTCTTGCAGCCCAGACAAACATCCCCATTCTTACGATAGCTTCAGGAGTAAGTTGATGAAGGTAGACTTGAAATGTTTTCAGTACCTCAATGACAAAGTTGCTCAGGGGGAATCGAAGCCCAGCCTTGAGAAAGCTTCGGAAGATTACAACTTCATCTTCTTCGGGGGTGGGAGAAGTCTTTTCTCCAGCGTCAGCCCTCACAATAGATATATCTCGAAAATACCGCCCCCTCATATTATCAATATGACTCTGCTTGATAGTGGTCTTCCCGAAAACCGTGTGACTTGACCGCCATGGTCGATCTTCGGCCTCTTCTCCACCACTTTCTACATCATAGCTGTCGCTGTCATCAGTATCTTCGGACAAACCTTCGAGAATCTCTTTGGTGATTTTCTCTGTATTGGTCTCCGCCATCGCAATCAGGAACCCCAGATTCTTCTCTTCCTCGAGACTCAGCTTCGTATCAGCAGGAATCTTCTTACCTTCAGACATCTTCGGAAACGCTAAAAAACTGTTTTCAGGGCCGAAGCTCCGAAATCAAAAAGGTCACCAATCTTAATGCACAAGAGCTAAAAATTTAGTGGACTGAAGCAGATGGCAAGGGTGCGTACCAAATGAGTTGGCGGTGCGATCTTATTTATACGCCCAGGGCGTTGAAAATTGAAAGACCCCGCTTGTCAGTGAATGTTGCTATTCTAGCAAAGGGAAGGTGTTTTTTCGGACCTTCGGCTCAAGGCCTTCGTCCATATCGCAATCTGAATTTATTATTAACAAATTAATATTGCGAGGGGCTACTGTTGGGGGCCTTCGTCCTCCGAAGGTCCTCAAAAACATGATTTCACTGTTTTCCAAGTGGATTATGTGAACAGGTATCTTCGAACTCAGAATTATGAACATAAAGCACGGTCAGGACGAAGCCTGAACCAGACGAGGGACGAGCTGATTACCAGGCTCTACGAAGGATGGTGCATAGCCGAAGCTGTGCGCAGGGAAGCTTCGTCGCGATAGCGGAAAGGGGAACCGACTTAAAGATGAAAAGACTACGTGGGCCTTGACAGATTTCCATAAGTCATTAACAAATGTAATGGACATGGATGTAATTTTACGTGGGCTGCGTCCCGCGTCTATAAATAGATGAGCAGTACTCCCGTACTGTTCACGCTGACTTGGCATTGGCATTTGCGTCACGCTTGTACTTTTTACCTTCTCTCAAGACCGAAGGTACATTTGTAATTTGTAATCATTTCTATTTCTCTGTGTTAATAAAATAGAAATGATTCTATGATTTACATTTCATGTTTTGTATGAATCCTTCGTTATTACTTGTTATATTTACGAAGGTATGTTTCTTGTGACCTTCGTCCGGAACTCATTATTCCCGAAGGGGAATAATGTTTGGCAGGACGAAGGGCCTTAATGTTTAACACTTTTTATGTTGCCTTGTTCTTAATCCGAAGCATTTGAGAACAAGTCCCCAACACATACCTCTCCCCTTCCGGCCGAATCAGCGGTCGTCTGTCCCGAAGTATGGGACGCTGAGGGAGACTCGCGGGGCCTCGCAGGTAGATGCTCCTCGAACTAGAGCCGCCTGAACCTGAGGCGTCCTGCTGCTGGTCGTCGTCGTCCTGCTGCTGGCCGTCGTCGTCCTGAGGCGCCGCCTGCTGCTGCGCTGCCTGCTCTGCCTCGTCCTGTTGCGCTGCCTGCTGTGCATCGTCCGCCGTCCTACTCCTCCTCCCCCTCCTCCTCCTCAGGAAACCGCCCACCATATTTGTCCAACAACCTGCAATTAAGAGTAAACAAATAAGCACATATAAAAAGATGTATTTAAAAACAGGTGCGAAATAAAAAGTCATATAGCATTACATCGATTAAAAATAATCTTCATATGTGTCGGGGTTAGCCGGATCATAACTCTCATCATCACTATCAAGCATTTCAATCTCCACACCATCGGAAGAAGCAAGTTCGTCAGTAATGTCATTGCCTTCAAGGATTACTAAGTCATTATCATTTTGCACCTCATCCTCCTCCTCATCAACATCCATTTCAATATCTACGTCCAATCCGATAGCTTCGGTTAAGTCTATCTCAAATCGCCCTTCTAGCCCATCTTCTTGGAAGAACTCTCCATCATATGTGTCCGGGTCTAAGTTGTAATCTTCATCGTTAGGAACAGGTAACCTCCCGTGCGGCGATACCTTATACACAACATCCCAACCCTTAAGATGTTCTTTCGTTTGACACGCATATGGGAGATAATACACTTGTGTGGCCTGTTGGGCAACGATATAGACATCGTCTCCTGCTAAGGTGGAATCCTGTCAAATTTCGACTATCCCAAGATTAGAATGTGTCCGTCTCATCACTTGAGGGTCAAACCAATGACATTTGAATATCACTGGAGTAAGAGGTTTGGAACCATAAAAATTGAGTTCATATATTTCTTCAATTCTTCCATAATACTCGACCTCGTCAAGCCCGGGCGTAAAGACTCCAGAACACGTGGTTTTTCGATTGGGCCGACTTTGGTCGTAGCTTGTTGTGCGAAAACGGTATCCATTGATGTCATACCCAGAAAATTTCCTGACCCTATAGGCAAAGCCATTGGCTACTTGTCTCAACTCGGCACTCATAGATGGCTCTCTTTGGCCCTGCAAGTTCAAACACGCTAGATTGTTATATTATTCGCACGTAAGAGCAACTTGGAATAACAAACTAAGCACGTACCTTATGTTTAAACCAGGAAATGAAATCGGGCAATCCATTTCCCGCACCCTTTCTAAGAAGGGTATCATATTCCTGTGGAGTTGGGTCCCTTGATCGACGCCAGAATTCATGAAGAAATTGCTCCATGTATGGCGTCACCTCTTCAAGGTTGGTCAATACATATAGCATGATATGGCGCCACTCTTCATGTCTCAGGGTCTTGATGGTCGAACCACTCGCGCTTCCGAGTTGCCCTCGAAAAATGCTGAGGTTCGATTCATTGCCGCCATCATTGTAACGAGGGGGTGGATTATGCACGCTCGGTAGTTTGTCACCATAGTAAGTTGTTGTGAAGTTTGACACCTCCTCCAGTATGTATGCCTCTGCAATGGAAGCCTCGATTTTGCATTTATTTCTACATTTCTTTCGGATACTCTTTAGACATCTCTCGATTGGATAGCACCAACGTCCCTGCACGGGCCCCCCCATTCGTGCCTCATATGGGAGATGAATAATCAAATGCTGCATCGGATTGAAGAAGCCGGGTGGAAAGATCTTCTCCAGCTTACACAGTAACACGGGTGCCATCCTTTCCAAGTCTGCAATCATGGTCCGAGCTAACTCTTTTGCACAAAGCTGGCGAAAGAAATAGCTCAACTCTGCAAGCGCTAGCCAGACATGCTCAGGGACATAGCCTCGAACCATCGCCGGAAGAATTCGTTCAATCCATATGTGGAAGTCTTGATTCTTCATCCCTAAGACTCGCAGAGTAGATAAGTTCACCCCCCCTACTAAGGTTAGCTGCATACCCATCAGGGAACATTAACATCTTGATCCACTGTAGTACTTCCTTCCTCTGGGCCCTGCTCAGGACGAAATCGGCCTTAGGCCTTCTCCATGTCTTACCACCACTAGGCGGCTTCATCTCTTGGTTTGGTCTATCATATAACTCTGCCAGATCCACTCTTGCCTTTACGTTATCCTTTGACTTATCAGGAATCTCCATAATTGTCGCCCAAAGTGCCTCGGCGACATTCTTTTCAGTGTGCATCACGTCAATGTTGTGTGGAAGGAGCAGGTCATCATAATAGGGGAGCCGAGTCAAGCCCGACTTATGTGTCCACATATGTTGCTCACCATATCCCACAAAACCACCTTCTGGGTTGGCCACGAGACCATCTATCTGTTCGCGAACTTCGGCACCAGTCATCATTGCAGGTGGGCGGTCTGTCACCACGACACCTTTCGTAAAGTTCTTGATGTCTTGTCGGAATGCATGGTCAGGAGGGAGAAATTGTCGATGTTTATCGAATGACGAATATTTGCCACCCTTCTTCAACCAAATGAACCTAAGAGCTTCCTTGCAAACTGGGCATGGGAACTTACCGTGAACACACCAGGCGCAAAATAGCCCATACGCCGGAAAGTCATGCATGGAGTACTGGTACCAAACATGCATTTTGAAGTTTGTCTTTGTAGCTCGGTCGTACGTCCATACCCCTTCCTCCCAAGCATGGACCAATTCATCAATCAAAGGCTCCATGTACACGCCCATTTTATTCCCCGGGTGTCCAGGAATTATCAACGACACGAATATGTTCTGTCTTTGAAAGCATACGCTGGGGGGGAGATTGATGGGGATAACGAACACGGGCCAACATGTGTATGGGGCAGCAGTCATTCCATAGGGATTGAACCCATCTGTGGCCAGCGCAACACGAACATGTCGAGCCTCTTTGGCTTTCTCATGGTGAATGGCATCAAAGTGGGTCCATGCTTCACCATCGGATGCGTGAACCATCTTGTCAGGATTATATCGTTTGCCTTTTTTGTGCCATGTCATCTGTTTTGCGGATTCCTCTGTCATGTATAGACGCTGGATCCTCGGTATGAACGGAAGGTGGCGTAGGATTGTCACGGGGATGTCGAGCTGCTTCTTCTGTCCATCACCAGAGTCTACCTCCATGAACCTAGACGATTTACACTTCGGACAGTACTTTGCCTCAGTGTGTTCTTTCCTAAATAGGACGCAGCCCTTCGGACAAGCATGTATCTGCTCATACGTCATCTTGAGTGCACGAAGGAGTTTCTGTGCCTCGTACATGCTCTTTGGCAGAACGTGATCCTCCGGAAGCAGGCTGCCAATAACTGTCAACAAACCATCGAAGGCGTCTCGACTCATGCTATACTGCGACTTCAACGCCATTATACGCCCAATGGCATCCAGTTGAGAAACCTTTGTCTTGCCGTGAAGGGGTTTCTGTGCCGCGTCAAACATGTCGTAGAATGCCTTTGCGGTCGCCTCTGGCTCGTCCTCCGTACGTCCTTCGGCGAACTGTGCCTCGTGATAGTCGTTCAACATGTCTGCTACCCCGGCATCAGCATCGTAATCCTCGACGCGTTGTCTCACCACCTCCTCTCTCGTGCGATGCGCTTCACCATGGAAGATCCACCGAGTATAGTCCGGCGTAAATCCATTCTTCCAAATATGTTCTACCATGGCCTTCTTTGGTTTTCTTTTCCGGTTGTCACATTTGCTGCACGGACAAGGGACTAGGCTAGCTCCTTTAGCAGCTTCGCCATATGCCCGTTCCACGAAAGCATCGGTCTTCCTAATCCATTCTGGGGTGACATCATTACGTCGAACACGGCCCGTGTACATCCACTCACGGTCCTCCATCCTCTAACATATATAACCGAGTATAGTTTAATATAGACATGTAATGCATGTACACTACGTTCCTACCTTCTAATAGGTGAGGATAGGTCCTAATCCCACCCGCGGTTGCGTAGATGGAGTTAGTTTCCATGCTCTACTCCGATCCGAGATAGAATTTCGGCAGCACCTCCCCGCTGTTCTCCGGATACACGTCCTGGCAGGGAGAGTGTACTGTCCGGAGAACAACAGGGAGGTGACGCCGAAACTCTTTCTCGGACCGGAGTAGAGCATGGAAACTAACACCATCTACGCAATCGCGGGCTGTCCAAAAAACGTGGACAATTCGAAACTGATACATTTGTAGATATGCAAAGATCTGCATATCTACACCGTATCACTTTCGAACGGGAGACGCCTAACTGGGTTACGTGATCTACGACCATGATGCGGAAATAGAGGTTATACCTAGGGTGGCGGTGGAGTCAGGCTAGTGGGGCTGTGGCGGGTCGGTGCAGTGGCGACGCGACGCGGTGCAGGCAGACCCGCAGCGGCTAGGAAGACAAGTATCTTCTCTGTAAAAAAGAAACACAAGTCTATTAATACAAAAAAAATCGACAGCACCTCCCCTGTACGTTGAGGTTTTTAAAACCTGCAAATAACACTAACAACACGATGGCTGACATGCACACAGTAACAAAAAAATCACCTAAAGTATACACTGCAAAGGTAATAGAGCAATCTAATTAGTGCTGAGAACAAGTGAGCACGCGGAGAAGTACTTCCCGCTGGACGCGGCGGCGAACGAGAAGGGCCTCCTGCTCAGCTTCGAGGACCGCACGGGGAAGCCCTGGCGCTTCCGCTACTCCTACTGGAACAGTAGCCAGAGCTACGTGATGACCAAGGGCTGGAGCCGCTTCGTCAAGGAGAAGCGCCTCGACGCCGGGGACACAGTCTCCTTCGGCCGCGGCATCAGTGAGGCGGCGCGCGGCAGGCTTTTCATCGACTGGCGGTGCCGACCCGACCCGCCCGTCGTGCACCACCAGTACCACCACCGCCTCCCTCTCCCCTCCGCCGTCGTCCCCTACGCGCCGTGGGCGGCGCACGCGCACCACCACCACTACCCAGCAGATGGGCACACGGAACCAGTAACACCTTGCCTGTGCACCACACTCGTTGCCACTGAAATGAGAGCATCATCTTCGCAACTGTCACTCACACGCTCCAACCTCTCCAGGCCGCCACAACCTAGAATAGCCAGAGTCGATGGCGCCTAGCCACGGCCGTCGTCGTCACCACGCCAGCCACAGTCGTTGTGGTGCCGGTCGTGCCAACCGCAGCCACGGCGAACGGCCGGCGTTCCTTGAGAAAGATGTCGCACTGGACGCTGCCCGGGTGGCTGCAGAAGGGGCAGGATCGGACCTGGAGGTGGACGACGACCTGGACGCTCGCGTGGCTGTGGCTGGCCAGCGGGGCTGGCTCGCTACGGCGGCGGCGTGGTTTGCCTGGGTCAGGGGCGTTGGTCGTCGGCGGATCTACGACTGTCAACGGCGCCTTCTGCAGGTGGTGGGTCGTGGGGCTAGGGCCGAATTCTTGTTTTTGGATCATAGCGTGAAAGAAATATTTGCAACCTTGGCTAGCAGACTGGAATATTCCAATGGAAGAAACCAACAGGAGGCAGGCAGCATGGCAGGGATAACTAGAGGACAGATCAGAGGTTGGTACCGGCACTACCAACCAGCCCTACCCATCTGCCTCCGTAGTGGCGTGCACTGGCTACCAGTAGATGCCCGTACAAAACTAACATTTGTCCCGGCTCCTTGCACCACCATACCATTCGCACACATACATAGCATCTCAAGCTCCCAATCCCAAGATGAATGCTACGTAGGTAGACAGTGTTCGTAGGTAGACAGTGTTCTTGTGGTGACGTGACCTCCACAGAGTGCAGAGATGGGAGAAGCTGAAGAAGCGCCAGGAGACAGCAATGGTGAGGCACTGGAGCTCCTCATGTCCATGGCGTCCTCTTCGCTGGCCTGCTCTGTCTCGCAGTTCCCAGCCAAGTGGCAGTCCATCAAGGACAAGCTCCAGCTGCTCTGCTGCAGCCTGAATTCACTCTGCGGCGGGGGCGGTGACGACGACGACGACAAGGAGCATCCTGTGTTGGCTGAGCTTCTGCGGCTGGCTTCAGCAACCGTGAGGAGCATCTAGGTCGTTGCTTCTCAGTGCAGCGACGGGTCATACAACGGTGGAAGGCTTCGTCTGAGGAGCGACCTGGACAACCTGAGCTGCAAGCTCGATGCGCACATGAAGCAGCTCAAGGAGATGGCCGTCTCGTCCAGGGCGCCGTCGCCGTCCAAGGCCATTGTCGCCGTCAGGCCCAGCGCCGAGGCCAGCGTGGGTGAGAAGGCGTTCTACCTCAAGGATCTCTTCTCCAAGATCAGGATCGGCGGCACCGTCCAGAGGAGCCAGGCACTGGCCGCCATTAGGGAGCTGTTGGTGGAAGACGAGCTCTGTGCGAAGGTTGTCGCCCTCGACGTCGACGACGGCATCGCCCTGCTCACGGGGTTCCTCGAGTCCACCGACGCGCGCATCCAAGAAGAGGCTGCCGGCGCCGTCGCCGTCGTCGCATGGGGGTGATCCAGTCCCTCCTCCAGTTGATATACCCCGACCTTCCCTACTCGTACAAGGCTAGGGAGGTTGCTCTTGCTGCCATCTGGTTCTTCTGCTTCTCTTCCGCAAACTCCTTGGATGACCTCATCAGCTCGGATGTTCTTGGCTGGCTGCTCTTCTACCTGAACAACGGCGACTACGCCGTCCTCGAATGTACGCTCAAGATTCTGAGGCATCTCTCCGAGGTTTCCGAGGCATAGATCCACGGCTAGAAATCGCCACCCTGATCCGTGTTTTGGGTACGACGGCAGGATTGCCCCCACGGCGGCGCCATTGCCGACCATGGGGATTTCCCAATTTAATGGCCTACGACCCTAACCAATCGTGAAACACGTATTGCGGATCAATTGAAGATAGGAGAGCTAGTACTCACCGAGGATGGCGTGCGCAGGAGTTCGGCTCGCTGACGAGATGCCGACGTCGACCCGGCTTCCCTCTCTCTCCCACGGCTCACGACACGGCGCGGCGACGGAGGGCACACTCGACAACGTGTGGGCCGTCTGCGCGCACGGCGGCCTCACCACGCTGCTGCACGCCTGCGCCCACGCCGGCAGCAGCAGCAAGCTCGTCAGCTCCTCTCTCTCCCACGGCTCACGACACGGCGCGGCGACGGAGGGCACACGGCGCGGCGGCGGCGGGCACACGGTGCGGCGGCGGGCACGAAGGCGGCGCGGCGGCGGGCACGAAGGCGGCGCGGTGGCGCGGGCAGAGAGCGCGTGAGAGAAGAGAGAAAGGAAGAGAGCGCGTGAGAGAAGAGAAAGGAGAAAGAAGACGGTCGGATAGTTATTTTCCTTCTTTGCCGAGTGCCCGTGATCCGGCACTCGGCAAAGATTTTTTTAAAATTTTAAAATATTCTTTGCCGAGTGCCAGATCGGCGGCACTTGGCAAAGAGGTGCCGAGTGTCCCCCGTTGCGGCACTCGGCAAAGGTTCTTTACTACCTCTTTGCCGAGTGCCACACATGTAGCACTCGGCAAAGACGGCTTTGCCGAGTGTCGTCTCTAGACACTCGGCAAAGTGCATTTGTATTTTTTTTATTTTGTCTCCCAAACTTTTTGTGGTATGTTCCTACACTATGTAGATCTACATGTATCATTTGTGGACAATTTTAACAGAGTTTGAAATAGCTAGTAGATTTAGTTTGTTTATTTGAATTTCTTCGGAAAATTCAAATTTGAACTGCAGGTCACTCGAAACTTGGAAAACCGTGCATGAAAAAAATGATATTCATGTTACTTAGCATAAGTTACGACCGATTCCAGGAGCGGACCGAAAACTTCGAGCAACATGCTCACTAAACATGGCCGTGAACTTGCCATCCACATGTTTAAAAATTGTATAAAACACAAACAAAGTCAGAAAATCATGAAACTTGTCCACGTGTCATGATATCATATGTACAGGTTGTGATAAAAAATTGAGAATGTTTGGACAAAGTTGTCAGACACTATGTGTAGAAACCTAAGAGAACTACACATGAAATCAAAGAGTTTCAATGTGGATCTCTTAGGTTTGTACACATAGCGCGTCATAGTTTTCTCGAAATTTTTTCAATTTTTTATCGCAGCCTGTACATATGATATCATGACACGTGGACAAGTTTCAAGATTTTCTGACTTTGTTTGTGTTTTATACAAGTTTTAAACATGTTGATGACAAGTTCACGACCATGTTTAGTGAGCATGTTGCTCGAAGTTTTTGGTCCGCTCCTGGAATCGGTCGTAACTTATGCTAAGTAACATGAATATCATTTTTTCATGCACGGTTTTCCAAGTTTCGAGTGACCTGCAGTTCAAATCTAAATTTTCCGAAGAAATTCAAATAAACGAACTAAATCTACTAACGATTGAAACTCTGTTAAAATTGTCCACAAATGATACATGTAGGTCTACATAGTGTAGGAACATACCACAAAAAGTTTGGGAGACAAAATAAAAGAAATAAAAATATACTTTGCCGAGTGTCTAGGGATGGCACTCGGCAAAGAGTTCTTTGCCGAGCGTCAACTGGGCGACACTCGGCAAAGAAGACTCTTTGCCGAGTGCCAACCGTTGGCGCTCGGCAAAGACTGACGGCCGTCAGCTTTGGGACGGCCGCTGACGGCCCTTTGCCGAGAGCCCCATTTGCCGAGTGTTTGACACTCGGCAAACATGGATTTGCCGAGTGTGGACCTGTACCGAGTGTCCTACTCTCGGTAAAGACGCTCGTTACCGAGAGCCAAGCTTTGCCGAGTGCGGCTCTCGGCAAAGCCGTCTTTGCCGAGTGCCCGAGAAAAGGCACTCGGCAAAGCGGCCGGCACTCGGCAAAGGCTCGGATTCCGGTAGTGAAGAAGGGCTCGTGGCCGTTGATCTTCTGCGCAACGGTCGAGATCAGACAGCCGCGCACCCGTTCGTGCAATTGAATCGTGACCATAGATCTACGATCCCTCGGCTAGGATGAGATTTGGCTTCATTAAACAAGGACCGTAGATCTCGGATCGTAGGGTCAGCAGAGCGTACCGGTTCACTTAAGTCGGGTTCTGATCTGGGCCTGGATTTCTAATCCGACGGCCTATATCACCCCGTACCCTTTCGCGTAGCACATCTTACAAAAGAGTCCTCGTATTATTGATGAATCAACCCGCCATCCTGAGTCACTATTCCCTATGTCTCGGGAATCTTGCGCCGAGCCCCCTGCGCTTCTGTTTAATTGAGGCGCAGTCCAGTGGATAGGAAAATCCTAGAAAATGATTTAGAAAATGATTTTTAGTGTTAAAATAAATCAGAAACTTATTTAATTCATAACTAATTCATTTTAGCTCCTTTTTGACCCATTCCAGTGGCAATAATTTTGTTTTAATATTATTTACCACTTAGAGCCTCTGTTTTGTCATGAAAACAATTAGAAATTTAATCTCTCACTTAATCCATTTTAAACACATAAAACCTTTGAAAATTCATAACTTAAAATCTATAACTCCAAAATTAATGATTCCTGTTCCTATGATCTTATTTTAATATGTATATTATTAATGTGTATTTTGTTCTTATGATTGGTGTAATGTTAATTTTGCCTATACCATGTATGTTTGTATTGCTACGACTAGCAGTGAGGCCACGAGAACCTGAAGATCATCCTGGTACCTGGAATCTCAAGTCCCAGGCAAGTTGTGCCCTTGATCACTTCTTTTTACCCAGCCATGTTCTGATTAATCATAATGATCTGCATAGGTTAATTTTGATGGGACCCAATAGGTTACCCTAGTTTGTCTATCTTTATACCTTGTTTACCACTGAACTTTTTGGGTAGTACTTGCTAGTGCTTTATGTGGTTTTGGGTATGAAGGTACATTATTCATGATCACACTTTTATTATATGTTTATTATTACTGTTCATGATAAGATCATTATGTTAATTGGAACATGGAGCGACCACCCGGGAAAACAGTGCTACCACAAGGGAGGAATGGGACCCCTTGGCTGATTAATTAGGAAAGCTAGTGGAAGACTACCTTACCCGAAAGGGGCAAGGGCAGTAGGGGAGTGGTCAGTGTAGGGAGGCCCTCGGGAGGATTTTGCTGCGTTGGCAGTCCTGCAAGGGATTCCTGCTAGGAAGGCCCTCGGGAGGATTTTGCTGCGATGGCGGTCCTGCAAGGGATTCCTGCATTGGAACTTCCTATAAACTGTAGCGGGTTTTCTGAAGCTAGTGGAACTTTGTAAAGGCCTCGTAGTGTTACCCTGCCTCGCCTCCTCGGTAGAGGTGTATGGGAAGTCGCGATCCCTTGGCAGATGGGTAACATGACTTGTGGGTAAAGATGCGCAACCTCTGCAGAGTGTAAAACTGGTATACTAGCCGTGCTCACGGTCATGAGCAGCTCGGACCCTCACATGATTAAAATTATGGAACTAAATTCAATTTGTCATATGCATTGCATCGCGGGTGAAGTTGTTACTTTTGTTCTACTACTTAATTGGGTTTGGTATTTACTTATACTTAGTAACTGCTAATAAAATTTTGACCAACTTTAAAAGCAATGCTCAGCTCTAACCATCCTCTTTGGTAAGCCTTACACTTCACGTGAGCTCCCACCTTTGGCGAGTTCATGCACATTATTCCCCACAACTTGTTGAGCGATGAACGTATGTGAGCTCACTCTTGCTGTCTCACACCACCCCACAGGTCAAGAACAGGTACCACAGGATGAAGCGCTAGGAGGATGCTGCGATGAGTTCGTGAGAGGTCTAGGTCGTCGTCTCCCAGTCAACTTTGGGTTGCTGGACCGTTGTCTCCTTATAATGTAATTATTTATTTTGTATAGAACTCCTGTTATATATAAAGTTGTGACATTCGATCCCATGCCACTATACATCATATGTGTGAGACTTGGTCCCAGCATACCTGGTGTTTATGTTCGCGCCCGGGTCTTGGTGCCCCGAAATCCGGGTGTGACAGAAGTGGTATCAGAGGGGATGTTGACTGTAAGACGAAACCTAGATAGAACTGGACAACCATTATCTACTTACCTTTGCCACTCTGATTCTTTCTAAACTTTCCTTAATCTTTTCTCATCTATTTCCGCTTTACTCTGATTACTCTTACCTTTTCACTTCTAAAGACAAATGTGGATTTCACACTTTGAAATCCTGTGCCTAAAGTGACTTTAGGAATAGGAGACCTAATCCTAGGAACAAAAACAAAACTATTTTTATAAGTGTCTATGTATTTGAATGTTTGTTCTTATGATATCTGTCTGATTTGGATCTTTGTTTGAGTGTGATGAGTTGTGGAGTAATGTCCACAATTGCATCTGCATATACACATAGGTATAAAAAATATATTTATAGAATAACTAGACAATCTAGATTATCCCCTTAGAAAATATATGTATATATAGTATTCCGTATCTATCTCATCTTGATATATTCTATCTTACCTTTGGACGTTCACCTCGTACAACCAATTGCCCTAGTCTTGACATAAAATATTTGGTCAAGCCCTGCCAAAGAAAGTTTTAGTACCTAACCAACTATTAGCTTATTCATTCTGTCTACTAAATGATTCCCTTGCAAAGCTATCTTACCATATGCTTCTAACTTAGATGGTCAATACCAGGCGGGGTGGTGGAATTGATTTACCTGCTAATCGACAACCCCAACCACAGTCAGCAGAGATGAATCCTCCTAATCCTCCACCAGGCGGAGTTGATCCACTAGTCGCAGCTCAAATGAGAATGATGCAGCAAATGGCGGACACTATGGCAGATATGCGCACCCAAATGCAGCAAGAACGCCAAGAAATGCACCAGGAAAGAGAGGATGCACGTCGGGAAATGCGCCAAGAGCGGGAAGAGATACGCCAGGAGAGAAGGGTACAACAACAGCAGCTGCAACAACAACTTCAACAACAGCAGCAACAACAACAAGTGCCATTGCCTCCACCTCCACCACCAGTTCCACCCCGGGACAAGCACCGGGAATTCATGAGCCACAAACCACCAACCTTCTCCAACTCCGCAGATCCGCTGCAAGCAGATGACTGGTTAAAGTCCATAGAGAAGATGCTCAACATAGCCCAGTGCTCGGACCGAGAGAAAGTACTCTATGCATCGGGTCGTCTTGCTGGTCCTGCTGCGGATTGGTGGGATGCGTACTGTGCAGCTCATGCTGCTGCCGATACAATTACCTGGGAAGAATTCTCCACACAATTCAGGAATTACCATATTCCTGCTGGACTCATGAAGATTAAGAGGAAGGAGTTTCTATCCCTCAAACAAGGAAGTATGTCCGTGGGTGAATATAGGGACAAATTCATCCAGTTATCTCGATATGCTCCCAGAGATGTTGAGGATGATGAGCAAAAGCAGGAGCTCTTTCTGGACGGATTGATTGGACCCTTGCAATATCAACTGGTATCGCACACATTCCCATCCTTCCAAAGGCTACTTGACAAAGCTATTGCTGTAGAAAACAAGAGGAGTATATTTGGAAAGAAAAGAAAGGCTGTCAACCAAGGGCAGGCTGGAAGTAGTTCCCGTCCTCGCTATACTACCACTCCAAGTACACCAGCTAGTGGCAGTTCTGGACAACAAACTCATCAGGCACCAACTGCTCCTCCAAAAGCAAGCACTCCAGTAGGAACCGTTGCTCCTAACACAACCGCCATCAGGACATGCTTCAAGTGTGGACAACCGGGACACTATGCCAACTACTGTCCCAACAGAGCTGCCTACACTACATCGGCTCCGATGAAGCAAGGACAAGCCTCGGCAGGGAAGAGTCAGCCCCTATCCATCAACCGGGGATATGCCCATCATGCAGAAGTAGAAGCTGAACCCGGTGAACTTGAAATTCAAGAAGAAGAGCCAGTTGGAGATGAAGTAGTCGGTGAGGAAGTCAACGAGCAACAAGAATAGAGAGATAAACATAGATATAGATACATATATATATATATATATATTTTACTATTTGTAAGACCTAAATATTAGTTTAGCTATTAGTTAGTATTTTACTATTCTAGTAATAATAATAAGGTCTATTAACCCTATGTTTTGTTAAGGAATTATGCATCATGCCGAGATCTCTTTGTTTGTGCATATGTTCCGAGGACAATATGAGTATACATCCCTTTTCTTACAAATCTCGAGGACGAGATTATTTTTAAGGGGGGTAGGATTTGTAAGACCCAAAATTAGTAGAAAAAAAAAATATAAATAAAGTATCATAATGCTTTGGAAATAAGGGAATAAGAAAGATGGGAAAAGAATTTTTCTTTTAAAAGAAACCATTTATACATCCCATGAAATAAATCACAAGGAGAATAAAACTTAAATTAGTAATATTAAAATAGTATGGTTCATATTCACCTTTGGGTTTCAATTGATACATTTGAAAAATCTGAAAACAAATAGAAGTATAAATTTGAATTTGGAATAGAAAATATAAAATAAATGGGAAGGGAAGAAAAGAGAAGTAATATGAAAACATGAGTAATATATTTGAACAAATATTCTCAAACCAAATACTTTTAATTGCACCAAAATAAACCAGTTACAAGTTTGAATTGAATTGGTATTTTAAATTTGAATTTGTGAAAGAATAGAAAGGAAAAATAAAAAGAAAAAGACTAAGACCTTACCTGGGCTGCCAACCTGGATTTCGGCCCATCTACTGTTCTTCCCCGTGCGGCCCAAGTCTCCAACCGGCGCCGACAGGCGGGACCGCCTTGTCAGCCGCACGACCCAAGCCCGGTTCTTCCCGCTTTGCTCTGGCTTACGTGTGGACCCCCTGTGTCAGTCGCGCTCCATCACTAACATGTGGGGCCCACTGGCCGGTCTCGCCTCCCCGCGCCCTCTCGCACTCGTTCCACTGGCATGTGGTCCCGCGTGGTCAGCGTGTTCTTCTCAACGAATCTCGCCGGTGTTGGCACGTTCGCGCCGCCCAAGTCGCCGCGATGATCGGGGAGGCCGTTCCCGACCTCAACTCGTGAGTCCGTGCTCAGCCAGTATATAAACCCGCACCGAATCCCGGTTTCGTTTGCCCTGTCCTCGCGCTTGAACACACGACTCGCGAGCTCGCCCTCTAGTTTTGGAAGCCGCCGCCGAGGATAGCCGTCGTTGGGGGGTCTCGGCTCTCGAAATCGGGTCGTGGAGTGTCGTCTTCACCTGGGGAAGCCGTCTGTGCCCTCGATTTGGGTCGAACGCCGCTAAGACTCGAGCAATCGCTCGTCGCACTTCGATTCTCCGCCGTGGGCCGCGCGACACCGTGGCCAGCTGCGGTCATCGCTTCAATCACTGGTACGTCAACTCCTTGTTGTTCGTTAGGGCCCGGACATCGTCTAGCGCCGTTTAATTTGAATTTGGGGTGGTGGAGCGCCGGATTGAGTTCCCTCCGGCGGGGTCGCCGCCGCGCGCGTGTTCCTGGGTGCTCGGGTGTTCGCGTGGGAGAAGAAGGGCTCGTGGCCGTTGATCTTCTGCGCAACGGTCGAGATCAGACAGCCGCGCACCCGTTCGTGCAATTGAATCGTGACCATAGATCTACGATCCCTCGGCTAGGATGAGATTTGGCTTCATTAAACAAGGACCGTAGATCTCGGATCGTAGGGTCAGCAGAGCGTACCGGTTCACTTAAGTCGGGTTCTGATCTGGGCCTGGATTTCTAATCCGACGGCCTATATCACCCCGTACCCTTTCGCGTAGCACATCTTACAAAAGAGTCCTCGTATTATTGATGAATCAACCCGCCATCCTGAGTCACTATTCCCTGTGTCTCGGGAATCTTGCGCCGAGCCCCCTGCGCTTCTGTTTAATTGAGGCGCAGTCCAGTGGATAGGAAAATCCTAGAAAATGATTTAGAAAATGATTTTTAGTGTTAAAATAAATCAGAAACTTATTTAATTCATAACTAATTCATTTTAGCTCCTTTTTGACCCATTCCAGTGGCAATAATTTTGTTTTAATATTATTTACCACTTAGAGCCTCTGTTTTGTCATGAAAACAATTAGAAATTTAATCTCTCACTTAATCCATTTTAAACACATAAAACCTTTGAAAATTCATAACTTAAAATCTATAACTCCAAAATTAATGATTCCTGTTCCTATGATCTTATTTTAATATGTATATTATTAATGTGTATTTTGTTCTTATGATTGGTGTAATGTTAATTTTGCCTATACCATGTATGTTTGTATTGCTACGACTAGCAGTGAGGCCACGAGAACCTGAAGATCATCCTGGTACCTGGAATCTCAAGTCCCAGGCAAGTTGTGCCCTTGATCACTTCTTTTTACCCAGCCATGTTCTGATTAATCATAATGATCTGCATAGGTTAATTTTGATGGGACCCAATAGGTTACCCTAGTTTGTCTATCTTTATACCTTGTTTACCACTGAACTTTTTGGGTAGTACTTGCTAGTGCTTTATGTGGTTTTGGGTATGAAGGTACATTATTCATGATCACACTTTTATTATATGTTTATTATTACTGTTCATGATAAGATCATTATGTTAATTGGAACATGGAGCGACCACCCGGGAAAACAGTGCTACCACAAGGGAGGAATGGGACCCCTTGGCTGATTAATTAGGAAAGCTAGTGGAAGACTACCTTACCCGAAAGGGGCAAGGGCAGTAGGGGAGTGGTCAGTGTAGGGAGGCCCTCGGGAGGATTTTGTTGCGTTGGCAGTCCTGCAAGGGATTCCTGCTAGGAAGGCCCTCGGGAGGATTTTGCTGTGATGGCGGTCCTGCAAGGGATTCCTGCATTGGAACTTCCTATAAACTGTAGCGGGTTTTCTGAAGCTAGTGGAACTTTGTAAAGGCCTCGTAGTGTTACCCTGCCTCGCCTCCTCGGTAGAGGTGTATGGGAAGTCGCGATCCCTTGGCAGATGGGTAACATGACTTGTGGGTAAAGATGCGCAACCTCTGCAGAGTGTAAAACTGGTATACTAGCCGTGCTCACGGTCATGAGCAGCTCGGACCCTCACATGATTAAAATTATGGAACTAAATTCAATTTGTCATATGCATTGCATCGCGGGTGAAGTTGTTACTTTTGTTCTACTACTTAATTGGGTTTGGTATTTACTTATACTTAGTAACTGCTAATAAAATTTTGACCAACTTTAAAAGCAATGCTCAGCTCTAACCATCCTCTTTGGTAAGCCTTACACTTCACGTGAGCTCCCACCTTTGGCGAGTTCATGCACATTATTCCCCACAACTTGTTGAGCGATGAACGTATGTGAGCTCACTCTTGCTGTCTCACACCACCCCACAGGTCAAGAACAGGTACCACAGGATGAAGCGCTAGGAGGATGCTGCGATGAGTTCGTGAGAGGTCTAGGTCGTCGTCTCCCAGTCAACTTTGGGTTGCTGGACCGTTGTCTCCTTATAATGTAATTATTTATTTTGTATAGAACTCCTGTTATATATAAAGTTGTGACATTCGATCCTGTGCCACTATACATCATATGTGTGAGACTTGGTCCCAGCATACCTGGTGTTTATGTTCGCGCCCGGGTCTTGGTGCCCCGAAATCCGGGTGTGACAGGTGGAGGGAGGATCGCGGTGAGCGGCCAGTGGGGTGTGGGAGGCGGCGCAACAGAGGGAGAACGATAGGGACGGCTGCTCACGTGGAGCGGAAGGCTAGGGCGGCGTGGGTGGACACGGAGTCACGAACGGACGGTGCAGATTTACAGAGGCTAACGGACGATCGAGATCTATGGAAGGCAGAACGCAAAAAAGGCAGGCTACCCTTACAACCTTAATAGGTAGTGATTTGATTATCTGCTCTCTTGGAACACTCCATCCCTCTTTTATAGTCCAAGGAGGGACAGTTACTGGAAGGTTATCTAGTATAGTACTAGATAAGGATATATCATGATACATATCATCGTAACCAAGTCTAACTAGGACTCTTAGTTCTATCTTTTCATACACATTCTTTTAAAATTTGGACTATACTATATTACATAGATATCAACCTTATCAACTAATATCAACCTTATCAACCTTTGTCGGTACCCTGGATTAGGGGTACCCCTTACTACGGTATAAAGGCACGATGCCTGTGCGGTTACCCTTAGCCACGCGGAAAACAGCCTCAGGGGTATCTTGTGGGCAGTTAAGGTGGTGTTCTCAGAGACAACGCCATCAGGCCCAGAAGACACCGGACCCCTGTGCGCACGACCCGGACCCCCGAAGTAGTGCAGCCCTATGCCATTGGATAGGGTTCGGACCCCACCAAGTGAGCTTCGGACCGCCCATAACAAGGTCCCGGGAAAGGGAGTGTCATAACCTAGGCCCGGGTCCGGGATTGACACGTGTCCTGGCTCTATCCGTAGCGCCTCCGCCCCTCGCTTGGCTAAGGGTCTAGTGCATCCATTGTCCGTGACGTAGGCCAGCGGGCAGAGCGTGACGTAAGGGCTCTGAGCCACGCGGTCTCCGCATTTATTATGGAGAGGACACGCCGCCTGTCCACCCCTTCTGACAAATGATGTGCCCCCATGGCATTTATTGTGTCCTGTCCATTCTGCTGACAGGCGGCGCCAGAGCCACCATGCAGACTGTGCACCTGTCCAGTCTGTTGTCGAAATAATGTGCCCGTGCTGCGCGGTGCACTGTACTCATCCCTTATACGAGAAGCTTCCCCTGCGCGACGAGGCGACGCAGATCTCGGGTGTCAGGGCGTACGAAGATTACACGGGCATGGCAAGCAGTAGATACATCCTTCCATTTGTCCCTGGGCCCACATGTCGGGGCTCAGAACCCTTGTACATGCTCCCCTTGAACTATAAAAGTGGAGGCATGCAACGTGAGAGGACTCAGACGCAAGTCGTCCAGGCTTACACACAGCTCAAGCTTCCACAACAATCCAACACATAGTGGAGTAGGGTATTATGCTCCGGCGGCCCGAACCACTCTAAATCCTCGTGTGTTCATGTGCTTGATGATCGCTTAGCAAGACAGGCAAAACGCTTAAGCCCCTTCCTCGTCTCAGGATTTAGGGCGGGTGCACTCCGCCACCCGACCGGAGAATTCCCTCTCCGACATTTGGCGCGCCAGGTAGGGGGCTTGGCATTAGGTTTTTGCTTGTTTTCCCGCTCAGCATGATAGTGCAAATCGTTGAGCACCGCGCCGAGACTTCGGTGGATTTCGTGGTGGAGGAAGAAGCTGCTTCTTCCACGCCACAGGTTCCCAACCGCCCTGTGCCAGGCACTGCCACTATGCACGTTGCACGACAGCATATAGCTGCACAAACATCTCGGACTCCGTCAAGGGCGGTTCCAGGAGCGTTGTTAGCAGCCAGGGAGTTGCTACGACACCCCAAGCTCCACGGCCTCGCCAGGGGCCATGAAGCAATGGCGGGACGACGTCGACCGGTTGCTCAGTATGGCACATTCTACCTCGACCAGGTCGAGGCCACGGTCATCCTGATGCCAGCATGAGGCGTCAGCGTCTATGCGCTCACCCTCAGTAAGGGGCACACAGACCAACGACCTCCGGGCAGAGCTCAACCGCAGGCGTGCGTGGGAGGATGCCCGAGTATCTCTGGAGAGGGCGCGAGAGCGCCGACAAAACATCGAGGGTCGCGATGACGCTCGAGTCTCTCTGGAGAGGGCACGTGAGCGCCGCCAAAACATCAAGGGCCGCAACGTCAATCAAGACTTCGCTGCGGTAGCACCGTAGACACCAACGGGCACCCGGTCCCAAGAGGGTGTCCCCTTGGTCGGCGTGGGCTGTGCCGCTCTCGCGGATCATCTCCGCGCAGCGTCATGGCTGCCCAAGTTTCGGCCACACCTGTCGGAAAAGTACGACGGAACGTCAAACCCGTCGGAGTTCCTGCAGGTGTACGTCACCGCCATCACAGCAGCAGGTGGAAACATCGCTGTGATGGCGACATATTTTCATGTCGCCTTGTCTAGACCTGCCCGGACTTGACTCATGAACCTCGCCCCAGGGTCAATCTACTCCTGGGAAGAGCTCTGTGCGCGGTTCGTTGCGAACTTCGCCAGTGCTTGCTAGCAGCACGGTGTGGAGGCCCACCTCCATGCGGTGAGGCAGGAACCCGGGGAGACTCTCCGAACGTTCATCTCCCGCTTCACCAAGGTGCGAGGTACTATACCTCGCATTTCCGATGCTTCCATCATCACGGCATTCCGATAGGGAGTACGTGATGAGAAAATGCTGGAGAAGTTGGCCACGCATGATGTGGAGACTGTCCCCACGCTCTTTGCTCTGGCCGACAAGTGCGCCAGAGCCGCTGAAGGCCGTGCATGGCACTCGGCCCCACAAATCGGGGTTGCCCAGTCGAAAGGCTCGGGTGCCGTCCCCTAGGATGGTAAGAAGAAAAAGAAGAAGGACCGCGACTTCCAGAGATCGCGGTCCACCGCTCTAGTCGTCGCAGCCGCGACCGGGAGCCGGGGCGACCGCAACAAACGCCCACGGCCACAAAGGGATAACAGCGGCCCATGCCCTATGCATCCCAATGGTCGCCACAGCGCTGCGGAGTGTCGTGAGATCATTGATCTCGCGATACGTGTCAGCGAGCGGCGCGAGCAGTCCTCCAAGGACGGCTCCCCACCTTGTCGCCGACCTAGCAAAGAAAAGGTCGACGACGGCGAGGTGGCCGCAGCTGAACGGGACCTCGGGTATCAGTCACCCGAGGGGGACCTGAAGGAAGTCTTCGCCAAAGGTTCCTACTCCAATGGGGACAACTAGACGGACCCCTAGAGGGACCCTGTGCTCCCCGGTCTACAGGGCCAAAGCCTGCTGAAAGTCGCCTAGAGGGGGGGGGAGGGTGAATAGGGCGAAACTGAAATTTACAAAGTTAATCACAACTACAAGCCGGGTTAGCATTAGAAATATAAGCGAGTTCGAGAGAGAGGGTGAAAAAACAAATCGCAAGCAAATAAAGAGTGAGACACAAGGATTTGTATTACCGAGGTTCGGTTCTTGCAAACCTACTCCCCGTTGAGGTGGTCACAAAGACCGGGTCTCTTTCAACCCTTTCCCTCTCTCAAACGGTCACTTAGACCGAGTGAGCTTCTCTTCTCAATCACACGGGACACAAAGTCCCCGCAAGGATCACCACACAATTGGTGTCTCTTGCCTTGATTACAATTGAGTGAATCTCAAGAAAGAATGAGAAAGAAAAGAAGCAGTCCAAGCGCAAGAGCTCAAATGAACACAAATGTCGCTCTCTCTAGTCACTATTTGATTTGGAGTGATTCCGGACTTGGGAGAGGATTTGATCTCTTTGGTTGTGTCTAGAATTGAATGCTATAGCTCTTGTATGAGGTGTGAATCCTGAAAACTTGGATGTCATTAAATGTGGGGTGGTTGGGGTATTTATAGCCCCAACCACCAAAATGTGGTCGTTGGAAGTCTGCTGTCGCATGGAGCACCGGACAGTCCGGTGCGCCACCGGACACTGTCCGGTGCGCCAGCCACGTCAGCCAGCCGTTGGGGTTTGACCGTTGGAGCTCTGACTTATGGGGCCTCTGGGCTGTCCGGTGGTGCACCGGACAAGTCCTGTAGACTGTCTAGTGCGCCTGCTGCACGTGCTCTGACCTCTACGCGCGCAGGCGCGCATTAAATGCGTTGCAGTCGACCGTTGTGCGTGAAGTAGCCGTTGCTCCGCTGGCACACTGGACGGTCCGGTGAATTATAGCGGAGCGGCCTCCATTTTCCCGAAGGTAGCGAGTTCAGCGTCGAGTTCCCTGGTGCATCGGACACTGTCCGGTGGTGCACCGAACACTGTCCGGTGGCACACCGGACAGTCCGGTGCGCCAGACCAGGGCACACTTCGGTTGCCTTTGGCTCTCTTTGTTTGAACCCTTTTCTTGGTCTCTTTATTGGTCTATTGTGAACCTTTGGCACCTGTAGAACTTATAGACTAGAGCAAACTAGTTAGTTCAATTATTTGTGTTGGGCAATTCAACCACCAAAATCAATTAGGAAAAGGTGTAAGCCTATTTCCCTTTCAATCTCCCCCTTTTTGGTGATTGATGCCAACACAAACCAAAGCAAATATGGAAATGCAGAATTGAACTAGTTTGCATAATGTAAGTGCAAAGGTTGCTTGGAATGAAACCAATAGATATTACTTACTAGATGCGCATGGATGTCTTTTATTCTTGTTAACATTTTGGACCATGCTTGCACCACATGTTTTGTTTTGCAAAATGTTTTGGAAATTCTTTTCAAAGTTCTTTTTGCAAATAGTCAAAGGTAAATGAATAAGATTTTGAGAAGCATTTTCAAGTTTTGAAATTTTCTCCCCCTGTTTCAAATGCTTTTCCTTTGACTAAACAAAACTCCCCCTTAATGAAATCCTCCTCTTAGTGTTCAAGAGGGTTTTAGATATTAATTTTGAAGAGGGTATACCAATTTGAAATTATATCAAAATAAGATGCCAATTGAAAAACTTCTTTTAATATCAAATGAGAGACTACATTTTTTTGAAATTGGTGGTGGTGCGGTCCTTTTGCTTTGGGCTAATACTCTCTCCCCCTTTGGCATGAATCGCCAAAAACGGATGTGTGAGTGAAATATAGGCCCTTTTAAACTACTCTCTCCCCCTTTGGATAGAAATAAAGGAGTGAAGATTATACCAAAGTTGGAGGGTAGTGCGGAGCGACGGTGAAGAATGAACGATTCGATGGAGCGGAGTGGAAGCCTTGTCTTCGCCGAAGACTCCTTTTCCCTTTCAATCTATGACTTAGCATGAAATGGACTTGAAACCACATTAGTCATAACACATAAAAGAGATGATCAAAGGTATACATATGAGTTATGTGTGCAAAACATCAATAAAAGTTTCTAGAATCAAGAATATTTAGCTCATGCCTAAGTTTGGTAAAAGTTTGTTCATCCAATGGCTTGGTAAAGATATCGGCTAATTGTTCTTTGGTGCTAACATATGCAATCTCGATATCCCCCTTTTGTTGGTGATCCCTTAGAAAATGATACCGAATGGCTATGTGTTTAGTGCGGCTATGCTCAACGGGATTATCCGCCATGCGGATTGCACTCTCATTATCACATAGAAGAGGAACTTTGGTTAATTTGTAACCATAGTCCCTGAGGGTTTGCCTCATCCAAAGCAATTGCGCGCAACAATGGCCTGCGACAATATACTCGGCTTCGGCGGTTGAAAGAGCCATAGAATTTTGCTTCTTTGAAGCCCAAGACACCAAAGATCTTCCCAAGAACTGGCAAGTCCCCGATGTGCTCTTTCTATTAATTTTGCACCCTGCCCAATCGGCATCGGAATAACCAATTAAATCAAATGTGGATCCACTGGGGTACCAAAGGCCAAACTTAGGAGTATAAACTAAATATCTCAAGATTCGTTTTACGGTCCTAAGGTGAGCTTCCTTAGGATCGGCTTGGAATCTTGCACACATGCATACGAAAAGCATAATATCCGGTCGTGAAGCACATAAATAGAGTAAAGAACCTATCATCGACCGGTATACCTTTTGATCTACAGATTTACCTCCCGTGTCGAGGTGGTGATGCCCATTAGTTCCCATGGGTGTCTTGATGGGCTTGGCGTCCTTCATCCCAAACTTGGTTAGAATGTCTTGAATGTACTTGGTTTGGCTAATGAAGGTGCCCTCTTAGAGTTGCTTGACTTGGAATCCTAGAAAATACTTCAACTCCCCCATCATAGACATCTCGAATTTTTGTGTCATAATCCTACTAAACTCTTCACAAGTAGATTCGTTAGTAGACCCAAATATAATATCATCAACATAAATTTGGCATACAAACAAATCATTTGCAAGTGTCTTAGTAAAGAGTGTAGGATCGGCCTTTCTGACTTTGAATCCATTAGTAATAAGAAAATCTCTTAGGCATTCATACCATGCTCTTGGGGCTTGCTTGAGCCCATAAAGCGCCTTAGAGAGTCTATAGACGTGGTTAGGATACTCACTGTCTTCAAAGCCGGTAGGTTGCTCAACATAGACCTCTTCCTTGATAGGTCCGTTGAGGAAGGCACTTTTCACGTCCATTTGGTAAAGCTTAAAGCCATGGTAAGTAGCATAGGCAAGTAAAATGCGAATTGACTCAAGCCTAGCTACAGGTGCATAGGTTTCACCGAAATCCAAACCTTCGACTTGTGAATATCCCTTGGCCACAAGTCGGGCTTTGTTCCTTGTCACCACACCATGCTCATCTTGCTTGTTGCGGAAGACCCACTTGGTACCTACAACATTTTGGTTAGGACGTGGAACTAAATGCCATACCTCATTCCTCGTGAAGCTGTTGAGTTCCTCTTGCATCGCCATCACCCAATCCGAATCTTGAAGTGCTTCCTCTACCCTGTGTGGCTCAATAGAGGAAACAAAAGAGTAATGCTCACAAAAATGTGCAACACGAGATCTAGTGGTTACCCCCTTATGATTGTCGTCGAGGATGGTGTTGACGGGGTGATCTCGTTGAATTGCTTGGTGGACTCTTGAGTGTGGCGGCCTTGCAACTTGTTCATCCTCCTTGTCTTGATCATTTGCATCTCTCCCTTGATCATTGTCGTCGTCTTGAGGTGGCTCGTCTTCTTGATCTTCTTCTTCATCATCTTGAGCCTCATCCTCATCTTGAGTTGGTGGAGATGCTTGTATGGAGGAGGATGGTTGATCTTGTGCTTGAATGGGCTCTTCGGATTCCTTAGGACACACATCCCCAATGGACATGTTCCTTAGCGCGACGTACGGAGCCTCTTCATCATCTAATTCATCAAGATCAACTTGCTCTACTTGAGAGCCGTTAGTCTCATCAAACACAATGTCACAAGAAACTTCAACTAGTCCAGTGGACTTGTTAAAGACTCTATATGCCCTTGTGTTTGAATCATATCCTAGTAAAAAGCCTTCTACAGCCTTAGGAGCAAATTTGGACTTTCTACCTCTTTTAACAAGAATAAAACATTTGCTACCAAAGACTCTAAAATATGAAACATTGGGCTTTTTACCGGTGAGGAGTTCGTAGGATGTCTTCTTGAGGATTCGGTGTAGATACAACCGGTTGATGGCGTAGCAAGCGGTGTTGACCGCCTCGGCCCAAAACCGATCCGAAGTCTTGTACTCATCAAGCATGGTCCTCGCCATGTCTAATAGAGTTCTATTCTTCCTCTCCACTACACCATTTTGTTGTGGTGTGTAGGGAGAAGAGAACTCATGCTTGATCTCTTCCTCCTCAAGAAATCCTTCTATTTGAGAGTTCTTGAACTCCGTCCCATTATCGCTTCTTATTTTCTTGATCCTCAAGCCGAACTCATTTTGAGCCCGTCTCAAGAATCCCTTTAAGGTCTCTTGGGTTTGAGATTTTTCCTGTAAAAAGAATACCTAAGTGAAGCGAGAATAGTCATCCACAATAACAAGACAGTACTTACTCCCGTCGATGCTTATGTAAGCGATCGGGCCGAATAGGTCCATGTGGAGGAGCTCAAGTGGCCTGTCAGTCGTCAAGATGTTCTTATGTGGATGATGAGCGCCAACTTGCTTTCCGGCTTGGCATGCGCTACAAATCCTGTCTTTCTCAAAATGAACATTGGTTAGTCCTAAAATGTGTTCTCCCTTTAGAAGGTTGTGAAGATTCTTCATCCCAACATGTGCTAGTCGGCGATGCCAGAGCCAGCCAATGTTAGTCTTAGCAATTAAGCAAGTGTCGAGTTCAGCTCTATTGAAATCAACTAAGTATAGCTGACCCTCTAAGACTCCCTTAAATGCTACTGAATCATCACTTCTTCTAAAGACAGTGACACCTGCATCAGTAAATAGACAGTTGTAGCCCATTTTGCATAGTTGAGAAACGGAAAGCAATTGTAATCTAAAGAGTCTACAAGAAAAACATTGGAAATAGAATGGTGAGGAGATATAGCTATTTTACCCAAACCTTTGACCAAACCTTGGTTCCCATCCTCGAATGTGATGGCTCGTTGGGGATCTTGGTTTTTCTCGTAGGAGGAGAACATCTTCTTCTCCCCTGTCATGTGGTTCGTGCACCCGCTATCGATGATCCAACTTGAGCCCCCGGATGCATAAACCTACAAAACAAATTTAGTTCTTGATTTTAGGTACCCAAACAGTTTTGGGTCCTTTGACATTAGATACAAGAACTTTGGGTACCCAAACACAAGTCTTTGCTCCCTTGTGTTTGTCCCCAACATACTTGGCAACTACTTTGCCGGATTTGTTAGTCAAAACATAAGATGCATCAAAAGTTTTAAATGACATGCTAGGTTCATTTGATGCACTGGGAGTTTTCTTCTTAGGCAATTTAGCATGAGTTGATTGCCTAGAACTAGATGTCTCACCCTTATACATAAAAGCATGATTAGGGCCAGAGTGAGACTTCCTAGAGTGAATTCTCCTAATTTTGTGCTCGGGATAACCAGCAGGGTACAAAATGTAACCCTCGTTATCCTGAGGCATGGGAGCCTTGCCCTTAACAAAGTTAGATAATTTTTTAGGAGGGGCATTAAGTTTGACACTATCTCCCTTTTGGAAGCCAATGCCATCCTTGATGCCAGTGCGTCTCCCACTATAAAGCATACTACGAGCAAATTTAAATTTTTCATTTTCTAGTTCATGCTCGGCAATTTTAGCATCTAATTTTGCTATATGATCATTTTGTTGTTTAATTAAAATCATGTGATCATGAATAGCATCAATGTCAACATCTCTACATCTAGTGCAAATAGAAACATGCTCAATGGTGGATGTAGAGGTTTTGCATGTTTTCAGTTCAACAATCTTAGCATGCAAAATGTCATTTTCACTTCTAAGATCGGAAATGGAGGCATTGCAAACATCTAAATCTTTAGCCTTAGCAATCAAATTTTCATTTTCAATTCTAAGGCTAGCGAGAGAGGCATTTAATTTTTCAATCTTAGCAATAGAAGTAGCATGATCATTTCTAAGATTGGCATATGAATCATCACAAACATTTGAATCAACCTTACCAATTAATCTAGCATTTTCATTTCTAAGGTTGGCAATAACATCATGGCACATGCTTAGCTCACTAGTTAACTTTTCACATTTTCCATCTCTAGAGCATAAGCATTTTTAACCTTAACATGCTTCTTATTTTCCTTAACTAGGAATTCTTCTTGGCTATCCAAGAGATCATCCTTATCATGAATAGTGCTAATTAATTCATTTAACTTCTCCTTTTGTTGCATGTTAAGGTTGGCAAAAAGAGTAATTAAATCATCCTCATCATCATTAGAATTTGCCTCATCACTAGAGGTGGCATATTTAGTGGAGGATTTAGATTTAACCTTTTTCTTTTTGCCATCCTTTGCCATGAGGCACTTGTGGCCGACGTTGGGGAAGATAAGTCCCTTATTTACGGCGATGTTGGTGGCGTCCTCGTCGAAGGAGGAGTCGGTGGAGCTCTCGTCGGAGTCCCACTCGCGGCACACATGGGCATCGCCGCCCTTCTTCTTGTGGTACCTCTTCTTTTCCTTTCTTCTCCCCTTCTTGTCGTTGCCCCTGTCACTGTCACTAGAAATAGGACATTTTGCTATAAAGTGACCGGGCTTACCACACTTGTAGCAAACCTTCTTGGAGCGGGGTTTGTAGTCCTTCCCCCTCCTTTGCTTGAGGATTTGTCGAAAGCTTTTGATGATTAAAGCCATCTCCTCATTGTTGAGCTTTGAGGCGTCGATGGGGAGCCTACTTGGTGTAGACTCTTCCTTCTTCTCCTCCGTTGCCTTGAATGCAACGGGTTGTGCCTCGGGCATGGAGGAGGTGCCTTGCTCGATGATTTTCTTTGAGCCTTTAATCATTAGCTCAAAGCTCACTAGTTTTCCTATAACCTCCTCGGGAGACATTAGCTTGTATCTAGGATCACCTCGAATTAATTGAACTTGCGTAGGGTTAAGAAAAACGAGGGATCTAAGAATAACCTTGACCATCTCATGGTCATCCCATTTTGTACTCCTGAGGTTGTGCACTTGGTTCACCAAGGTCTTCAACTGATTGTACATTGCTTGTGGATCCTCCCCTTGGTGAAGCATGAACCGACCGAGCTCCCCCTCGATCGTCTCCCGCTTGGTGATTTTTGTCACCTCATCTCCTTCGTGCGCGGTCTTGAGCATGTCCCAAATTTCCTTTGCGCTCTTCAACCCTTGCACCTCATTATACTCCTCTTGACTTAGAGAGGCGAGGAGTATAGTAGTGGCTTGGGAGTTGAAGTGGTGGATTTGGGCCACTTCATCCGAATCATAGTCTTCATCCCCTACGGATGGTACCTGTACACCAAACTCAACAACATTCCAAATGCTTGTGTGGAGTGAGGTTAGATGATGCCTCATTTTGTCACTCCACATATTATAATCTTCACCGTAAAAAACCGGTGGTTTGCCTAATGGAACGGAGAGTAAAGGAGTACGCTTTGAAATACGAGGGTAGCGTAGAGGAATCTTACTACACTTCTTGTGCTCATGGCGCTTAGAAGTAATGGATGGTGCGTCGGAGCCGGAGGTGGATGGCGATGAAGAATCGGTCTTGTAGTAGACCACTTTCCTCATCTTCTTTTTCTTGTCGCCACTCCGATGCGACTTGTGGGAAGAGGATTCCTTCTCCTTCCCTTTGTTGCGGGACTCTCCCGATGGAGCCTTCCCATGGCTTGTAGCGGGCTTGTCGTCGGTCACCATCTCCTTCTTGGCGTGATCTCCCGACATCACTTCGAGCGGTTAGGCTCTAATGAAGCACCGGGCTCTGATACCAATTGAAAGTTGCCTAGAGGGGGGTGAATAGGGCGAAACTAAAATTTACAAAGTTAATCACAACTACAAGCCGAGTTAGCGTTAGAAATATAAGCGAGTCCAAGAGAGAGGGTGAAAAAACAAATCGCAAGCAAATAAAGAGTGAGACACAAGGATTTGTTTTACCGAGGTTCGGTTCTTGCAAACCTACTCCCCGTTGAGGTCGTCACAAAGACTGGGTCTCTTTCAACCCTTTCCCTCTCTCAAACGGTCACTAAGACCGAGTGAGCTTCTCTTCTCAATCACATGGGACACAAAGTCCCCGCAAGGATCACCACACAATTGGTGTCTCTTGCCTCGATTATAATTGAGTGAATCTCAAGAAAGAATGAGAAAGAAAAGAAGCAGTCCAAGCGCAAGAGCTCAAATGAACACAAATGTCGCTCTCTCTAGTCACTATTTGATTTGGAGTGATTCCGGACTTGGGAGAGGATTTGATCTCTTTGGTTGTGTCTAGAATTGAATGCTATAGCTCTTGTATGAGGTGTGAATCCTGAAAACTTGGATGCCATTGAATGTGGGGTGGTTGGGGTATTTATAGCCCCAACCACCAAAATATGGCCGTTGGAAGTCTGCTGTCGCATGGCGCACCGGACAGTCCGGTGTGCTACCGGACACTGTCCGGTGCGCCAGCCACGTCAGCCAGCCGTTGGGGTTCGACCGTTGGAGCTCTGACTTATGGGGCCTCTGGGTTGTCCAGTGGTGCACCGGACAAGTCCTGTAGACTGTCCGGTGTGCCTGCTACGCGTGCTCTGACCTCTGCGCGCGCAGGCGCGCATTAAATGCGTTGCAGTCGACCGTTGTGCGCGAAGTAGCCGTTGCTCCGCTGGCATACCGGACAGTCCGGTGTGCCACCGGACACTGTCCGGTGCATACACCGGACGGTCCGGTGAATTATAGCGGAGCGGCCTCCATTTTCCCGAAGGTAGCGAGTTCAGCGTCAAGTTCCCTGGTGCACCGGACACTGTCCGGTGGCACACCGGACAGTCCGGTGCGCCAGACCAGGGCACACTTCGGTTGCCTTTGGCTCTCTTTGTTTGAACCCTTTTCTTGGTCTCTTTATTGGTCTATTGTGAACCTTTGGCGCCTGTAGAACTTATAGACTAGAGCAAACTATTTAGTCCAATTATTTGTGTTGGGCAATTCAACCACCAAAATCAATTAGGAAAAGGTGTAAGCCTATTTCCCTTTCACCTGCCTTCACCCGAAAACCCTTCTGTACTCCCCACGGGTCCAGACTTCTGACAGGTTCATGCAGAAATGGCCACAGCCGAAGACCAGGGCTCCCTCGTCGAACGTAGATGGGAACCCAGGGTCGGGACCTAGTCCTACGGTAAGTACCAAACCAAGAAGGGCTCCACAACTCTCCCCCAGCTGGGAAGGACCCTTCAAGGTAACAGGAATACGCGACCCGAGGGTGACCGTCCAGCTACGACTGAAGGAGTACCTCCCCTGGTGCTAGAGCATCTCTGTAAGTTCTATCCATAGGAGCAAGTCTGAGGGGTCGAATTTCTCTCCCTTTTGTAACTAGGTAGCGCACACGTGTACACCAACCCGGTGACGTCCGCCCTCGTAAGCCCAGCTTGTTGGTCTACACCCATGCATAACAAGTTATAAAGAAAAGATTTACCCCCTCAGATGTGCCTCTATGGTAATTTTATCCCACTGCTCCATGGTTTTACCTTGCAGTTTCCCGAATGACATTTTATCTAACCCACCCGAACAGTTCCAATCCCATTAGACATGATGACATCCGAATTGAACAGACAGGCTTGCAGTTTAGGACCTCTCTGCGAAAGCAGGAGGGCCGACAACCTGAGGGCCAACTCTAAAGAGCGGGAGCCCATTCCATGGGGTGGTCCGGAGCTTGTGTGGCTGCTTAGCCTGGTCCCGTACCCGAAAGTGTGCACAATCCACCATTCCGTGACGGGTACCCTAGTATTTGGAGCTATAAGTTCTGTGGGTCCGGCAACCTGGGGTTCGGAACTAGAGAATGGACACTTGTCTCCTAGGGAGGTCTGGAGCCATGTAGCTGCTCAGCCTGGTTCCGTACTGTGGGCCTGCACGCTCCACCACCCTGCGATGGGTGTCCTAGTACCTAGAACCACTATCCAGGGGGTCCCGACACACAACTTGGCTTCCCAGACTAGACCTTGCAGGTCCCGAGCATGTATCAAAGGATGGCTAGTGTCAGGTGGTAGGTCCTGCGGGTGTACTACTAATGCTCCCTGGCCGAAGCTGTGTATAGACCCAGTCAAGGCTACCTCCTATGGGCCATTGCCAATTCTTTCTTAGGTATGCTGGTCTGCAGCCTCGACAAATCGAGCCTACATCCCAGGGGGGCCAAGTACCAAGGAGGAATCGGTTACGCCACGCACAACAGGGACAGGTGGTACACAGATAAGTGCTAATACTGCTTGATAAATAGTATTCAAAAGTACCTTACAAAAAGCAAAAGTATTACATCTGCCCTCAAGCGGAATCCTAGTTCCATCTCTACTCTGCAGGTGTAAACTACCAGATGCCAGTGGAGTCGCGTTGGAAGTTCACGACCGCTGTCATTGCGGAATCCTCCAAGACGGCGTGACAGCGATAATGGCCGCCTCAATGCGTGCGCCATTGCAAAGAGGTCCTCGCCCCCGTCCTCCTACAAGGGGCGACAACGAGGCCATTAAAGCCAAAGAGTTGGAGGCTCGGTCACAGGTGGCGCTGGTGGTCTCGCCAGCAGAGGCAACCACCTCTGCACTGGGCAGCCTCGCCAGCGGCAGCGACCACCTCTACAACGGGCAGCCCCCGCCAGCGTAGGCAACCACCTCAGCCTCACCAGCGACAGCGACCACCTCTGTAACAGGCAGCCCCCGCCAGTGGAGGCGGCCACCTCTGTACTGGTGGCTTACTGGCGACGGCGGACGCCTCAGCGCGTGCAGAAAGGTCCTCGCCCCCGTCCTCTTGCGAGGGTGAGGACAAGACCATCCAAGAACGTGGCCACCACCTCCACGGCATACGACGTCTTGTACACCCCCCGGGGGCAGCGTCGGAACAGCGTGGCCGGTGGCGCAGGGGACGCTACGGGTGCAGCGGACCTACGCACGGCGCGACCATTGCCCGTGTGGTGGATGGACAGCCATGCCCCACTTGACGGCGGGAGGCAGCGTTGGAGGCGGCTCCAAAGCCATCCAGGCCAAGGAGCCGGACACGCGATAGCTGATGGTGCCTGCAGCCGGTCGACCCTGCGTAGCCGAGGTTCGCCTCCTCCGCAAGGCTGGTGAACATCCTTCTCCTCCAAATGCTGGAGGAAGAAGCGGGTCACCAGCCCATGCGGAGGGCAGGGCCCCGACTAGGCTCGCCTTCCACCCCAGCGAGGATGATGAACATCCTTGAAGCTGAGGGTAGGGGGAGGCCGCAGCCCGGCTTGCTTCTCTCCACCACGAGGCTGGTGGTCATCCTTATAGATGACCACTGGCAGGAGACTGCAGCCGGGCTGCATGATGAAAATCCTTGAAGCCGAGCGATGGCAGAAGAGCACAAACCCCCATGAGGTCGCGCCCCTCCAACAGCAGCAAGAAGAAGACAAGATCGACAGCACCACCGCGCAGGAAACGAAGAGCGCGAGCTCCCCCGCGGTAAGACTGCTGGGGGGTGACCCTGACGCAGATCCCCCAGCGAACATCGGCATGCCCCATCCAGAGGCTCGGAAGGCAGAAGGGTGCGGTGAATGCAAGAAAGACGAGGCATGGCTTCTGCCCAGGGGGTGAACTCCTTTTTAAAGGCAGATTTCCCCGCTCGTGCCCCAAAGCATCACGGGCAGGTCTCCCCCAATGCACACCAAGGCACCCAGTCTATGGCATGGGGGCCCGACCTTGCATAACCGCAAGGAGCATGCAATCGCCCTACAGTTACATGCCCTTCCATCTCCACCACAACAAGCGGTCAAGAAGGCAAACCGTCGCACAAGGAGCATGCAACCGCCCTGCGGTTATACGCCCTTTCATCTTCACCACAACCAGCGACCAAGGAGGCGAACCGCCGCACAGGGAGCATGCAACCGCCCTGCGGTCACGCGCCCCCTGAGCTTCACTGCAACTGGTGGTTCAACCTCTAGCATGGGGGCCTAGGCCCACATGTCATACACCCGGTGCGCCAGTTCCTGGGTACAGGAAAGTTGCACCGCCGCTCGCGCCAATACCGCGCCTCCTCGAGACTGTCGCAGAAGACTAAGAAGATAAATTTTCAAAAACCAATGCAGCGACTCAAGGTACCCCACGCATGGCCCAACAAAGGCATTAAGTACGGAGGTCATAGGCCAGTTAGCCGCGGGAACAGGTGTCACACCCGGTTTTAGAAGGTAAACCGAATGCGAACCATGTACGTGCCAGGATCAGTTATTCACGTACACAGCAGTTACATAACATGGACATCATCACACAGTGCTCAAAATAGTATTAAAAGGGGAAATAATAGTCGATTACATCATACGTCTGAGACGTCCATATAGTCCTTACAGTAAATCAAAGTGCGAAAACGAAACGTAGATAACCGCGACCTACACAGGCAGCCGACTGGGGGTTGCCGCTAACCCACACCTAGAACTCATCGTAGTCTTGGAACTCCTGGAAGTCTCCTTCCACAGCTTCATCTTCTCCTGAGCAGTGGTTGCAATGCTGACAACCTGAGGGGGGGTTTGGTGTGTAGAGCAAGAGTGAGTACACATCAACATACTCAGCGAGTATCCTGTTTGGCTGTAGTGGACTAGCTTTATGTGGGGGTAAGTCAAGCAGTTGCTTTTAGTTGGTCAGTTTATTATTTACTAGTAGAAAGCCAGGTTTTAGCATTAACCCAAGTTATTAACCCAAAGTACCCTTTCCAAACGGAAAGAATACCACTTACCATTACCATAAGCATAATCATAACCATCCTCATTGTCATCTGTAAACCAAAATGTCTCTGATCAAGTACCACTAATCATTGGAGCTCCCTTGGCCGCTCATAACCGCGAGCACGGCTGATATATCAGTTTTCAAACACTCTGCAGAGGTTGTGCACTTTACCCACAAGCCGTGATTCCCTCTTGCCTCGGGCCGATCAAACCCTTAAACACTACCAAGGTGAATAGGCAGGGTCTCACTACGTAGCCTTTACAAAGATTTCCCCGGGGCTGTAGCCGCCCGTTAGGTTTCCTAAATGTACCGCACTCCTCCCCAAGGGACAAATCAACCTTGGCAGAGCGAGCCGCATACACCGAGCCCCATTGACGGCACAACGGCTAAGCGAACTACACCCTGGTTCCTCTAATTATTCAGCTAAGGGCGTCCCACTCCACCCTCATGGTTGCACTGTTTTCCCGGGCGGTCATCCATAGAACAGGTCCTTACGGAGAGGCACTCGAGAAACCGCTCGAGCCCCCTTGAAGACCACAAGTACAACATCATAATAAGAGAAGGGAAAACAGCGTATCATATATAATCTCATCATGTTCATTGATTAGAGTTTGAGCAATAGCATGAAGCTAAACAATAATAATCCGACCCAAATAGGTAAACAAGGACATGGATAACAAAAGCTAGTCAATCCTTAGGTATAAATGTGTAATGCGGGAGGTGAATTAAAGAATGAATAGGACAGAGATAGGTCAAAGGACACTTGCCTCTACCAACCGACTGCTGCTCAGGGGCTTCTCCTGCGAGTTCCTCGGGCTCTTCAACCGGATCGTTCTCTATGCGATTGCAAGCATACATACATTCATCCATTCAAATTAGGAAACAAATAGTACATCATACAAGGGAACAAATAAAGTAAATATGCATCAAGTATGACATTCGATATCGCATTCATTATGGTTAGAAAGAAACGGGAAAGGGTCTCGCGGGGGGGGGGGGGGGGGGGTTAAAGCTTATGCACTAATGATTAGTTACAATTGGTTCTAACAAAAGAATTTAGTTATATGCACTAATGGAAACCTAGTCATTTTTAGTTGATCAACATTGAACTGGATAAACAATTGATTATATGAATCAACTAGCGTAACAGAATTCTAAATTAAGTTTCCTATTTCAATAACATGAACAATGATTAACCTGCCTAAAATAATATATATAACAGTAATGAAAGAAAATAAAACAAAATAAAATAAAAAAATAAAAAGGGGGGGGGGGGGCGGTTGAACCGGCCTGGGGCAGGGGCGGCTGGGCAGGGGGCGGCCGAGCTGGGCGCGCAGGGGCGGCCGGGCTGGGGCGGCCGAACCGGCGGGGGGGGGGGGGGGCTGGGCCGGCCAAGGCGGCGGCCGAGCCGGCAGCCGAGCTGGGCGGGCGGGCACGCAGGGGTGGCCGAGCCGGCCAGGGGCGGGGCAGGGCGCGCAGGGGCGGCCGAGCCGGGCGGCGGTTGGGCCGGGGAGGGGGAGAGGAGGGGAGAGGGAAGGGAGGAGAGGGGGAGGGGGACCTCACCGGGGACGGGCGGCCGAACCGGCGACAAGCAGGGGCGGCGGCTAGGGCAGGGGCGGCGGCTAGAGAGAAAATGGGAGAAAGGGAGGGAGAGAGAGGGATTTGGGGGAAGAGGGAGGGGCGGCTGGGGCGGCCCACGGCGCGGGAGAGTGAAAAAGGAGGAGAAAGAGAAAGAAAAAGAAAAAGAAAGAAAAGGTTTTTCTCCTTTTCGAAATCCGATCTTCCTAGATGAATGCACTTACATCTCTAAGCAATCAAAGAATGCATAGTTCGGCATGGTGCATCAAGCAACATAACGTAATTTAGGGTTTTTCTTTACACGGGAATTCCAAACCGAACCCCGCTAAAACTTTGGAAAAGGTCAAGGTTTAGCGAGAGAACGAGAAAAGAAAAGAGTAACGCCTGAATTTGGTGAGAGAAAAGAAGAAAAAATTCTACCCCCAAATTCAGGGCGTTACAAACCTATCCCCCTTAAAAGAATCTCGCCCTCGAGATTCAGGGCTGGCTAGCAAAGAGCTCTGGGTACTTAGCCATTAGATCATCTTCACGCGCCCAGGTTGCTTCTTCCTCAGAGTGGTGATTCCATCTGACTTTGCACATTCTGGTGGTCTTCCTTCGGGTGACTCTGTCTGCAACCTCAAGGATCTGCACTGGCTTCTCAACGTAGGTCAAGTCCTCCTGGACTTCAAGACCTTCCACTGGCAACTGCTCTTCTGGCACACGCAAGCACTTCCTCAACTGAGACACATGAAAGACATCATGCACAGCAGACAAATTCTCTGGCAGACTGAGCTGATAGGCCACTTCTCCACGTCTTGCAAGAATCTGATACGGACCAATGTAGCGGGGTGCTAGCTTGCCTTTCACTCCGAACCTTCTGACTCCTCTGATCGGTGACACTTTCAGATAGACAAAGTCTCCGACTTCGAAACTCAGCTCTCTTCTTCTTGTGTCTGCATAGCTTCGCTGCCTTGATTGCGCTATCTTCAGATTCTCTCGGACCATCTTGATGTTCTCTTCGGCTTCAAGCAAAATGTCTGGCCCGAACACTTGCTTTTCTCCAGGCTGATCCCATTGCAACGGAGTTCTGCAACTCCTCCCATAGAGCGCTTGAAATGGTGACATCTTCAAACTGGCCTGGTAACTGTTGTTATAGGAGAATTCTGCATAAGGCAATCGCTTATCCCATCCGGACTGATCTTGCAGCGCACAGGCTCTCAACATATCTTCAAGAATTTGATTGGTCCTTTCGGTCTGGCCATCTGTCTGCGGGTGATAAGCTGAACTAAAATTCAGATGTGTGCCCAAAGCTTCATGCAACTGCTGCCAGAAATGAGAGGTGAACTACGTTCCTCTGTCTGACACTATCTTCTTTGGCACACCATGAAGACAAACGATCCGAGACATATACAATTCTGCCAATACTGCACTACTGTAGTTGGTCTTGACTGGTATGAAGTGGGCTGACTTGGTCAAACGGTCCACTACTACCCAAATGGAATCGTAGCCGGCTCGAGTGCGAGGCAATCCGACTATGAAATCCATACCGATTTCATCCCATTTCCACTGAGGAATTTGCAACGGTTGCAACAATCCAGCTGGTCTCTGGTGCTCTGCCTTAATTCTTCGACAACTATCGCACATAGCCACATGCTCTGCGATTTCCCTCTTCATTCCGTACCACCAGAATTTCTTCTTCAGATCCTGATACATCTTCTCACTGCCAGGGTGAATCGAATAGGCTGTCTCATGAGCTTCCTTGAGAATCAACTCCCGAATGGTCTGGACATTGGGAATGCACAAGCGGTCTTTGAACCATATCACACCTTCTGCATCTTTACGAAAATCTTTGCCTCTGCCATCTAGAATCAGTCGCCGAATCTCACTGATCTTTTCATCATTCTTCTGCGCTTCTTTGATTTCTCGCTCCAAGGTAGGTTCCAACTCAACTGTGACTCCTCGCGAATGGTTCAGAAACCCGAGACTCAACCTGTCAAACTCCTTGGCCAACTCATAAGGCATCGGACGAGCGACCATCAGATTGACTTGACTCTTCCTGCTCAAAGCATCTGCCACTATGTTTGCTTTGCCTGAATGGTAATGGATCTCCAACTCATAGTCTTTGATCAACTCTAACCATCTTCGCTGCCTCATATTCAATTCTGACTGAGTGAATATGTACTTCAGACTCTTGTGGTCTGTGTAAACATCGCATTTCTGTCCATACAGATAGTGCCTCCATGTCTTCAGTGCGTGAACCACTGCTGCCAACTCTAGGTCATGGATTGGGTAATTCCTCTCATGAACCTTCAGCTGTCGGGACGAGTAAGCCACAACTCTTCCCTCTTGCATCAATACGCATCCCAAACCTGTGTAACAAGCATCATAGTACATAGAGAAGGGCTTGTGCACATCAGGCAAGACTAGGACAGGCGCTGTTGTCAACTTCTCTTTCAGCGCTTCGAAGGCCTCTTGACATTTCTGGGTCCACTTGAACTCAACCTTGTTGCCTAGCAACGCTGTCATTGGTTTCGCAATCTTCGAAAACCCTTCAATGAATCGCCGATAATATCTGGCCATTCCAATGAAGCTCTTGATTCCTCGAGCATCCGTTGGCGCTTTCCAGTTCAGAATGTCTGCCACTTTCTTCGGATCCACAGCCAATCCTTCTTTGTTGATTATGTGACCCAAGAACAGGACTTCACTGATCCAGAACTCACACTTGCTCAACTTTGCATACAACTAGTGCTCTCGCAATCTCTGCAATACCATCCTCAAATGATCTGCATGTTTTTCTTCGCTTTGAGAATAAACCAGAATGTCATCAATGAATACCACCACAAACTTATCAAGATAATCCATGAATACACTGTTCATCAAGTTCATGAAAAACGCTGGTGCATTGGTCAAACCAAAAGACATCACTGTGAACTCATATAACCCATACTTGGTAGTGAATGTCGTCTTCAGAATGTCCGAAGGTCGGATCCTGAGCTGATGATAACCTAACCTCAGATCAATCTTGGAGAACACACTGGCTCCTCTCAACTGGTCGAACAGATCTTCTATTCTAGGCAAAGGGTACTTATTCTTGATCGTGACTTCATTCAAAGCTCGATAATCGATACACATCCTTTTGGTGCCGTCTTTCTTTTCCACGAACAAGACAGGGGCGGCCCAAGGCGAGGTGCTTGGCCGGATGTAACCTTTCTCTGACAGCTCATCAATCTGCTCCTTAAGCTCAACCAACTCTGGTCCGGATATTCTGTAAGCTCTCTTAAAGATGGGGGCGGTTCCAGGAAGAAGCTCTATGGCAAATTCAACTTTCCACTCTGGTGGCATACCCGGTAAGCCCTTTGGAAACACGTCTGGAAATTCAGACACAACCTTGATACTCTCAATTGGGCCTGCTTCACTGCTATCGATAGCCATCTGATAACAACTTCCTTTCTTCAGCTTAGGCGGGACTAACTCGGTCACCACTTCCTCTCCTAGTGGGGACACCAACTTGATTGTCCTTTTATCACAACTGATAACTGCCTGATACTTATCTAGCCAATTCATCCCTAGGATGACATCTATTCCCTGAGTACCCATTACTATAAGGTTAGCGGGAAACGCTATCCCCCTTATTTCCACACTTACATTCAAACATATGCTATCAGCTCGAATTCTACCACCGGCTGAGTCAATTTGAATGGGGGTTGACATGGTAGTAATTGGAAGATTATGTGCTTCTACCCATGATGCAGTAATGAAAGAATGCGTTGCTCCAGTATCAAATAACACTTCTGCAATATGGGAGTCGACTGGGAACATACCTACTATCATGCCGGGAGTCTCCTGAACTGCTTCAGCCTCCAAGTGGTTCAGTCTCCCATGATTATAGCGCGGTTGAGAGCGGTTGCCTGCTCCAGGCTGAGACACATTCTGCTTTGCTGGGGCATTGGGGCCTGACTGCTGCTGGGCTGCCTTCTTCGGGCATTGCATCACCCAGTGGCCTTGCTCTCCACAGTGGAAACATGCCCTGTTTCCAACCTGAGCTAGTGCTGCCTGACTGCTCTGCTGGTTTGCTGGGGCAGGAAGGCGAGGTGCCTGCTGATTCTGCCTCTGAAACTGACCTCCTGACTGATTGCTCTGACGGTTCTGGTACTGATGCTGAGGATACTGCCTTTGGAACTGCTGATGCTGCTGAGGTGGACGCTGGTTCTGCCTGAACTGCTGAGGTTGATTGCCTGAGAAACGAGGACGGCTGCTGCTTCCAGGCTGAGGTCCACTGATCTTGCGCTTACGATCCTCCATCTCCTTACGCTTCCTTTCTGTCATGATTGCTCTGTCAATCAGGTGCTGGAATGTCGGGAAGGTATGATTCATCAGTTGGTACTGAAGAGGGTCAACCAAGCCCCTCAAGAAACGGTACTGTCGCTTGGCGTCGGTGTTGACATCCTCAGGAGCATAGCGAGACAACTGCAGAAACCTGTCTCGATACTCACTGACAGATGATGACCCTTGCTTAAGGGCCAGGAACTCCTCCTTCTTCACTGTCATCAGACCTGCAGGCACATGGTACTGACGAAAGCTACCTCTAAACTCTTCCAGGTGATGGCATCGGGGTTGGCATGGGTGGCGAGATAAGACTCCCACCATGATTGGGCTGCTCCTCTCAACAGACGGGGACCATACAAGACTTTCTCCCTGTCATCACACTGAGCGGTATGCAACTCCCGCTCCACAGTGCGCAGCCAATCTTCAGCATCCATGGGGTCAGAAGAGTGAGCGAACGTTGGGGGATGACCTCTCATGAATTCAGCACGCTTGTCTCTGGGCATCTGAGGCATCGGAGGCTGGGGTGGTGCTTGCTGCTGTTGTTGCTGCTGCTGCTGCTGAATGGCGGCCAGAGTCTGACCGATGGCTTGAACCGCTTGAGTCTGCATCAGAAACATCTGCTCGATCGACATCGGGGGCGGGGGCGGCAGGTGCTGCTGCTGGGGCACCTCCTCCTGCGGAGCGGCTCGCTCCTGTTGAGCACGCCTTCCTCCTCTGCGCCTGTTCTCTGACATCTGCAGAATGCAACCACACATCAGAACTGATCTGGCAAATCTTGCAGCATAAGAAAAGAGTATAGAATTCTCCAACAGCACTGAACAGATGAGCATCTTCACTGATCTCCAACACAGACCACACAGCTTCTCAGATAAAGAGGAAAGTGGAATAAAAGGTTTCCCAACTATATAACTAACTCCATTAACATAATAGGTAAACTAAAATGCGGGGGATACCCACACTCTGGTGACAGTCATTACAAAGATCCAAACCAAGCATAGTTCATCATGACAAACATAAATGCACAGGATATAGCAAACTACCCTGTCTAACTAAGACTAACTAACAGCGAGACTAACGCTAAGACTGTAGCTTCTACGTATATATTTTGTATTAATTACAAGATCCAACTCTAACGATCTATGGTCCTAGATTTATCTTGGTCTTGCAGTCGGGATTGCCATAAGACTGGAGTCCACGCCGAGGTGAGCGGTACGGGTGCTGAGTCCCAACGGGAGCGGGGGAACCATCATCCAGGTGACGACGTTCCGCGCGCTCAGCCCGCAGCAGGGCGATCTCAGCACGAGCCCTACTCAGCTCGTCTAATGCATGGTCCAGCTCCGTGTTTAGCACGGCGGCTAGGTTGACTGTGCTGCTCAACCTAGGATTGTCCTCACCAGCAGGTGAAACAATCACGCCTCCTGTGCTGCCAGATGGACGGTGGGGGTAATACTTCAGGTCGAGACCGTCAGCTACCCCACCGAGAACCGAGCAGTAGTGCGAAAGCGCACGCCGTGCAGCATCCTGCATGGCTGCCTCTGCTGAGTCCCGCTCAGAGATAGAATAGTGCTCTGAGCAAGCCTCCGCGCCCTGGAGACTGTTCTCCGGACGGCGCACCAAACAGGTCGCCTCCCAGCGGTCCGGGTAGACCCCGCGACTATGCTGGTAGACCACACAGCGATACTCGATGGACCAAGTACGCCGGTCAAGTGCCTGACGTAGCAGGGTGTCGAGCGCGTCGTGGAAGTGACACCCGCGAGCAGCGTCGCGAGTGATGGGTCGAGCAACCCATCCTTCCGGCTCATGGTCAGCAGGGGAGTCGGTGTCGTGGCTCGGACTGTCGTCGCCACCTCCGTCGTCTGGGTCTCCTCCAGCATCTACTCCAGGGGCTGGGGCGCCCAGTGGTGGTGCAGGGGGCGCCTCCAGGGGAAGCACAGGAGAGCAGCTCCTCACAGACTCTATCTCCTGCTGGAGCGAGAAAGAAGAGCCCTGCTGCTCCTGTCGTCGACGTTCCTGCTCCTCATGTAGGCGGTGGTGCAGTCTCTCCAAGTGGCTGGACTGTCCGGCCACGGGACGGCGAAGCGGACGCTCAGCAAGGCGGGAGGGTAAGAAGGGGATGACGGACTTTCGTGCAGTGTGTCTAAGACGAGCCATCTACAAAAGACACCGCAAGCAAAAGAGTGAGAACAGAATTAATATGACCAGCAAATAATGAATCGTAAATAAATGAAGGATTAGAATAAAACATAATTTTCAGCAAGGTATAATGTATAGTAGAACATAGGTTTGGTCAGTATGACCAACTTTTGAAGGGGTACCAAAGTCAAGGCAGTGACAGAGGTCTATAATCCTTAGAACGACCATTCTACTCTAGGTTAGCGGTCCTACAGTCAGCACGGCTTTGATACCAGCTTATGTCACACCCGGTTTTAGAAGGTAAACCGAATGCGAACCATGTACGTGCCAGGATCAGTTATTCACGTACACAGCAGTTACATAACATGGACATCATCACACAGTGCTCAAAATAGTATTAAAAGGGGAAATAATAGTCGATTACATCATACGTCTGAGACGTCCATATAGTCCTTACAGTAAATCAAAGTGCGAAAACGAAACGTAGATAACCGCGGCCTTCACAGGCAGCCAACTGGGGGTTGCCGCTAACCCACACCTAGAACTCGTCGTAGTCTTGGAACTCCTGGAAGTCTCCTTCCACAGCTTCATCTTCTCCTGAGCAGTGGTTGCAATGCTGACAACCTGGGGGGTTTGGTGTGTAGAGCAAGAGTGAGTACACATCAACATACTCAGCAAGTATCCTGTTTAGCTGTAGTGGACTAGCTTTATGTGGGGGTAAGTCAAGCAGTTGCTTTTAGTTGGTCAGTTTATTATTTACTAGTAGAAAGCCAGGTTTTAGCATTAACCCAAGTTATTAACCCAAAGTACCCTTTCCAAACGGAAAGAATACCACTTACCATTACCATAAGCATAATCATAACCATCCTCATTGTCATCTATAAACCAAAATGTCTCTGATCAAGTACCACTAATCATTGGAGCTCCCTTGGCCGCTCATAACCGCGAGCACGGCTGATATATCAGTTTTCAAACACTCTGCAGAGGTTGTGCACTTTACCCACAAGCCGTGATTCCCTCTTGCCTCGGGCCGATCAAACCCTTAAACACTACCAAGGTGAATAGGCAGGGTCTCACTACGTAGCCTTTATAAAGATTTCCCCGGGGCTGTAGCCGCCCGTTAGGTTTCCTAAATGTACCGCACTCCTCCCCAAGGGACAAATCAACCTTGGCAGAGCGAGCCGCATACACCGAGCCCCATTGACGGCACAACGGCTAAGCGAACTACACCCCGGTTCCTCTAATTATTCAGCTAAGGGCGTCCCACTCCACCCTCATGGTTGCACTGTTTTCCCGGGCGGTCATCCATAGAACAGGTCCTTATGGAGAGGCACTCGAGAAACCGCTCGAGCCCCCTTGAAGACCACAAGTACAACATCATAATAAGAGAAGGGAAAACAGCGTATCATATATAATCTCATCATGTTCATTGATTAGAGTTTGAGCAATAGCATGAAGCTAAACAATAATAATCCGACCCAAATAGGTAAACAAGGACATGGATAACAAAAGCTAGTCAATCCTTAGGTATAAATGTGTAATGCGGGAGGTGAATTAAAGAATGAATAGGACAGAGATAGGTCAAAGGACACTTGCCTCTACCAACCGACTGCTGCTCAGGGGCTTCTCCTGCGAGTACCTCGGGCTCTTCAACCGGATCGTTCTCTATGCGATTGCAAGCATACATACATTCATCCATTCAAATTAGGAAACAAACAGTACATCATACAAGGGAACAAATAAAGTAAATATGCATCAAGTATGACATTCGATATCGCATTCATTATGGTTAGAAAGAAACGGGAAAGGGTCTCGCGGGGGGGGGGGGGGTGTTAAAGCTTATGCACTAATGATTAGTTACAATTGGTTCTAACAAAAGAATTTAGTTATATGCACTAATGGAAACCTAGTCATTTTTAGTTGATCAACATTGAACTGGATAAACAATTGATTATATGAATCAACTAGCGTAACGGAATTCTAAATTAAGTTTCCTATTTCAATAACATGAACAATGATTAACCTGCCTAAAATAAAATATATAACAGTAATGAAAGAAAATAAAACAAAATAAAATAAAAAAAATAAAAAAGGGGGGGGGGGCGGTTGAACCGGCCAGGGGGCGGTTGAACCGGCCTGGGGCAGGGGCGGCTGGGCAGGGGGCGGCCGAGCTGGGCGCGCAGGGGCGGCCGGGCTGGGGCGGCCGAACCGGCGGGGGGGCTGGGCCGGCCAAGGCGGCGGCCGAGCCGGCAGCCGAGCCGGCGGCCGAGCTAGGCGGGCGGGCGCGCAGGGGCGGCCGAGCCGGCCAGGGGCGGCGGCGGCCGAGCCGGTCATGGGGTGGCCGAGCCGGGCGGCGGTTGGGCTGGGGAGGGGGAGAGGAGGGGAGAGGGAAGGGAGGAGAGGGGGAGGGGGAGGGGGACCTCACCGGGGACGGGGACGGGCGGCCGAACCGGTGACAAGCAGGGGCGGCGGCTAGGGCAGGGGCGGCGGCTAGGGCAGGGGCAGCGGCTAGAGAGAAAATGGGAGAAAGGGAGGGAGAGAGAGGGATTTGGGGAAGAGGGAGGGGCGGCTGGGCCAACTGGGCCCAAAGGGGGCGCGGGGGGGGGGGGGGGGGCGGCTGGGCCGGCTGGGGTGGCCCACGGCGTGGGAGAGAGAAAAAGGAGGAGAAAGAGAAAGAAAAAGAAAAAGAAAGAAAAGGTTTTTCTCCTTTTCGAAATCCGATCTTCCTAGATGAATGCACTTACATCTCTAAGCAATCAAAGAATGCATAGTTCGGCATGGTGCATCAAACAACATAACGTAATTTAGGGTTTTTCTTTACACGGGAATTCCAAACTGAACCCCGCTAAAACTTTGGAAAAGGTCAAGGTTTAGCGAGAGAACGAGAAAAGAAAAGAGTAACGCCTGAATTTGGTGAGAGAAAAGAAGAAAAAATTCTACCCCCAAATTCAGGGCGTTATAACAGGCGTGGCAGTTGGCGTGACCATAGGCAGGCCGGCAGCAACTGTATCAATGGGCGCGCAGGAGCAGCGAGCCAATCGCCAGTCAAATTCTAGCCCCACCTGCAGGCTCGCACCCTCCCCTGAGGCGGGCCCGGGGGCCACTGTCGGTACCCTGGATTAGGGGTACCCCTTACTATGGTATAAAGGCACGATGCCTGTGTGGTTACCCTTAGCCGCGCGAAAAACAGCCTCACGGGTATCTTATGGGCAGTTAAGGTGGCGTTCTCGGAGACAACGCCATCAGGAGTAGAAGACACCGGACCCCTGTGCGCATGACCCGGACCCTCGAAGTAATGCAGCCCGAAGCCATTGGATAGGGTTCGGACCCCACCAAGTGAGCTCCGGACCGCCCATAACAAGGTCCCGGGAAAGGGAGTGTCATAACCTAGGCCCCGGTCTGGGATTGACACGTGTCCTGGCTCTATCCGTAGCGCCTCCGCCCCCCGCTTGGCTAAGGGTCTAGTGCAGCCATTGTCCATGACGTAGGCCAGCGGGCGAAGCGTGACGTAAGGGCTCTGAGCCGCGCGGTCTCCGCATTTATTACGGAGAGGACACGCCGCCTGTCCACCCTTCTGACAGATGATGTGCCCCCACGACATTTATTGCGTCCTGTCCATTCCGCTGACAAGCGGCGCTAGGGCCACCCTATAGACTATGCACCTGTCCAGTCTGTTGTCGAAACAGTGTGCCCGTGCTGCGCGGTGCACTGTACTCATCCCTTATACGAGAAGCTTCCCCCTGCGCGACGAGGCGACGCAGATCTCGGGTGTCAGGGCGTACGAAGATTACACGGGCATGGCAAGCAGTAGATCCATCCTTCCATTTGTCCTTGGGCCCACATGTCGGGGCTCAGAACCCTTGTACATGCCCCCCTTGAACTATAAAAGGGGAGGCATGCAACGTGAGAGGACTCAGATGCAAGTCGTCCAGGCTTACACACAGCTCAAGCTTCCACAACAATCCAACACACAGTGGAGTAGGGTATTACGCTCCGGCGGCCCGAACCACTCTAAATCCTCGCATGTTCATGTGCTTGATGATCGCTTAGCAAGAAAGACAAAACGCTTAAGCCCCTTCCTCATCTCAGGATTTAGGGCGGGTGCACTCCGCCACCCGGCCAGAGAATTCCCTCTCCGATAGCCTTCATCTTTCTCGGACCAATCAGGTGTCTTTCTGAAAATGGACTGAGTCCCTAGATAGTGGTGCTGAGCTCTTGGACCCATTTGTTAGGGTCTTGTTCATTGAAGTACTCTCGGGGACCCCTAGTATATATCGTTAATCGTAGCCCCTAAGTCTAATTTGGCAGAGTTATTGGCTTAGGTGCATTTGACTCTTGTATTGAATCTTGACTGCTAAGCCTTGTATCCAATATTCTAAATCATTTGTGATGATAACCAAGTCCTATGCTTTGATATGTAGCACCCAAGTCCTAGGATCTTAGCTAAAACTTTAGATTGGTGCTTCAGATTCTATAGATTTGCACCGCTTCAGATTCTGACTTCTTAGCTTCTAGGGCCATGACTCTTGGTCTTCTGCTCTATAACTTATAAATAGGTCCATTCCACGACTCGAACACTAGGGGACTTGGTCCACATGTCAGACTAGGATCCACCTACGTGATAAAGGTAAGGGAATATGATGATTCGTGATAAGAGCGATATCTTTACAAAAGTAGCATATATAAGTTTATAGGGAATCCACATATAAAGATAGAGATAAGTCTACTTGCTTCTAGGGGGTCAGTTAAGCTGATCTCCATCCTTATCTAGCTAGCGCCTAGATAGAATTTTTGTAACAAAGTGCACCTCCTTATACTATAAAGGGGAGGTAGCCCCCATCTAGGGCAATCATTCGATCAAATTTTGAGAGCATGAACTACAACTGCTATTTCCAAGTCATGGGTCAGAAAATTCTGCTCATGGGGTCTGAGTGCTCTTGATGCATAGGCAATGACTTAGTTATCTTGTATTAGAACACATCCAAGTCCAGTGTCTGAAGCATCACAATACACGTCAAAGGACTTTACGCTGTCGGGTTGCGCCAACACGGGTGTAGTTGTCAAATGCTGCCTTAGGGTGTGAAAGGCGTCTTGGCACTTCTGACTCCACTCGAATTTGACTCCTTTCTTTAATAGCTCAGTCATTGGTTTGGAAATTCTAGAAAAGTCTAGAATAAATCGTTGATAATATCCTGCTAATCCCAGAAAACTCTGAATCTGTCGAACCGTGGTAGGAGGCTTCCATTCCTTCACTTCTTGTAAGTTGTTAGGATAACCTGTTATCCCGCCTAAGAAAAAAGAAGTGAATAAATATGAACTTGTACGACTTCCCTATCGCTTTAGATTTCAAAAAAGCTTCGGCAAGCCGTGCGCCGAATGGTTGGAATTGATAGAGAAGATGTGCAATGAAATTCTTAGAAATTATACAAAGAAGGAAGATCAACTAATGACAGTCGCCTTCGGCACACGAGAGAAGCAGAGACTAAATCGAGTGATGGATGCCCTAGGCTTCGAGTACCCCGACTATGAAAGACTTGACGAATAAGCCAGGGGATTGAATAGAAAGAGGGTTGTGAGTGTGCTGATAAGGCAAGCGCAAAGGTCTGTTGAAGCGGGCATGAAGAAAAGGTTGACAAAGAAGCCGAAGCTGACACCAGAGCCTTCGGCCCCAAAGAAATGAAAGGTTACAAGTTCTAACCACGAAGAAGAAGGGGGCCTTCTCCGCCGAAGCATTTAGAAAAGACCCCTTCGTGAGCTTCCATTGGAGTGACAGAAATCCTAGAGGTAATGACTACACCCTTACCTTTCCCAATGCTAAGTCCTCTAGGATCAGATCTAACGAGCTTATTACAGCCACAAAAGAAAAATGTTGAGGGAAGTGCCGAAGCAGAGGTACACAGAACCCTTCGGCACCCAGCGGAGGAAATGCTCAGAAGAAGCGTTAGATGATAAATGTGATGAGGGCTATTCTTGACACTCCTCCAGTGATTCAAAAGGAAGTTACTCCTGCTGTAGCTGACGAAGGTCCCCAACAAGCTGAAAATAGTGGTGGTCCCCTTAGTACAACCATGTTGGAAATAGATAGACTTATTGCCAATGTTGCACCTAGGAAAGTGTAATACCTAGTTTGTAATCATTATGAAGAGAGTTGATCTCCTTAATTGTTTTGCCATACATTCGTTACAACATGAGAACATCCTACTTAAGTAAACAAATAACTAATAAAAATACTCTATACATCATATTGTGTTTTTATTGATTGTGCATTCAATAATAATAATAATAATAATAATAATAATAATAATAAGGATGCACTAATAATGAGAATTAGGGATTAAACCTAATTTAAATTCTAGAATGTATAAAAGAAAAGAGAGGAAAAGGAAACCCTATATTTACTATAAAGAAAATATACATAGTTAATTGTGCCTTTTATTGGAATCACTGAATTGAATATTTAATCTAAATTAAAAATTCACAAACCAAGATTTGAAATTCTGTTGAATATTTGAATTCAATGGGAATCTTTGAAAACTGAAAAAAAAGAAATATAAAAGGAAAGAAAATGAGAAAACTTGTGCCTGGGCTGAATTCAACCGCTTGGCCCATTTGCTCTCTCATCCGCGTGGCCCATCTAGCCCATCCTTGCGCGCCGACCGTCGGGTCCCACATGCCTGCCTCCGCACTCGCGTGTGCCCGCTCCTTAGTCACTACTTTGCGGGGCCCACCGGTCAGTCACCAAAACATCCTGTTCCTCTTCTCGACCGCGGCGGCTGGTGACCCCATTACTCCGCGCTTGCCGCGCGAGTTCTCCGCTGATTGAACCCACGCTGCGATTCTTCTAGGAAAGGAAAAATTGACTTGGGCAATCGCTATAAGACCTCGGGAAGAGTTCGTGCTCTGTCAACCAGTGGCCATCCTACCCCTCCGCCATAAGGACCGTGAGGGAGACAGAAGTGTGCTCGGCAGATTGGGGCTGGCCACCATCGTTGTCCGTCGTATTCGGGATTCGAGGATGGGGGAAAGTGCTTCGGTTCTGTGCCGGGGTGTGTGGAGCCTGAATACGGGATAGCCGAGCCACGACATCGATCGGAGCGTGAGCAATTGCTCATCGGTGTTGTACCACCGCCGTAGTCCGACCAACTCACGTTAGCGCCCTTGCAGCCACTCCAATCCGAGGTTGGTAACTATCCCTAGTGTAGGTAATACTCTTCGCAGCGTGTAGCGCCTTCTGGAATCGTGGTTCAGCATTAGGGAAGGGTGGCTGCATCGGTCCAGCCATGGCGTCGCTGTCTTGAGCTTAGGAAAAAGGGAACTGAGACCTGGACCGTTGATCCATTAGCCGACGCCTCGGATTAGATCTCGCGCAACGGTTCGGTTTAGAGAGTCAGAGCGGTCAGATGATAATCGTGTGGTATTAGGCAAGCGTCGGATCTCATAAACGTGGTACCGTCCGATCGGGATCTGAGGGCCCGAGTTAGGAGTAGAAGCGGGCCACTGTGTGTCGTTGATCCCTCATCTATCGGATTAGGGCGCGGACCGATTCGTTCCGGGGATAAATCTAATCGTGGCCGTCGGGTGTGGATCGGACGGCCAGGGTTCATCGGTACCCCTTCGTGGGCTGCGTTATGCAGAAAAGTCCTCAGTCTTTTTGGTAATGAACCCACAGTCCACGGCATAGGAGTCTGAGTCTTGGAAACATTTGTGCAGTAGACCCTGAACTTTCTATTATTTGTGCATGCGATCCAAAAAACAGAATATCAGATTTAATATATTTAGGAAATACTTTTTAATGTAAAAATAATTGCAGAAACTTAAATAATTCATAGAAATTCATTTTAACTCCTTTTTAGTCCATTCCAGTTCCTATAATTTTGTATTAATATTGTTTATCACTCAGTAACACTGTTTAGCATGAAACCCATATTAAATTTGACTACTTAATTAATCTTGTACCAAACACATAAATACTTCGAAAAACCATATCTCTAAATCCGTAACTCCGAATTTAGTGATTTCTGTTCCTACGATCTCGTTACGATGCGTAGATTATTATTATGTATTATGTATTCATGTTTGGTGTGATGCTAATTTATCCCTTGTACCATGTTTGTTTGTATTATGGCGAGTAGACGAACCAGTGGTTGAGGATTCAGGTGTTCAGCAGGTAGAAGTTGCTGAGCAGGAGCTCATTGAAGGCAAGTTGTGCCCTTGACCACTTTTATTTACCCAATAATTTTTTTATAATCATTTTTTCATGCATAGGCTTACTTTTGATGGGACCCAATAGGTCACCCTAGTCTGGTTATCTTTTCACCTTGTTTACCCCTGAATTTTTGGGTAGTCATTGCTATTGCTATATATATGGTTTTGGGTGTTGAGATAACTATTACACTTGATCATTATTTATTACTGTTCTATTTCTGTTCATGATAAGACAACTATGTTAATTGGAACATCGAGCTTAACATGAGAAACACGTGCCACCACAAGGGTGGAATGGGACACCCTTGACTGACTAACTAAGAAAGCGAATGGAGGACTACCTTACCCGAAAGGGGCAAGGGTAGTAGGGGAGTAGGCGTGTATGGAGGTTCTTGGGTTGATTTTTCTGCGATGGCGGTCAGACAGGGGATTCCTGCATTGCTCTTCCTAGAACTGTAGCGGGTTTTCTAAAGCTAGTGAAACTTTGTAAAGGCCTCGTAGTGGATCCCTAGCCATTCACCTCGGCAGTGTCTAAGGGCCTTGCAAACCCAGGCTACATGGGATACACGACTTGTGGGTACAGGGTACAACATCTGCAGAGTATAAAACTGGTATACTAGCCGTGCTCGCGGTCATGAGCAGCTCAAGACTCTTGCATGATTAATTTATGAAACTAAATTCAATTTGTCATTTGCATCGCATTGGGATTTATTATTAATTTTGTTCTATTATTACTCTGTTTTGGTATCTACTTACATTTAGTAACTGCTAATAAAACTTGACCAACTTATTAAAAGCAATGGTCAGCTTTAACCCTTATTTATTGGTCAACCTTACACTTCACATGAACTCCCACCTTTGGTGAGTTCATGCACATTATTCCCCACAACTTGTTGAGCTATGATCTTTTGTGAGCTCACCCTTGCGATATATAAACCCCACAAGAGAAGAACAGGTGGTCCAGGAGGAGCCATACAATGAGGAGTACGAGTTGATCTAGTTGGCGTCTTCGAGTCAGCTTGATGACGCCAAGGAATAATATTTAGTTTGTTTTATTGTTATCAATTATTTTTGTAAGACTTCCTGAAAGTCGCCTAGAGGGGGTTGAATAGGCGAAACCTGAAATTTATAAACTTAAACAGACACTAAGGTCGGGGGTTAGATTAGAATTAAACTCAAGTCCGAAAGATCGTTTCCTTTGCTAAGAGTTGCTCAAATGATGCGGATAATGTATCAGAGCAAACTTAAATTAGTACTAGCAAGGAAACGTTAGAGAGGGGAAAACAAATCAAATGAGAATCAAAGCGAGTGAACATGATAATTTGTTTTACCGAGGTTTGGTTCCAAAGAACCTAGTCCCAGTTGAGGAGGTCACAAAGACCGGGTCTATTTCAACCCTTTCCCCCTCTCAAACGGTCACTTAGACCGAGTGAGCCTTTTCCTTAATCTCTTGGGTCACTTAGACCCCGCAAGGACCAGCACACACTTAGGTGTCTTTTGCTTCAATTACAAGTCACTTGAGAAATAGAATGGAAAAGAAAAAGGCCAAACCAAGCGACAAGAGCAACAAAAGAATACAAATGATCCTCTCATAAGCCCTAATGCACTAGAGTTGATTTTGGGGCTTTGAGTGGATTGATTGCTCTGATTGTGTCTTGGAGTGTTGGGCTTTTGCTCTTGCAATGAATGAGAACTAAGAAATGCTTGGATGGAAGTGAATGAGGTGGTTGAGGGGTATTTATAGCCTCCCAACCACTTCTAGCCATTGGTTGATTTCTACTGGCGATGGGCGCACTGGACAGTCCAGTGCGCCACCAGACAGCCATTGTGCACTATCCGGTGTGCGCCACGTCAGCGCAACCGTTAGGGTTCGGAGCTGGTCGACCATTGGAGCCTTTGTCGTCTTGTTGCACCGGACAGTATGGTGCTCGCTAACTTTGCTGTTCTGACTTCTGCACGGCACTGTTCCTCTCTGACATCTCCATAGTCGACCGTTGGATAAGCAGGGAGTCGTTGCTCGGCTGGTTCACCGGACAGTCCGGTGGCACACCGGACAGTCCGGTGAATTATAGTGGAGCATGCCCGGCATTTTTCAGCACACTCAAGTCTTTTTCTCCAATAAAATTGTGTCCCTAACTTGATTTCATTCTTGGTTTATGTTGAACCTTATGCACCTGTAATACATGAATTCTAGGCAAACTAGTTAGTCCATGTGTTTGAGTTGTTCATCAACCACCAAAATTAATTATAGGAAATGGTTAACCCGATTTCCCTTTCAATCTCCCCCTTTTTGGTGATTGATGGCAACACAAACCAAAGCAAATAATAAGTGTAGAAATATAACTAGTTTGCAGTTGAGAAGATTGTGCATACATTACTTAGAATTAAACCAATGAAAGATTTTAAACATATGAATAAGAGTTAATGGTTTGGCTTTCTTCTATTTGATATTTTGGACCACATTTGCACCATAGGTTTTGTTTTTTCGAATCTTTTGGAAATCTATTAAAAAACTTTTGCAAATAGTCAAAGGTATAGGAATATGATTACAAGAAGCATTTTAGGATTTGAAATTCCTCCCCCTGTTTCAAATGCTTTTCCTTTGACTATATGAAAGCTCCCCTTGAATGAAATTCTCCCCTTAGCTTTTCAAGAGGGCTTTGAAATAGATACCAATTTGAAATTCTACTTTCATATGTCAATTGAAAATTAGATACTAATTGAAATATACACCAATTGAAATTTACTAATAAAAGATTCATTTTGAAATTTTTTGAAATGGTGGTGCGGTCCTTTTGCTTTGGGCTTAATATTTTCTCCCCCTTTGGCATTAAGCGCCAAAAACGGAGAACTTGAGAGCCCTGTTGCATTTTTCTCCCCCTTAGGGGCTTAATACTTTCTCCCCATTGGTATAAGTAAATAAGAGTGAAGGATTATACCAATTGAGAGTGTGGAGCAACAACGACAAAGGGTAAATGATACCGTTAGAGTTATGGAGTGGAAGCTTTGTCTTTGCCGAAGACTCCATTTCCCTTTCAATTTTACGACTAAGTATGGAAATACATTTGAAAGCAGATTAGTTGTAGCCTTAGCACAAGAAGAATAAGAAATATGCATTTGCACCAAATGAAAGAGATATGATCAAAGGTATATACTTGAACTATGTGTGCAATGTTTCAATCAAAATTCTGAGAATCAAGTATATTTAGCTCATTCCTAAGTTTGCTAAAGGTTTTCTCATCCAATGGCTTGATAAAGATATTGGCTAATTGGTTATGGGTGCTTACATAAGCTATTTCGATATCCCCTTTTGTTGGTGATCTCTCAGAAAGTGATACCGGATATCTATGTGCTTAGTGCAGCTGTGTTCAATGGGATTATTCGCCATGTGGATTGCACTCTCATTGTCACATAGGAGAGGGACTTTGCTCAATTTGTAGCCATAGTACCTAAGGGTTTGCCTCATCCAAAGTAATTGCACACAATAATGTCCTGCGACAATGTACTCGGCTTCGGCGGTGGAAAGAGCTACGGAAGTTTTGTTTCTTTGAAGCCCATGACACCAGGGATCTCCCTAGAAACTGACAAGTCCCTGATGTGCTCTTCCTATTAATTTTACATCCGACATAATCGACATTGGAATACCCAATTAGATCAAAGGTAGATCCCTTGGGGTACCAAAGCCCAGACTTAGGAGTGTAAACTAAATATCGCATGATTCTTTTCACAGCCCTAAGGTGAACTTCCTTAGGATTTGCCTGGAACCTTGCACACAGGCATACAAAAAGCATAATATCCGGTCGAGATGCACATAAGTAGAGTAAGGAACCTATCATTGACCGGTATACCTTTTGATCTACGGATTTACCTCCCGTGTCGAGGTCGAGATGCCCATTTGTTCCCATGGGTGTCTTGATGGGTTTGCCATTCTTCATTCCAAACTTCTTAAGTATATCTTGAATGTACTTGGTTTGGCTGATAAAGGTCCCTTCTTGGAGTTGCTTGATTTGAAATCTAAGGAAATATTTCAACTCCCCCATCATAGACATCTCGAATTTTTGAATCATGATCCTACTAAACTCTTCACAAGATGACTGCTAGTAGACCCAAATATAATATCATCAACATAAATTTGGCATATAAACAAGTCTTTTGCAATTGTTTTAGTGAAGAGGGTAGGATCGGCCTTTCCGACTTTGAAGCCATTAGTGATAAGAAAATCTCGCAGGCATTCATACCATGCTCTTGGGGCTTGCTTGAGCCCATAAAGCACCTTTGAGAGTTTATAGACATGGTTAGGGTACTCACTATCTTCAAAGCTGAGAGGTTGCTAAACATAGACCTCTTCCTTGATTGGTCCATTTAGGAAGGCACTCTTCACGCCCATTTGATAAATCTTGAAGCCATGGTAAGTAGCATAGGCAAGTAATATACGAATTGACTCGAGCCTAGCTACGGTTGCATAGGTTTCATCGAAATCCAAATCTTCGACTTGTGAATAACCTTTGGCCACAAGTCAGGCTTTGTTCCTTGTCACCACACCATGCTCATCTTGTTTGTTGTGAAACACCCACTTGGTACCTACAACATTTTGGTTAGGACATGGAACTAAATGCCATACCTCATTTCTTGTGAAATTGTTGAGTTCCTCTTGCATAGCCACAACCGAATCCGAATCTCTTAGTGCATCCTCTATCCTATATGGCTCAATAGAAGACACAACAGAGTAATGTTAACAAAAATGTGTAACTCGAGATCTAGTGGTTACCCCCTTATGAATGTCACCAAGGATAGATTGACGGGGTTATCTCTTTGAATTGCTTGGTGGACTCTTGGGTGTGGCAGTCTTTGATCCCTTATTTCTTGATATCTTCCTTGTCTTGATCATTTTCATCTCTCCCTTGATCCATGTCCTCCTCTTGAGGTGGCTCATCCTCTTGATCTTCATCTTCATCATCTTGAGCCTAATCCTCGTGTTGAGTTGGTGGAGATGCTTGCATGGAAGATGACGGTTGATCTTGTGCTTGTGGAGGCCCTTCAGATTCCTTAGGACACACATCCCCAGTGGACATGTTCCTTAGTGCGACGCACAGGGCCTCTTCATCATCTAGCTCATCAAGATCAACTTGCTCCACTTGGGAGCCATTAGTCTCATCAAACACAATGTCACAAGAAACCTCAACTAATCCAGTGGATTTGTTGAAGACTCTATATGCCCTTGTGTTTGAGTCATAACCTAATAAAAAGCCTTCTATAGCTGTAGGAGCAAATTCTGAACTTCTATCTCTTTTGATAAGAATAAAGCATTTGCTCCCAAAGACTCTAAAATATGAAACATTGGGATTTTTACCAGTGAGGAGTTCATACGATGTCTTCTTGAGGATTCGATGAAGATATAACAGTTGATGGAGTAGCAGGCGGTGTTAATCGCCTCAGCCCAGAACCGGTCCGGTGTCTTGTACTCATCAAGCATGGTCCTTGCCATGTCCAGTAGAGTTCTATTCTTCCTTTCCACTACACCATTTTATTGAGGTGTGTAGGGAGAAGAGAACTCATGCTTGATGCCCTCATCCTCAAGAAAACCTTCAATTTGTGAATTCTTGAACTTCTTCCCATTGTCGCTTCTTATCTTTTTGATTCTCAATCCGAACTCATTTTGAGCCCGTCTTAAGAATCTCTTTAAAGTCTCTTGGGTTTGAGATTTTTTCTGCAAAAAGAATACCCAAGTGAAGTGAGAATAGTCATCCACAATAACTAGAAAGTATTTACTCCCGCCGATGCTTATGTAAGCGATCGGGCCGAATAGATCTACGTGGAGTAGCTTGAGCGGCTTGTCAGTCATCATTATGTTCTTGTGTGGATGGTGGACTCCAACTTGCTTCCCTGCTTGGCATGCGCTACAAATCTTGTCTTTCTCAAAATGAACATTGGTTAGTCCTAAAATGTGCTCTCTTTTTAGAAGCTTGTGAAGATTCTTCATCCGAACATGGGCAAGTCGACGATACCAGAGCCAACCCATGTTAGTCTTAGAAATTAAGCAAGTGTCTAGTTCAGCTTGATTATCATTAAAATCAACCAAGTATAGCTGACCATCTAGCACTCCCTTAAATGCTACTGAATCATCACTTCTTCTAAAGACAGTAACACCTACATCAGTAAATAGACAGTTGTAGCCCATTTTGCATAATTGAGAAACAGAAAGCAAATTGTAATCTAAAGAATCTACAAGAAAAACATTTGAAATAGAATGGTCAGGAGATATAGCTATTTTACCCAAACTTTGACCAAACCTTGATTTCCATCCCCGAATGTGATAGCTCATTGGGGATCTTTATTTTTCTCATAGGAGGAGAACATCCTTTTCTCTCCTGTCATGTGGTTTATGCACCCGCTATCGGTTATCCAACTTGAACCACCAGATGCATAAACCTATAAAACAAATTTAGGCCTTGTTCTTAGGTACCCAAACAGTCTTGGGTCATTTTACGTTAGAAACAAGCACCTTGGGTACCCAAACACAAGTCTTGGGACTCTTGTGTTTGCCCCTAACATATTTGGCAACTATTTTGCCTGATTTGTTAGTTAAAACATATGAAGCATCAAAAGTTTTAAATGAAACATTATGTTCATTTGTTGCAGCAGGAATTTTCTTTCTAGGCATTTTAACATGAGTGGTATGCCTAGAGCTAGAAGCCTCATTTTTGTACATAAATGCATGGTGAGAAGCAGAATGAGGTTTCCTAGCATGAATCTTCCTAATCTTATGTTCGGGATAGTTTGCATGATATAAAATGTAACCCTCACTATCCTGAACCATGGGAGCCTTGCTCTTCACAAAGTTAGACAATCTCTTAGGGGCATTGAGCTTGACATTTGATTGGTTCCCTTGTTGGAATCCAATGCCATCCTTAATGCCAGGGCATCTCCCATTATAAAGCATACTACGAGCAAATTTAAACTTTTCATTTTTGAGCTCATCCTTGGCAATTTTAGCATTTAATGTATCTATGTGATCATTTTGTTTTCTAATCATGGCAAGGTGATCATCCATAGCTTCAATGTTAACATCTCTACATCTAGTGCAAATGTTAACATGATCAATAGTAGATGTAGATGTTTTGCAGGCATTCAATTCTTCTATCTTAGCATTTAATTTAATGTTCTCATCTCTAAGACAGGAAAATGAATCATTGCAAACATTCAATTTTTCAATCTTAGAAACTAATTTATCATTCTCAATTTTAAGACTAGAAATTGAATCATGGCATATGCTAAGCTCCTTAGATAATTTTTCACATTTCTCTATTTCTTGAGCATAAGCATTTTTCAATTTAACAATTTTTTTGTTCTCTTTAACGAGAAAGCCCACTTGGATTTCCAAGAGATCATCCTTCTCGTTAATGGTTTCTATTAATTCATTTATTTTTTCTTTTGGTCCATGCTAAGGTTAGCAAAAAGAGAAAGTACATCATCTTCATTATCGCTAGAGCTACCCTCATCACTAGATGTTATATATTTGGGGGTGGCTCTAGAGTGTACCTTCTTTTTCTTGCTGTCCTTAGCCATGAGACATTTGTGGTCGACGTTGGGGAAGAGGAGGCCTTTGTTGATGGCGATGTTTGCGGCGTCCTCGTCGGAGGAGGAGTCGGTGGAGCTCTCGTCGGAGTCCCATTTCCGGCATATGTGCGCATCGCCGCCCTTCTTCTTGTAGTATCTCTTCTTCTCCTTCTTCTTCTCCTTCTTGTCTTCGTCCCTGTCACTTTCACTAGAAATTGGACATTTAGCTATGAAATGACCGGACTTACCACAACGGTAACACACCCTTTTGGAGCGGGACTTGTAATCTTTCCCCCTTCTTTGCTTGAGGATTTGGCGGAAGCTCTTGATGATGAGTGTCATCTCCTCGTTGTCGAGATTGGAGGCATCGATTGGAAGCCTACTTGGTGTAGACTCCTCCTTCTTTTCTTTCGTTGCTTTGAATGCAACGGGTTGCACCTTGGGTGTGGAGGTGGCGCCTTGCTCCAAGTTGACAATGTGTTTGGAGTCTTTGATCATTAGTTCAAAGCTCACAAACTTGCCAATAACTTCCTCGGGAGACATTAGCTTGTATCTAGGATCCCCACGTACTAATTGTACTTGAGTAGGATTACGAAATACGAGTGATCTAAGAATAATCTTGACCATTTCATGGTCATCCCATTTGGTGCTCCCGAGGTTGCACACTTGGTTCACCATGGTCTTGAGCCGGTTGTACATAGCTTGCGACTCTTCCCCTTTGTTGAGGACGAATCGACCGATGTGGCAGAACCGCCCGAATTATTCCAGCTTAAGTGCCTAAGTCACGCCTCAAGGGCCATAACACACTTAAATCGGAATAACCCGTAAGTCCCTCAGATCTAGTCTGATAAAGCCACTTAACCAGGATCAAATACCACATACTCACTCAAAGGTGAGTCATAGAAGAAACACAATAAAACAGGAAAACCTCAAATTAAAGTACTAGAGTTATTACATAAATCGGAGTTTTTCAAGTAAACTGAAATAGTTCATAAGATAAAATGCAGCGGATAATCGATGTCGTTGGTAGCGAGGAATTGGGCAAAGCCTAGCCCACTACTCCTCCTGCTCCTCTCCTGTTGGAGCAGCATCCCACTCGATCGTCCAACCCGGTGGCAGGGTGGTAGGCCAAGTCACACCATCAACCATATCCTAAAGCGTACCTGCAAAAATTATACCATAAGCAAGGCTGAGTATGCTAATACTCAGCTAGACTTACCCGGTGTGAGGAGTCTACTTCTCTACCTCTAGACCATGCAGCTGTTTGGCTGAGAGGTTTGGTTTGCCAAAAGCACTAGCTGTATCTAAAATCAAATTTTAGCTTTTCAAATTCTAGCATCATTAGCTTAACTAAGTTTGCTCCTTCTAAGCATACATGGTAGCAAGCATTTAGTACATACAACAAGTTATCTCATGTAACCTCATTTCACTTCTTACTCGATGTAGTACAAGGGGTCAAGCAGTCTCATTAGCTGCGAGAAGCAGACGATTTGAATCGAGTTATAACCTTGCAAGGTAAACCTAAACACACGACATGTCAGGGCACTCTGTCCCCACACATGTCAACCGTCCCCATCGATTCCCCGTTCGCGGTCAGGCCTCACCGCCTTGGCATACAATGCTCCACTGACCCTGGCTGCTGCCGTGCAGTGACCGCACTTGTACCCACCATAGCTAGCATGGGAGACCCAGTCTTAGGTCGCGTGAGGGATAAAGTCCGCGCCCAGCTTCACTCAGGTACTAGGTTTACCGGTTACCATATTTCTCGACATGTGTTTAGTACGTTCAAAAGCTTGACTCAAGGTATCCACACATTAATCCTTAATTCCTTTTCCCATTATCAAGATGAATACAATCAATTCCTGACCTCGCGCGAGTGCTAGAAAAATCACTCGACTTCTACCGAGATCCTGATTAGCAAAGCAGCTACTCGACCTAGCATACTAGTATCCATCTCAAAAAGGAATCCTAAGTTCATGCAACTAGGGGTTTCAAGCAACTCCTACACTTAAGTGCACATTACAAGCCTACAAACATTAAGTGTAGTAAAGTAGCAAATATAATTGGTTATGCATAAAACCGGGGCTTGCCTTCAATAGCTAGGGCTGCGGGGAGATCCTCGATGGCAGTCATGTGAGCTTGCTCCTGGTCTTCCTCGTGGACAGCTCCTTGCACAGGGGTGAGCATGTACTCTTCGTCAGCGAGATTGCAATCTAATAAATGCAATGAGTAAGATATATGCATGGTATGATATGCAATTTATTAACTAAATTTGGATGGTGAATGATTATTTTAATAAGGTAGGGCTTAATCTTGCTACTTGAAGATTCTTGGGGTATACTTAGCAATTTAGGGTCAAGCTTAGTTAAACTAAGTGGTAAGTCCATTTTGGTGTTCCACTGATTTCCTTTTAATGTCTTAGTGAGAGTTTATTAAGATTTCTAGTTGAACTTATTGGAGTGAGATTTATTTTTCTCTCTTCCTTTCTAATTCTTTTATGCTTTTAAGGTGGGTTTGAACTACAAGTTAACTTAATAAATTTCCAAAAATTCTGCAAAACTTACAGTGGCTTCTTACTGGTGTATAAGTTTCTGTCTCAAAATTTGGGTTTCGAAAAGTGAGGGGTTGTCTCTGTATAAAATTATCAAATATTTGGGCAGAGGGGGTATTTTTTACTACAACTCCTTTTTAACAGAGGGTTATTCTCTAAGACATATTTTTGCTGGCATCTAGTTGTTATAACATGACTTTGTGCAAATTTTTAGCCATTAATACTTATTAGTTATTTTGCTATGATTTTCTGAAGTTTCTAGCCAAAGGGTTGCTTTCTACTACCACCATACTTGAAAAATATCAAACAATAGATTTCTAATTTTTCCTATCTTCTTCTTTGTGCAAGAGCAATCATTCTGAAGTTTGGCAACTTTTTGCTTAAGTGAAGGGTGGTAGGAATTATTTGGATTAACTGGCCCTTTTCATGAAGTATTGGCAATGGATATTATTTTCCAGCTTTCAATTGAGTTTTGCAATTTTCTCTGGTGGCCTACTACATTACCTATCTAGTAAAAATTTATTTGCCCATTATTGCACTCTTTTTGGTTTGCTCATGATTGAATTGAAATATGGCTCAATATCAAGTCTTATTTGTTTATCCAACTTAAAATGATAGACTGGGGTGTTTTTCATTTTTAGTGGGGTTCTTGTGGTTACAAGTCCACTGAATTTTTATTAACAATTCTGAAATTGTTTTCATAATTCTAATAATTGTTTTTCTGGTTTGATTAGTGCTTAAATAAACATTTCTCCTAGAATTTGTTTTGGACTAGGGGTCCCTTTATTTTTCCTAGGTTCTCTATTACTTAAGTGGACTAGGAAAAATAATTGCATTCACTGTTCATTGTTCTCTAATGCCTTTCTGATTTTCCTAAGTTTTGGGCAAAAATGGCTTTTAATAGATAATCCTACTTAAATTTTCAATTCTGGGGTGCTCGCTATTTTTAAACAGTGCCTAAGGGGGTTTACACATTTACAAATTTTCTTAAGTTCAGCACAGAAGCATAGCTAATTTTCTTTAACTTAATAAGGTTTGGTTATTTTCCTTAATCAATTTCAAACTCTAAAATTTCAAATAGAAAGCATAAGATTTTGTATTTTTAATTGATAGCCCATAATATTTTGAATCTAGCAAAATTGGTTTGGTCAAATTTGGTTGAATATAACTCAAGATATAAATTATCTAAGTTTTCTGCTGAATTTAAAAAGGTTAAATAGAAATGGATAAAGGAGAAATGGTTTTGCACCGGGGTCCCTGGCGAAAGATCTTAAGTGAATTACATACAGGTCCTCGGTGCACTATTCACATGAGTCTACGTCTCTGCAGAAACCCCCTAGGGTTTCTTGAAATCAAACCCGCGGTCCTTCCCTAATGGAACAGTGGTCGTGGAGGAAGAAAGGGACGGAGGGGCTTACCGGTGGCGAGACTGCTTCGGTGAGGTGGTCGAGGGTGTAGGGGAGGTCTTGAGGGTCACGACGATGCGCGGGTCGCCGTGGGGGATGGTCGGAGTCGGCCGGTCCACGTGCGCAGGCGGGGGAGCTCGTTGGCGGCGAGGAGTCCGGCCTAACCAAGGCGATACAGTTCAATTAAATGGGTCAAGAAGCTTAACCAGGGATAAGGAAGGTGTGTGCGCGAGGAATTTGAGAATAGCTCACCGGATTGCTTGGTCCACGCGCGGCCGCGGGCGACCGAAGTCCGGCGAAGATGATCTTGGGTCTCTGGTGAGGTTCTGTCGGGTCTGAGAGCTTGGAAAGCTCCATGGGCCACTGGTGAAGCTAACCGAGGGGCAGGCGCAACTTGGACGTGTCTGGAGTGAGCTGGCCGCGGTGGCCGAGGCTCGAGCGGTGATGGCGGGCGGAGGAAAAGCTCGCCGGAGCTAAGGAGGGGCGTCTGGCCAGCGAGGGTGAGCACGGGGTGAGGTGAGGCACGCCTGGGGGAGGCTTTAAAGGCGCGGGCGAGCGCGGCCGAGGGGAGGCTCTAACAAGCGCTCAGGGCGTGCGCGGGCGAGCGCCAGTGCGCGCTCTAGCGTCTGGCACAGCGTCGAGCACGAGGCAGCGCAGAGAGAAGTCGTGTTCAAGCACGGATTGGCTCCAAATCTTTGAGATTATGGCCGTGATCCCATTGAGAGATCTCTTCCCCTGACATTCCTTTGCCGTTTGTGTGTGGAGGCTTGCAGGTTTCGCTGACTGGATCAAGAGATATAGAGGGGTGAAGTTGGGTTTGTCTCACTGCCGAGCATAGAGAGAAGATCCTAGGTTTGACGTGTCTAGGGCACGCGTCCTGATGTCATCTTCTGGTATGAGGTAGAGGGGTTAGTTAGGCACATTAGAGCTAAGGATCAAGGTGAACGCGCTTGGTTTTGGTTCAAAGGCTGAAAATTCAGAAATCTGAATTTCAGATTTCCCCATTGAATCTCCACTTGAATGGCTTGTTTGGAGTTTTTAACAAACTATTTCGGCCAAACTTTTATAATCTTTATTATAGCTTATTAGTGTATTTCAATTTTTATAATTGGCCTAAGCCATGATTTCAAGTTTTTCATGGTCTTTCATCCCTTTTCTTCATTTCTACTTAAATAGCTTAATTAGGGTTGATATTAGGGTTTCAATATTTTTCTCTTTTTTGAAAGCCCCATTTGTTTTGAACATGATTCTTTAGATGTAAACTTAGTGGATCTTTTATTCTTAATTTGATTTGGTGCTTCATGCTCAATTTGGCTTACATGAAATGATGGTTCTTGGGTTAGCACTGAGAAAAGCCCTAGGTGACACTGGGGTGTCACAGCCTTCCCCCCTTAAAGGAATCTCGTCCCGAGATTCGGGTCGGGGTCTTCCTGGGGTGAAGCAAAGGGTGAGACTTACATGAAGTGGGTGCTTTATTTATTAGGGCAAACTTCTCTTTGAATGTCATTCTCTTTGCAACTTTAGAAGGAAGTCCTTTTAACTTTAGTTCTATAATTAACTCATTCTGATTTAAGATCATTTTTCTGAAATTTAGATTCAAAGGGCAGGAGGAGGGGTTGGGATGATTACGTACCAATTCCTTAGGTACCAATTCCCAAGTAGCCTCTTCCTCTGAGTGATTACTCCATTGGATCTTATATATTTTGATCGATTTAGCCCGAGTTGATCTTTCTTTGCAATCCAGAACCTTGGAAGTGTACTCTTGGTACGATAGATCTGGCTCTATCTCCAATTCTGGTTCTGCTACGATCTCGGTCGGCAATCGAACACACTTCTTCAGTTGGGATACATGGAACACATTGTGGATGGCAGACATTTTTGGAGGTAACTTCAACTTGTATGCCATGGGTCCACATGCTTCTATGATCTCATAAGTTCCAATGTAATGAGGGGCTAACTTGCCTTTGATCTCGAATCTCTGCACTCCCTTGGTGGGTGATACCTTCAAATATACAAAATCTCCCACCTCGAACTGGAGAGGTTTCCTCCTCTTATCATGGTAACTCTTCTGCTTGGCCTAAGCAGCTTCTAGATTCTTCCTGATTAGTTTGACCTTCCTTTTGGCTTAAGTTACTAAGTCAGGTCCGAAAACTTCTCTTTCTCCAGGCTGAGACCAATTGAGGGGTGTTCTACACCTTCTCCCATAGAGAGCTTTGAAGGGTGCCATCTTTAGGCTGGATTGATAACTGTTGTTATAAGCAAACTCTTCTAAGGAGAGGTGCTTATCCCAGTTCTTGCCACAATCGATTGCACAAGCCCTCAACATATCTTCAAGAATTTGATTTACCCTCTCGGTCTGACCATCAGTCTGTGGGTGTTAAGCTAAACTTCTGATTAGCTTGGTTCCCAAAGACTCTTGTAGTTGTTACCAAAATCTAGCAACAAATTGGGCTCCTTGGTCAGAAACAATGGTCCGTGGCAATCCATGCAAACACACGATCCGGTCTATGTACAACTCTGCATACTTTTGAGCCTTATCAGTGGTGTGCACTGGGAGAAAATGTGCCACTTTCGTTAGTGAGAGCACCTAGAGAGGAGGGGGGGTGAATAGGTGATCCTGTAAAAATCAAATACTTGAAGCCACAAAACTTGATTAGGTGTTAGTTCAATAGAGTCAAGTGGCTAAGTATCGAGCTCTTGTGAAACACAGTGGTCACGAAGAAAACAAGCACAAGAGACACGAATATTTATCCCGTGGTTCGGCCATGTATCACACTTGCCTACTCCACGTTGTGGCGTCCCAATGGACGAGGCTCGCACTCAACCCCTTTCAAGTGATCCAATGATCAACTTGAATACCACAGTGTTTTCCTTTCTTTCACTATTTCCTGTTCGCAAGGAATCTCCACAACTTGGAGTCTCTCGCCCTTACAAATGATGATCCCAAAGAAGCACAGAAGTAAGGGAGGGAAGAGCAACACACACAAGACTCAAAGAACGAGCACAATCACGCACACAAGCCACAACTTGAGCTCTCAACACGATGCGAGGAGTTCACTACTCAACTAGAGCTCAAGTCACTTATCACAAAGAATCGAATGCGCGAGAATGGAGTCTTGGTGCTTAGAGATGATCAAAGAATGCTTGGTGTTTAGAGATGATCAAAGAATGCTTGGTGTACTCCTCCATGCGCCTAGGGGTCCCTTTTATAGCCCCAAGGCAGTTAGGAGCCGTTGGAAGCAATCTGGGAAGGCAATTCTTGCCTTCTATTGGGTGGCGCACCGGACAGTCCGGTGCACCACGGGACATGCACTGTTCATAGTCTGGTGCAGATCTCCTTCCAAAAATAGAACAGTCGACCGTTGCAGAAATGGAGCCGTTGGCGCACCGGACAATGTCCGGTGCACACCAGACAGTCCGGTGCTTCATGCCGACCGTTGGCGCGCCCATGCATCACACGCGGATTGCGCGGCCGACCGTTGGCACAGTCGACTGTTGGCTCATCGGACAGTCCGGTGCCTCACCGGACCGTCCGGTGAATTTTAGCCGTACACCGTTGAATGATTCCCGAGAGCGACGACTTCGCCGTAGACGGCTCACCGGACAGTCCGGTGCACCACCAGACAGTCCGATGAATTATAGCCTTACACCGCCGTTAGTTCTCGAGAGTGGCCTGTTCATCGGAGGCTGGCCTGGCGCACCGGACACTGTCTGGTGCCCCACCGGACAGTCCGGTGTGCCAGACTGCGCTGAGTCTTGGCTGTTTCAGCCAAGATCTTTTCTTCTACTCTTTTCTCTGATTCTAGCACTTAGACAAATATATTAGTACACAAAAACCAATGTACTAAGTCTAGAATCATACCTTCTTATTGATTTTCACTTCATCAATCATTTGGCACAAGATTACTCACTCAATACGTGTTGGGCACTTAATCACCAAAACTATACTAGAAATGGCCCAAGGGCACATTTCCCTTTCAATCTCCCCCTTTTTGGTGATTTATGCCAACACATCAAAAAGCAACTAAAAGAAGCGCAACATCAAAGCAATTGAGAACAAGAATTGTTTTTGAATCAAATTTGGCATATTTGGATCATTCTTTGCCACCACTTGGTTTGTTTTTGAAATCAAACTCAATTTCCTATCTCTAAGTCAAACACACTTGTTTAGGCATAAAGAGAGGTATTCCATGAGAAAAATTGATCAAGAGCTAAAAACTCCCCCTTTTCCCATAATCCTACATTCCCCCCACAAGAGGCCAGATTTTGCACATAAGAGTATTTTGACAAAACAGAAGTTCTAACTCTACTATTTTCAAAATTCTCAAGTCTCAAGTGGTAGCTGATCCATTTGCTTTGGCCTTAATTTCTCCCCCTTTGGCATTAAGCACCAAAACAGGATCATTATTGGCCCTTAAACCCCATTGCCTCACCAAAATCTTCAATTAAGAGGAAAAAGGCAATAAGAGCACGAAGATGAACTTGGAGTAAATTACCCTCTCATCGGAGTGCAGTGGAAGTCTTGCATGGTCCAAGTTCACCTTCCCCTTTCAATCCACCTTTGAGACTAAAAGAAGAAAACTCAAGCACACGGTTAGTCTCAAAGGGTCAAGTTGTAGCATTTCTCCCCCTAAATATGTGCATCATTCACACATGGACTTGTGAGGTCCGGGGATCCCTTGCACAACTTGAGCACCATAAATAAGCAATAACATGCATAAAGGAACATGATCAAAGGCATAAAACACATGTATGCTCTAGATCAATCCAAGTTACGCGAATCTAAGACATTTAGTTCACTACGCAGCCTGCAAAAGGTCTTCTCATCTAAAGGTTTGGTAAAGATATCGGCTAGCTGGTTCTCGGTGCTAACATAAAACACTTCGATATCTCCCTTTTGCTGGTGGTCTCTCAAAAAGTGATGCCGAATGTCTATGTGCTTTGTGCGGCTGTGTTCAACAGGATTGTCCGCCATGCGGATTGCACTCTCATTGTCACATAGGAGTGAGACTTTGCTTAGATTGTAGCCAAAGTCCCAGAGAGTTTGCCTCATCCAAAGTAGTTGTGCGCAACACTGTCCTGCGGCAATGTACTCGGCCTCAGCAGTGGATAGGGCAACGAATGTTTGTTTCTTAGAACTTCAAGACACCAGGGACCTTCCTAGGAATTGGCACGTCCCTGATGTACTCTTCCTATCAACCTTACATCCAGCATAGTCGGAGTATGAGTATCCAATTAAGTCAAAGGTAGACCCCTTTGGATACTAGATCCCGAAGCAAGGCGTAGCAACTAAATATCTAAGAATTCGCTTAACGGCCACAAGGTGACATTCCCTTGGGTCGGATTGAAATCTAGCACACATGCGTACGCTTAGCATAATATCCGATCTACTAGCACATAAATAAAGTAAAGACCCTATCATAGACCGGTATGCCTTTTGATCAATGGACTTACCTCCTTTGTTGAGGTCGACATGTCCGTCGGTTCCCATTGGAGTCTTTGTGGGCTTGGCGTCCTTCATCCCAAACCGCTTGAGCAAGTCCTGCGTGTACTTCGTTTGAGAGATGAAGGTGCCGTCCTTGAGTTGCTTCACTTGGAACCCAAGGAAGTAGTTCAAATCGCCCATCATCGACATCTCGAATTTCTGAGTCATCACCCTGCTAAACTCTTCACAAGACTTTTGGTTAGTAGAACCAAATATTATGTCATCGACATAAATTTGGCATACAAATAGGTCACCATCACAAGTCTTAGTGAAAAGAGTTGGATCGGCTTTCCCAACCTTGAAAGCATTAGCAATTAGAAAGTCTCTAAGGCATTCATACCATGCTCTTGGGGCTTGCTTAAGTCCATAGAGCGCCTTAGAGAGCTTACACACGTGGTCGGTGTACCGTTCATCCTCAAATCCAGGGGGTTGCTCTACATACACCTCCTCCTTGATTGGCCCGTTGAGGAAAGCGCTCTTCACGTCCATTTGGAACAACCTAAAAGAGTGGTGAGCGGCATAGGCTAACAAAATGCGAATTGACTCTAGCCTAGCCATAGGAGCAAAAGTCTCCTCAAAGTCCAAACCTACGACTTGGGCATAACCTTTTGCCACAAGTCGAGCCTTGTTCCTTGTCACCATCCCGTGCTCGTCCTGTTTGTTGCGGAACACCCACTTGGTTCCCACAACGTTTTGCTTGGGACGTGGCACCAGTGTCCAAACTTCATTTCGCTTGAAGTTGTTGAGCTCTTCCTGCATGGCCAACACCCAGTCCGGATCTAGCAAGGCCTCTACTACCCTGAAAGGCTCAATAGAAGAGACAAAAGAGTAATGCTCACAAAAATTAGCTAATCTAGAGCGAGTGGTTATTCCCTTGCTTATATCATCCAATATTTGGTCGACGGGATGATTCCTTTGAATCGTTGCTCGAACTTGAGTTGGAGGGACCCGTGGTGCTTCTTCCTCCACAACTTGATCTTTTTGTGCTCCCCCTTGATCACACGCCTCCTTTTGATAAACCTGTTCATCATCTCGAGTTGGGGGGTGCACCATTGTTGAGGAAGAAGGATGATCTTGCGCTTGGTGTTCTTGTGGTCGCACGTCTCCAATCGCCATGGTGCGAATTGTGTCCGTTGGAACATCGTCTTCATCTATATCATCAAGATCAACTTGCTCCCTTGGAGAGCCATTAGTTTCATCAAATACAACGTCGCTAGAGACTTCAACCAAACCCGATGATTTGTTGAAGACTCTATACGCCTTTGTATTTGAGTCATAACCTAACAAAAACCCTTCTACAGCTTTGGGAGCAAATTTGGAATTCCTACCTTTCTTCACTAGAATGTAGCATTTACTCCCAAATACACGAAAATATGAAACATTGGGTTTGTTACCGGTTAGAAGTTCATACAACGTCTTCTTGAGAAGGCGATGAAGGTAGACCCGTTTATGGCACGGCAAGCTGTGCTCACAGCTTCTGACCAAAACCGCTCAGGCATCTTGAATTCTCCAAGCATCATCCTCGCCATGTCTATAAGTGTCCTGTTCTTCCTCTCTACCACACCGTTTTGCTGTGGTGTGTAGGGAGCAGAGAACTCGTGTTTGATTCCTTCCTCCTCAAGGAACTCCTCCACTTGAAGGTTCTTGAACTCGACCCGTTGTCGCTTCTAATCTTTTTCACTTTGAGCTCAAATTCATTTTGAGCTCGCCTTAGAAAGCGCTTGAGGGTCCCTTGGGTTTCTGATTTATCCTGCAAAAAGAATACCCAAGTGAAGCGGGAAAAATTATCAACAACAACCAGACCGTACTTACTTCCCCCGATGCTGAGGTAGGCGACGGGTCCGAAGAGGTCCATATGCAGTAGCTCCAGAGGTCTTGATGTAGTCATCACATTCTTATTGTGATGAGCGCTCCCCACCTGTTTGCCTGCTTGACAAGCTGTACAAGGTCTATCTTTTTTGAAAAACACATTTGTTAGACCTAACACATGTTCTCCCTTTAGAAGTTTGTGGAGATTCTTCATCCCAACATGTGCTAGACGGCGATGCCACAGCCAGCCCATGCTAGTCTTAGCAATTAAGCATGCATCTAGATCGGCCTCCTCTTTTGAAAAATCCACTAAATAGAGTTTGCCATCTAGTACACCCTTCAAAGCTAGTGAACCATCACTCCTTCTAAAGACAGACACATCTACATTTGTAAATAGACAATTATAACCCATGTGGCACAATTGACTAACAGACAACAGGTTATAGCCTAGCGACTCTACTAGAAATACATTAGAGATAGAGTGCTCATTAGTGATAGCTATCTTGCCTAAGCCTTTGACCTTGCCTTGATTCCCATCTCCAAATATTATTGTATCTTGGGAATCCTTATTCTTGACGTAGGAGGTGAACATCTTCTTCTCCCCCGTCATGTGGTTTGTGCATCTGCTGTCGATAATCCAACTTGAGCCCCCGGATGCATAAACCTGCAAGGCAAATTAGGCTTGGGTTTTAGGTACCCAACTCTTGTTGGGTCCTACAAGGTTAGTTATAATAGTCTTTGGGACCCAAATGCAAGTATTGTCTCCTTTGCATTTGGCCCCCAACTTCCTAGCAATCACTTTCTTATTCTTACGACAAATTGCAAAAGCAGTATTGCAAGCATGGTAAATTGTAGAAGGTTCACTACTTACTTTCCTAGGCACATGAACAACATTTTTCCTAGGCATATTTCTACCATGCACAAAAGAAGAACTTGAAGCAATCATAGCATGTGAATCATAAGCATAACTCCTATGAGCATTTCTAGAAAATTTCCTATCACTATAGATAAAAGCATGATTCCTTTGAGCATTACTAGTCATAGGGGCCTTCCCTTTCTCCTTGGCGGAGATGGGAGCCCTTTGACTTGTTAAGTTCTTGGTTTCCCTTCGAAAGCCAAGCCCATCCTTAATAGAGGGGTGTCTACCAATAGTGTAGACATCCCTTGCAAATTTTAGTTTGTCAAAATCATTTTTGCTAGTCTTAAGTTGGGCATTAAGACTAGCCACTTCACCATTTAGTTTAGTAATGGATGCAAGATGTTCATTACAAGCATTAACATCAAAATCCTTGCACCTATTACAAATTACGACATGTTCCACACTTGGACTAGATTTGTTATCTACCTCTAACTTAGCGTTTAATTCATCATTAACACTCCTCAAACTAGAAATAGATTCATGACAAGCAGAAATTTCAGAAGATAAAATCTCATTCCTTTTAGTTTCCAAAATAAGAGATTTTTGTACACTAATAAACTTACCATGTTCTTCATACAATAAATCCTCTTTCTTTTCTAGGAGTCTATTCTTTTCATTTAGTGCATCAATCAATTCATTGATTTTTTCTACCTTGGCTCTATCTAGACCTTTAAACAAGCTAGAATAGTCTACTTCATCATCACTAGATTCTTCATCGCTAGAAGAAGCATACGTAGAGTTATCTCGAGCGCTTACCTTCCTCTCCTTTGCCATGAGGTAGGTGTGACGCTCGTTGGGGAAGAGGGACGACTTGTTGAAGGCCGAGGCGGCGAGTCCTTCGTCGTCGGAGTCGGACGAAGAGCAATCCGAATCCCACTCCTTGCCAAGGTGCGCCTCGCCCTTCGCCTTCTTGTAGGATTTCTTTTTCTCCCTCTTCCCGCTCTTTTCTTGTCCCTGGTCACTATCATTATTGGGATAGTTAGCAATAAAGTGACCAGTCTTACCACACTTGAAGCAGGAGCGCTTACCCTTCGTCTTGCTCTTGTTGGGATGCTCCTTGCGACCTTTTAGCACCGTCTTGAAGCGCTTGATTATGAGGGCCATTTCATCCTCGTTTAGCCCGGCCGCCTCTACTTGTGCCACCTTGCTAGGTAGTGCCTCCCTGTTGCTTGTTGCTTTGAGAGCAACGGTTTGAGGCTCGTAGATAGGCATTGGGCCATTCAATGCCTCATCAACGTATCTTGCCTCCTTGATCATCATACGCCCGCTTACAAACTTTCCGAGTATTTCCTTGGGTGTCATCCTTGTGTACCTGGGATTCTCACAGATTGAATTCACAAGATGAGGATCAAGAACAGTGAAGGACCTAAGCATAAGCCGGACGACGTCGTGATCGGTCCATCTCGTGCTTCCATAGCTCCTGATTTTGTTGACCAGGGTCTTGAGCCGATTGTACGTTTGCGTTGGCTCCTCTCCCCTGATCATTGCGAACCTCCCTAGTTCGCCTTCCACCAACTCCATCTTGGTGATCATGGTGGCGTCGTTCCCCTCATGAGAGATCTTGAGGGTGTCCCAGATTTGCTTGGCGTTGTCCAAGCCGCTCACCTTATTGTACTCGTCCCTACACAAGGATGCTAACAAAACAGTGCTAGCTTGTGCATTTTTATGGATTTGCTCATTAATGAAAACGGGGTTGTTAGTACTATCAAAAAGCATTCCGTTTTCAACAATCTCCCAAATGCTTGGATGGAGAGAGAATAGGTGACTACGCATTTTGTGACTCCAAAATGGGCAGTGGCGGAGCTAGAATTTATTAGAAGCCTGGGCAACTTAAAAATATTACATAATGTAAAAATCATAAATATACTGTATGTATACTGCAAAGTACTTAAAAATTTGCTTGCATGTATATAATATGATAATCTCATATAACACGAGGTAGACTCATTTTTAAATAATTTCCACTTAATGTAACACTAACACACCACCAAGTGATCGAACCATTTATCTGAAATCCTGTTGCGTGGTTTGCCCTTAATTATTTTCATTGTGTACAATAAAATTTGTACGACTCGAAATACCTCTGAGCACCGTGATCTTGGATACGAAGCAGAAAAAAATTAATGATTCAAGCTAATTATCGCTTGGGTCGGCATTGGCAACATTGCTATTATCATGGAGATGAGCCAAATGAAATGACTGTTGACATTATCGTTGCTGTTATCTGACACAAACAAAAGATGCGCATGAGTGTGGGCGGAGTCTGCTATTGTACGACCCATATGAAAAGAAAATGAAGTTAGGCCATACAATCTTTGGCGATGTAGAATTTGTTTGTAGGCATGGCATCCAGCAAGCAGCGGCAGCGGATACACACGACCATGCGACCAGATGAGAAATTATGGGCGGCTGCCTTGGAAAAAAAGAAAAAAAAACTTAGATATAATAGGATTTTGCTGGAGATTAAGCCCGGGCAACAGCCCAACCTGCCCGGGCCTTAGCTTCGCCCGTGAAAATGGGTAGTCTTCTCCATCAAAGTGCGGAGGTTTCCTGAGTGGAATCGAAAGTAAATGAGCATTGGAGTTGAATGGAATATGAGAATAATCAAAAGAAAAGTTTGAGTTGACCGTTTTCTTTTTCTCTTCGTATTCGTCGTCTCTTGGGGAAGAAGAAGACTCGTCGCTGTCGTAGTAGACGATCTTCTTGATGCACCTCTTCTTCTTCCCGTCCTTCTTCTTATGACTCGAGCCAGAGTCCGAGGGCTTATCATCTCTTGGCTCATTGACGATGGACTCCTTTGTCTTGTCGTTGACCACCATCCCCTTTCCCTTAGGATCCATCTCTTTGGGCGATTAGTCCCTTGCGTGAAGAGAACGGCTCCGATACCAATTGAGAGCACCTAGAGGGGGGGTGAATAGGTGATCCTATAAAAATCAAATACTTGAAGCCACAAAACTTGATTAGGTGTTAGTTCAATAGAGTCAAGTGGCTAAGTATCGAGCTCTTGTGAAACACAGTGGTCACGAAGAAAACAAGCACAAGAGACACGGAGATTTATCCCGTGGTTTGGCCAAGTATCACACTTGCCTACTCCACGTTGTGGCGTCCCAATGGACGAGGGTCGCACTCAACCCCTTTCAGGTGATCCAATGATCAACTTGAATACCATGGTTTTTCCTTTCTTTCACTATTTCCCGTTCGCGAGGAATCTCCACAACTTGGAGTCTCTCTCCCTTACAAATGATGATCCCAAAGAAGCATGGAAGTAAGGGAGGGAAGAGCAACACACACAAGACTCAAAGAACGAGCACAATCACGCACACAAGCCACAACTTGAGCTCTCAACACGATGCGGGGAGTTCACTACTCAACTAGAGCTCAAGTCACTTATCACAAAGAATCAAATGCGCGAGAATGGAGTCTTGGTGCTTAGAGATGATCAAAGAATGCTTGGTGTTTAGAGATGATCAAAGAATGTTTGGTATACTCATCCATGTGCCTAGGGGTCCCTTTTATAGCCCAAGGCAGCTAGGGGCCGTTGGAAGCAATCTGGGAAGGCAATTCTTGCCTTCTGTCGGGTGGCGCACCGGACAGTCTGGTGCACCACCGGACATGCACTGTTCATAGTCCGGTGCAGATCTCCTTCCAAAAATAGAACAGTCGACCGTTGCAGAAATGGAGCCATTGGCACACCGCACACTGTCCAGTGCACACCGGACAGTCCGGTGCTTCCTGCCGACCGTTGGCGCGCCCACGTGTCGCGCGCGGATTGCGCGGCCGACCATTGGCACAGTCGACCGTTGGCTCACCGGACAGTCCAGTGCCTCACCGGACCGTCTGGTGAATTTTAGCCGTACGCCGTTGTCAGTTCCCGAGAGTGGCCTGTTCACCGGAGGTTGGCCTGGCACACCAGACACTGTCCGGTGTGCCAGACTGCGCTGAGTCTTGGCTGTTTCAGCCAAGATCTTTTCTTCTACTCTTTTCTCTGATTCCAGCACTTAGACAAATATATTAGTACACAAAAACCAATGTACTAAGTCTAGAATCATACCTTCTTGTTGATTTGCACTTCATCAATCATTTGGCACATGATTACTCACTCAATACGTGTTGGGCACTTAATCACCAAAACTATACTAGAAATGGCCCAAGGGCACATTTCCCTTTCAGTCAGTCGGTCCACAATACCCAAATCGAATCATGATGAAGAGAGGTGTTGGGTAGACCCACAATGAAATCCATGCTGATGTGATCGCATTTCCACGAAGGTATAGATAGGGGTTGCAAAGCTCTAGCTGATTTCAAGTGGCTTGCCTTTACCCTCTGACAGGTGTCACATTCCGATACATATTGGGCTATCTCCCTCTGCATTCTAGTCCACCAATACAAGGGCTTCAGATCATGGTACATTTTGGTGCTCCCTAGATGCATAGAGAATTTGGAGAGATGGGCCTCGTCCAAGATTTTCTTCTTGAGATCCTTGTTTTAGGAACCACCAATCTGCTTTCAAACCATAATATACCCTTTCCATCTTGGTGGAAACATTTATACTTCTCGTTCTTCTAATGGAGATTCTCCTTAATAATTTGCACTCCCTTGTCACTGAGCTAGGCCATGATGATCTGGTCTTGCAAAGCTGGCTCAATGGAAATGTGAGACAAAGCACCAGAAGGAATCACTTCAATCTTCATCTTGCTCAACTCATCACACAAGGTGTCAATGCGAGAATCCATCATAACACAGTTGCATTGCAACTTCCGACTCAAGGCATCTGCTACCACATTGGCCTTTCCTGGATGATAATGTACCTCCAGGTCATAGTCCTTGATCAGCTCTAGCCATCTTCTCTATCTTATGTTGAGATCAGCCTGAGTAAAGATATACTTAAGGCTCTTATGATCAGTGAAGATGTTGCAGTGGGTTCCCATCAAATAGTGTCTCCACATTTTCAATGCATGGACCATGGCTGCCAACTCCAGGTCATGAGTGGGATAATTTTGCTCATGAGGCCTGAGTGCTCTTGATGCATAAGCAATGACTCAGTTGTCTTGCATCAAGACACAACCTAGTCCAGTGCCAGAGGCATCACAGTACACATCAAATGGCTTGCTGCTGTCGGGTTGCGCTAACACCGGTGTTGTGGTCAGATGTTGCCTTAATGCATGAAAGGCATCTTCGCACTTCTGACCCCAAACAAACTTGGCTTCTTTCTTCAACAGCTCAGTTATGAGCTTCGCAATTCGAGAGAAATCCGGAATGAATCTTCGGTAATAACCAGCTAATCCCAAAAAACTCCGAATCTGACAGACAGTCATTGGCGGCTTCCAGTTCATCACCTCTTGCACCTTATCAGGATCAACAGCTATACCTGCCTAAGAGATAGTGTGACCCAAGAATTTGATCTCCTTTAGCCAAAAATCACACTTTGACAATTTGGCATAAAGATGGTGCTCTCGCAGACGTTGAAGCACTACATGCAAATGCCCGACATGTTCTTCTTCGTTCTTCGAGTACACCAAGATATCATCGATGAAAACCACTACGAATTTGTCCAATTCATGCATGAAAACAGAATTCATCAGATACATGAAATATGCTGGTGCATTGGTTAGCCCAAAAGACATCACCAAGAATTCATATAGCCCATATCTATTCGAGAAGGTTGTCTTCGGAATATCACTTGCTCGTATCTTGATCTGATGGTAGCCGGAGCGAAGGTCTATCTTGGAAAACACTTTGGCTTTGACCAACTGATCAAAAAGAACATCAATACAAGGCAAAGGATACTTGTTCTTGATAGTCATCGCATTAAGTGGGTGGTAATCTATACACAGCCTCAAGCTTTCATCTTTCTTCTTCACAAACAAGGATGGACATCCCCAAGGCGAAGTACTTGGGCGAATAAAGCCTTTGTCCAGCAATTCTTGCAATTGCTTCTTCAATTCTGCCAACTCAGCAGGTGGCATCCGGTAAGGCCTCTTGGAAATAGGCACCGTTCCTGGTTGCAACTCGATGGCGAATTCAATATCCCGGTCTGGTGGCATTCCTGGTAATTCTTTTGGAAATACATCTGCATACTCACAGACCATTGGAATCTTCTTCAGAGGTAACTTTGTCATAGCAAAAGCACATGACTGAGTAGAGCCTTGACGGGGCAGAAACAAGGTGAAACTCCCACGGATTGGGGAATTGATTTCCACGATGCGGCTGGCTACATCAAGCACTACTTGGTGTAGGGTCATCCAATTAGCTCCCAGAATAATATCCACATTTTCCAAACCCAAAACAAGAAGGGTGGTTTTGATAATGTGGCTCCCCAATTGAATAGGCACACTTTGGTTTAATTGATTAGTTGCAATTTTACCTCCAAGTGTGGCTATCATAAATGACCCTTTTGTGTGATAGAAAGCCAGTTGACATTTAGCACTGAACTTTTGGCTAATGAAACTATGAGATGCACCAGAATCAAACAGAATTAAAGCAGGTTGATTATAAACTAAAAAGATACCAGTCATGATGGGGGCTCCCTCAGGTAACTCCTCCAGAGTAGTGAAGTTGAGCTTCCCTTGCCTGACTTGTACCATCTGCTTTCTTCCCTTGTCTTGATTTGGTGCTGGCATCTGCCTCTGCTGATTTCTTGGGCAATTCTTGGCATAGTGGCCCACATTGCCACAAGTGAAGCACTTGTTCCCATTGCCCTGGCGGAACTGCTGCTGCTGCGGAGGCTGATTGTTCCTTGGAGCGGGAGCTAGAAAACGAGTGGGTGCCGGCTGCTGCTGCTGAGTTGGCCTGATCACCCATCTGTCTGCCTGCTGCTGAAATCACCTGCTCTGATTGTGAGAAACAATCCTGAACCTCTGGGCCTGAGTGGATGGTGCTGCCATAGGTGCCTTTCTCTTCTTCTCTGCCCGGTGAGCTACAATACAATCCTCCTGGGAGATGGCCAGGTTGACCAACTCATTGAAGCTATCAGCCCAGACAGTGTTGAGACGTTCCCGCAGCTTGGTGTTGAGACCCCTGCGGAAGCGGTCTCTCTTCTTCTCATCGGAATCAGCATGATAACCTGCATACTGGCATAGGTCGTTGAAGGCTTGAGCGTACTGCAATACCGTGCGGGTTCCTTGATTGAGTGCCAGAAACTCATTTAGCTTGCGATCAAGAATTCCAGCTGGGATGTGGTGCCCTCTAAAAGCAGTCTTGAATTCCTCCCAAGACACTTCTTGACCAGCAGGTAGCATAGCACGGAAGTGGTCCCACCAAGTCCGAGCAGGGCCATGAAGCTGCTGTGCGGCGAAGCGAGTCTTGGTATCATCAGGGCAGTCTCCCGTGAGGAGGGGAAACTTGGACTCAACAGCGCGTAACCACACGTCGGCATCCAACGGATCCTCTGCCTTGGTGAACAAGGGTGGCTGCATGCTCAGGAACTCCTGGTAGGTTGCCGCTGCCGGAGGTCGCTACGGCTGGCCTCCACCATACTGCTGAGGGTGGGGCTAGCGCTGCAAGAGCTGTCGCAGAATCTTGTTCTGCTGGGCCATTAGCTCCTGCACTGTGGGAGCTAGAGGAGGTGGCGGGGGAACTTGCTCGTTATGCCCACGATGCTGCCTAGCTGCCATCTGGAAACAGAGATCGTCGTCATTGTTATCATAATTTCGAACAACATGCCATTATCTCATATGGAAATAAATTGCCATAATCATAACATTAAGTTCAAATGAAGATAACATGGTTACAAACCTCCCACAAATCTCAAAAGTTCTCAAGGGTTACATCAATTAGGGGAAAGTACCCGTAAGCCTAGTCCAAAATCTACCATAACTAAGCTCGCGTAGGTTTCTATCCGCCTAAAGCATCAAAACGACTGATCAACCCTGAGTGGTGGAAGCGACACTGGATGCGGGTGAAGGGGGCATCGCGGAGGTAGTCCCGTTGGCACCAGGGGCTGGTCCTAACTCCTCGGGAGCCTCTTCTCCCTCGCTTCCGGCCTCATTGGCCTCCATCTCTAAGTGGTGCATGTCCAGGTGGTCATTAGCTTCTTCGAGTTCCCGCTGCACATCATGGAGCTGGTTCTCCAAGATATCAATAGTGTTATCTCGGATCTCCACCTGCTGCTCCAAGGTGGTAATGTGCTGGCTTAGCCTTTCCACCTGTAGGTCCTTCTCCACCAACTCGGAGGACAAGTCGACCACAAAGTCTTCTCGGCTGTCGAGGGTGAGCTTGGTGGTTTGAGCGATATTAGCAAGATGTGCCATAGTGTCTCTCTACAGGGTCTGAAGGCGGTACAACGCACTCATGCACTGAACAGTGACCCTCCCAACCAAGTCAGGATACATTGGCCACACATCCTTCACATGGCTCACACGGTTGCACCACATGGGGTCATCCTTCTTCTCAGCAGGGAAGAGTCCCAAGGGGTGCATCACCATCTCCAGGGGATGGTAGCCACAGAAAGTTGTCAGAGCCTTCATCATTGCCTCTTCAGTGGTGTCATCCGTCCTGAATCCAATCATCTCGGAGTCAAGAGAACGCCAACCCGGCTGAAGGGGATGAGCCTCCAAAGTCAGCCAGACTCGGTAACATGGTACCTGATGCTCCTCGTACAACTGCACCATGTACAAAGGGGCGTAGGGTAACCAGCGGAGTTAAGCACTTCCCACAAGATGGAAGGAAAGCCATCATGAGAAAGGAAGTCAGAGCTGAAACGAGTGTCTCCTCCACTGGCGGGGGTGGGTGAAGTCATCTGCGAAAGGGTACCAGATGTAAAGATTATGGTGGAAGGAAGAAAATAAAAGAGCCTGGATGGTTTTAAAAGGAAGCGCGTTAGCTCAATTTTTACTTCTTTAGTTTCTGATCCCTTTTAGTTTTGATAATGCATGCATGCTGAAAATAACGTCTCCTCTCCGAAATAAAGGGTGCTCCTAGGGCATCCTTTAAAAGCTAAGGACTGGCCCACAGGGCCTACTTAATGAGCCACCTATTTTTCCCACTATTCCTAAGGCCTTTCGTCCTAGGTCTAGCAGTCTAGTCCTGACGATTCACACTAGTTTCTAAGCAAGTTTTAAACTTTGAAAATTGGCATTCATGGTTTATTGTCCTTCTTTGTGGTGGTATTTGCTCTGATACCAGCTGTGGCAGAACCGCCCGAATTATTCCAGCTTAAGTGCCTAAGTCACGCCTCAAGGGTCATAACACACTTAAATTGGAATAACCCGTCAGTCCCTCAGATCTAGTCTGATAAAGCCACTTAACCAGGATCAAATACCACATACTCACTCGAAGGTGAGTCACAGAAGAAACACAATAAAACAGGAAAACCACAAATTAAAGTACTGGAGTTATTACATAAATCAGAGTTTTTCAAGTAAACTGAAATAGTTCATAAGATAAAATGCAGCGGATAATCGATGTCGTCGGTAGCGAGGAATTAGGCAAGGCCTAGCCCACTACTCCTCCTGCTCCTCTCCTGTTGGAGCAGCATCCGACTCGACCGTCCAACCCGGTGGCAGGGTGGTAGGCCAAGTCACACCATCAACCATATCCTGAAGCGTACCTGCAAAAATTATGCCACAAGCAAGGCTGAGTATGCTAATACTCAGCTAGACTTACCCGGTGTGAGGAGTCTACTCCTCTACCTCTAGACCATGTAGCTGTTTGGTTGAGGGGTTTGGTTTGCCAAAAGCACTAGCTGTATCTAAAATCAAATTTTAGCTTTTCAAATTCTAGCATCATTATCTTAACTAAGTTTGCTCCTTCTAAGCATACATGGTAGCAAGCATTTAGTACATACAATAAGTTATCTCATGTAACCTCATTTCACTTCTTACTCGATGTAGTACAAGGGGTCAAGCAGTCTCATTAGCTGCGAGAAGCAGATGATTCGAATCGAGTTTTAACCTTGCAAGGTAAACCTAAACACACGACATGTCAGGGCACTCCGTCCCCACACATGTCAACTGTCCCCATCGATTCCCCGTTCGCGGCCAGGCCTCACCGCCTTGGCATACAATGCTCCACTGACCACGGCTGCCGCCGTGCAGTGACTGCACTTGTACTCACCATAGCTAGCATGGGAGACCCAGTCTTAGGTCGCGTGAGGGATAAAGTCTGCGCCCGGCTTCACTCAGGTACTAGGTTTACCGGTTACTATATTTCCCGACATATGTTTAGTACGTTCAAAAGCTTGACTCAAGGTATCCACACATTAATCCTTAATTCCTTTTTCCCGTCTCATGGACAAGGCATCCTCCCTGGATCCAAGTCCATAGACTAACATAGGTCCCGTTATCAAGATGAACACAATCAATTCCTGACCTCGCGCAAGTGCTAGAAAAATCACTCGGCTTCTACCGAGATCCTGATTAGCAAAGCAGCTACTCGACCTAGCATACTAGTATCCATCTCAAAAAGGAAAGTTCATGCAACTAGGGGTTTCAAGCAACTCCTTCACTTAAGTGCACATTACAAGCCTACAAACATTAAGTGTAGTAAAGTAGCATATATAATTGGTTATGCATAAAACCGGGGCTTGCCTTCAATAGCTGGGGCTGCGGGGAGATCCTCGATGGCAGTCTCGGGAGCTTGCTCCTGGTCTTCCTCGTGGATAGCTCCTTGCTCAGGGGTGAGCACGTACTCTCCGTCAGCGAGATTGCAATCTAATGAATGCAATGAGTAAGATATATGCATGGTATGATATGCAATTTAGCAATTAAATTTGGATGGTGAATGATTATTTTAATAAGGTAGGGCTTAATCTTGCTACTTGAAGATTCTTGGGGTATACTTAGCAATTTAGGGTCAAGCTTAGTTAAACTAAGTGGTAAGTCCATTTTGGTGTTCCACTGATTTCCTTTTAATGTCTTAGTGAGAATTTATTAAGATTTCTAGTTGAACTTATTGGAGTGAGATTTATTTTTCCTCTCTTCCTTTCTAATTCTTTTATGCTTTTAAGGTGGGTTTGAACTACAAGTTAACTTAATAAATTTCCAAAAATTCTACAAAAATTACAGTGGCTTCTTACTAGTGTATAACTTTCTATCTCAAAATTTGGGTTTCCAAAAGTTAGGGGTTCTCTCTGCATAAAATTATCAAATATTAGGGCAGAGGGGGTGTTTTGAACTACAACTCCTTTTTAACAGAGGGTTATTCTCTAAGACATATTTTTTCTAGCATCTAGATGTTATAACATGACTTTGTGCAGATTTTTAGCCATTAATACTTATTAGTTATTTTGCTATGATTTTCTGAAGTTTCTAGCCAAAGGGGTGCTATCTACTACCACCATACTTGAAAAATATCAAACAACAGATTTCTAATTTTTCCTATCTTCTTCTTTGTGCAAGAGCAATCATTCTAAAGTTTGGCAACTTTTTGCTTAAAGGAAGGGTGGTAGAAATTATTTGGATTAAATGGCCCTTTTCATGAAGTATTGGCAATGGATATTATTTTGCAGCTTTCAATTGGATTTTGTAATTTTCTCTAGTGGCCTACTACATTACCTATCTGGTAAAAATTTATTTGCCCATTATTTGCACTCTTTTTGGTTTGCTCATGATTTAATTGAAATATGGCTTAATATCAAGTCTTATTTGTTTATCCAACATAAAATGATAGACTGGGTTGTTTATCATTTTTGTAATGGGATTATAGTGGTTACAAGTCCACTGGATTTTTATTAACAATTTTGAAATTGTTTTCATAATTCTAATAATTGTTTTTCTGGTTTGATTAGTGCTTAAATAAACATTTCTCCTAGAATTTGTTCTGGACTAGGGGTCCTTTTATTTTTCCTAGGTTCTCTATTACTTAAGTGGACTAGGAAAAATAATTGCATTCACTATTCATTATTCTCTAATGTCTTTCTGATTTTCCTAAGTTTTGGACAAAAATGGCTTTTAATAGATAATCCTACTTAAATTTTCAATACTGGGGTGCTCACTATTTTTAATCGGTGCCTCAGGGGGGTTTACACATTTACAAATTTTTTTAAGTTCAGCACAGAAGCATAACTAATTTTTTTTAATTTAATAAGGTTTGGTTATTTTCCTTAATAAATTTCAAACTCTAAAATTTAAAACAGAAAGCATAAGGTTCAGTATTTTTAATTGATAGCCCATAATATTTTGAATCCAGCAAAATTGGTTTGGTCAAATTTGGTTGAATATAACTCAAGATATAAATTATCTAAGTTTTCTGCTGAATTTAAAAAGGTTAAATAGAAATACATAAAGGAGAAATGGTTTTGCACTGGGGTCCCTGGCGAAAGATCTTAAGTGAAATACAGATAGGTCCTCGGTGCACTATTCACATGAGTCTACGGCTCTACAGAAAACCCCCTAGGGTTTCTTGAAATCAAACCTGCGGTCCTTCCCTAATGGAACAGTGGCCGCGGAGGAAGAAAGGGGCGGAGGGGCTTACCGGCGGCGAGACTGCTCCGGTGAGGTGGTCGAGGGTGTAGGGGAGGTCCTGAGGGTCATGGTGATGTGCGGGTCGCCGTTGGGGATGGTTGGAGTCGGCTGATCCACGTGCGCAGGCGGGGGAGCTCATCGGCGGCGAGGAGTCCGGCCTAACTAGGGTGATACAGTTCAATTAAATGGGTCAGGAAGCTTCACCAGGGATCAAGGAAGGTGTGTGCGCGAGGAATTTGAGAATAGCTCATCGGATTGCTCGGTCCACGCGCGGTCGCGGGCGACCGAAGTCTGGCGAAGATGATCTTGGGTCTCCGGTGAGGTTCTATTGGGTCCAAGAGCTTGGAAAGCTCCATGGGCCACTAGCGAAGCTAACCGAGGGGCAGGCGCAACTTGGACATGGCTGGAGTGAGCTGGCCACGGTGGCCGAGGCTCGGGCGGTGATGGCGGGCGGAGGAAAAGCTCACCGGAGCTAAGGAGGGGCGTCTAGCCAGCGAGGGTGAGCACGGGGTGAGGTGAGGCGCGCCCGGGGGAGGCTTTAAAGGCGCGGGCGAGCACGACCGGTTGGAGGCTCTGACAAGCGCTCGGGGCGTGCGCGGGCGAGCGCTAGTACGCGCTCTGGCGTTTGGCACAGCGTCGAGCACGAGGCAGCGCTGAGAGAGGTCGTGTTCAAGCGCGGATTGGCTCCAAATCTTTGAGATTATGGCCATGATCCCGTTGAGAGATCTCTTCCCCTGACATTTCTTTGTCGTTTGTGTGTGGAGGCTTACAGGTTTCGCTGACTGGATCAAGAGATATAGAGGGGTGAAATTGGGTTTGTCTCACTGCCGAGCATAGAGAGAAGATCCCGGGTTTGACGTGTCCAGGGCACACGTCCCGATGCCATCTTCTGGTATGAGGTATAGGGGTTAGTTAGGCACATTTTTGTCAATGGGAGCATTAGGATTAGAGCTAAGGATCAAGGTGAACGCGCTCGGTTTTGGTTCGAAGGCTGAAAATTCAGAAATCTGAATTTCAGATTTCCCCATTGAACCTCCACTTGAATGGCTTGTTTGGAGTTTTTAACAAACTATTTTGGCCAAACTTTTATAATCTTTATTATAGCTTATTTAGTGTATTTCAATTTTTATAATTGTCCTAAGCCATGATTTCAAGTTTTTCATGGCCTTTCATCCCTTTTCTTCATTTCTACTTAAATAGCTTAATTAGGGTTGATATTAGGGTTTCAATATTTTTCTCTTTTTTTAAAACCCCATTTGTTTTGAACATGATTCTTTAGATGTAAACTTAGTGGATCTTTTATTCTTAATTTGATTTGGTGCTTCATGCTCAATTTGGCTTACATGAAATGATGGTTCTTGGGTTAGCACTGAGAAAAGCCCTAGGTGACACTGGGGTGTCACAACCTAGTTCTCCCTCGATCGTTTTGCACTTGGTGATCTTGGTCACCTCGTCCCCTTCGTGCGTGGTTTTGAGGATGTCCTAAATTTCTTTGGCGCTCTTTAACCCTTGCACCTTGTTATACTCTTCTCGACACAAGGAGGAGAGGAGTATAGACGTGGCTTGAGAGTTAAAGTGCCTAATTTGGGTGGCCTCGTCCGAGTCGTAGTCCTTATCCCCCACCTTTGGTACCTGCGCTCCAAACTCAACAATATCCCAAATGCTTTGATGGAGTGAGGTTAGATGGTGCCTCATTTTATCACTCCACATACAATAATCTTCACCATCAAAATATGGTGGTTTGCCTAAGGGTACGAAAAGTAATGTAGCGCGCTTTCAAATACAAGGATAGCGTAGGGGCATCTTACTATACTTTTTGCGCTCATGGCGCTTAGAAGTGGTGGACGATTCGGAGCCGGACGTGGAGGGTGACGAAGAGTTGGTCTCGTAGTAGACCACCTTATTCATCATCTTCTTCTTGTCACCCTTCCGATGCGACTTGATGGAGGAAGAGGATTCCTCCTTATACTTATTGTTGGACTCCCTTGAGAGAGTCCTCCCCGAGCTTGCGGGCTTTTCGCCGGTCATGATCTCCCTCTTGGCGTGATCTCCAGACATCACTTTGAGTTGGTTAGACTCTTAATGAAGCACTAGCTCTGATACCAATTGAAAGTCGCCTAGAGGGGGTGAATAGGCGAAACCTAAAATTTATAAACTTAAACACACACTAAGGTTGGGGGTTAGTGTTAGAATTAAACTCAAGTCCAAAAGATCATTTCCCTTGCTAAGAGTTGCTCAAATGATGCAGATAATGTATGGGAGCAAACTTAAATTAGTACTAGCAAGGAAACGTTAGAGAGGGGAAAACAAATCAAATGAGAATCAAAGTGAGTGAACACGATGATTTGTTTTACTGAGGTTCGGTTCCAAAGAACCTAGTCCCCGTTGAGGAGGTCACAAAGACCGAGTCTATTTCAACCCTTTCCCTCTCTCAAACTATCACTTAGACCGAGTGAGCCTTTTCCTTAATCTCTCGGGTCAGTTAGACCTCGCAAGGACCACTATACACTTAGGTGTCTCTTTCTTTGATTACAAGTCACTTGAGAAATAGAAGGGAAAAGAAAAAGGCCAAACCAAGCGACAAGAGCAACAAAAGAACACAAATGATCCTCTCACAAGCCCTAATGCACTAGAGTTGATTTTGGGGCTTTGAGTGGAATGATTGCTTTGATTGTGTCTTGGAGTGTTGGACTTTTGCTCTTGCAATGAATGAGAACTCAGAAATGCTTGGATGGAAGTGAATGAGGTGGTTGGGGAGTATTTATAGCCTCCCAACCACTTCTAGCTGTTGGCTGATTTCTGCTGGCGATGGGCGCACCGGACAGTCCGGTGCGCCACCGGACAGCACTGTGCACTGTCCGGTGCGCGCCACGTCAGCGCAACCATTAGGGTTCGGAGCTGGTCGACCATTGGAGCCTTTGTCGTCTTGTTGCACCGGACAGTCCGGTGCCACACTGGACAGTCCGGTGCTCTCTGACTTTGCTGTTCTGACTTCTGTGTGGCACTGTTCCGTTCTGACATCTCCATAGTCGACTGTTGGATGAGCAGGGAGCCGTTGCTTGGCTGGTTCACCGGACAGTCCGGTGGCACATCGGACAGTCCGGTGAATTATAGTGGAGCGCGCCCTGGAATTCCCGAGAGTAGCTAGTTCGGAATTGTACGACCATGGTGCACCGGACACTATCCGGTGCGCCATTTTTCAGCACACTCAAGTCCTTTTGCTCCATTTAAATTGTGTCCCTAACTTTATTTCTTTCTTAGTTTATGTTGAACCTTATGCACCTGTAATATATGAATTCTAGGCAAACTAGTTAGTCCATGTGTTTGAGTTGTTCATCAACCATCAAAATTAATTATAGGAAATGGTTAAGCCGATTTCCCTTTCACTTTCGCTATGTAATAATGATACTTGTGACATTTATCTCTATATACACTTTGTCATTATATGTGATGTTCTCCTTTGGCGCACATATAAGACGCACTCGGCTTTATCCCTTAAATCTGGGTGTGATAGAAAGATACTGAGGGGGCAATTACTGTAGAGACTTCGCATTGAAGGAAAAGAGAACTAAAGAAGCCTCTTCGAAAGACAGAAGCTTCGATCTTCGGCACCTAGGTGGCCAATAGCTTTTCAAAGAGGACATATCAGAATTGAAGGAATTTGCTATATCTTGCGGCTATCAGCCTGTCACAGTTCTGTTTGGTGGCTTGGATGAAGAGATTTTAGGATGTATCCGCGATCGCGCTCGAGCAAAAATTGTAAGCACACTGTCAAAGAGCATCGGATTTCTGAAGCTTGAGAAAGACATTAGCTGTTACAGAAGACATGTTATATGCAGCTTGTTCTACTCAAATTTTAAGGTAAAACTCCTCTACTATTTTTCCTTCGTCAAGTTGATTTAAGCATTTCATTAATGAAGATTTGATTTAATTCGTCTTTCAGAGCTTACTGCTGAGCAAGGCTTTGAAAATGCAGCAAGATGACGAGGATAGAAAGAATGAGTTTGTTATCAATTGCTTGGAAGAAAGGAATGGTAAACTTGAAAATTCGCTGAAAGAAAAGGACAGCCTGCTCAATTCGGCCAAAGGCTCTCTTATCGAAGCTCGGGCTCAGAATGAAAGGTTAAGCAAAGAGCTGAAGGAAGCTCAAACACTTTTGGAAGAGAACTCAAATCAGTTCAACCGTGAGTCTGAAGCTTTAAATATGACAATCAAGGTTGAAGCTGAAAAGAATCTTAAACTGAGTAAAACACTCAAAGCTCTTTGGGATAAATGCTTCAGCTTTGCAACTCAATGTACTGCTCGGTTGAAAAAGTATCTTCAATTCTGTCGGGGCCATGTCCGAAGAAGCCAATCTTTCTGCTGAAGATATCCCTGGAGCACTTAGATGTATTGAGAAAGAAATTGATGTTCTTGACGAAGTTATAGTTGATCACGATGATTTTTGTGTGCTAGCGGCTTCTCATGGAACAACTGTTGCTTTCGTCAAGTCTGGATGCAATCACGTAAGGACTGTTAGTAGACCAAACTTCAGCCTCTTACTGTCCAATTTAGTTAATATTCCAGCCGAAGCCAGAAGCATAGGCAATAGGTTCATTACTCAAATCTGGGATAAGGGTGGCCGAGAGGCTGCCGGAGACGAAGCTCGAGCTTTACTTGGCAAAGTACGATAATTTTCTTTACTTTCATGTTTTTATTTCAGATTTTTCTTTATTATGTTTCTCAATACATTTGCCTTGTTTTTTAGGGTGATGTTGGCAAAGACTGATGAGCCAAAGCTCACGCTGAAGCTCTGAAGGAAGCTTTGGAAGCTTTTCTTCTGCTAGTGTCTGCAAAAACACTTTTGGAGTTTCTTTGTACAAGAAAATGTACTATTCAACAAGGAATTGTAATTGAATGTAAAATTTTTTTGTAAATATTTGTGGATACCTCGTACTGTTGCTTTACCTTTTATCTCACTTTTGTTTGTTTTGCTGTGGACGAAACCAATGCTCCTAGCTTTTTGAGTCGAAGGCGAAAAACACCTTGCCTTCTTTTCGTTCACATCGAAGCACCTTCGAATCAATGTCAATGAATGGTCTTTTCATACGTAACAAAGCATCTTCGCGCTGAGGGCAAAAAACCTTTATTTACCTGTTAAGTGTCTCCGTTTTTAACGAAGCATCTTTATGCTGAAAGTAGAAACCTTCTCTTCTTCTTTGTTAGTGCCTTATGCGATGTGTCATGATGCGATGAAGCTACAGATGCCTAATGTATGTTCGTATGAATGCAAAGGATGATGTGATGATGTATGCAAATGTATGCCGAAGATGAAAAACTCACGCGAATACACACCTAGACTCTGCATCCCCTTTGGAATGACTTTGGAGTCTCTTCACCTTTTACTTAGGTGGTATTTCAGCTCTGCATTCCCTTGAATGACTTTGGAGTTAAGCTCTGCATCCCCTTAGGAACGACTATGGAGCTTCTTCACCTCTGACTTAGGTGGCATTTTAGCTCTGCATCCCCTTAGGAACTACTTTGGGGCAAAGGATGATGTGATGATGTATGCAAATGTATGCCGAAGATGAAAAACTCAGGCGAATACACACCTAGACTCTGTGTCCCCTTTGGAACGACTTTGGAGTTTCTTCACCTTTCACTTAGGTGGTATTTCAGCTCTGCATTCCCTTAGGAACGACTTTGGAGTTAAGCTCTTCATCCCCTTAGGAACGACTTTGGAGCTTCTTCACCTCTGACTTAGGTGGCATTTTAGCTCTGCATCCCCTTAGGAACGACTTTGGAGCTAAGCTTTGCATCCCCTTAAGAACGACTTTGGAGCTTCTTCACCTTTCACTTAGGTGGCATTTTAGCTCTGCATCCCCTTAGGGACGACTTTGGAGCTTTTTCATTCTTTTTATACACTCGATGGTGTAATTTCAGATCTTTACATTTTACACGTGGGGGAAGGCCCCATTAAAAACCTTTCTCCCCTCTTGAAAGGAAAATGGTGCCATAGGGAAAAGAAGGAAAATTACATAGTTTACATGTAATATCTTCGAAGCTCGTCTGCATTCCAAGATCTTGGGACATCATTCCAATCCATGTCCTTCAACCTGTATGATCTGGGTCTTGACGAAGACACTACCAAGAAGGGACCTTCCCACTTAAGTTGTAGCTTCCCCACTTTGTCTGGGTTGGCTATTCTTCAAAGCACCAAATGTCCTGGCTTAATATTCTTTAGTCTTACTTTTCTGTCTCGCCACTTGACCGTTTCGGCTTGATAAATTGATGTGGTGTATTGCTTGAAGTCTGACCCCTTTTATAGTGTCTTTCATTATTTTGCAAGCATCTTCATCCTCTGCTGAAGCTAGAGTCCTTATTGATCCCGTTCTTGCTTCTTCCGGTGTTATTGCTTCATCCTCGAATAAAAGCTTGAACGGAGTGAACCCTGTTGATCTTGAGACAACAGTGTTATGATTCCATACCACTTTTACCAATTCCTCTGGCCACTTTCCTCTTAGCAGATTGAAGATTGATTTCATTATTCCTATGATGATGATGTCGTTAGCTCGCTATACCAATCAATTAGATTCTGGATGTCTCATAGATGCAAAGTGTACCTTTGTGCCGATTTGGTCACAAAAAGTTTTAAATGTTTCAACATCAAATTGGGTTCCATTATCAACCATGATAGCCTTTGGCACACCAAACCGACAAACGATGCTCTGCTAGAAGAACTTTTGAACTATGGCCGAAGTGATCATAGCTAGGGGTTTAGCATCGATCCACTTTGAAAAGTACTCCACT